>CM075858.1:50973538-51621038 GCA_037975125.1 Latrodectus hesperus
CAATTCCTTCGATAGCAACAGAAGACGTTTCAATCCTTTTTTTAAAAATAATTTTAATATTGGGTAAAGTATTAAATTTATAGTTTAGGAAAGAGACCAAATTGTAGAAGTCCTTGTAGCTGGAGCAAGTGTGATCAAAACATCCCAATTTTTTAGAGTTTCTAGATATGGTTTCTAAAATTTTCACAGCATGCTTACTGCGCAGCAAGGGAATCCCGGAAATGCAACAGTTGGCGTATCCTCTTTACAGAACTAACATTTGTCAGATCAATTCCAATAAATTTTTGACAGTTAGAAAGTCGATAACTAACAGGAAATCTGAGGACAAGTCTTCCCGGAAAACTCCGACGCAGTCCTGAATATGTTTCGGTGAGGCTGCATGGTCACAGCAATTTTTACAAATTGGATAAATTTTGTACAACGTTCAAACGATAAACATTTTCAACGATAAACAATAAACAGAATCTGGCCAAGGCATTTTAAGAATTTCGTTCACATTTTATTTCCAGAAGAATTCCAGGAGATGTTCCAAAGTACCATTGGTGTGGGGGGAATTTACCAGATTGAATGTTGTCTAGATTTTTTATTAGATTAGAGTTCCTGATATGTAAGTGATGAGCCAGTAGACGTATCTTCCTCACTGGTCCGTTATTGGTCAATCAATCTACGGTTTCATTGCCAGTATTATTTACATGGGATGGAATCCACTGGAGATGTACATCATGGTCTTGGGATACCATTTTCAAAATAGATATACTTGTTTTATCGTTTATCGAGGACTAGTCACTAAAAATGTTGGAGTACACTGTGGCTGTCCGACAATATCCTAAGTTCTCCAAAATAACAGTTGCTGGAAATGATAGCAGCAAGTTTCACCTTATTCGCTATCAACTCACTTCTGAAGACTGAACAAATGTCAGGGTTTCCTTGCTTTAACGTAATTTCAGACTTAGGGTTTCTAATATAGATTCCGCTCCCAGTATGATCTTTTGTACGACTACTATCGGTATACATTTGAACTGCTCGCAGGGAATGCAATTAGTAATTTCTAGTGCTAACTGTCTAAGATGATATCCGATATCCGATGTGAATTTGCTTGTTTGCAGTAAAATTCAGATCAAAGTGAAAGATGATTCTTGGCATTCCCTCAGAGGCATCAAAACAAAATCTTAGAGAATCTTAGTGATCGCAAGATTTTAGGTTTTGAGATTCTGCTAGGCCAAAAGGGGAGAATTTCTTTTTTCTTTGATTATTGTGCAAATTGTGTAAGGAGGTACAATGATTCAGGCCGTAACTATAGATTTTATTAAAATGTTAAACTAAGTTAGCTTTTCTTCTAATGTGCAATAGTTGTACGTTTGTCTCTATAAAGTCATATTTTATAGATAGCTATTTTTGAGTCCTAAGATGATACGAGCGCCACTTAGCTGTACTCGTTCTAATTCCTGGAGATTCATTTCAAATGCGCAGGAATAAATCGGATAACCATATTCAAGAATAGGTCTAATAAGTGAAATATATGTGATTCTTCGGGTGTTTGCATCAGCACATCTTTGCCAGTTATATATTTGAGAATAATCTAGATGGTCGATATGCTTGTTACAGTTGAATTCAGGGTCGAGAATATAACTAAGATATTTAGGTTGTTTTTCCTAAGTCAGAAGCTGGGAATCGAAAAACAACATTGGTATATAGTAATATAGTCATTTATTCGAGGTGAAAAAGTTGCTATTGATTCTGCTGAGTTGCAAGTTAATTTGTGCTCTGTTGCAAACTCACACAATGCAGCCAAAGCGCAGTTGAGTTCCATTTCGATGTTGTTCCCATAACAGCCGGACTTCCAGAGTACAATTCTGTCAGCGAAGATTCAAATGACAATAAGTGTTGGTTTCTTTTTCTCAGCTTCTTCCAAAAATCGGGAGAAGAGAGTAGGTCTCAAGATTGATCCCTTGAGGAATGCTATGTCCCAGTCTAAAAAGAACTGAAAAGATCTTATTGAATTAAACTCGGATAGATCTGTGGTGCAGGAATTCGGCAATCCAAACCAAGGCAGAACACCTAATATGGAAGGAGTCATGTAATTTAGTTACTAAATTACATGACTCCTTCCATATTAGGCGTGAAAACAAGAGAGTAATGTAATCTTATTTTTCTACACTATATCAAAGGTCCTGGATAAGTCAAATTGGTTGAAAGTTTTGGGCATCTCTTACCTTTTGAAAAAAGAAAAAAAACCTGGTCTGTGGTGCTATGCCCTTTTCTGAATCCGTCTTGTTCGGGTGGTATTAAATGATTGATATCCAGAAAGTAAAAATAATCTAGTAAGATGCATTTTTCCATTAGTTTACAAGTTATACTCTTAAGAGAAATAGGTCTATAACTTTCTGGGGAGTCTGCTTCTTTTCCTGGTGTTCTGATGGGGATAACAAAGCTCTTTTCCAGCCAATAGGTACTTGTCCACAGGACCGGGAAAGGTTGATAATGTTCAATAATCTTTGTTTGCTAATGAGGCCTAGGTTTTACAACATTTGGCAATCCAAGGCAAAACAGTGAGTGAATGAAATAAGAATGTGTGAGAGTGCGGATAGTGAATGAATTAAATAAGAAAATCTCAGTGAAAGATACATATGAATACGTAAGCGAAATGTAACGTCTAATGTACAAATAACTGCAGCAAAATTAACAGTAGAGATAAAGCAGCGTCTTGATTCTCTTTAAGAGGCAGATTTATGAACAAAACATTTCCGTAAGAACAGCAAACATCGAGCCACTTATCACGGATGCCAATTGTCGTCGACAGTAGTATCATATTCCTAACTCCTCAACGAATAGTCGAATGATCAGTAAAGGAAAGAAATATAGTTTTATCATCTTTGACATGTTTACTGTTACAGAACTGGTGCACATTCAAAGGACATTCTGTTGAAATAGTTGTATCCTTTAAATGAAAAACCACCGAAAGAATCATAGAGACATTTCAATAACTAATACCATTTTATTACCAAATTCTTCATCCTCTTATACCAACTTCTTATATGATCTAATATAAATGACTTATATGATAGTTATGAATCTATATTTACTATGAAACTTTGATTCTACGAGATAAGGAGTTTAATAGGATGATCCATGCTCCAGATGATTCACAATTATAGTTCGATGAACATGAAAATGAAGTTAAGCATGTACCTTGCATCACACAAAGTCCTCACTATAAATAAAAGGTTATGGTTTATTTTAGAGAGTTAAATGTGTAATCTTATTTTAAAATTTTCAAAGAGCTTCCTTGAGCAATATTCCTCTAAACATTTTTAGCTATAGTATTAATTGATTCCTAGGTGAATCAAAGCTGTATTTCATGTCAAAATGTGTCATACATCATATTAATAAAGAAAATTTTATAGAACAAAGTTATTTATGTTAATTTGATTACCACTAGTTATCAAATTAGTTTTGTAAGGTTTTTGGCTAGTTTTGGGCTTTTACAAGGAGGCAGTGGCAATTCCTAGCTTTTACTTCGAAATTTGGTAAAATCCTGAAATGACATCATGTCACAGTATTTCAAACGAATGTCAAATGGCAAGATTATGTTTTTATATATATATATATATATATATATATATATATATATATATATATATATATATATATATATATATATATATATATATATATATATATATATATATATATATATATATATATAAATATATATATATATATATATATATATATATATATATATATATATATATATATATATATATATATATATATATATATATATATATATAGTCGGCTTCTTTTTATACCGACTTTATGGAAGTACTTAATTTTGTGAATAGAAAGAAGAAATTCACTTTTTGATGGAGAATAAATGCCTTTCTCTTAGTCTATTTTTTTATGCAGCCACCGTTTTATCTAATTCTGTGAAAATTATTAAGATATACACATTTCAAACAATTGAGTATTCTGATATACTTTTTTCAAACAATTGAGTATTCAGCTATACTTTTTTCAACCAATTATGTATAGTTTCAAATAAAGTTCATTTAGTATAATAGACAGGTTACAAAATTTTCGAAAGAAAATTTCCTAATATTAGAAAATTAATCGAGATAAATTAAGTTTAAAGGAAATTTGAGAATGAACAATATAAATTTAATGAGTGAAAATAAAATGAACATGGAATTTTCGAATTTCATCGTTTTAAATTTAACCAGAGTAAAAAAAATATTCTACTCTATTAATAATGTTTTCAAAAACCAATAATTATTTTAAAATTTAAATTAGTATTATGGAAGTATTCAGAAAAAGTTTCTTTTTATTGTATGCCTTCATTATAATTATATATCATACCACATTTCTTAGTGTACTCAGCAATAAGGATATGTGAACGTAAATTTAAAATTCTTCCCATTACACAATCACTCTGTTTAAAAATGAATTTATTCAATATTACTTTACATACATTGCAATTTAATCAGTTATAAATTATGATCGATTTCACCAAAAAAATTAAATCATGATACATTTCATATTGTATATATAATTGCCGAGAATAATACATTTCATATTTTATTTTTTTTAAATTGATTAAAGTTTTCAAAACTTTTTAGGGAAATTTTCTTTTAAATATTTATTTATCTTTGAAATCATTTGTGCTAATTCGTAATTTGTTTGTAGAATCATTTTGGAATGACTTATAATTGAACACATATATTAACAAATTCTTTAAAACTAAAATATTTGCCAAAAATTTTATAACTTTTATTAATTTCAGTTAGCAATGGTATGAAATTACATTTTATAAAATGAATGCAAAACAACGAGCAATAATGATGGAAAAATATCATAATTAGGAATTGAAGGAATTTTTCCTCAATTAATCTGCCTTATTTGGTTTAGAAAATATAAAAATATTTACCTCGGAAAATTCTTGTGTGATAATGGTATTAAAGATACGGCGCATGGTAGAGTAAAAAATTTCATTTGGCTCCAAGTTTAAAGTAAGTAAAAAGTTAGCTGCAACACAAGGTTATAAAATTTTAATGCAAATGAATGTTTAAAAAGACCGTATTAACAAAAAGGAAATTTATAGCAAGCTTAGCTGCTTAATTTGGTTAGTTTTATTTTAAAAAGCATTAAATGAGAGAATTGAAATTAAGCACAGAAATTACACGATTATCTAAATTGAATGTTTCTTAAAATTTGCTCTTTATAAGTTCGCCAGATTTTAATTTTTGACTCTTGAAACTTTGAGAAAAATCTTTTAAAGTTATTCTGGTATAATCTGCCATAAGTTACAAAGAAGATATATATATATATATATATATATATATATATATATATATATATATATATATATATATATATATATATATATATATATATATAATATATATATATATATATATATATATATATATATATATATATATATATATATATATATATATATATATATATATATATATATATATATATGTAAGTCTTTCAGTTATGATGTATACAAATTTATAACCAAACTCTGAGATATTGTTTACGAGATTTTACATATTTTAAAATAAAAGTTTCGTAATTTTAACCAGAAAAAGAGTCTTGACTTTGGTACAGTCTTTATTACAAAACAGAGAGAACAGTATTCATAAATTGACGACATATTTTTGAAGATACTTAATAGAAGAAATATAATGTTTAAAGTTATAATTATATTTATAAACCAAATTTTTTTTATTAGACTATATGCAAGGAAAAAAATATAAGAATAATTGCTAATGGAACATATATAGTTTCTCAAACTGAAAGAAAAAATTACAACAGCAATATATTCAGTCAGAGAAATTCCAGTATTTCCATTCTCAGAGATGTCAGTAAAAAACAGTAGAAAAATTTTAGATACTCTGTAGTCAAGTGATCGAAGTCTATGTGCATAAAACTCTGAAGTTTTGGTAAAAATATTTTATCTAATTATTTATACTTTGGATAGTCATCACAAATTTTTTAATATTACATAAAATTAATGAAAATATGTTCATGATAAAATAAATAATAAACGTTTCAGGCACAATATAAAAATTTTTTTTGAATGTTAAATTCAAAATAGTATAACATTACTCTCTTTA
Organism: Latrodectus hesperus; assembly: GCA_037975125.1. Taxonomy (NCBI): domain Eukaryota; kingdom Metazoa; phylum Arthropoda; class Arachnida; order Araneae; family Theridiidae; genus Latrodectus; species Latrodectus hesperus. The sequence continues at coordinate 50,979,664 of CM075858.1, forward strand.
AAGAAATAGTATAACATTACTTTCTTTATCTCTCTCACACACATGCATACAATAAATTACAGCAACAAAAATTTGTTTTTTATCGACATTCTACTATAAAATACTGAGTTGCCAAGGACTTACAGCTTAATATGTTTTTACAAACACAAAAAAAAACTTATTTCAATTCGGGAATGAGCTCACAAGCGCTGAAATAAAATTAATTAGTCTTGCCACTCACCAACCAGAGCAAGGGAAAACAAAATGAAAAACTTATATGCAGTCAATAAATACATCAATGTAAAAAAACATCACTAAAAACATAAATTTAAAAACAGTCAGTAGAATACCATGGTAATGTTTCTAAATTTTCAACATATTCCTTTTTATATTAATGAATTTCTATTCTCTGTCAAGGATTAATACTGAATCCCGTAAATATTCTAATTTATGTATTTCACAATGTAAATCATGGTATGTATTATTTTCTTAAGCAAATGTTTCTATGAGCATAAAATTTCGAAAGAAATAATCCTAAAATTATAATGGAGAAAAGTTTTTGCGCAATGTAAATAAATGTGCATTTTATGTAAAAATAATAATCCTTTGAAATTCAATATAACTAAATGTCTTAGAGTACGTTAAATATTCATTTGATTAAACCCCAGGAAGTGAAGTTTAAAATAGAGTTGCTAATAACTAATCACAATTCAATTCTTTTGATAAATTATTCATTGTTTCATAAATTTTTCGTAAATTAAGAACTGGCACTGATATTTCCTTTTTAATAAGGCTTTATCCTCTCATTAGAGGGCATTAAATAGAGAAATAAATAAGAAACCGTAAAAAATAATCCCAGATAATTAGGTAGATTACCTCATTTTTTTCTTTATATAAGCATCTTTAATGTATTATCATAAGAAATTTTAACGAACCTTATAACTACTCATAAATAGAATGTTTATAATGAAATGTTAATAATTTTAATCTATCTATGGTTAAACATAATATCTCTAAGTAAAGAAATATCTTATGAAAAATATTTTTCTAATTAACGAAAATTACGAAGTTTAACAAATTGTTTATTTACGCTATAAAAATATGCATATGCATATATATATATATATATATATATATATATATATATATATATATATATATATATATATATATATATATATATATATATATATATATATATATATATATATATATATATATATATATATATATATATATATATATATATATATATATATATATATATATATATATATAGTTAATAGTATAATTTATAAAATATGCAAAGAATATATATATATATATATATATATATATATATATATATATATATATATATATATATATATATATATATATATATATATATATATATATATATATATAAGCCCAACCATTATCAAACAATTCATATAAAACTCATTTTCAAACAAATAGCTTAAATATAACTGAGAAATTTTGACTTTTTAATAATTTATTTTATTGAGATAAATAAAAACACTTGTTTAAAGTTGCTTTACAGAATTTGAAAATTTTCCTTTCACTTATATAAACATACTTATTTTAGCAGATATCTCATAACAAAAGGACATCTCTTTAAGTGTTTTTTTCTTTAAAATATAACAATTTAATGATAATTAAAAAAAATCAAAACTAGTAATTAAACAATATTAAGTTTACTGTTATTTCATTCTTTGCTCAGTATTATTTTATTGACTGTGAGTATTTACTACCTTATTACTAATTAATTTTCATAAATTTTATTATTTTCATTAATATTTGAAAACATCTAATAAATGAATAATAAAACATGTGTCAACTGTCATATTTAGTATAGAATCATTAAGTTAACCAAAATTCATTCATTATGATATACTTGTAAATATTCATTATCTCTGTGGTAAAACTTTGTCAAAGGTTAAACTTTTTAATAAAAAATGGGAAGTAGGTATGAAGTCAAAACAAACTGAAATATAGAGGTGAAAAGTAACGAAAGTTAAAATAAAAGTTGATTGATTGACTCATTCAATATTTACGTTTCGATTACCAATTTTTTTCAAAGATTTTACTTTTCAAGAAATTCATTAACAGCTTTACACTGCAAGTACTTGTATAAATCTTGAAATTTCTTCACTAAATTAACTGAAGTTAAAATTTTACTACAGATAAGCCCATATTAGAATCGTACTCGTTATCGAGATTTCTGTGAACTCATTGATTTCTTATATCCAATTCGGTTCATTAAAATTGGCTGAAATACTCTCAAGCAAAACAAAATTAAGTTCATCTTATTTATTCTTATGATTATATGTTAGTGTGAATTCATTTGCTTTTTATAAGCATTTCTTTGCGCTCTACTTCAGCACAGAAAAAGTAATCAACGAAATAATCTTATCAATATATATTTGTGATATTTTTATTCCCTTTATTTTCCTTTATTGTTTCATTCATATTTTTCTATAACATTTTGTATATCATATTTTTATTTTACTTTTTCATTAGAGATATCGTAAAAAATCACAAGACTTTTTTTATGATATTACTTCATATTTCAGTACATTCGAATTAAAAATATCATTAATTTGAATGTAAGAATTATCCAAATGAGATACTCATGCTTAAAATGAGGTTGTAATTTAATATTGCTCCTTAAAAAACTTCACACATTGCGATAATGAGAAATAATGAAAGCTGACGTAGAATTAAAAAAAATTAACTAATTTTAAAATAAATATTTTAAAAATGAAGAAAAATAAAGACCTGAATTAATTTTTGAAAACAAACTATGTTTTAAATGTAAAAATATTTTAAACGATAGTTCACTCCCTTTAGATATAGGAAATAAAGTAATAACATTTGTATGGTGAATAAAAAAGTGATAAATTATTAATCATTTTTGACATTTACCACATAAATAGTCATACAAATAAACTTTTTATTTATAGTTCTAAAGCACTTTTACTCCACGTTGTTCAATTTAAGAGAAATGATACAGAGCGAAGTGAATTTTTATTTCTAATAAACAGAATACAATTATCCCTCAAAGTGCTCATATTTACTGCACATTCAGAAATGAAATTAAGAAATATTATATTAAGAACAGAGCATTTTCAAAATTAGTAAGTAAGCGAATTTTAATAATAATAATATTAAAAATGAAATTCTTTATTAAATTTACTAGAGAAAACTAGATGTAAGAAATACAACATACATTTTTGGACATAATAATGTATATATATATATATATATATATATATATATATATATATATATATATATATATATATATATATATATATATATATATATATATATATATATATATATATATATATATATATATATATATATATATATATATATATATATATATATATATATATATATATATATATATATATATATATATATATATATATATATATATATATATATATATATATATATATATATATATATATATATATATATATATATATATATATATATATATATATATATATATATATATATATATATTTAACTGGATTAATTAAGCGTTGTTTGCTTAAATCAGAAATCATTTTTTAATGAATGCTGCAAATTTTTCTGAAAGATATGCTCAATGTATTTATTTTTAAGGATTTTTCATGCTTGACTGATAATTCTAAATTCCTTTTCAAACATAAATCATTTTGTGTCAATAAACATGGAAAATATAGACAAATGTAAAATAATTTTAAAGATATAATGAATTTTGGAAAAATAATAAAATATATTTAATACACCTTAAAAGAAACTATTAAAGAATTTTGCATTGTGTATTTAGAGGAAAAGAATAAAATTTAGAAAAAATGAAAGAAATGAATACAATTAAATATGGCAAGTGTGAAATCTTAATTGTTGCAAGGCATAGACGGATTTTTTAGACTCTGTTTTTCGTACATTAAGATTAAAATAAAGATCTGGTTACTGAAGTTATTATTGTTATTGGTTCTATTGCAGACAGAGATTATTGAACCAAAGTGTTTGCTTATTTTGTGATATATGTTGTATTTCTTTATGTATCTGAAACTAATTTTTTTGTATTTAGAGAGTACATATTATATAATATAAGCAGAGTTTTTTTTAAGAGGAAATTTTATATACGTATAAAAAGGTAAAATACATTTTATATATTAATTTACGTTCCAACATCTGTGTCATAAAGTAGTAAGTTTTTGAAGATTTTTTATCATAATTTTTATGTTTTATAGACTTTTAATGAAATTATAATTAATAAATAAAGTATTGATAATTTCATATACACATATTTTAATTAAGTAGGGCACTAAAATTTAGAAACAAAGTTTCAAATCTCGTAAAATAGTGTACACTTGTAAATCCATTTAATAAATAAAACATTTAATCATCATTAAAAATGATAATATTTCCCTCATACTTATCCAAACTTTGTGGGTAATTTTCACTGGTTTTTCGTTGCTTGTATAACGATTCACTGTTTCCATTCTCACTAAATCTTCTGACATTCACTCCAGAATGATTTTCTCCATCATCAAATATAGACGTACAGAAACTACCAGAGATAGTTCTAACTGTTAAAACTTTACTAATTGTTAGAAATCAGATCTATAACAGGTGAGGATATCTTCTCATAAGAACTCTCCAATCGTAAACTTCAACACACTTTAATAAACTTTATGATTTTTATGAATCATTGGCTGATAAATATAACTAAAAATATGTGATTCATTTTTAACTATGGTCATTAATTGGTTACGTTCCTTTAATGGAAGATAATAATAAATGAACAGTACAAACCCTTTATCCTATCGTCACCAAATTTAAATTCAATGATTTTTAACATTTTAAATTATCGATTCATTAAATGAAAGGCTTTCATCGTTTATTATGCTATCACTTGTGATATGCGGAATTCATGAAAGCAAGTTACGCATGTATCATAAAACACATTTCATAAAATGGTAAAAATAATTTTATATACAAACTTTTTTTGTTATTTATAAACAATGGTAATGCTGTAAAGCTTCAAACTGTAATAAAAACATGTTTGACAAATTTTATTTAAAAATAGGAATTGATCTACAGAATTGATTCTGAAATGTATATTTTATGAGTTAGAAGTTTCTGCAACTTGATCCAGACATTGAAAATATGTCTTCAGCTTTCCTGTTTGTTTGCTTATACCTCAGAAATGCAGTATTAGATAAACATTTTCTAAAATAAATTTGGATATTCAAATATAGAATTGAGTAACTTATCTTTTCTAAATTATTTTTTCAGAAAATTTTACTTGAGTTTCTGGATGGATCAAAACAAATTGATTTTTTTGATAACTTTTAAAGGAATTTATCTTTTCTATTCTTAAAAATAAAGAGGTTTATCAGAAGTAAAGGTATTTTTGTTTCAGTTTACTTTTGAAGTGGATTTCTATTTATAGGAAAATGAATGCTTAAATAGAGAAATTTCACACACACATAATTATGTATTATTAATTTGATGAGTGCTAAATAAGAATTAGAAAACAATTTTATGTTTATATGAAAATTAACAAGAAGTAAATATTTTGTAACATTAGATTAACTATCAAAATACTTTATTTTAATAAAATTTCGGTAATTAAATCTATTCCTCCGTCTTGTTAGTTATTTTTATGCATATAAGATTGTGGAACATAAACAACATCTTATACGTATTTATACAATAGAATAATTATTCTATATACATATTTTCTGGCACACTATTTAGTTCTTTTAACTCGTACTCATCTCATGTACGAATATTACCAAATATAATTTATTTTTACATATTTGAAGAAAATATTTTTTTAATTTCCCAGACTTAAAACTTTATATATATATATATATATATATATATATATATATATATATATATATATATATATATATATATATATATATATATATATATATATATATATATATATATATATATATATATATATATATATATATATATATATATATATATATATATATATATATATATATATATATATATATATATATATATATATATATATACAATAAAATAGATATATAATATTGAAACTTCTTAACTTTTTTGTATATAAAGAATAATTTGATAGATATGAATATATTTGTTGCTGAAAAATTACAAACGTATGCATACTGTTTGAAAAATGTACAACGATTATTTATTCTGTACTCGTTAATTTTACAGAATGCATATTAAATTGAATATAAAAGAAATGAGAAAAATATAATATATTATAACTATTGTTAAAAAAACAAAATATCAGTCTTTTTACTTATTTTTTTTACAAAGCTTTTCCTTTTAGAATTTCAAATATTTCAAGTTGAGAAAAAATAACGTTTTAAAGGTATACACTAAAAATATGGAAAATGTCATAGAAATGGAACGATTTGGAAATTTCTTTACGTAACTTTTGAAGAGATAAGAAATTCCAGAAGCATTTGTGATGAAGTTTACAGAGCTGATTCTGTTGTTGCGTTTTATACAGGTGGCACATCTGGCAAATATATATGATATTTGTTATAAATTCCCATAAGAAATATTATTGATAACCTCGTATTTTCAAAAGACTTCTTAATAAATAAATGCATCATAAAGAAAATTTGGTCTTATTAGAAAAATATTTATTACAATAAACGCAGTTATTACAAATACATTTTTTATGTTATCAATTTCTTCAGTTAATGTGTAATTTTATTGGAAAGAAACTTAATGTGTGAATTTATGTCATTATTTATTTTCCATTTAAAATCTTGATTTTTAAATTACATTTCCATATTCATCATTGCATTTTCTCATATTGTTAGTTAAAAAATGCTGTTGTTGTTGTTGCGTATCCCCGACTGGCGTGACAGTACCATCACACCAGCCCCATGAATCCAAAAATAGTCAGTCTCTCAAGCACCACCTCCGGTCTCAAATCCATGTCCCTTCTCTCACACCCAATGCACTGAAAAATATGAGGTGGGGAGGCCTGAACCACTCGACATTTGGGACAGAGAGGATAGACCTTGGTACCAGAGACGTATCTCTAAGCAAGCAGATGGCCTTTTTGCAGTCTTGTCATAGCCGTTTGGCTGCATCTCTTGTGTTTACCCACTAGGGCGGAACCAGGATGTTAAATGTGTACCATTCGTGGATAGGAATGGTACCCCTAAAAATATAGTTGTAGGCTGCCTCATAGTGTGCATTAGTTGCTGGTGAGGGGGTGTTCCTAGGCGGAGTGGGTGAAGTACGTCGGGAGAGTAATCTCCGGGTAGGGTTACCGAAGGCGTGAAAGCCACTCCACTATGTCGAGCTAATGCTTGGGCAATGGAACAAAGTCAGACTTCTACCCTTTGATTTTGCCTTGGGTGCTCCAGGTACTCTGTACCAACAGAGGCTGTTCTTACAACCCACTTTTCATGAATCTTGGGTTAGAAGTAGTTAAAAAAATAGAATGATGAAATAAAAATATTTCTTTCTCACATGTTTTAAATTTCTGTAAACTCAGCATAAAAATGTAAATAATTTCAATAAATCACATTCATAAATTCTTAAAAATGATTGTTAGTACTGTCATTTTTTATCCATAAAAAATAAGATTTATAACATGCAATGATTCATTATAAAATATTTTTAAGCAGGTTATATGTAATAATTAAAAGATATTATATACATAACATGAGATCGATTTATTTGTAAAAATACTTTAAATAATAATAACTAAATTTTTTTTTTAAATTTCTAAAAAATATTTTTAGCTTTGGTGAGTAGCCTTTGGTTACAGCTCACAATTTTAATATGTTTTTAAGCCTTGAAATTTTCTTTGTGTTCAAGCATAATGCGTGAGAAATTACTTACTTTCAAATATTTTTCATAAACTCTTATATCTAAAGGGTCATGCAAAACATGATGGAAACCATTTTAAGTTTCTGATTTCAAATGAATGAATTTGCATCTAATTCTTTAATGTGATAACCCATTTTGAAATTTTAATTAATGCTTGATTACGGGAAATAAATAATGATCGATATAGAATCCCAAACTAGGTAAGAAGAACTATCTATTATAAAAATGTTTTATAAGAATAATCTGAAATAAATCATCTTTAAATAATCTTGTCTTTCAGAGAAAAGGGCAGCCAGAGAAGTGATATTCGAGCAACAATTGGTGGAGTAGTCAGTGAAAATATATAACGGAAATGAAGTATGGATCCAGAGTTAAAGGAGGGCAGTATAGAATTGATTTTGGCCCTGAAGTAGAGAGTGCCAACCTGACACGCTGATTTAAGTTCATGCAGAATGGGCTTCTTAAACTGCTGACTCGTTCTATGGTTTCGAGGTGACATTTGCTACGTATTTGATGCAAAGATATTCAGGAATAATGTAACACCCATAAATGAAGTCCTTAATTTTTGAACTTGTTTTAATAGCGTTACATCAAAGACTGAATGCATAGGATCCCCCTCTTTCCTGGATCATCTGAAAGTGGCCATCAGTGTGAGATTGAGACTTATAACTCTAAAGCACTCCAGAGCCTTATAACAGAATTTTGGAACCGGTATAAAATCTTTCTTTTTTTAGAACTATAGACATTTTGAATTTTTTTGTATGTTAAATGCCATTCATACCTTTATTCAAACAAATAGGTTTCGTGTGCTCGCATGCCATTTTTCTTCTAGAATGACCCTTTGTGCTGACCACAAATGAATGCAATTTAATTTTCCTGTGTTGGCAAAGAGGTTTATTTGTGAGGGTGCGCCGGGTATGTTCATGTGGAGAGCGCATGGCGAAGTGAAGTAAAGAGATGACCAGGAACCGGTTTTGGCGCCTGCAAAGGAAGGAGGGAAGTCGAGATTTGGAGAGACAGACCGGGGCAGAACGCGTGAAGATGCCTGAGAAAATATCAGAGACTGGATCGGTGTTAGACCAGCGCCGGACACTCGGAAGAAGGAAGCCGGACCTGGAGCAGTGCAAGGCGAGTTCCTCAGAAAAAAATATAAACGGGAGATTGGCGGCAAGGGTTAACTAAGTTATACGATACTCCTACAGCTGCTGTGACACTTTTGCAAAATCCCTCGAGACGAAAAAGGAAGGAGCAGAGTAACGAGGAGTTCCTGGTCACCCGGTGCGTGATTAAGCTTTGCCCACGTGGGACACCTGACATCCTTTATATTAGATAAAATATTTTTGGTATAGGCAATCATAAAACTTTTAAAATCAATTTTATAACTTTATCTTATGAAAGCTGAATAAACACAGTTATAGTCTATATGTTCAAAAAAGTAGTAAAAGTCAATATTTTCATGAATGGTTGTAAGTACATTGTTTCTTAACAAGGGTTTTTCTTTCTGACTAATGTCGTTGTCAAAAATTCAATTTCAAACCAACTGTTGTGTCGATTCTTAATTAAACCATATATCTTTTAAAGTTCCCACACAAATATCATATAATAATTTATTCTATAAATATGCATTCTAAGAGGAAAATTCATTTCAAGATATTTTATGTAAAAAGTCTGGGCATATAGGTAAATAATTACGTTTTATTATTATTTTTTATTTATTTTTTAGATCTTTCAACTATTATGAATTATACCAGCACATTAAGTATCTGATTAAAATCTCTTGATTTTGTTGATAAAATTTTTGAAAAGGCTATTTATAAGTAAATATTTTATTAACGTAGCAATTCTGTTAAATTAATTTTTTCATAATTGCCATGCGATTACAGTTGAATAATAGAGAAATAAACAAAATTGCTTATAAAATAGTCATTTTAAGCAAAATATATAGTATCAATATACAAAAAGTTAATTATAAAATCATTTTATAGTTTGCTACTATATTTTATTTCACAGAATATTTTACTGTTTTGTTTATCCTTTAAAACGTTTCATAATTTCTTTAAACTTATGAAAAAATAAAATTTGCCAAATAATCCATAAAACTTTACTTTTGAAAAATTTCATAAGAAAATGAAATTAAAAAAAGAAGTAATTTAAAATGTGGAATTCAGAATATAAACATGCATTATTAAGTAAACTTTGATTGATGCAATATTCAAAATTATAGCAAGTAAAAGTTACATATATATATTAATTTTGCACTTCACTTATATTGAAGTGATTTTTATATATTGAAATAGATTAAATTATACCTAATTTGAGTATTTTGGTGTTATATTTTTTTTCAATACTTTTTCACATTCCAGAAAATTTTGACATTTTTAAATCATCCAAATTTTATTCAAATCATTATTCTATCATACGTTGTAGAGATCTTATTTAAGGATAAAACTATGTTTGCTCAACAGTTTCTGTTTTTCGAGAGTTTAAAACATAATAATATTTAAACATTAACTTTTGTGAAACTATTCATTTTCTCAATGTACATCTAAAGAAACAACAATAATAAAGTTATTTCTTCAAACATTTATATTTCGTCAATTGTTAGAATTTAATATTATGGATATTTTTCAAGGAAAACGATGTTTATGAGAAAAATGATTAAGCAAATTTAATAATTTTATTTGTTGAGCGTATACTGTTAAATAATAAAACATATTAGGAAGTATCAACTTACATGGTAAAAAATTCCGTCTTCTTCAAATTTCAGAAAAAAAAAACATTCGCTTTCTTATTTGTTCTTAGAAAATAGTATTTATAATACCCTTTCCAAACAGATATGAGTATACTATATACTATAAAAATTAGGAACACCATGTGCACAATTTAACTTTAATACGTAAGTAAATATTTTAAATTTATTATTTAATTAAATTTACTTGTGACAAACTATATTTAGAATTAAATCTGAATTTTTCTACATATAACATTTTTTTTTTACTTTGATGTGTCGCAGGTAGAAAGAAAAAAATAAGAAATTCAAAATTTATCAGTAATGTAATAAACAGCAAACAACAGGAACAATTTTATTCAATAGAAATTTTTTGAGTTAATATAGATTCTATTTTGTATAAAAATAATATAAAAAAGAGGAAAATTTGAATTAATTTTTTCATTTCCGTATCTGATAAAAAAAAATTTCAAAGCAAAATTATTAATTTGTTGCCATTTTTTCTTTACAAACATAATTATGAGGTATAGATGTATCTTCTTATAAGAATTAAAGTTTTTTACTTATTAAATAACTGTGAGTTATTAAAAATGATTAGATTTCACGTTTATAAGTAATTTTAATACAGATCAAAATACTTAGCTATTGGCTTGCTTTTACCAAAAACATGAAATTATAAGAACATTTAATATGCATAAAGGTCTAAAAACTGCATTCCTGATTAACAATGAAGTAATTGATGTAGAGCTTTTAAGTATATACGAAATCAAAATGTGAACCTTTCTTTTGTGAATAAATTTAATTTTTAAAATATTTAAAATACGGAATATTTATAACAATAAAATAATACTAATGTTATTTTGTTGTTATAAATATTCCACATTAATAATTTTGAATTATTTTAAAAAATTACTGGCCAATGCTCTTCAGCACGTTAAATATCAATAATACCTAATATCATTCAAATTTACTTTGAACTCAATTTTTGTGTTCTTTCTATTTTAAAACACACTGTAAATAATTACTTACATCTTTTGATTTATAGGTGCAAAATTGTAAATATACTTATTAAAGAGTATTTCAAATGTCTCGCAGTTTTAATAAAGGCGAGTCAAAAGTTTCATCTTATGTTGGAGCAAAATAATTTAGAAAATTTTATTTAGTAATTAAATTCTTCCCTGATTGCTAACTCACAATAAATTTTGTTAACAAATTAATTAAATATTATGTGGGCTTACTTTGATTACATAAATACATGAAATTTTCTCTTAATTTATATCAGCACTTCTAGTTTTCAATTAATTTAACTTAACACTTCACGAACTGCCGCTGAAGTAATTAGACATTAAAATTTCTTAACGTCCTAAATTCTATTAAACTGAAACACAACTCTGAATCAATGAACTTCTGAAACACGTTGATGAAACTTTAACATGTTTAAAATTGTTAAAACAGACAGTTACTATGTAAGAGAGGTATATATTGATAATAAATTTGGTAGCAATTTACTTAATTAAAAATGTAATGTAACTAAGCCAGGCAAAAGAATATTTAAATGTAGATGTAATTTACAAGGAAACATAAATAATGTCTAATCTAATCTTAGCTACCTTATTTAAAACAAAATTTAAATGTCAATAATTTTATTGACAAAATATCTGTTTAATAATAAAAATTTTTGCAAATAAATTAAATACAATTTCTTTTGAGAGTTTTGGAGAAAATACAATTAGTTTGATATAAAATACTTTCTTCGGAAAATTAAAAAGCAAATGTAAATGATGTTATAAAATTCTTTAAGAAAAAAAAACATTTGTGACGAATTTAAAATGAATATTGAGTGAAACTAATTTTGAATTAATTGTACACGGAACACAATAGACATTTTGTAAAACAGACATTCCAATCTTAACAATAGAGGATGTGAGAAATTTTGTGTATATTCCCAAAAGTCTAAAGAAATATACATATTCCTTTTTCCCGAGACAATTATGAAAAGATTAATTTCAATGTACTTATGTAGTATTTTATTTATTAATAATTTTTGTTTCTTTTGATCTCATTTGTGTTAAAGATATATCATTTGTGTTAAAGAGTCATTTTGTTGCCAAAATAACCATATTCCTAAAAATTGTTCATGTGAATGGAATTCCAATCTCTGAAGAAATTTTGCTTCCAGCAATAAGAGTTATTATAGTATTTTTGAAATTTATAATCAATAATTTTTGATGTTTTATTTGAACAATATAGAGTGATGTTAAATAAATTGTTATTAAAACATTTGTTAAATTCCCATGCTCACATACGAGAAAGTTTTAAGTTAGAAGCAAACAATTTTCTTTTCACGAGTCCAAAATTGTAACTTAAATTGAAAAGAAGCTAAAGTAGTAATAGAAGTAAAAATATTAGGCGGAATTTAAAAAAAAAACCAAGTTAAATTTTAAGATTAATTTATATTTTATAATTGATAAGAACTTTTATAACACGTATGGATAACCACTTTGCACGTGTTATACTTTATGTGGCAACCTGTGGCTTATTCATAGTGTAAACTGCATTTCAGGATTATTTTTCATATTAGACTATACTCAATTGTGGCAAGAGAGGAAATTTGGTAAACTTTCTTTAATTTATCCCTACCTTTTTGCACCTGCATGAGAAATAGGCATGCATGCAGGTTGAATGACTAAAATTATGTATGCATAACTTAGTAACACTATCAATAGATCAATTGAAAAATAATCGTCTGTAATATATCCTTTTAACTTTTTCAATCCAGATAGACTTTGCTCGACTTAAGTTTGAATGTCATTTTTGATTAATGAAATTTGCAGTACATTAAATTTTGTCCCTAGTACACTTTAAAAGTAATATTTAGGTAATTATTAAAGTATATATTATTTATAAGAAATCTCATTTATCTTCAAAATCTCTCCAAGAGGTAGTTCTGCAGTGATTCTTCAGAACAATTAAGGAAATTTACAGTGAGATTTAATTGGAAGTATAATTATATTTAATGTAAATGTTATTTCTTCACTTTTCTGGCAAACGCAAACATGATTTAAGCAAATTTAATAAAACAGCATTTTAGTTAATAAAGTAATCATTGAATATATGTAATTGATTATATTGTTTTACACAATTCAAGCATAATTAACAAAAGCAATAAAATTATCTAAAATAAAGTATAGTTTTAAATTAATCTCAATGTATTTAGTAAACACCGAAGGAAAATAATTTATAATATAAAGTTAGATTAGAATCGTGAAATTTTTTGATGGAAATGAACAAATAACTAAATGCATAACATCAAATATATCATACATAAGCGCAATCCATTTTCATTTCAAAAAATCATCCGTTATTCATTAAAGAAAATAAGTTATTTATTTTAAAGACAAAGAAAAAATTACTAATTTTCTCTTTAAATTCCATGTTTCTAGTAAAATGGTGAGCATAACTTTCTCCGAAAATTACTATTTTATCTTTTACATATTTATTCAATAAAATTATTTATATATTTCCATAGAAACTTAGCTTTAGAAATTTTTATTACGTGAAGTTCAAATCGTAATTAATTTTTCCAGGGAAAAATTTTTTCATATGTAAAATAATAATTTAAATTATTAATTTTCCAATCTATTTTTCTGCTTCGTATAGTAAAATATATTGCTACGAACAAAGTATTGGGCTGTTCGGAAAGTAATTTCGTTTTTTCCCGACTAAGGATTTAACTGTATTTTTTGCAACCAACTTCACACTTAGCCGTATAATCAAGCCGTATAATTATTATATTCTTTGAAAGCTCATATAGCAAGGCCTGTGTGTGAAAAATTCCAATTAATTCTACGCAGTAGTTTTTGGTTGGTGCCCTTTTAAAAATGGAGATCGATAAGCAGCATTTTCGACATATCTTACTGTTTTACTACAGAAAGGGTAAAAATGCTGTTCAAGCCAGAAATAAATTGACCGATGTGTATGAAGAAGGTATGTTGACAATACGCTAGTGCCAGAACTGGTTCGCTAAATTTCAATCCGGCAATTTTGATGTCGAAGATGCACCACATTCGGGAAGGCCTGATGAAGCTGATAAAGACGCGATAAAGGAATTAGTTGTTGCGAATCGGCGAATAACAACACGTAAGATCGGATTGAGGTTAAATTTATCAAATTCAGCAGTTTATGACAACTTGAAAGTCCTGGGATTATCCTCGAAGCTCGGTGTATGGGTTCCTCATGTTCTCACAGAGAGAAATCTGTGTCGCCGCATTGACGTCTGCGATTCGCTTCTCAAACGTCACGAAAATGATCCGTTTTTGAAGTGCATCATCACTGGGGAATAAAAATGGGTTGTATACAACAACGTCAAACGCAAGAGGTCATGGAGCAAAAAAGAAGATGAACAAGCTCAAACCATTTCCAAAGCCGATATTCAACAAAAAAAAGGTAATGCTATCTGGTGAGATTTTAAAAAAATCGTTTTTTTTAGCTTTTACCGGATAACACAACGATTAATTCGGAAGTCTACTATCATCAACTGGACAAGCTGAATGATGCACTACAACAGAAAATACCATAACTAATCAACAGGAAAGGTGTAGTGTTTCACCAAGACAACGCGAGACCTCACTTAAGTTTGGTCACTCCCCAAAAGCTTTTAAAGCTTGAATGAGATACAATGCCACACCCACCATATTCTGCAGACCTGGCACCATCGGATTATTATTTGTTTCGGTAACTCCAAATTTTTTTAGACGGTAAAACCTTCACCGCAAATGAGGAAGTCAAAAACCACCTCTATCAGATTTTTTCTAGCAAAGACTAAAAATTTTATGAGCGTAGAATTATGCTACTACCAGAAAGATGACAAAAAGTGTCAAACCAAAACGGCCAATATATTATTCATTAAAGTATTTATTTATTATACGAAAACTGTCTTTCATTTCCACAAAAAAAAAAAAACGAAATTACTTTTCAAACAACCCAATAAGTACATAATTTTCTAATATATAGCATTTGTATTACATTTTCAGTTACATTGAGACAGGATCGAAGCTGAATGGTTAGCGCACAGCGGTTTAACAGTTTTTTGCTATGATTCCAATTTAATTCTTTGATGTTTATAGAATCGAAAATCTACTTGAAAGTGAAAGTCGTGACATATCATTTAATGTTATATAATTTGGAGGATTTTGTTTTACAACGATGATATTTTCATTAGATATTGACATAATGAACAAGGAATTTTATTAAAGAAAACATCGAGATATTACCAGAAAAGTGTTTACTTAGCACTAGCACACTATACTATAGGCAATTCATTGCACCCGTTACAGCAAAGGACAACGAATTTGTAAAACTTTGTGACAAATAGAATGTTTGTACTCACATCTGATGCTGAAGCATATAAAAGGTACGTAGGTACTTCTCAGTATTTCATGAAATAGAGCAGATTGTGAAAAGATTATTATAGATAACAAGCTGAAATCCCTTGAAATACAAATAGGTTTTGTCACATAAAAATGAGATATTGCTCATTACTCACTGTGAATATTTTTTAACCAGACTCTAACGCTATTCTTCAAGCAAGAATAATCTAATAATAAAAGAGGAGTAGAATTTTGAAACTTCTAAGCAAAATGTGACTTCTTTGTGACCCAATCCTTGCATACCAACCACAATTTCCTAATATTGCCTTGTAATTCAATTTTAAAGTTGTAAGCACATTTGGCTCATTCCATATATACATGAAGAAATTACTATTAATAAGAAACAACCAATTAAGATATTAAGAAAATAAATGGGAATAAAATATTAAATTCATGTATATAAATATATTATAAGCAAATAATTTCACGCAGAAATCTATTAAATATTAACTAATTGTTGTAAGTTAAATTGCAAAAGTATCATCTGAATTCACAAATATAATACTTATGTAAACAATACTCTAATTCTTTTGTCTAAGAAATATATAAAAGAGTATTTTGGTAATATATACAAAGTTAATTTCTACAGAGAAGTAGGATGAAACTGAAAATGATACCATAATAGAGCAAATGGTTTAACGTCTAGATATATACATCAAACATTCAAAATTTTTGTAGCAAAACAATCATCAAGAAAGATTGAAAAGGATATTCCAAATATCTTTTTTCTTGGTAGTTTTGAAATCAAATATGTGTCCCATTATAGCTTTTATAGATTTATTTGTTCAACATAAATATGTTCCCGTCTTCTTTGACCTTGCCATTTTGTGACCTTTATGGGAATCTTATGCTCTATTTATTTATTTCATTGTTTCTTTTAAAAAATCATTGTAATCGAATGTTTTCTCCTCAGAGATTAAGATTTTCTTTGCATTGCTCGGTAGTTAAACTAGTTATAAAAACTCGCATTGAAATATATTTCTTAGACAGAAACATGAATTAAAATTCTCAGTTTTAAAATAAATTTAACAAATTTATATTTGTTCATACATATTTTAAATATTAAGTAATGCCGAATATTGGAAAAATATATATTAACATACTAAATTATGTAGTGTTTATTTAATATTTATAGATTAATATATAAATACTTGTTTCATAAACAAAATGTATTTAATAAGTGTAAATAATGCGTATGAATTTTTAGTCTTCTCATTAAAAGTTTTCAACTATTTACGTGGAATTTGCAAAATTTTTAGTAAAGTATTTAGTGAACTTCCATATGAACAACTATAAATTATGAAACAGTTCAGAACGACAGTTTTTGTGCTAAATTATGGAAAGGTAAAATTAAGAATATATACGGTTTCTTTTGGGAAATATTATATCAGTCTACTTTGTAAAAAATCATCTATTAACAATTTTAAAAACTTCTAATTAATAAATCTGTAATTTACATTTAAATTGCATCAAATAAATCCAGTTGTATTAAATTCTAGAATTTTTAATTAATATTAAATGCAGATAGTTATGGATAAAATACAATATTTACTCCACCAACAAATTTTCTTTGACATTCACCAAAATTATATCATACTTCATACACTTATTATGCAACTATTTTTTGAGGACATATAAAAAATAATTACTTTGGGTGCCTTAAAAATTCCAAAAAAAAAAAAACGTTTTTTGAGAAATGGATTGGTAATTGTGGTCTAATACAATTTTCTAGCCTTCATAGCATTTTACATTATGATTTATTACACTACATATGTGTGAGTATGACTTAAAATTGCAATTAAAGTATTTTGAATAAGTAAAAAAAAAGTGTAGTATTAGTAAATTTAATATTTGAAACACATTATTATTTTAGTGTAACAATCATTTATACACATTTGTGAGGACATGCTTTGTTAAAATACCTGTAACTGAATGGCGTCAAAAGAATTTTTTAATTTTGAATAAATTATAAATGAAATTGCATTAGTAGTTTTAATTGTCCCTAATTGGAATATAGAACACGTGTATTGAAATATTTGGCTTCTAAGATTTGCTATGATTTTAAATAATAAAATATTTCTCATCCCATTTACTAATTAAATTACTTGTTCTTAAAACATTTGGGAAGTTCACGAAATTTTAATCGCAACATTTCTAGCCTCTCCAAGGAAATTTAAAGTTTGAAAACGATGATCATTCAATAATTGAAAAATCAGCACGAGATACCCTTCGGATGCTGCTTTATTTCTGCTTTGTTATTATTTTATTACAAATGCTTAGTTACTTGTAGAAATTTTTCCTTGCTCTGAAATTATTACCTATTTGATGTTTTATTTTGTTTCGATAATAGATCAAATAAATAATAAATATTCATTTTAGATGGTTTCCAAAGTAACATTTGGAATAAAATTTATGCAGCATGGTTAGTGTATACGTTTGACAATTTATTGAAAATTTATATGGAAACTTAAGATATAATATTTTAGCATTAAATATTTAATATGATGCTAATTTTTATTTCTAAATTGAACTAAGGAAAACTTTTTATTCATAGAAACAGCCCACACATCCTTTAGAATATGATTTCAAGTAAAACTGTCAGAAAGTTATTCAGATGATGAACGACAATGATCAAACTAATATGTAAGTAATATAATCAGTTGTGTTAAATTGGGATGTGTTTATTTTAAATTATCAAGAAATTAAGTACACCAGTATGCCAAATTTGTTTAATTGAAATCATTTAAGGGTATAATTTTATCACCAAATTTTATATTTTAAAGATTGGCTGGTCAAATTACTTTTAAGTGTCAAGAAAATTATAATAAGAACTCTATTATGCTATAACTATAGATATTGTAAAAGCATGCATAATTTTACCTTGATTTTACATCTTGGAAATGATGTAGAACCAAGATAAAAACTATTGAGAAAAATCACATTATTTCATATGAATGAAATCAGGTAAGTCATTTAGTTGTCAATAATGGTTGTTGTTTTAAAACAAAAAATCATAAATCTTGTTTTTCATAAAAGAAAAACTTTAATCTGTATCAGTCACTGCACTTAAGTTGCATTAGATTGCATTAAAAAAACAATGTTACTTAATTTAATTTTTTTAATTGGATTTTTGATATAAATATGTGAACTGAATGATTTTAAATACTTTTTCACTCTACATATTTTATGTTGAAATATATTTCTCTTGTACTCCAAAAGATTATTTATTATGAAGTACAAGAATAGCATGCTTCAAAACATATGTTGCAGTGTAAGATTAAGTATCCAATATTAAAATTGAGAAGATAGCATTTTATTGCTTTTGTTTCTCTGAAGCTATATCTGGGGAACTCTAGAAAAATAAATTTAAAGTAAAATAAATTAATTGATAATTATATAAATAAGTAAAATATAAACAAGTTTAAGAATTTTTATTCTTTAAATAACACAATGTTAGAATATTACTTCAGGATTAATAACTTAATGATTATTGTTCTGTTGACTAAAAAATTGAATTTATGAAATTCAAAAAGTATTATCTAATGTCAATTTACATGTCTTTATACTATCAAAAGACACTGAAATATCATAAATGTCAAAAGTTTTGTGTTGACACCTAATGATGTGACACATAATGAATTCATTCCTCTATGGTTAGTAATGTGTAGGAGAGATTAACCACAGTCATGTTTACCATAATCTGAGGTGGTGCAACTAGTCATGTGAGATTGACTTGTCATCTTGCTGTTCCTTTCCGCATCTAGTTTTAAAGAATCCACATTGTTACTATCTACGTTTATGAAGGACATATAAATTCATAATTCCTATATGTTACTGTACTTCCTCGGTTGAACTCGGATTCTTGCTCGAAAAACAGTAAATGTCTTCTACGTGGCATAGCAAACAGATAGAGAGAAGGACGATTTATGTATTTTAAATAAGCAATATCATTATCTTTATGTGATTCTGATGTGCACATACATTGAAACGATAATAGTTTTCATATCTCATCCCTGCAAACGTATAATGAAAATTCCACATGATTTCCATAACTTTTTCTAAAATTTGGATAGCAAAAAGTGTACATCTCTCACATTCAGAATAACAGTCTTATGTACAAATCACATTCATAACATTAAAGAGGTTAATATTATTCCTTATTGATGTTGAAAATTCTCTTTATTTCATATAAATCATTAAAAATGTAAAAATATTAATTTAATTATGGTGTACTATAATTTTCATAATTTGGAATTTTCCATATTAAAAATAAAATTGTATACATTAAATATTATATTAAAAGCAAAACATGTAAAGCACACCTTAGTTTCGAATATTTTTAACAAGTTAAAAATTCTGTTAACGTAGAGCACAAACCATTTATTGATATTTTTATTTTTCTGAAATAGATATTTCAGAAACATACATAATTTAATTATGTTTAAAATACACATAATTGTGAATTTACATAATTCTTATAAAAATGAATATTCTATTTTTATTTTTCTCATTTTATTCATTTTTATATTTCAACATAATATAAAGCTACAAGGATGTGTTAAATTTTAATAAAAATAATGCATTTTACCAAATGAAAAAAGATCCACAATTTAAGTTAAAATTAAGAACTGAAAAATTTAAAAAATAACGTTTTTCTTAACTTAGATCTTGGTTACAAAACAGTCAGTTTTAAGCAAACGTGTCTTTACTATTTCTCTCTCTTTATATATATATATATATATATATATATATATATATATATATATATATATATATATATATATAACACAGCAAAACAATTAGTAGAATTTCAAAAAAATATTTCTGTGTAGTTTTTGAAATCTCAAATATTTACTTGTGAGGATTGAAGGAAAATTTTGTGGATTGAAGATATCATAAGCATATGATGGGTTAAGACATCTTCAGAGTTTTTTGTGTTTTAATAGAGTATGCATTAATATTACGAAATTTTATTTAATTTATTCCTTTATTTAATTAAAATTTTTACAAAATTTATCCATGCCGTTATCTAATTCATTTTTCATTTTTATATCTCTTTTTTTTCTCTCTGCTTTGTTTTATTATTATTTTTATTCATCTCATGTATTATTTGGATCTGATTTGTAGTACATTTGTTGTACCTTCGGGCCATGTGTGGTATTCCTTGATGCACAGGGAGATACTTTTGTTTTCCCAAATTAAAAAAAAAAACATTATTTGTTATTAATTTAATAAATGTTAATTTTTCGGAATTTTATAAAACAGATAATTCATTTATTTAATTATTAAACACCCAACTTACAATGTTTAGTGGGGAATAATAGCATTTGTTCTTAATGAACCAATATTTTATATATAAAACTGCAATAAAGTAAATTGTGTCAATGAAATAATTCATCATATCCTACAAAAATTTTAATGATTGAGTGATAGCTTTGCGCATTTTATTACATACTGTGAGATAATTTTCTTAAGTATAAAGTTTAATTGTAAGGAAATTTAATTTCAATGTGTAAATTTATTGTTAATTATAGAATCAATTTTATGATGTGAAAAGAAAGAGACATTATATTACTGTATTGTATGTAATCTTCAGCATAAATTTCTATTTTACAAAATCTGCTAAAAAGTTACTTCTACAAATTAATAAAAAGTATTGCTAATTTTAAGCAACATAACATGATAACTGCTCATGTTGAATTAATTTTGATTTTCACAGCTTATTTTGCTGTAGATTTAAGTTTAATTTTTTAAGATAGAAGAAAAACTTTATAATACTATTTACCCCAATGTAGGAAAATAAAAATACGTAAAACAGTAAAGTTAGAGGTATTTACAAAAGAACCATTCAAATTCCTATAAACTTTTGGTATTTATTTTTTACATTTATTTAATTATTATATTTAAAGACATGTAAAGTTTTGCTTAATGCTGTTCATATATTAACAACATAAATATCACCTTTTTAATTCAAGATAAAGTTTCAGTTATATTATTTCTGTGTGGTCTAAGAATATAAGATATAAGTATTATTTCATAGATTTCAATCCATGTTAAATAATTTATATATATATATATATATATATATATATATATATATATATATATATATATATATATATATATCACATATAACATTATATCCTCAATTCAATATTGATGTCTTTTGATGCTTATGCAAAAGTGATTGGTGCATGGAATTTCAAAAGTGATGATGTTATCAAATATTCATGAGTTAATATTTGTAAATATTTAATATGAATAGATACTAACATTTTTTGATAAGAAGTTTCAAATATGATCCTAGTCAAAACGTAAAAGTACACTATTTTATTTATGCATCTAATTCTTTATTTATGTTTCTATTATATAGTTATGATTATTATATAATGCTTTAAGGTTTATTATAATACAAAAATATACTTTATAATTACTTATAATTTATCGCTTCTAATTTATATTTGAGTAATAAGTATAAAATAAATTGTATGAAAATTTTTAATGTATGATATTTATTAAATTTAAATGTTTATATTTTTTTTTTTGATATATCGCGATATTAAATACACGTTTTTTTCAAATATTTTGTATTTTTATTACTGACTTTTATCAAATTATTGTTATGCTAATTTTTGTGATTTTAATTATTCTCTGAGATAAAAATATTTATATCTTTTTGATTATTAAAACATTTTTAAATAAATTTTAAAATGTGATGACACTAAATAATCTTTACTAAATGACAATGTTCATTTTCCAAGAAATTTTTAATTTAAATGATTTCAGAAACTAAAAGACATTATTGATGATTTCATGAACAACCAAAAATTTGAAACTTCCATTAGATTAAACTTTGAAAGAATATTTGAATTAAGAATTCTTTATTCGATATAAAAATTGATATATTTTATGGCCAAGTTTTTCAAAGTAATTGCAAGCAATCAAAATATATCTACTGCAAAAATTAAAAAAATGTATTCATTTTTTTATTAGATCTTCCGGAATTTTAGAATGTAATTTTATTTTTTCAAAAATGTTATATCTTCGTAAAACTAAGAGACAAATTGTGTATAATTTTTCACAATAATATTTATATATTAAATATAAAAAAAGTTTTATTATTGAAGTTAAATTATTTCATACATATTGGTCATATATTTTTAAAAAAATTCAATGTTTTCGATTCATACAGTGATAAATTTCATATTATTCTGCATAGTCTTTCGTTTGATATTATCAGAAATATTAAAGCAGAATGATTTTAGAAATAATAAAGTAATTTATTTATTCATAGGAAAACAATACAGTTTAGTCTCTTTCAGGAACATTTTTCCATTAAGTAAATATAACAAAAAAAATTGATAAGCTATTTACAGTAAAAGTGTTCAAACTGTAACTCATTTGCATACATTTAAACTACTGCATGTATACTTTATTTACATTGAAACTATTCTGCCTAATATTATCATTTTACTTTAAATTATCAGCAAAAATAGGAACAGAAGAATTCATTTTGTTTTTAAATAATGGTAAGGATTTTTCTTAGATTTATAAAGCTACAGAGTTTAACAGTAGTTCAATTAGACTCTGAAATGGATAAAAGCAAAGAAATATTGATGAAACTATTAAGGTAAGCATGAATATATTGCTAGTTTGTTGCTTATTAAACCTATAACAGTATAAATTTATATCAATTCCTCAAAAAAAATTAATCGGTAGCAAAATATATGGGAATGGTGGATATTATTCTTATTTTTTGGATACTCCATAAATATTTGAAAATTAAAATCTGTGTTTTTTGTCTTCCCTTTAATGTCCTCAAAAATAAAATAAAATTCAATGTACTTCATTTATTATCGTAATATGTTATTTTGTGTTTTTTTCTTTTTTTTAATTGTTTTTATATGGTCAAAGTATTCAAACCATTATTTGTTATAATACTAATATTCCCTAAAAAATGCTAATGTGTTACAACTGTGTTTTAAATTTCTTATGAATTTAACAAGTGCTCTATCTGTGATAAAATTTAATTTCATCAAACATCGATGTCCATATTTTCTAAATCTCCTTCTGAGTCACTTTACGAAATTTCGGTGCACAAAGTTTTAAAATAAGAAAGTCTAATTATTCGCTGATGATTACTCACAATATTAAATATTTTTTTGCGTAAAAATCCCCCTAATATAAATTTTGCAAAGTTAAGATTTTAATTAGTATATGTGAACATTACTTTAAACAAAAAAGTAAAATTGGGTAAACGTGAAAACTCTTTTTCTTAGAATAATACGTTTTTATATGAATATAAAATATATAATTTCATTTAAAAAGTAATTTCAAATTTCCTTGTGATAAAAATACTCCAAACATAAATATGATAAAAAATTTAATGTCTTATTATGAATAAAATAAAATTTCTTTTCCTTTTGTGGAAAAGCACAAATATTCGAATGCTAATCAATTTTTTTAAGAAATGATATATAAAATCATATAAAAATACATATTGATGGATTTGGTGACTCAAATTTTAATTTTAAGATTTGACAAGTTAGAAGCATCTGTAAAGTGACTTCTAAAATTAGCATAAATGTATCTAAAAAGTTCATAAAACTTATTTTGATTAAAATTGTTCATAATTTTTTCAATCAACCACAAATTTACACTGTATTTATTTTTGATTGCTAATCCATGAGGTAAAAAATGTGGTTTTCATTTCATGGATGTATTAATTACGTATATATTATGCATTTTTTATTTTTAATAATCAGATGTGTGAACGATTTAAAATGTTACTGATAAAATGATAAAATTAAATACAATATTAATAAACTTTCTAAGAATTTTTTCACATAGCAAAATTAATAAAATAATTCACTACATTGCTTAAATTATTATTTTTTTATTTTAAGTCACATATTTTCAATAAGTAAGTTTATGGTATTAACTTATTTATTTTAATGTATAATTAATATTTTAAAAATGAATCACATTTGTTTAGATATCCAATTTTGATTAAAACATTTACGCCTCAAGATTACTTAGAACATATATTTTTTAATAAATCATTAAATAAATTGTATTTGCAAAGATTTATGCACCGTTATTTCATATAACTTTTAAATTTATGCAAGTATATTCAAAGTTATATGAACAAAAACTCATAAATATTCATTTTATTTTGCTAGATCATCAAAGAAATTTATTGAGGATAAAAAGTAGCTGGGAAATGCATTTCTTTCTTTACTAATATTAACTGCTTAGACATCCATTATGTGGACATCTATATCATCTGCCTATATCATAAACTTCGATTTCCAACTGCATGGGTAGTTTAAATATATTGTATTAAAATTTATTCTCTGATTAATTGATGTACCTGTTTGATATTCTCATAATTCCCAAAGGAAGCTATACTAAATATATCTATATGTGATGACAGTAAAGTGCATTAGAAGGAATGATGGAATCCTTCAAATTATACATAATATTAATTGATTAATTTGAATAACATAAAATGAAGTCCTCTTCTTATCGGAAAGTGTATATATATATATATATATATATATATATATATATATATATATATATATATATATATATATATATAGCTATATATATATATATATATACATATATATATATACATATACATATATATATACATACATATATATATATACATATACATACATATATATATAAAGTCATTTAATAACAAGATTCTTACATAATGCTACTAAAGAAGCACGTTTATTGGTAAAATCCACTAAGAATGCTTATAATTGTTCCAATTATTACTTATATTCAATTTCATCAAACTGCTACATATTTTCCTTGAAAATGATTTCAAATACTTGATTTACCGGTAAGTTTAATGATAGAAATTTTTAGATAACTACAAATAAGTTTATGGAACTAGTTTTTTTAATGTAAGAATCGAAGTCCTAATTGCAAATATAAAAATATTTAATTTTATTTATTTTGCAGCAGAAATTTAATTTTATACTTTCAGCACATACTATTTGTTGTAATTTTCTCTCTATCTGCGTTAATTTACCTGAAAAGATAAAAAAACCTTTAAATGTTAGGTTGTCCTGAAATTGTTGAAATAATAAAAATAAACTAAATAACAAACGACAAGTAAAAATTCGAAAGTATTTTTCAGCAGTCATTATAAATGCTAAATTTTTCATTAAAATTATGAATCACATTATACTTTATAATTCTTAAATGATGGGATAGATTAAAAAAATTATTTGTTAAGTTTCTACCTTATTATTGCTTAAATTTAATTTAATACTGAATAATCTGCGGTTAGTCATTCGAAACCTGTGAAACAAATATCTTTAAAACCATATCTTAAGAAAAGTATACCTAAATAATAGTTTAAAAATCATCATATGTTAATATGAAATTATGTTAATGTATAACGTTTTATGAAAATTGTAAATGCGAATCATGATTTAATTCACGTGTTATTTTGAAATTAATACTTATACTTACAGATGAATTAGTAAATTTCATTATAAGAAGTTAAATTCATAAAAAAATATACTCTTCATTATAACTCGATTAAATTCTTGAAATTCATTTAAATCAACATGTAATAATATAATATATTCAGGTGTTCAAACTGAAATTCTAATTGTCTTTTGGTTTCGCCGCTTGCCATGAAGTCTATGATGGTTTCTTCCTCTTCAATTGAGAGACCTTCCGGAGTATTTAGAAATGGATAACTCATCCACTTGTAAATTGATATCAGTTTGTCGTCAGCAAGAAAGTATTTTTTAAAATTCTTTGCTAGCATTGCTAAATGATTTTCAATGGTTACGAAAACAACTTTTACATGTTGTTCTTCAGTCTTGTAAGTTTTAATGCAATCATTCAATTTTGCAAACATTGTTAAGTTTTCTTGCTTTAAATTTCTACTCCACAATTCCAATTTCCTAGAAAAAGCATTAACTTTATCACTCGTATCCAATATATGTATGTGTATTTGCTCCTTGCAGTTGAAGATTCAAGTTATTTAATTTCTCTAATCTGTCGGCCACACACATGTAGCTCAATTTCATCACAAATAAATTATCGCGAAAATTCTTAGATTCCTGTCTGTTTTCGCGTCTTCTAGGAAAACAGCGATTTCTTCTTTTAATTCGTAAACACGTTGCAAAAATTTCCCTCGTGATAACCATCTTGCCTCGCAATAAAATAGTAACGCTAAATGTATTGCACCCATGTCTTTTTAAAGCGCGGAGAAGATTCTTGATTTCAAAGGTCTCATTTTTATATAATTTACTACGGTTACAACCATAGTTAATACAATATTCAAACCAGGACTCATTTCTTTTGAAGCCAAAGTGGATCATGCAAAGTGTCCAGATGCACTGTGGAGATTTTTGTTTCACAAGTGCGTGAATACTTTGGAATCTTCCGGACATAAAATGAGCACCATCAGTGAAAATTCCGACGCAATTTTACTATTCTATGTATGTGCCTCGTTCATAAAATCATTTAAGATAGCAAATAATGCAAGTGCTGTTGCTTTAAGTTCTATTGGTTTGCAGAAAAGTAATTCTTCTACTACTGACAAATCATCACAAAATCTAATATAGGCAATGAAATGAGCATCTTTATTACTATCTGTTGCCTCATCGAGTTGTATTGAAAACAATTTGTCACGCAACTTCGACAAAAGCTGACACTCAACATCTTTAGCCATATCAGCAATTTGAGGGGCAACAGTATAATTTGAAAGAGGTATAGACTGCAATTGTTTTATAAAATTATCTGCAAACATAATTTCTACTATCTCAATTGCGGCTGGCAAAATAAGCTCTTCACCAATGGCGTGAGGCTTTTTATATCTGGCTATTTTATATGAAACTTTGTAAGAGGCAATTAAATCTTTTTCATTCACAAAGTTTTTTTAAACAATGATTTTTGCTTTTCATATGATTTTAATTTTAATTCGAAGATTTCTCTGGGTTTGTTTACGTACTCACTATGAAGCGTTTCCAAATGTCGTTTAAGTTTATTAGATTTCATGCTGTCTGTGCCGCCAACATTTTTGAGCATTTTTGAGCCTTTCTTCTTCATTTACTTCAGTACTAGTGAACCCAAAATTTAAGTTATGTTTGAGAATATTTTCTTGATTTTATTTTTGGAACCACGCACGTCTGTGTACTTGTTGATGCTTGTCTATCGTCTAACGCTCGTTACATCCACTTAAAAATTTATCCATTATTCTGCATAAGTCTGCTGCCGTGAATATTTAATAAGGTGAATTGCAATTACACGAATACATATATAACAAGCCCATTCAGAATAGATTCAATAGTGATAGAAGGATCGACTCGAATGTGATTGTCTGGAATTGAAATTGGCGTCCTAGAACTTTCTCCTTCTCTCTATGAGAAAACATTTGTTCACATCTGCGCACGCTTCTAACTTAAATTTTAAGCTGACCAGACAAATTCCAGACAAATAAAAACTTCTTGTGAAACTGTGAGAATGCCCGACATGGCGGGACGCAAGAGAAATATAAAGTCAAAGGATTCTTGTTTTTTCAATGCTGAGTATCGGTGTTGCAAAATGTCAATAAATTTCTTTATTCTTGATAATTTGGAAAGTTTAAAATTAAGGTTATAGTGTAGCCTTAGCGCCAAAATACTCAAAATACATTATTATTGTTTACATATTATTGTATACGTTGGGGAAGGAGGCGCGATGAAATTTATGATTGAAAATTGGGCCATGAATACTAAAAGGTTGAGAAACACTGTACTAGGGAGAAGATCAACCTCTTCTATTAAAATATAAGATGACGCCAAATAGTGAATTTTAGAAACTTATACCAGGGAGAATCAACGTATCCTGAAATATTCGAAATATTGCAATATTAGAAACAACGTACTTATGTGAATCCATTTATTCCTCTTTAAAATTCGTGAAATACAAACACGAATCAATAGTAACTAATCAACATCTTAAAGAATTACTAAGTAGTACTGTTACCAATTATTAGTCAAAATTTAAAGATCTATCAAGGTAAATAAAATAAATGTGTTCATTTTTTAATATTTAAATTCAATACACATATTTTGTACATTTACAATTTTAATAAATTTAATTTCTGTAAAAAAACAACACCTCTTTTTGCATACCTTTTAAATACGTATTTAATTGCGGCTCTCGAAAAAATTTCAAATTTTGAAGAGTGGTACGGATTATCAAGGAGCTTGGCCAAACCTGTTATATATAAAAATAGCTATCATTTCCATAAGAAAGTAAGATATGGAAATAAGATGATTATTTGGTTTCGAATAATTTAATATTCTAGAATTCAAATGCATTTGTTTTTTCTATATGTAAATGAGTATATTTTTGTTTATATGAATTGTCACAAATATCTAAGGTATGTAATTATTTATTTACAATTTTCTTGCTATGCATTAAAAATAAATCAATGAGTTAAGAATTATTTGTATAAAGTAAATATTGTTTGATATTTAGACACATCTGAGCAGAATATGTTGTGGTATAGACACCAGAGATTGATTTAACATGCGTGGCTGTTTATCTTGAGATATAATAAGTAAGAAAAAATTATTTCAAACTGTTATTTATTTTGTATGATAAAACTTTAAAGAAATAGATACAGAAAACAAGTCAAAATTAAATGTAATGAAAAAAAATTAAAATAATTATTTATGAGGATTTGTATTAAATATAGAGCAATGTATATGAAATATTAACTGTTTATAAAAAAAATGCACGAATGATTACATAATTTTATTTTCAATCAAATAAAAAAAAAAATCAACCATACGTGAAAATCATTAATCCTTTCTCCTAAGTTAAAACCTGAACTTTTGTACAGAAAGTTGAGTAAAATTAAGGAAATTCAAACTGTATCACATAATACTTAAGTAAAGATTGTTAAAGTAAATTTTAGATAAAATGTATAATTTATGTGTGAAAAATTTAACTCTTTAATGTATAAAATGCCTTATCTAGAATAATATTTCTCTTATATGATCGAATACGCATTTATATGAAAATTATTAATCTCCAGAAGGACTTGATAACTTCCCCAACACAGTAAATACAGTGTGAAATTTAGAGACCTTTTGCCTCGAACTTAAAATATAATAGATAATTAGTTTCAATATGTCCGTTATCATATCTACTCAAGAGGAAAATTACGAAATTGTGTAGCATAATTTCATAAAAGTGTGATAAAATATTTTATCTTTTCTTATAGATATGCAAGCCTTATTACTAGATTTTATACTGCATAAAGCGAGTGTTTCATTTCCTGTAAAAATTTGGCCAATAAATTCATTAATATTTTTAAAATATTAGATAATTCTCTGAAGGATGTAGTAATAAAATTTTTAGAAACATCCAAAAATAGATGTCATTGAGAAAATCAGCTAAATATCTTCGTTAATTGTTATCTTATTAGTAGAATTTGCATTGTCTGCAACTCAAACATTATGAACATTGAACACTGAGTAATTGATCCTTATTCCTAAAGGAGACATGCATGTATGTAAATAATCAATTAAGTTCCCTATCAGTTTATGTAACCATATTACTATAATGGTTGATTTTTTTTACATTGAGGTTTATATATTTAATTCTAAGGTTTTCTCAGGTAAAAGAAGGTTGAGGATCAATGTTTACACACAGATTATTATGCACCTTTGTTATGGTGCGTTAATCAGTGAGTAGTTTTTCACTGATGTTATTCGCTGTATTCTCAGTATGGTAAAGATCTCTTACATATTGGATTAAAGATCATAATGAATGACGGTTTATTTCAATGATGAATTAGAATTTTACTGCATTGTGATGCTGATGAGTAAGTGGCTACTAACTAATTAATGCACCATTTATTTCACTAATGAGTCGAAAATCCTCCATGTAATAAATGGTCCTTCTCTGCCCTTAGTATACGATTCAATCTGCAAGATTCTTACAGAAGTGAGCATGACTAAAATCAAATAGACAAACATAAGATTTATTTAAAATATTTTGCTTTAACGTTTTAGCAACAATAATACTTAAAAAGTAAGGACACCTTTTGACGCTCTGAATTTAGGAATGAGATAAAAAGCTCTACATGCCTTTTAAAAATAAAAATGTTCCTTTATTCACCTTATTTTTGCAAAAGTAGCATAATAGTGAACAATAAAAAATATTTTGATATAATTGCATTAAGATGGGTGGTAATGAAGTATTGCTTATTAATTTAATGGTTTAATTTAACACTCATTTCAAATTTGTAATTATTTTGAGATTTAAGACTGACGATATATTGTAAAATGTTATCTCGTCTAAACAAAAGGAGGTAATTTTATTGTTTTATATCACTAAGCACATTTATGCAAGAATGTTAGAATCAAATAATATATATCTGCATCCAAATGAAATTCATTTGATTTTAACATATTCAATTGTTAATATTATTATTTTACTTAAAGAAGACACAATAGAATGGAAAAATATATTCCATTCTATTGTTTTTTAAATTAGTATAACTTTTTCACATGTTTCAAGATTATAGGAAATGTTTGGATATTAGAAATTCAAAAACGCTGCACATTAATTAATTTATTTAAAAACACTCTTCATGTGTTATTATATAAATCAAATATATGCAAACTTTTAAACAGAAAATTTAAACATGTCCCAATCTTATATAGTTGTGAATTTTCGTTTTTACAGAAACTTTATCACATAATTTAACAATGGTATTTTGTGCATATTTCTTATATACAGTATAGACAAAATGATACCAATACAGAAAAGAAATTATAAAAAGCTATATGGTTAATGTTTCACACATGCTGTAAATTCTCCAAGATATAAAAAAATATAAATACCTAGTGAAGTTTCCTAATAATCACGATAATATACTCAAAATTTTTAATAAAAGAAGATAAATAGGAAATTATAATTTTAAAGAATTTAAAAATTAAAAAATTTTAACGGTATAATGCGTCACATTATTATTTTAAAAACAGTTGCATTATTAAAATATATGATTTATTCTTAGTACTTATTATTCTTTACTGTCTATAAATGGTAGATCCAACATTTTACTTTGCTTTATACTGAAAACTTTGAAATGAGAATCTTTAAATAGAGACCAATTTTATTTTTCTCGTTGTGAGAAATAACTTAATTTGGTGTTTGGATCGTCAGATATGAAATATCATTGTTTGAAAAGCATTAATTATTTTAAGTAAAAATTCTTCTGCGTAAAGTTGAATTCGTTTGTTTTGCTTACATATATGTTTCAAGGCTTGATTAATTATCTCTCATTTCATAAAATGATGCATGATGCTTGTTTAGATAAAGAAAGACATTAATCCTTCCTTTCATTATTATGAGATGCATTCTATAAATGAATACTGCAAAACTTGAATTATGCTTTTAACCATTTTTCAAAAGAATATGTTTCATTTTGACAAAAAGTGCAATGAATTTAATTGTGAATTTCGATTTCCTTTGGAAATTATAAACTGTTTGCTAAAAGAACATAAAAATAAAATTTATTATTGTTCTGAAAATTACAATGATTGTGAACATTAAGTTGTGTTTATGTCAGAAAAGAAGCATTTAGAAATTGTGTCACATTTATTCTTAAATAAAATTTGTACTTGGTAATCAATATGTAAAATTTTATTAATTAATATCATTAAAAATGTTAATATATTCATCAAAGTCAGCTTGTTATTCAATGTGGAGTTAATCAAAATTAGCATTTTAAAAGGAATAAAAGTATTTTTAAAAATATGATTATTATACATGTGATAAGAATATTTTATAAACTTATTCAAAAGAATTTTAAGCGGAAATTACACGTATTTTATTATAACTCTTATTATGATAAACTTTTAGCCAAGCCTCAATTAAATTTTAGAAATAATATAAAATATTTTTTAACATAAGAATAATTAATTTTTCTTTAAATTAAAAAAATTAATAGACATAGTAATTCCTAGATAGATTTGAATATTTTAATTTGTTATTTTTACGTATTAAACATTTGTAAAAACACAAGCTAATGATAAAAATTGTTTAATTAGTTTCATTTTTCAAGATCCTTTAATGTTTAAATAGTTTTTAGCATCATATATTTTAGATAAATTCAATGTACAATATTGAATTTTAGCACGTTTCAATTGTGTTTATCTTGTCTAAATTGCTATTTTTCGTAAAACATAAATGTTACCAGAATGTGCAATACTCTTTTCTTTTTTGTGAAATTGAAAAAGATTTCATTAAAAAATTCAAAGAGTTTTATATCTATAACTAATAATTATTTAATGAATCCAAAAGAAATACATTTCTAGTTAAAAAAGTAAAATGCAAAAAATATTTTTGCACATACTCATGTTAAATGAAGTTAATTTTAAAAATGTCATACATATATTTGGATAGTCTTTTTACAAGTATGTGTATGTGTCTGTATAGATATTCTCTCTGTTTAATCTAGTACAAATTTTAAACTATAAGTGATGAGTTTATTTCATTTAGAAGTTATCAATAGCATAGCTTCTAATATAAAAATGATAACAATTTTTTCATTGTTATAGATTTTTAAAAGAATAAATATATTTAAACTGCTTAAATTCACGTATTTTTTTGAAAAAATAAATATTAATTTACTGTTTTAGATATCAACTTATCAAACAACGTATGCGTCTATTATATATGATATGAATATATATGTAATAATTACTTTAATTAAAAAATCAATATTCAAGTATTTAAAATTAAATTGCAAAATATTACATTTTTTAGAAACTAATAAGACACTGCTACAGTAAAATAAGTTTTAAACGAGGTTATTACTAAAAATTGAATCACACTTAAGAAAGAAACAAATGTTTAACTACTAAGTGAATGAGAAGCCTTTTTTTCACGTTATATGATTCTATATTTTGAGGATTAAATAACTTAAGTCATGTAGGATTTCTTTAAAAAAATTTAAATTTTAGAAAATTCATTACAATTTGCCATCTATTTTTCCCATGAGTGAACGAATTTTTAAGACTTTTTCTTATTAATCTTCAAGAAAATATTTAAATTGCTTACTTTATTCTTTATGTGCATTTAATCGCCAAGAAGATTGTGTGAAAATGTTTACAAAATTAAACTATAAAATTAAAATTGACTTTATTAATTAATTTTATTAATAAACTTTATTAATTAATTAATTTTATAGTATTAGCTATATTTATTATTTATGTTCATTAATGAATGTGACTATTAGGTAGTCTCTGTATACATATATATACACATACATATATACATACATATATATATATATATATATATATATATATATATATATATATATATATATATATATATATATATATATATATATATATATAATGTTTTTCATTTATATATATGTTAGTGTATTTAAAGCTTATTTCCTCTTGCAAAGTGGATGCTACTTATATAAAATTTTTTAATGAAATGCTAGTAATTTGTGGAAAAAAATATTTTAATACTTTCTTTAATTAACCGATATTTATAATAAAACTAATCACCATTTCAAAATGAAAAATTTTAACCCTAAATGGGAAATCCCTGAATATTGCTAATATAGTTTCCGATGTATTTTTAATCAGTATTGAATGATTTAAAGGTTATTTTTATTTAATATGGTCCACGAATATGTATTTGTCACGGTTCATATTGTTTGTATGTTTAAAACAAACAATTTTTAAAAATATAGATAATATGATTTCTGAGTCTTCATCTGAGAAATTTTGCTTTTTTTATACATAAATGTAAAAGACTTTACAAATAACGCATCAAGTGATATCAATTGAAATATGCACTTTTTTAATTAACAATTTTTGATATGAATTTATTTGACATATATTTTAATATATATGGCATTCATATAAATTTGTGTCATTAGAAATATTTTAACTAACATTTAATGATTTAATTACTTAATGAACTATAAATTCAGAAATTCAGTTGTTTGTTTACAATTGAAATATACATGTTTGTTGGAAAAGAAATATTCCTTACCATTAGAAATTTATTAAAGATTTAATTATTCTAACTATAAAATTCAAATTGCTTTTTCAAATATTCATAAAATCTATTTCGATATAATAACTAACAGTGGTGTTATTTAGTTTTAAATACTTAGTGAAATGTTTTGTAGAATTATTTTATGTTTAATCATTACTAAATTGTTATAAATTTGCATAGTAAAAAATTTAAATTGCTAAATTAAAATTCAACCACACCCGTTGCAAAATATTAAAAAAAAAATAAGACAGTCAAAAAAACGCGTTAATAGACTCATGCTTACAGATGGGTTTTTACAATATAGTAGAAAAGAATTATTTCAACGAAGTTGTGGACATTTAAGACATTGCTTTAATTATTTTCAATTTTATCTGAAAAATGATTTTAATATTTGTTACATATTTCCATAATAAAAAAAGTGATAAAGTTATTTTCTATTATATACTACAAAGGAATTTCATTTTAAATGTTAAATGCAATATATGACTTTTCTTATTTTAGAAATGTCAGTGAGAATTGTTTCTCACTTGTTATTGAAAATTTTAAAAACCCTGTTAAGGTGTGTGTAAAGAAATTTAAGTACAAAGTACATTCTTTGTACATTAGTTTTATGTACATTTTATGCATATTATTTCCTGTGAATTTAATCTGACTATATTATTTTAATCTTACTCTACAAGTTTGGAATAAAAATGAGCTAATCAATTTGTTTAGTCAAGCAAAGGGAATATTCCTAGATTTCTATTATTCTATTATTTCTAGACAATGTTTATTTGTTTGAAATTTGTCAGTAAAATTTACTCGCATTGCACTTCTCTAATTAAATCTTTCTACTTTGATTTTATGGTTATGTAGAAATGTCCATCATATTAATATGGATTCATTATCTAAAACAATATCTAATTTCATATATTAATTGAATAAATCAAATTCTAACATTCTGTATCTTTAGTGTATGGTATTATAGATTTTGTATCAAAATAAAAGAAAAGTATTTTTAATTCGTGCATGACTTTACAAAAATTTCTTAGTTTTTTCTATATTTGCCGTTTGTGTATGAATAAACAACACATACTTTAAGAGTAATAAATTTGTTTTCATAGTGATAAATCGATTTTAGATCTCAGCATTACACCAAAATAGATTAAAATATTAAAAAAGGAATAAATTTTGAATTCTAATCTAAAAAAATGCTTATTTTTTTTAAATATGTAAATGTCAATTTCAGTAACTTTCTTATGTCTTTATTATTTAGTTTACATCTCCCTTTAACTATAAGGAAATAAAATTTAGAATTCGTCTTGCAAAGAACAATGGAAAATTACATCATGTCCTTAGATTTTAATCTGTGGCATAACATTTGAATACTTTAAACTACGTCTTTTAATGTTAAAGCATGCACAGATGATGAGATTAAAATGTTAAAAAATATTTACTTACATAAGATTTATTAATAAGAACAATATTTGTCTCACAATGAAACTTTGCCAACAAACTTAGCAATTCATATTTATCTCAAGAGAAGTCATGACGTAAGTCTTACTTTGAATTTTGCATAAATATCCCATTTTTTACCATTATTAATTGCTTTTCATGTCTAACTAAGAAAACTCTGAAGTATTACTTAATAATCTGAGAGAAAAGCACATAGTTCAGACATTGCTTAAACAGTCTGGATACAAATTCCACAAAATAACTCTTATCAAGAAAACTTTTAAATTTTTCTGTAGAATATTCATTATGTACGGAATATTTTCTTGTCTACTGTTAATTATGAAAATTATATTTCCTAAAAATATCCAAAACAAACTTATTCAAATTTGTTTTATAATTTTAATATTTATTAAATTTTTATTTATTTATTTCACTTTAATTTATATATATATATATATATATATATATATATATATATATATATATATATATATATATATATATATATATATATATATATATATATATATATATATATATATATATATATATATATATATATATATATATATATATATAAAGTGAAATAAATTTTAAATGAATAGTTGCAGTATGGAAAAGTTTGTAAATAAATAGTAAAGAAATATTTTAATGAAAGCTGTTAAAAAGGATTCAGTTCAAATGAATACACTGATCTCTACCAATACTTAGCATTCTTATTATCCTGATTGTCACCACTAATCACATCTCTATTACCATTATTGACAATAAAACGAAGTCTCAATTTTATAATCTTTCAATGAAAATCAGTATTTCATTTCGTTCATTTTGCTTTATTATAGGCTTAATAGAGCCTCATTTATAGGATGGTATGCCAAAGACAATTAAGTAAAGCATTTATATGGTATTGATGCTTCCACTTTACTACACGTGAAATTCAGGGATGTTGTTAATTTAATGTGGCATGTACCATGCTCTGCTCTGATTTCAAATATCTCTTTGATATTAAAAATATTTTTTCTCCTTTTATTAATATAGGAGAATATAAGAATATAATTATAAATATAAATATATTGCAATATTGTCTGGTCCACTTAAAATGTGTGCAGTCTTGAAGGGGCATATGTATGCACGAAAAAATATTCGTGCAAACATTCCATTACTATGTAGACTTTAGAAAAAATAGTGGCAGATATTGTTTTATAATCTTTTGACATAACCATAATATTTTAACTTGTAAAGGTTATTCTCCAATTCATTTTAATTATAATCAAGCTACTATATGGCTTATGACTCTTATATGAAAAGACACAAGTTATGATATATATGAGGGGAAGAGAACATTTTATAAACTATAATGATACCCAATTTACCAGCTTCTATAATAATCTGGAGTGGTTCTTAATCACTATAAAATGATTAAAGATATATTTATGTATTAATTTAAATTAAAAATGAAATTAATTCATTAAGTATTCAATTATAGGATCATGTTGTTATAACTGCAAATTTAAAACAACAATTTTCCGAAAACATTGAATTTCACAAGGTACTCTAATTTGAAATTCTTTGACTGTACTTTATGTGTCTTGTTTTGACTTTGTGAATGTTGGAATATTTCATTAATTATGAAGATCATTATATTAATAAGTATAAACACAATTATTTATCTACTGAAGATGATTAAATATAATGAAATGTAAATAACAGACAAATTTTTCATTTGCCTCATTGAAATTTTGCCTCTACTGAAATTCTATTTGTTAAAAATCAGAAATTTATATATTCTGCTGAAATACTTTTACAATACACATGTTCAAAAAATATCTTCTATATTATCTAGAAGTTAAATTTAGCGGAATTGTTTTTTAGATGTTACATTATCTTTGATAAATTATCGAAATTTTTATAATAAATTAAATGCTGTCTATTTACATCTCTTTGGCAAAATAAGAGAATATTACTCTATCTTAAATTTCAAAAAAACAAAGAAAAAACACAATGCTTTATTTTAAAAACTAATTTTGTAAAATTAAGAATTTTTCCATTCATGTGAAAAAAAAGTAAGTAAATCAATTTAAAAAATGATCTATCAAAATTTAGGCTCCTTTATCTTATCTAATTGTAGTTATAATTAGTAATTTTTAAAAATGTTAATTATTTAACATTTAGTTTAAAGTCTAAATTTTACATTGATGCAACCTGTACAATTTAAATAAAGAGCATTTTGCTTAAATCTCCTCACAGGATATTACGTCTTTTGTTTTATAGGAATTTTTAATTATGAATTGATATCTTTATTTATGTAAAAATAGCTTACAATTAAAGCATTACAATAGTTACTTTTCTTGACTTGATTTTTGTTGAAGTATAACTGGCTAAGAAATGTTTTTACTTATTTATATGTCCCAGAAAATTTTAACTTCTTTTTTTATGAATCTACATACTTTATATTTTACTACGCATCTTTTTATTTAAAACTCATTATTTTCAAACCTAATGTTATACTTTGTTAAGCACTCAAACTCAAATTTTTTTCTATTATAGTTTTAACTAATAATTTACATACATTATTAAGTCGAGTTCTTAATTATTATGTCAGAAAAATATTTTTTTCTAAAATTGCACTGTGATAAAATCATATACTCAATCACTAACATTCTATAATTATATTACTCAACTTTTGATTGTTAAATGTGATTTTTTTTAATAATAAAATCAATAAACAGACAAAAGTTTCAGTACTATTTATGCAGCATTCAATAGAAATTTCCTTAATTTTTCAACTTTTGAATTTAGGAGCAAAAGGAACGATAAAACAATATTACCAAAGATAATAACTTCATTAGTAATGACATTTATCTTTATTTCCCAAATTTAAAAGTTACGAGGATTAACCAAAAAGTAAGTTTAACATGGCTCCAAAAGATGTTTCTGTAAAATTAAACGCGCTTGTATTGTAGATTGTGGATATATTATGTTGCAATCCTAATTTTTGGATATCTTATATTAAAGTCGTTTTAATGCACACAGATGTCGGATATCATTTCTTATTTGGATGACTACTTATTGCAAGTTGCAACAGTAAAAATAAGCATTTCTGTACAACTTTAAATAACTTGCAGAGAGTAATTCAGAGCAAAGACGTGTGATATTTAGTATAGTGTTATGTTACTACACGGCAAATCTACAATTTTCCATGAAGTGGCTCCCTAAGAGATTTAATTTCTTACCACGTGGCTGCTTTTGCTTAAACTAAGATTTTTTTGAATGCAGTGTTAGGGTGAGTAATCGAAATTTACAAGTTTGTAAAATACTTTAATAAGCATATTTTATAAATATAAATATGATTTATACATTCAAACATAGCACACAGAAATATAGAAGAATTTAATGATACTGTTTTAAGAGACTGAGTACCATGTAAAAGCAAACAATATATAATACACAGTTTTATTTTTTAATTATATGTATTTTATCCTTTTTTAGAACAACTGTCATGTGCATATTTCAAATATATTCAGTTCTTAAAAAGATATGCATATTTTCTAGAATAAATTGACCCATTTATAAATAAGATCAAACTAAAAACGACTTTAAGAAATTGCCTTTCATTGCATAAAAAAAAATATTATTCAAAGACAAGAGAATTCAGATCTTGTTTCATCTGATTCATCATTATTTCCATGTAAGAAAGATATTATTAGACGCAAAGACATTTATATTTTAAATATGTATATTAAACTATTACGTGAGGAATACAATTATTATTAGTTGCTATTAATAGTTTGTTCGTTTATAAATATATTTTTCTTATATTTAAATTACTTTCATCGCTTTCACAAAATAAGAGTAGTTCTTTTTTGTTCAACAAATTGCATAAACATTTTCTGTGATGAATACTCTGGGTAAAATAAAGAAAATTGATAAATATTTACTTTTTAAATGTTAAACATAATTCTATGTATAGTTTCACAACTTTGTCATTGTTTTTAACATTCCCTTAGCAAAAAATAAACTTCCTTTAATTTATTTAATTTACGTTAATTTTTTCTATATAAAAATATATTTTTCTTTTATACTGGAAAACTAAAATAGATTTTACATGTTTCATTAAAAATTCCTTACTATTTTTTTAAAATTAAGTCATTTTAGAAAATCTGTTTTAGATTATATTGTAAGTTTATATAACTCTATTATAAATATATGAACATGTTTTCTGAATAAATTTTATGACTTTAATTAAAGGAAATTCATTGAGATAAAATGTTATTTACCTCCTATATTATGAAATACAAAAAGATATGTGAAAGATCAAAAAATACATTTTCTTTCATAATATTAAAATATTCCAAAATATGTTTCTGTGTATAAAAATTTATATAAACAAAGCTTTAACAAAGCTAAAATTTACATATACAATAGCTAAATTATAGATATAGTTGCTTACGAATGGAAAGATCTTTAACTTAAAATTATTTAAGAAATCATAATGCTTCTAGAAATATGTTTGAAATCAAACATTTGTAATTACGAAAGAATTAATTTTTTTCACTAAATTAATGCGTTATTCATTAAGTATAATGAATATTATATTTATGATAATGTTTCTTGTGCTTTATTTAATTCAATTATTATCATTTTATTTATTTGCTCTCATTTTAATGCGTATTGTTTTTTTTTACTCAGAATCATCTAATATATAAAATTCTCGTGTCACAGTTTTCGTTGCCATACTCCTCCGAAACGGCTTGCCCGATTTTAATGAAATTTTTTGTGCTTATCCGGTATCTATGAGAATCGGCCAACATCTATTTTTCATCCCCCTAAATGTTAGGGGTAGTACAACCCTAAATTTTTTTTATTTTTTTGGTTAGTTCTGTAAGTTTCTAATAGATGGCGGTTTAGCATCTAAGTTGCACAGGTATTCGGCAGATGGCGACGTGTTTATTTTTCTAGATTATACCATCTTCGAGAAAATTATCGTGCGCGCGCAAGCGCGTGGTTAAATATAGAATTTACATATATTTTCATGATGTATAATGATACTATAACAATTTTTCGTGAATCATTTTCATAATTATACTTTGTATTGTGTTATTATTGTGCAGTATTCAGTTTGAATATTTTTAATATTATAAATAGTAAAATAAAATTTTATTTATTACTGTTTTCCTCTACTAATTTTCATACCACCTCGAAAATATGTAAGTATTTCTTGATAGCCTTTTATTATTATTTATTTTTATTTTATAATTTGATAATTATTAATTTATTCAGTAGAACATTTTGATCTAATTTATTTATTCAAATGATAAATTCTTTTAATTTTTTTTATTTCAGTATAATGCCGTGGAAAAAATTTTTAGTTTTAATATAATTTAAAATTAAAATAATAATAGTTCGATGTCAATGTTATCTACCTCATTTATAACAATTTATTTTTAGATGTCTTTAATTTATATAGTATATTTTATAAGTAAGTCACTGATTACAAACTATAATTTAATATAAGATGAATAAAATGTAAATTCAGAAAGTATATGTTGATTTGTGCTTAATTTCAAAATTTTGATACTTTACCTATTACTATTAAATTTTGGTGAAACGTTTTATTTTTAATTTCCTATGAATGAACCTATTCTAAATTTTTTTAGAAAAAATTAATTTGATTGAACCCAAGAATTAGTAAAAAATTGATTCAATGTATTTTAAAAACTCAGCCTCTGCAACGCGTGGCTGGGTCAGCTTGTTCTATATAAAAAAAATTATTTTAATTACATGGCTAAATTCGTTTTCGTTTTCAGTAATATTTTTCCTGTATATACAATTCTTTAACAAATATGAATTGAAAATTAATGTTGAATTGTTAAGTGATTCGAAAAAAGTTTTCTTTTTAATATAAAGTAAAATAAATAATTAAAATGAATGAATGAAATTTTTTATAGAAGAATTTAGTGGTTTATCAAAATTTAGCTACATATGTTTTGCTTACAATATTTATTTTTATATAACATTTATTTTAAAACAAAATTTATTTTCATCATAACAGCATTTATTTTTATATTAAGTTTTAAACTCTTGTTTCAATATTCATAATGTTGTTACTTTGTGATTGCATAAGTTTGCTTTCTAAGATATCCTGAATTTATGGCAATTAATATTAACCTATGCATTATTTAAGAATCATGCTGAAAAATATTTATAAAATTATAGTAGTTCTTAAATCTAAAGCTCAAGTTAGAAAACTGTGAATTAGCAGAATTTAACTTTAAACTTATTAAAATTAAATAAATATTAACTTTCTTAAAAGAAAATATGAAAAATATTTTAGAAGTTACGAGAATAACAATGAATGAATAATTTACTTGCATTGATAAATATACATTTCATAACGTCTTTTTTAAATAATATTATATTTTTATTTAGTTTTATACTTTTATATGAATATAAAAATAAAAGCACAACTTTAGTACAATGCAAATTAAAAATTCCTCTTTTTACATTTTAGGTTTAATTGTATGGCTTACTGTCAAAAATTAAGCAATTTAAATCTTAAATTTTGATCAGTTTTTTACAAAGTTTTATAAATAGCTTGAAATAAAATTATGTAATGCAAGCTTCTACAAATAACTCAAACGGTATCATATTATTGGTGATTTAAAATAAATGAATTATTTTTATGCATTCCTTTTAAATGATTAAATT
Organism: Latrodectus hesperus; assembly: GCA_037975125.1. Classification (NCBI taxonomy): domain Eukaryota; kingdom Metazoa; phylum Arthropoda; class Arachnida; order Araneae; family Theridiidae; genus Latrodectus; species Latrodectus hesperus. Next base: position 51,022,882 of record CM075858.1, read on the forward strand.
GACATTTGTGTAATCAACGTTTTATTTATCTGCAAAACTACTTAAAAAGTGCTAAATAAGTATGAGTTTCGAAATGAGTCATGTGTTTTATATTGCAATTATGGAAAACAAGTATTTATAAAATTATTTTATAAAGTTGAAAATTTTTTCTTCAATTATGAATATTCTTTATTCTCATGCAATTTTTCTGTTTTCAATATATATTTTGAAATAAAACATTTATTCATAATTACCCATCCTGTTCATAAAATTCTTTCAAATTTAAATTTTGCATTGAAAAAATCTTTTAAGATTAAAGTGATATGAATTGCATATTTTAAATATTAATTTTAATATTAAACAGAAATTCTTACGAAGCAGTATTATTAGAAAGTTAATGCAAAATGCAAATAATTGTAACAAAATTTGTTCTAGAAAATATTACAAGAAATTGTTTCCTCTACATAAAGCGATGTAAGTCTATTTATAATTTGAAATGTTTTGTGATGCATTATATCAAAGCATTTATTATTATTTTCACCTTGTATATAAACAGTTCAACTGTATCGATTCAAAATTAATTTAAAAGGACTTAAAAATTGACTGCTTTAATAAATTTGTAGAAAACCACTAAAATATTCTATCATAATTCAAGGTCATTACAAAAGAATTCTTGATTTTCCAAAATATTTACTTCGAAACATAATTGGGCTACAATCGTGAGACATACATAAAAAGAAATTGAAAATATTCAAGATTTATGCTCAAACTACATATGTTCAATCTGTGCTATTTGAGTGTTGACGTTGACCCCAGCGAACTCTTTTCTGCCTAACTCCAAGGAGCTTTACCATTTTAATGGGAGCTGCTGTGATTTTTAATTAAAAATATATTATAAAATATATTGTAAAAATTTCTACAACAGTTGAACATGATTACTTTACAACATGTCTTTAAACATACACAATCAAATTCAAGTAAATTGTAAAGATGAAAACAAGATGACAATATAATAGAGTCTGTGATGAATTAAATATAGTTGTCATAACAATTGTAATTTTGCAAAGTTCTTGATTATAATTAAATTAAAATTTATAAATCATATTCAAAAACGTTTTTGATATTTACAAAGACAGAACCTTAATTTGGTCAAAAACATGTTTTAGCTAAGTTGTAGAAAAGTTTTTAATCCAACAAACAAGTTTTCATTTTTTATTAGGAATTCAACTGTATCATTTAATTTTGCACTCACTGTACGATTTCTCAGAATTCTCTTCTTTTAGATGATCTTCCAATTTTCGCTGGGTATGGCTAAATGCCAGGATAATGTTAAGGAACCGGTTCTCAAGAAGTGGAGTGGATAGCTTCCTTTGCACAAGTGTGCCTTCAGATGCCAAAGTGATAATTCAGTTCCCTTCACACATTACTCAGCTTGGTAGCGACGACAGTCGAGATTGTAGTCGTGATGCTGCACATGTTGTTTGAGACATGTGACAATCATGTCCTCAATCGGAGAAGTCACTTTTATTCACACTTTGAAAATTCTAGTAAACAAACGCTTTCTGCTGTTCAATCGTCTTATTGAACATGACGTATATGTACAACCATGGTCACCAGACTCGGATTGCACATCGGCAGCACGAAAGTGTATATAACGCTCTGTTATTAGCGTTGTCATGGAAATATATACATTTCCACTTTCAGACGTAGTACGGGACGTACCGATGATTCATTTGTAAACAATGCACTGCGTATTAATTGAGTGAAAAATTTCAAATGAAAAATTCAAAACCTAGAAGAATTATGTTCTACAACTTATGATTTTCAATAGTACTGTGAAATAATAACAAATTTCAGTTGTAAGAGAATTTTAATTTAACAGCACATTATAGTGATTATTTACATAAAAATTCAGTATAAAACAGAAGGATAAACTCTCTCTTAATAAAGAAAATTTTAGATTTTATTTGAATTTGGATAAAATTTTATCTTTTATACTGACTATACAATGTTAATTTAAATTCCTCTTATTATAGTCTAAGTATCTGAAAATTTACCCAAAATTGTTTATATATTTTTCTATAAAATAAAAAATCAGTGTTATTTCTGCTCTAAATACCATTCGAACGCTTGATATTATACTGCTCCACTACAAGCGTTGAAGGACAAGAACGGCAAACAAACTTGAGTGACAAGTAATCAATATAAACTCCAGTGACACATGTTTCTGTCCGGGATGGAGCTAGTTAATTACTTGCTTCCGTCACTGATATAAGATAAATTTTTAAATAAAACGTGGAAAGAGTAGAATTGCAGCACATTCGCTTAGGAAATTCTTTTGGAATTAAATTAATGAATATTTATGGCTTTTTTCTTGATTTTCATGATTTACATTATTCAATATCTTCAAGGAAAATAAACGAATGTTTCATTTTTGTTCAAGCCATTTCTTTGAATATGTCAACTAAATATTTTGTTATATTGTAACTCTTTTATATCCATTGTTAAGAATATTTATTGCTTTGAATGAAAAGGTATTTCTTGATAAAATTTATTGCAAACATCTTTTTTGTTGATTTCTTGGAATTAAGTTAAATTATATGAACTGAAAAATGTTTTTTTTAAGAATATTGATTTTGGTTTATTTGTTGTAAGGTTATTCAGAATCCAACAAATAAAAATAAAAAATGAGTGTAAAAGCCTTTTGTACTTTATTATATATTTACTGCGCACAATTTCCACAAAATATGTTTCAGTAAAGTAGTTTTCAAGAAATACAAAGAGTCGAGATATAATTATGATTTTTGTTATTTAACTTGACTTTAATACAAATAATCATTTAAAAAGGCTATGTTATTTCTAATAATAATAATGTTCTTAAATATACCAATATTCTAATGAATAATATATATTGTATCAAACAGTAATTAAGCTACAAAATGATATTATATATTTTAAATTATATTCTAAGCTTTCTTCACGTTATTTTTTTTAATATCTTTATAATCATAAAAATAATAATTTAAATGCAATAAAATTAATATTAAAAATATGAATCAGTATTTGGCATTGAGATATTATTGACTGTAAATAGTAATATTGAATAGTAATGTTTAATAGAAGAATTTTAATAAATATTTATATTGCTTTGAGTTATAATGTTTATAATTTCATATTGCTTATTGCATTTCCATGTATTGACAATGAAACTATTTAGCATTTTAGTAAAATCATTAGTCACTTGTTGTAATAAAGTACTAGAACATACTAATAAGTAAAGGTAACGAAATTTGGTTGTTTTCTCATTTAAAACTATAAATTTTATTTCAATTTACTGTGCTTAATATAATAAAATTGGGACTACCGTTTTCTTTTAATATGTTTCTTATCTAAACAATACAGAAATACTTAAAAACAATATCAATAAAAGATAAAATTGTATCGTTCATAAAAAAGGAAACAAAATCCTAAGTTGACTAAACAAGTTTCAGCAAGATGCAATACATTTTTAAATTCAAAAATATTTTTATAAGATAAAAGGAAACACATTCCCAAACAAACTCGTTTGAAATATATGTGAATAAATTCGTAAAGTCATATTAAAGATAGTTTTTAAATTGAATATTTCTTATATAAAACAAGATAATGTTAAATTAATTGAATTAAGAAAATTCAAAATTTTTTTAAACTAAGTTTTAATATAAATATTTATGTTCATAAAAATAACATTAATTTTTTCTGAAGTGCACCGTAAATTATTAATGAATGTATATAATTTTAAGAATCATAGTTTGAGAAATATAATCATTACACCGGAAAAAATGTTAATTTTTGAATCCCAATTTAGAAGAGTGTTCTTAGATTTACAGCATAGAAAGACAGAATTCAGCGAACACGTTAAGCAATAGCTACGAAATTTTTTATAGATTTATATAGGTAAATAAGTCTTTTAAGAAGCCAGCATTGTGCAGTCATACTGGGATTAAAATGAAGCATAGTTAAAAGTTGTGTATAATTAGAACTGTTTGGTTTTTAAAACAAATGTGTTTCAATATTTTCTAAAAACATTAAAAAATATTTTGAAAATGTGCGTGTTCCAGGAACATTTCAGCAAGGTTATTAGAAGAAGTTGTATAATGCCTTCACATTTACCATTCATTCCCTTCACCATTATGAGAAATTGTTTGATCTATTTTACAGAAATAATGGCCTTTAAACAAAATCGATGTATCGTTGTGGTATATAGAATGAATAACATAGTTAATACATACGATTAATATCAATTATTACATTGGGCTCTGATAAGCATATTTACGGATTGTTGTCCAAAGTCTACATGGTGATAGTGTATTTTATTGATAAAATAAGAAAGTGAAATTTAAAATATTGATGCCAAATCTGATTGAAGATCTGATGGTGAAGTAGTTAACGTCCCTCATTTCGAAGCAATGAATTACGGGTTCGAATCTTGATTCAGGCAAAGATGTTCTTTTCTCCCAGTATGTATTATTTTACTTCCGGTACAAAGATGACACACCCACTGGGTGCCACCACAAGATGTCCTCACCTTTTCCGCTTGTAGCTCTGATTGGATTAAGTCATCAGATCAGCCGAGCATTGGAAAAAAAGTCCGATTGAAAATAATTTGTGCTCGTATATCGATGGAAATTTATTCTAAAATATCTGATCATAAAGGAAGTCTTAAATGCACAAAATATAGCAAATGCATCTTAAAATATCAGAAAGTTTAATCTTTTTTTCTGGAACATCAATTTATATTATATCAAATCAATTTATATTTGGTAATTCATCGAATTCTTATCTATAGACTTGGTTGTTTGACGGATGTATGACATTCTTATGAAGTCTGATTAATACATAGAAATATATGTTGATGTTGGTGATTAGAATTAAAAAAACAGTAATACCTAACATTTAGGAGTCACCCTTATTAGCTTTTACATTGAAAGTGAAATTATAATACGCATTAAGAAGCTCACATATTTGTTCGATTTACACAGCTTGTTACGTCACAACGATACTGAGTGCATATTTTATACCTTATTATCGGTATAGCCAAGGAAATGTTCTATTTCATAACTGATAAAACTTGAATATACAGTCACTGATAAAATCTTAAAGGTAGAATATCAAAATATGAAATGATGTATGCTAATGTGGTTTCTCAAGTATTCTATTATAGTATTGCATTTTTGCTTCTTGTCTTTGAATCTGTTTATTTAGCTTTTAAGAATTTTTCAGATTGCGAAATTCATTTTGCTAATGAGCTTACAAGAACATCATTAAATTTCTTTAAAAAATAAAATTTTATCTTTGCATTTCTTTATTTTTCAAAGTAAATATATTTGTAATTTTTTTCTGCGGCGCAATTCGGGAAATAAAACACTTATTTATTTTCATACAATTTACTGATTCTTCAATGAAATTATATTTGCGTATCTAACCATATTGAGATTTGAAATACTTCTTCTGAATGAAGAATTACAAAAATTTCTGTCTGTGGAAAACTTCAATGATAAATTATAGTAAATTTCATAGCTGAAAAATTAATAAACGGAATTTATTTCTATGAGTTAATTTATGAAAACTATAAGAATGATTACATTAACAACTGTTAAAACTATAATAATTATGATATATTTTTTACATATAGACAGAGAGAGGAATACTTAATAAGAGGTAAAATTGCAAGATGTATATTAATACAATTTTTCATCCTTTTATGTAAAAATTTAAAATTTGTTAAACTTGCGAAGTTCTTAAGAATATAGTAATATAAATTGGAAAAACATTTTTGAATGATTTACATTCAAATTTGTATTATAAATTTAAATATTTAAAGAAAATCAATAAATAAAATATTATGAAATAAATGTTCAATGAATTTGTTTATTTAATTGATGCAATAATAGAGAAAAAATTATTTTCCCACTTCCAATGTTTATCAATAAACCACAACCAATCAAAAAATATTTTTTTAAATTAAAATGTACTTTATGGATTTATATGTGAAAATTGCAAGGAATAACATTTATACTTTGAATATACAAAATCAAAAAAAAATTATAAAGTGCCAAAATGTAAAATTACTTATCATCTTTTGTCCCTTTCATTATTGATCATGCTTCTATATTTAAAAACAAGGAAATGAAGAAAATCAATAGTCAAATAATTTTAGCTCCTGCTTTATCTATTTTCTATTTTATAACAGTACTTTCTGATATCCATTAAGCTGACTTTTGAAAGAATATAGTTGCGTTTTATTAAATCATAAATATAAAAATTATTAATGAAAGTTTAATATTAGCATTTGAAAGTTAATATAAAAAATGTAAAGAAACATAAATTAATTTAAAAATTAACTTAATTATTATAACAAAGTTATCATAAAAATTTGTTAGAAAATAAGGAATGCTCACGAAAAAAAAATATTGAAAAAATAATTTTTATGTGAGGAAAAAGACATGTTCAAATAGCATTATTTTTTTCAAATTGATAAATAAAAAATATGGTTTTTCAGTCCAAATAATTAGTGATAAACAAAAAAAATATATTACTGTTTAATTTAAACTGATTTAATATAATGAAATTTTGCTCGAAAATTTAAATTTAGGTCTTATCAAAGTACATCAAGTATATTATCAAAGTACAATAATAAAGCATAAATACACAGATATAATAAACATTAATATGAAATTTTAACTCATTTGTATTGATGAGACATAGAAAATTTATTTTAATCTTCATAAACGTTTTGTTAGATAACATGCCATGTAAATATTTATAATGTAAATATCAAATGTATTCAAGCCATGTAAATATCAAAATGTGGGAACTAACAATAAGAGAAACAGAGTATATTCTAAAACTTTTCGTATAAATGCAAAACTTATTTAACTTCATATTTTCAAACAGTGATCACACAATTTCAAAAAATATTTTATTTATTTTACTTTTAAATATTTATAGAGCAATCCTGTAGTTTTATTTATTTATTAATCATTATTTTATGGCTATGAGCTGATTTTGTTGGAAATGATAATTTTTGTAATTGAAAAATTCGTAGTACATATTTTATAGTTTACTTAAAAGCGAGAGTTTCGTTGATAATTCACTGGCTTTGTTGTCTTTGTATAATCAATGTTATACCTTATAATGTTTTGAGCATGTGAATAAATATAAATTAAATTTTACTCAGCTTTCATTCATGAATATTTTGATTGAGTGCTAAATTTAACACATATAAATACTTGTCAAATCAAAAAATTCCAATTTCTATGACGAAATAAATTTTAAAATCCTGACTTCTTTTCCTAGAAACGTTTTTACTACTGTTTTTGACATAGTTTTTGATGTACTGTTACCAAAGAATATGAATTGTTATTTAATAGGATCTATCTTCAATGTCGAAGATATACTTTAATATTTATTTATATACGGAATATTAATTTAAGTATTTATCCAAAAGAATTTTTCCTCGTCAAAAATACGTTTTATACATTTTGATTCTTTCAGTTAAGAATTTTTTATTGAAGTTCTATGCCAGACATAAGTTTTAAGTTTCTTTAAGTAAAAACAAACTTACTTTTGATAATCAATCTTGTTTCTGCTCGTTTACTTTGAAAAGATCAATCATACCTGATACACAAAAGAGATTACCTTCTATTAGTTTTCATATTTTTAATTCGTTTTTCAACAATTAAAATCATGATAAATAATCAAAAATATTTTAATTAATGAAAGAATTCCAAAATATATAAGAATTAATTCTTTTCTGTACAATGTAAAGAACCGAATTATATATATTAGAACTTTTGAATCAATTATTTATTATAATTAATGTTATTTAAAATATAGCTTTGAAATTTACAACCATCGTACATAATTTTCAAATATTTTTATAATTAAAATACAATTGATTATAACAAACTGAAAGTATTTTTATGATTATTGAATTGACAATTTCGTAATAACTATAAATGAAATAGTTAAGAAAGCAGCTGTAAATTTATTAAAATGTGTAATGATTTTTAACAAAAATGTAAAACATTTAAAAATAATAGATCATATTAAGAATATGACATTCTATTTAAAAATATTTAGATGTGAACAAAAACTAAAAAGAAAAAAAACTGTAAAATTTTTTACGTTACTTTATAATTGTATTTGTATATTTTTAATGAAATACATTAATGGATTTTTACATTTTCTAATCCATGTATTTAATGATTTAATGAAAATATCGCAAAATATTAGACATTTTCCATGTACAATTTACATTTATAATTCCTGATATAAATAATAAAATTTCTTAATAAAATATAATGGTATAAGTCAATAAATATAAAATAATTTGTATGTTACAATTAAAATAATTTCTTTTTAATACACTATGAAACTATATCCAATAAGAAAATTTAAAGAAATTAACGGAAACTGAAAATAAAATGAATTCACTTCAGGTTAAATTCATTGATATTAATAAAAATTATTGCAAAATCCCTTTGAAACTATTGACAGTCTCAGCTGTGATTGGCAGTATCTCCGCAAATAAGGATATTGAAATTCATAAACTTTTGAGTCATCCCGCTTCAGACAGCTGAAAATGACATAGATAGAAAATACTCATATGTAACGTTATTCAAAATATATAATGTCATATGTGAAAATTTTTACATATTGCGTAATATATTTTTTGGGAGTTGTATTAAAAATATTTTATCCATAACTCCAATCAATTAATTAAATTTTGGGTTTAATGCAATCAAACGTTTAATTTTATGATGAGATTTATGGATAAAATATTTTACAAAAGATTTTATGCAATGATGTAGATTTAAGAAAATGAATTTAAAATTTAAGAGTAAAATGAATTTAAAGAATATAATTACTTAATACATAAGAATAAAATTTATAATTTTTTTCTGAAATTTTCCTAGTTAATCAATGGCTTAAAAAGACAAAGACTTGAATGAAGGTTTCTTTCCAAATGTTATAAAGAAAACAGAATAGTCATTAGAAGGTGTATCAAATTTATACGCCAATTTTGTTAATAAAAAATATCATCCTATGCAAATCAGCTAATAATAAAAGAAACAATAAATAATTTCAATAATAACTAATATCTAGGAGAGTTTTTATTATTTTATAGCATTTACTTTCACTTAAAACTATTATTGAAAAAAAAATTCCTTTCAACTAATCATACTTCACCCTTTAAATAATATCACATCAACAATTTATGCGTTCAAAAATTTTCAAAACCACGAATATTTTCCAAGATGAAATTATTCAAAACTTTTACACATTGCAAAATTCATTAGGAAAACTGGAATAGTAAGGAACAATTTTCTCTCATGTTAGATTCAAGAAACCTTCTTATATATAATAATAATAATAAATTCAATGTCAACTACATCTGTAGCAATTCCACGTCAACTTCTATTTTTATATGATACAATTTATTGTTGTTTTTATTTCGCGATAACTCACAAAACAGACATATCACAATCCCGCTTTTATATTAAACATCCCACATAATAATGGAAGCGTCTTTCAGAACAGAAGTGAACCATCAAGTCGTATATTTTACCAAAAGGATTGTGTTCCAGAAATTAATGACACGTTTGGTGTTTCTTGAAGAGGAATTACCACAATTATTTAGGAAACTTATAATCAATATTTGTTTCCATCATATCCTTACATTATATTTAATAGTTTTATCAAAGGTCTGAAATAATTCTTTAGTAAATTTAATGTTTATATTTTAAGAAAGAAAATTCTGAAATATAGATTTCAATTATATAAAGATGTCTTTTTCTGAATTCATATCAATAAAAATTAAATTAAATTTCAATTAAATTAATATTTTTAAATAATTAACATATTTAAATCAAAAACTAATCATAAAGATTCAATTATTTATAGCATATTTTTTCTAATACATCTTAACAACGCTAAATATTATTTAACCCTTGTTTATCTTTTCTTTAGTACTTGCATATATATTGCTCTAATTTTTCAATAGTATATTATGTTATCGGTACTGCAACAAAACTTTTCTTATTGGTACTGCAACAATTGAAAATTTTCAAAAAAGTAGTTAATGTTTTTTCATTAAAACAATTAAATGCTTTAATAAAATTAATGATTATTTTTAGGAAAAATGTTTCGAAATATAGATTTAAATTACGTAAAGTGAAGCTAAATACATGTTTATAAAATCATACCAATGACCCTTAAATCAAATTTCAATTAAAGGGATTTTTATTAATGAAATTAACAACTCAAATTAAAAATCTCAAATTAATCTTAAATAAAAAAATTTCATTTTTTTAAATTTATTTTTGCTTTTACATTTTAAAAATGTTAAGTATGTTACATGATAGCATGTTGTAAGAGACATTTGATATTGAAAGCGTAAAAAGCTTTCTGAAATAAATAATGTAACATTTGCAACTGTATTTGCTATAATACCACATAATTCTTGTTACGATTAATTAATTCTCACCTCAAATAAGGATGCAACTCATAAACATAATAATAATCTAGCAGAAAAGCAGTTGACATATAAGCTTTCTAAGAGAAATAGTATTCTATCTAATTAAGTTACAAAACTCTAATTATTTCCCGGATATGCTGTCTAATTTTCAGAAATATTCTCTCTGCTTTGGGAACTAAATCTACTAAGCAATAAATCCTCAAAACACAGTTATATATCTACATTACTAAGCATGAACTAAATGAAAGACTATTCAATATTTCAATATTTTATATATGTCTACATGTACATATATGCATATACATATATATATATATATGTATATATATATATATATATGTATATATACATGGATATAGATATATATATATACATGGATGTATATATATATATATATATACATATATATATATATATATATATATATATATATATATATATATATATATATATATATATATATATATATATATATGTATATATATACATATATATTAAAACAATTGTAAAATTGTGTGAAATTAGTGTCACGCTGACAAAGATTAGTTAATACACAATCGTGTTATGCATATAATATTAACTAAAATATGTAAATCACATTATTTTCTGCATAACTAACTCTAAATTGTAACTCAGTTTTATAAGTTTTAGCAATGTATACAATTTTTCACTGTTCTTTTATTTTAGATTGAAATTTTTTTCAGCCTCTTATTATATGCAACTTTGGAATTTTATGAAGAAATTTAAAACAAAGGATTATTGTCAAATAATTTAATGTTAATGCCATTCTAATGCAACCATGATTAAAAATATGAAATAAGGAATTCAATGAAAATTAGTATTGTATTGTCTAATAAGATTTTAGGTTTGTTATGTGATTCTTCTGCAATTTGTTTATTTGAGCTATAAAGAAATGAGATTAATTACGAGAGTAAAATTTTTAAGTGTAAAACTAATTTACCTTAATCTTAAGTCGATGCAATTTATATCTTATATCCGATCCTGGTAAATTAAAATCTGTATATATATATATATATATATATATATATATATATATATATATATATATATATATATGTATAGATATATAGATATAAATGCAAAGTTAGATAAAGAACTAAAAGCACAAGAATATATAAAATATTTAAGTTTAGCAATACATTTAGCGCAAAAGCAGCTAGAATAGTATTACTAAGATATAGTTAATAGTATATTTTACAAAATACAATGAATATAATGAAACAAAATGCAATGAAAAATGACAAATGGAGAATAGTACATTGAAAATATTAAATGCCAAATGTAGAATATTAAATGGAACACAATTATGGCTTTTCTGCAATGGCTTCTTTAAGACTATGTCTTGGGCCATTGCAGAAAAGCCATAATTGTGCCAATGTGGTCAGCACCCCCTGACGAAGCTGGCCATATTGGGACTGTATTCCATTCATATCTATCTTTCTTTGAAGTTTCTTTCAAGTATTTTCAATGTAATTCTTTTCAATGTATTTTTTTTTCAATGTATTATTTTCCATTTAATATTCTACATTTGGCATATATATATATATACATATATATATATATATATATATATATATATATATATATATATATATATATATATATATATATATATATATATATATATATATATATATATATATATATATATATATATATATATATATATATATATGTATATATATATATATATATATATATATATATATATATATATATATATATAGTGTATGTAGTAAAACAAAACTCAGAATGACAAATGACCCGTCAGATGGATCAGATCAATGCATACAGGAGCCATATCTGTATCGTAACCGAGGTCCTTGTGGTGTGATGCGTATATTTCAGGTAGGTGATCAACGTAACATAAAAGCTTTAATGTTCTCAAACAAGTCTTATATTCAAATGTATTGACTCGATCAAGCCTGAGTTGAACTTTCCCAGTTTTAGGATGAAACCTGTAGTAAACCTCTTTTATAGTGTTTATCCACACACGCAAACAAACACACAAACACACACACACACACACACACACACACAATATATACATATATATATATAAATTTCAAGAAAAACATGTAGCAAAGTTCCTGCGAATTGTGGAAATACGAAATATTCTAACATGCCTGAGTAAATAATAAATATGATAGGTTTTTATTGAAAAAACTACACCTAAGACATGGTCTATTATATGTTCTTGCCCCACAATTGTCTTCAAGAAGTTGGTTTATATCTAAAGTTATTCATGAGTTATTTTAGATTCTAATTTGCACACATTGTGGGGTTTACTTTGTCTGAAAGAGGAGATGAAGCTTTGTTGGTTCTTGTGAATTTGAAATTCAAAATCATCTTCTCTCCTCCTTAGCATGTCTATCATTAAGTTGATTTTCCAAATACTATAGTCCAGGTTCAAAGCATGAAAAATTTGAACTTAGTAAGGATATTGTTAATTTTTTAAAAATCTTGTGAACAATCGATACTGATGCATATTTGGTTGTCACCGATATTACATATCTTCTTTGAGAGTGTCAGAATACATGCAAGGACAACAATGGTTTGTCTTATTTTTAGATGCTTAAATTTTCTGGAAACTCCATTTTTCACTATAAGACACTGTTTCAAGAAAAAACAAACTTCCTCGTGTACACAATTTCAACTCTTCTGTGTTTGTGTTAGTAATTTCATTAAAGTGAACGAATATAATATCTGTTATTTCTGATCAATAAATGAAACAACACATAATAAAACGTCAAGCAATCACATCAAACATAATATTAAATTCAAATCTTTGCCAGGATCAGAGAAAATATATTATAAATTAAATTAGTAGGTAAGAATTACAAAAGAAATGCTAAAAAACCTAAACTTAATAACCCTTGAAGGTAATATTAATTTTTCTCATATAAATATTATTCAAATGGGAAAAGAATATTTATGACAGTGTCCATTATAAATTAAAATATATTTTTCTTTGTTTAAATGTCCTAACTTTATATCATTATTGTTTTATGAATCATTTAACATTAAAATATCAAAATGTATATACAATTTTATAGACCACGTTTTCATACTTTTATAAATGTGTTTTAAAATAAAAAGTAAATAACTTGGAATTATCAAATCTTCTTACAAAATGTTGACATTTTGTCACACATGAGAAAACTAAATATAAAAATAAAGATAAAATGTCAGTCTCATATTTCATCAAAAAGATGTACATATTATGTCATATCTTGTAGATACTTTTAATGTCTCATGTACTTTGTTTTGAAATAAGATTAAAATATTCTTATGAATAAGTAAAATATAAAAATAAAGAAAAATGCAGGAATCAAAATTTCAGAGAAAAATAAAATAAGTTTATTTATAATATTTTAATAATGGAATTCATCAATAATAAGCGTTATAATTTTGAAATAATTTTTTTAAATGATTCCAAAACAACCAAATTTACCTGCCTTAATTTATCTTCAGCAGACAGTTTTAATATTCACGGAATTTCGTAATGTTTGACATTATTAAGGAAATAATTTAAATTTATACATAAATAATAAAAAAAAGTGTTTCAAATTACATAATTTAGCTCCATATGTTCATACAAAAAAATTTAATGTGTCATTTTCTTTTGAAAACAAACTTAATTATTTTTTCTCACAAATCAATAATACCAATAGTTTCAGAACCAAGATCTCAAACAAGACCAAAATAAGTATTTAACTAGTTTTCTTCCAAGACAAGTTTTCTGTTTTCTTCGTAATTGGAAATAGAAAAACCATGAAGTTGTCAATTTGATGATTTTAATTTGATTTATTTCTTGAACTTCCAAAACAAAGTTAAGAGCGTGAGTAATTTTAAAAGTATATAAATATTTGTAATTACACTTTTAAAAAGTAAACTATATTATTTAGGCAAGGTTATAAATTAAATGTTTTCCAATATCAAAAATTAAAAGAAAAACTTTTATAAAATGTCTTATCAAAAAGTTAAAGTACTCTTTTATTTTTAAATATATAAATGTCACTTGCGAAATGTGATTTCTTAAAAAATGATTTTCTTTGCTGTGCGGGTTATATTTGAATAATTATATTTACAAATGTGATTTTCTTTTCTAGTTTTCTCTTATATTTGATTATTTTCCTGTACAGAAATGATAGAAAATGCACCAATAATTTACAAAATAGTAAGACATTATTTCTTACTTCAATTTATTCAGCACAAAATAAGATATGTAATATATTCGTCATATTAGTATAAATTGATTTTCTGAAAATTCATAATTTTATGCTTTGCGCTTCATAATAAGCAAAATTAAAAAACTCAAAAACAATAAGTTTGACAGATGTGTGTATAAAAATTAGAAATGATATTGCATTCATTTTTCTGTGTTAAAAATGTTTTCGATAGAAATAGGAAAATATTTTTTCCCAAGAGAGTGTTTCTATTACTAAAGACAACGCGAAATGTCTTTGCGTATTATTAAAACCCTTTTAATTTTTATTTTTCAAAATTATTACAAAAATTACTGAGAAGTTTTCGAAAAAATTCTGATCTACAGTAGCCTCATATGTTTTATATATTTATAGTAAAATCTGCAATTTGTGAAATATAGCTTAGTTATTAAAAAAACTGAAGCTTTTATATAAATATTTTGCTTAATAATTATACTAATTTTTTAATATACATTTAGTGTTTACAATAATGCATTTCAATTCATTTCTTAATGGAAAACAAGATACCATAAAAATTGTTCTAAGTATAACATGTAAATAATCAGTGAGAAATTAGAAAGAAAATTATCTGCTTTATATATAAATTTATGTCGTAATAAAATTTATTTTAAATTTCTCTAAGTAGTTCAAGTTTTTAATAATTTATATTGGTATAAAAATATCTTCTTTGCTGCAGAAATGTAAACAATTTTTGAAAAAAAAAGAAATATTTACAACATATTTCTCCTGAAATGATTTTGAAGCAACAGTGTACAGTAAATTAATAGTGAACACATTTTCGAGACATTTTCTTTTCAAGAAAAATAAAATAATGAAATAATGATGATGACAACAATATTTAACTGCTGGATTTTTATATATTAGCATAACTTTTTGTGAAAAGGATTGAAAAGTTAAACTTAATTATGCTTAGAATTTACTTTAAATTGTGTGTTTGAAAAGGAAATTCATGTTTTGATAAATTATCTTTAAAAAGTTTCTGAAGAGTACAATTCAGTAAAATCTTCCATCAATATTTTCTTTAAACCTTTCAAAAACAGTCGAGAATTTAACTGTAGATAAGATCTCAAGTTACTTTTTTACAGTCTTGACAGATTTTTTCTTTGCTGGCATTAAAGGAAACTTTTTTTTATTTTGAAAATCATTGGAAGCAAAAAGAAAAAAAAGCATTTTTATAAGGAAAAGAAAATACTTTTGTATGAAGTAAGCTTTCTTTCAATATCTTGGTGATTGATACTCGGTGTGTAATCGACGGTGCGTATTATATGGGAATAGTTTCTGTCTATTACAGTAAATTTTGACGTTGTAATCGCCATATCTTTTTCCTTCTCCATTCGAGAAAGATCGATATTTGGTCAATTTATCGCAGCTTGTGTTAGTTCAAAATGACAATAGACAGAATCCCTTTCTTCTATTACATAAATCAATCTCTCTATCAATAAATTTTGCGCACAAAATGTTGTTAAGTAAAATGCATACATGCATTTTAAAGAACGTGATTATTAAAATTTTTCAAATTTCATTATTTATCAGTTTTAATATATTAAGTATTAAATAATAATTACTTCATAAAGCTAATTTTGATAAAAAAATCTGCAAAAGTAATAAATTTTTTCTTGATTATTTTTATTTTAAAATAATAATTTTATTATTTATCAAGAACAGTCTTTAATATTAAATCTGCATGATATATGCACTTGATTAAATTTTCGAAATAATATTAAAATAAATTGATAAATAAATTGTTTGTTAAAATAATTACTAATTATTAACATAATTATTTTTAGTATATTTTTATGAACAAAAAAGAATTCTAAAATTTAAATGAAACAAAACTAAGAAAATATTTAAGTATTAATTCCCTGAAACTATTTAAAATGTTAACATTGTAACTATAATTTTTAAAAACTAATTTTCATGGATATCCATAAGAAGCAGAGGTAATTTTTAAATAAATCGAAAGATGTGTTATTAAAATTATTAACTATTAAAATTTTTGAATATTTTTTACCTTTTAATAACTTTTATTAAATATTACAAAGCATTTAAATTTTTTTTAAATTTAAGCGAGGAGACTTCAAAATAGAATGTTTCAATCATCAAATCTATTCCAGGATTCCAACAGCCATTTTAAGCAGCAAAGTGTTGCTTTCTCCTAAAAAAGTTCTCAAATTCACATCTTTTTTAAAGCTAAGTATTACGTTATGAAGAAATGATGTATATAAATCAATAATGTAAATAAGTAAGATGGGCCAGCTGATTTTTGATATTTTTCATTATATTTCATATTATGAAAATGCAATTCTTGGAATTATTTTCTTTGAAGAGTAATGATACATTTTAATAAAAACAAACGTAATTCTTTATAACCTAATAAATCAACCTGAAGTCTATTCAATATAAGATTTCGAGGGGAGAAGATATCGATCCTTTGAGTATCAATAAAGGGAAAATCAGTTGTGCATCTATATAAAGGAGGGACTTTTTTCCCTTACTTTTTGGGAACTATAAAAGAAATTTAGCCATATCTTTTCTACTTTCCTTAGCCACATCAATTTCTATCAGGAAACTTGTTCAAAGTAAATAAGCATTTTTTGCAGTTTTTACGTAATTGTTGGTCGTTTCTTTTATTGTATACACGAAAAAGCTTTTATCTTGCTTACAAGGGAGATGTCCTTTTGTATATGAGAAGAATAGTAATATTTTTATGAATATTTTGAGAAGGACAGTTGTTAGTAATCTAATGAAATTATTTAACAAAATATATAGTATGAAGCTTATGAATTTGTACAATTCAGGTATTTTAATACTTATAATTCAAAAGAAAAATAAACATTACTAATTCTTATTTGTAGCATTATTATAGTATTCTGATTTCTTAATTCCACTTTTGAAATGCGTTCAGTGAATTTATTTTATAATTTGAAGGAAAGCATATGAATCCCCATGAGATAATATATAAGCATTAAAAAAGCGTAATAATAGTATATAATAATGTAATTTCATAATATTTGATATTATTGAATATTTTAAATATTATCTGTTGAGTTATAAGGTCTACAAAAATAATAATTAATGTGCGGAGATTGTGGTAATGTTATATGTATGTAGATTTGTGTGTGTGTAATGTTGCATGCAATTATATGTGATTAATATATTGAATGCATTAATAGAATTAATTATAAAATTTTTACCCCATGTTTAAGTTTCTTTTTAAATATTTTCTACATAGAAGGTTATTTAAGTAAATTTACGTTAGTCTGGTATTTTCATTCAAACAATTTAATGAAATTAGAGTAGTTTAACATCAACAACTTTTGTGTGTCAAACTTTTCCGTTTAGAAAATTTAAATCCAATTTCTAAGTTCAATTAAATTTAAAAATAATATAAAATCATCACTTAGTAACAGGAAGATTAAAATTTATGATCGATATTTTATGCTTGAAATAAATCGGTGACAAGCATAGATTTTACTCGTTTGTTTTCACTGACATCTCAGTATAAATTTGTGAATACAGAAGGCTTAAGACCTCTGTGTTATGCTTTAAATTTTTTACGGTTTCAAAAAATTACTGTAAGAGACATTATAGGTATATTTTAAAAGTTATGATACTGTGTGTGATATTTGAATATAAAATTTCAATTCTTATGTATCCATAAATTTTACTAATGACAGTTGCTATTGATGTTAAAATTTACAATAATATATTTCAAAACAGTAACACAAATTTAATTTATAATTCTACTTCCACTTATAATATTCTATATTATATATTTTTTATTACAGTTTGAAGTTAGCAAATGTCTAAAACATTACTTCCAAATTAAGCTAAAACTATTCATTTATATTTTGGTAATAATATTAATATTAAGTAGTAAGTATAATAATAAATATTAATATATGAAAGAGTAAATACAAATGGTAATATTAATCATAAATATTAATAAATATTTTTGGTTTCTGAGAGGATTTTCTAATTTTCATTTGGATTTTCTTACTATTCCATTAATTCCAAATATTGAAATATTAATTCTATATCAACTATAGATGATTATATTATAGTAAATAGACATTTTTTTAAATTGATCCAAATTTTAGAGTGATAAATATTTTTTCATATGAATTATTTTCTTATTAGTGTTTTGAACAGTTTCGTATAAAACAGATATCTTACATCTTATATAATATTGTATATTTATAAAATATAAGTTATTTACATCCAGTAAAATGGCAAATTTGTAATATGTAATTAATTAAATAAAAATAACAAGAAAATTGCAAGTTCTCAGAACGATAATATTTATACGATTTTTGAGAAATTTTCTATTTATAAATAGGAAAATAACGAAAAATTATTACGAATAAAATGGGCAGATAGGTGGTGTAATAAATTGAAATAAATTTCATATTATGTATTACTTTTGAGATTTTTCACATTTAATATTTTAACTGAGCATTAATTTGCTTCCTTCAAAAAATTTAATATGCACTTCTAAATTTCAGACATGCTTTTATGCAGGTCTACTGAAACATTTTTGATAATGAAAAGACACATTCCAGTAAATTCCTTAATGCAAATGTTAGAAATTACTGGAGATTTACTGTTTAAAAAGTAAAAGAAAATATAATTATACTTTAAGAATTTTATCAAAATTATTGAAAAAAGTAGGTTTTCTGTATTTTATATGGTTACCTAAATAATTAGTAAAATGTTTAATATAACGCTCTATATTTAAATAATTGATTAAAAAGAACATAATAATGTAAAAATTGTTTATTTTATCTCAGATTTCAAAAGAATAATCTATAAATATTCAAAGCTATGAACATCTTAGACACTTTCTTCTGTGTGAAATGTCAAATGTTGAAAACATTGCTGAACAACGGAAGATGACTGTTGTATTTTTGTATTCTGCCTTCATGTTCTTCTGGAGTTTCGTCTCTTGTAACTGGTGAATACGACCTGTTACCTCTTAAAATTTCTCCCAGGCTGTAATTTTTATGTTGGATATTAAAGAATACCTTAGAAAAATATCATACCATTAAGTTGTTCACACTGTCAAAGTATTTCTATGTTAATTAATGGTATCAAAAAGCGCTTTTTAGATGAAAATGCCAGAGTTTGATCTTAACTACTGTTGAACAATAGTAAATAGATGATATCCTTTTATCTTCTACAAGCACATCGGTCTGGGTCAGTGCTTGGGTTCCCACTCTTGCAGTACTTGAATATGGCTTACTATTCATGTGAAATATGTTTCCGACAGGTTGTAATACGTGAGAGATATGAAATCTTATAAAAGCCTGTAACTAATAATTTGTCCATTAAATGATGTATCAATGAACATCCATACAAGAGATAAAATGTATGTAAAAATCAGTAATTTGATTTAAAAGTTACTGTGCCAAAATCACTCTTCTTTACAAAATGACCACTCAAGCATATCAAATGCTGCATTTTTAAATAGTCTTGGAAACACTAATTATTTTCTGCAGACATTCAAAATAAAAACAAGCGTTTTGCTCATAAAAATGAGTTCTACATAAATATAAACTAATGGTTCTATAATGAAACTTGTTCTGTATTTTATTCAAGCCGTGTAAGATTAAAATTATTTTAGTTTTAAACAACCTATTAATAGACTCGTGTATGAAACAAATAATAAACCAATTCACTAATAAGAAAATTTCAATTTATTAAAATGTTAAATTAATGGCCAAGTAAATTGAAAATTTTGTGAGCATAATTTCCTAAGACAAGAACATTTTTGAGATTTCAGAAAGTAAATAATGTGTTAAAATAGCAATCAAACCTTTTTATAAGAAACTTAAGATTGTATTGAAAGTAATTTTATTGTTTTGTAATTAATTTTCTTATCAGTAATTGCTTTCCTTTTTAAAAACTATTTAAAATTTTTTGGAAAATTTTAATAAAATATTACGTGAAAATGAATAATAACTTAAAAAAACAATTAACGGTAGTTTTCTTAATATTTTTATGCACATAATTAATAATCTTAATTTTAAATTATACTCCTCAATGAATGTAGTACCCAATTGATATTGTTCTAAGCTAAGACTGCTTCAAGCAATTTTTTAATCAAAGTAAACTATCTGATGTTTAATATATTTAGCTATTAAAATAGATAAAATTTAGAATTGGTTGATTTAGGTTAATTTTGTATTCAGGAAAAAAATAATTCACAGTAAACTACACAAGGAAAAAATAATCCGCAGTTATTGCCCACAGAATAATTTCATTAACGTAGAGTGTAATTATACAATTTCACTAAAAATATGCAAAGTGTAACAAAGAATATTTAAAATAAAATTACATTCACCTATTTTATTCATCATTCTTTAGAATAATGTTCTCTTTTCACATCAATTTTAAAATACAAAATCAATATATTTCAAATTAAATATATTTATTCTCGAAAAGGGATTACTACTAAAATTATGGTAGTCATAGTGTTTTAAAAGATTTTGTTGAAATGTTTGTGACGCTTTGTAAATAGATTGTCAAAAATGTCTCCATTCCGGAATGAGTGAATGTAATTCCCGTCAAAAAAAGGAAATGAAATGCTTTTAGTGGTAGAAATTTCAATGGAAATATTTTTTTAGAATATTAATATTCTGATATCGCTAAAACCGAAGCAGAGTGTCTCATTTACTTCCTTCCTACGCATTCTATTACACAAGTCGTTTGATTTTTTATGTATTTCTTTATTCCACAAATTGAATTCTGAGAAACCAATAAATATTCAATATATTTTTTATAAATGCTTTTTATTTCTATTTTATGGGACATTGTAACATTTAAAATTTGCAAATATAATTAAGGATTAAATGTTTTACTTTTTTATTCCATAAATAGTGGTTTCAAAAACCATTAAAGGCTTTTTCAAGTTATTAATAATAATTGCATTTAAAGAGTCATGATTTTTTCCTACTTTATTATATCTTTAATGATAAAAATGTTTTCATGTGTTAAAATTGATGACAATTTGTTTTTAAAAATGAATTTATAATCATAAATCATGCAAGATTATATTTTAAAAAAGTTTTAAATCATTTTACTCAAATAAATTGATGTTCACAAGAAAAATTTCTTTACTGAGAATTTCATACTTCTCTTGAATTCTATCGCAATATATTTTTAGAGTATGCAATTTGCAAATCTGGTTATAATGATTATCAAAATACTTGGAAAGTTAATTGTTAAAAGTATTTTATTTATCAAGAATATAAACAAATAACGAATTTATTTTGAATACACAGATTTATGTGAAACATACAGTGGCATATATACTTTCTTTCGCTTATACTGTAATCAATGTTCAGCATATTATACTTGTTTCTTCTGAATGTCATTTATGTATAAACATGGATCTGGTTACCTTGTGCATGTTACTTAAAACATTACCAGCATTATGTTACTTTAGATTTATTAATTAATAATTTAAATCACTAAATTGATGAGGTTAGCTTTACTTACTTCTGTGAGAATCTACATTAGTGAAGTGATCTCTACTAGAAAAATGATCTAGTTTTGCCTATCTCCTTACCACATTGATTATATCTTAAAAATCAGCAAAATGAGGATTGGATTTATGATTGGTAATGTATCTTATTATTATGTTGCAATCGAATAAATAAGAAAATGAAAAACATTCATTCAACATGAATGAATTTAGAAAGCAGAAATAGAACATTTATCTGATTAAATTGATTTTGATTGAACATGAAATCCTCCATTTATTGATATGCATTCTTATCATTAAGCAAAAAGAAATCCTTTATGCTCATAGCTCTTAAAGATAACCCAATTAGAAACATCATTACATATAATGAAATATTTATGGAATTTATTTTGCCATCTAATGATAAGAATGTGCACTTCAGAATAAAAGTTCCTGTCTCAAATTTAGTTAATTCAGAATAATCATGCAATTCATTCATTTTTTAAAATATTAAATAATTATTTAAAAATTTACATAAATCCTTCGAATTTCTACTTATTTAACTAAATCAATTTGTTCAATGATGCACTTCATTCCTTTTGAAAATAATATATAATCATCGAAAACTTATGTAAATGCCTGGAGTTTCCACTTATTTTCCAAAATAAATTTATTCAATTTTCACTTAAATAATACTTTATATTAAAAATTATTATAATTTTTACATGAAATATTATGAATAAAATTTCAAAATTTAAATAGTTTTATTTTACAAACATTTCATTTTCTCATAAGCAAAATTAAGCCCACCATATAAAAAGTTTAAATCAATTTATATTACTGTTATCTATATTTTGTTAATATTATGTGGTTTATATTTAATTTTATAAAACCATAGAAATGCACTGTGTTTTTTCTAGTATATCGTAATACTAATTAGAAAAAGGTTCAAACAAATTCAGAATTGTACAGTAAAAGCTGAGTTGTATACAAAGAACTACAATTAATATCAGAGACAACCTTGTGAACAATAGGAAATCTTTATTTTGCATGATTTTTAACATATTTATTAAAATTATATTTTATAATTAAGTGTTTAGAATTTAGAGTTTTACAACATATCTTCAACAAATATAAATATTCCCGCATTTCATTGTTTTGAATCATATTTTGGATGTTTTCTGGCAAAATATATCACACATTTCACAAAATATTTGAAACAAAACATTTGTTGCGAAAAAATATTTTCCTTCTTATATATTACTTTCTTTTGGAATTTTTTCTCTTAAAAAGAATTTTTTAGCATATGATGATATTGTTGAGAATGTGAGAAATGCTTGGCTTTTTATAGAAACGAAGAGTGTGTATTGGTATGGGCTCTAGTTCATATTCAGTGCTTCTTCCTCTCCAATATTTTTGAATATTATTCACTATATGTATGAATATAGTAAAAATTTATATTAACCTTTTTTAGTATATACATCTGTAAACTGACATCAAACGAAATATTATAATACATATAAGATTCGATGTCTTATAGAGAAAATATTTCATTGCAATAGCTGTTTATGTTGGAAATATCTTTTTAATATTTTTTTCCAACACGTTAAATATATAAAATATTTTTATATATTTAACGTATATCCATATATTTTTAACACAAAATAGTTATTAACGCTTTAAATAAAATATTTATAATTTTGAAACAAACGAAATTACTTACTTAATAAAAAACAAATATAATTAATAAAATTACTTTTTGATATGTGTACCTGTAATGCTGTTTCATTGTTATAAATATAATGTAAATATAATAAATGATAAATATGAAATATAAATATACGTCTCCAATAGTAATGTAATCTGTGTGATAAAATAATTTATTTATATGCTCTGTATTTTTGTATTATTCATTCATTTGAGTTAAGTGAATTCATTTTAAAATTATAATCACACATAAATTCATATTTAAATATTAAATGATTATATATTTTTTAACTAATTGATGTTTTATGAGACTTAAAATTAAAAATAAAGATAGTAATTATAATTTTGAAAAAATTGTTTCTTTTTTTTCACTTAATTTGTCAAAAATTATAAAAAAACTCACGGTGGCATTTGTTGCAGTGTGTGTTATACTTAACCAATATTTACTTAACAAAATTATTATCATGTCTTTTAGTCAGGACAAATTTTGCACTTAAGACCAGAAAAAAATATTAAATATTTTCCCATGACAGTATTTATAGAGAATAGTAACAGTTTGATGCAATTATCAAACATCCTGCTCCGTTTTTCGTAGTTAGCTGTAATAAACCAAAGTTTACCCATGGATATATTAATCAGTAAACCTTTTTTTCCTAATATTTAATTGTATTTCATAATTTTATTTTAGTTGAAAGATTTTACTCAATTCAATTTAGCGATTCTTATTAAATGAAAAGAATATTAAATTTGTAACAATTTCAACAAATATAGAACTGGATATCCCAAGGCTATTGTGAGAAATATTAATATTATCATATAAGATGTTTTCCGAGATAAAAAATAGAGAACCAATTTTATATGTCACCCCAAATGAAACTTAGAATACTCCCAAGAACTCAAACTCAAAGACTTTAATACAGAAATTAGAAATTTAGCACCC
Source organism: Latrodectus hesperus (assembly GCA_037975125.1). Classification (NCBI taxonomy): domain Eukaryota; kingdom Metazoa; phylum Arthropoda; class Arachnida; order Araneae; family Theridiidae; genus Latrodectus; species Latrodectus hesperus. The sequence goes on from CM075858.1 coordinate 51,047,745, forward strand.
AGCTCCTTTGATTCAACTGGCATTGCAATCAAATAAAATGCTTTTTACGTTGAATTCATTACTTGAGGAATTTCAAATGGTAATCAAATTGTTTTCATTTCAATTTAACATTAGATTTACTCTAGTGGATGATAATAAAAAACGGAAGATGTTAAAATAGTTATTGATTTCGTCAATGATTTACTGTCTTAAATCATTAGTCAATCATTGCAAGCTTGCGTTTTTTTTTCCATTTTTGGTAATGTGCATTAATACGATCTATTTTTTTAATGTCATCATTAACGTCAAAACAATCAGCTGTTAATTTTTAGCAAATCTTAAAAACCCATTAAATAATGTCATTTACATGTAGGTTTCAAGAAAAAATATTAAATGGAAGTGAAATTGATGTTTACGAAATACTTTTTCAGATATTTTTATAATAAATAAAAACTAAGATTTTACAAGAAAGATGGTTAAATAAAAATTAGTGATTCCATTGTCATTGGCTTTTACCACCATTAGGATAGACACTTATTAATGTTTCATTGATCTTGAAAGTATATAAATACAATAAAATATTAATCATATTAATATTTTATTGCATTTTTCTACTTTCAAGATCCTTTTAAATGAATGTAGTGTAATATCAAGTATCTAAAGTTGCAAATTTTAACATTTCATGCAAGTATATTCAAATTTAGTTGCTTTTGTTAGCTGAAACTGCCAGGTTAAAATTTGTTAGACCTTTTATTTTCAAAGACTTTTTAAAATTTATAACGTTAAAAAATAAGGATATTAATAGTATATTTATTGTGTTTAAAATGTGTTAGTATGTATTTATTTTTATATTTAATTGCATTTGTAAAATCATTATATGTAAAATCTGTTGTAAGGAATTCAAAAATTTTCTTCACACACCTCCACCACAGGAGAGAATTTTCATAATATTTCTTCGCGAATTAAGAACATTTTGTATTTATGAATTCCTAGGAAAGGAACCTGGTAAAGTAGTAACCACATACAGCAATAAAAATGCAATGAAAAAAATAAACGCACCCGTTTCTTTGTAGGAAGTAGTTCTTTTTAGTTCTTTAGAAGTAGTTCTTTTTTTATTAAAAGTATAAATTATACTTTACGTAAAAAATATTATTAGACTTTTATATCAAATTGTAAGTATGGAAAATATATAATTAAAGAAGCACCCAAAATATTTAAAATTAATACAAGGAAAATGATGGTTAGATTTTTAAATGTTTAGTAATCTATTCTTCAAGTTTTGTGGTCATTTTATTCAAAAAATTATAAAAAAATTGCATCTTTAAAACTAGAGCTTAAATTAATTCCTTGTCTATCAATAATTGTAAAACAAAATATAAGTATAAAATCTCATTATTTGCAAATAATAAATAAAGGGTTTTTAAGTATATCTAGTTAACGTTTATTAATTTATCATGATTTCAAAGTAACTATAAAATTTGTGGTAATGTTAATGCACTAAAATAACGCATATAATTTCCAGATTATTTTTACTTACAAATAATTAATATTGAAACTTTCCTTTCTAAATGTAATGAGAATAATCTATTTAAAATTTAAAGCAACATGTTTAATTTCAAATTTTATTAGATTAACAGTAAATTGACACACATATAATATGTACTCTAATTTCATTTACTTTGAAAATATTACATCATTGGAAAATGAATATTTTTACATATAAGTGAATATTTAGTAAATTATCTTTTCAAGCGATGAAGAACCTTAAAAATATTAAGTATTTCACACATTTCAATTTAATACTATATTTGTTATATTTAGAATTTATAAAAATAAATTAGATATTCAAAAATGCTAAATTTACGGCATTATTTTGTATTATACTTATAATAAAATTGCATATTTGATAGCTGAATTAAAATAAAATTATAAATGAAAATATTTGTATAATATATGAGTGAATGTGATTATAAATATGCTCATGAAAATATATTTTAAAATGAAAGAGACTGATTTTTTTTATCAAAATGGTGCTAAATAAAAAAAATCAATGATAATTTCTATTAAGAAGCGTAAAATGCAAGGAGCAAAATGCAATGAATATAAAGTTTATGATTTTATTATAGTTAGTCAATATGAAAATTCAGTTTAATAATATATATTGCCAAGATTTAAAATTGATATTCTTGAATCGGTTTTATTATTGACATAAAAATTCATATATGAATTTGTTTGCGATCGAAGCCATAAAGAGAACAGTTTCATCTAGTCAATATTGATGAAAACTTGCCCAGAGCACGCTCCTTTTAGAAAATCAAAGATGAAGATTTGGCTTGAATAGATTTGAACGCTCCAAAAATTCATTACAGAGAAACCTTATTTCGTGTGAAAATATTTTCTTTTGGAGCAAATTTTAACGCAAACGCAATATATTCCGTGAATGAAGTCATATTCTAAACTATTCTCAAGCGTGCCACGCATAAGTTTCCCATGACGTAGTAAAGAAATTTGAACTGATGGTAACCATGGATACTTCATTACTTTCTGTGGAGTCTATTTTTTAAACCAATAGAAAATAAATTGGTTGAGCTATTGCAGGACGTTATCTGAAATTTTTATGAATCCGAAGAAACAAATAATTTTGTGTCCGACATATATTTGAATGAATAAACGATGAACCATTTTGTGATTTCAGTACAATTCAATTCAAGATTAATTATAAAATTAGCTCTAATTTTCTGTGTTTTTAACTTCCTGTGTTTACTTTAAATTGTTTGTTGTTCCAGTCATATGTTAAAATAACTGATTTATTAATATACAATTCAAAAACAGACAACATTATATTACATTTTTGAATTAAGATGTGAGTTCTCTAGTAAAATTTTTCTATAAAAGTTGCAAATTACAAATATATATTTTGCCTGATAATTATATTTATAATGATGACTAAAATGTGAAATATAACTATAAAAATCAACATTACAAAAATAAAGCTTGAAAAATTAAATTATTACATAGAAAATTTTGATATCTGCAAAGTTTCGAAAAAATTTGCGTGACAAATATTTAACAAAAATACATGCATCGTACCAAAATGTACTATTTTACATTATACGGTATGATAAAATAACCTTTGTAAAAGGAAAATGTTTAAACTCTTGTTAATGTTTTTAAAAGTCGAAAAAAGATGTATACAATTATGTTTAAGTTGTCAAATTATTCAAACAGAAAAGTTAATCACTAAAGCTACTTTTACTTTTAGAAAAGAACTTTATATTCTCAAATTTATTTCTGGACGTGAATGGGGTGCAGAAGCTAGTACCCTAAGGAAAACATGCACCTCACTAGTCAGGCCTATTTTGGAATACGGATTTCCGATATATTTTTGTGCATCTGAGTCTAACTTAAATAAATTACAACGAGTACAATTGAGTGCCGAAAGCATAATCACTGGTCTTCGGAATAGTTGCCCTAACAGTATTGTATTGTACGAGAGTGACTTACAACCCCTCTCTTTGAGAAGAGGTTACTGCCTGGTTAAATATTACAATAATCTATTTGGTTATAAAGATCAACGCAGAACTTCGGCCTCCATTCTTGGAGCAATAACAAGCGCTTAAATAAACACAGTCCCTTTTCCATGTCTTATGATATTGGCTTGTTTTCTTTTGAAGTGGAATCTTATTCCTTGAAACCTTTCCTCTATTTTCAGTTGGACTCTGATTGAATTCATTTTCCTTCAGAGCTTTTGAATAGAGTGAGTAGAGGGTATAATATACCAGATTTAAATAGGCAGATGGCTCTTGAGACAATTAATAGCATCCCTCATTCAAAATTAAAAATTTATACTGATGGCAGCAAGGGCGACATTTCTGAGAGCGGTGTGTATATTGCGTCATCTGATTGTACAATTGATATAAATTTAGAAATACTAACTATTGTTCGGATTTTAGATCGGTACTTATAGCTATCTATGAGGGATTGAATTATATAGACACGACCTCTGAACTTCTTTTTAGAGACATCTGGATACTAACTGACAGTTGTGCCTCTATACATCACCTTTCTCATTGGACGACCATTGGAAATAAGACAAGTTGGAATATTTTAGACCTTGTGACACTACTTTCTACTAAACACTCTATACATTTTCAATGAGTTCCTTACCATGTTGGATTGAGTGGTAACGAAATTGCAGATGCTGCAGATGCTTGGCTAAGTCCGCCACTGCTGACACCTTGCAGGGCAACTCTATTCTAACGTTTCCAGAAATCTCTACTATTAAAAAATAGAATTAAACAAAATTTAGAGAGATCCGCCAACCCAGTCTTGGTACTTTGAGTACTCAGTATCCCCAGGATAAAGCAGATTGCTCTTTCACGTTTTTTGAGACATCTCAGGCCATCAGGATCAGATTACATGAAAGATATCAGGACGTAGATTACATAAGAAAAGCACATCAGGTCAACTTCAAAAACTTTATACATATGTTCGGAAAACAACGAAGCATGATTCCATAATTTGTACCTCCCCGCAGAAAAGTCTGTGACTGACAGAGAGGCGCTGGAGGAGATTGAGGATTTAAATGCATTTTTTTTATTCAATCAGTTGCATTTGCCCCAATCTTGGAATTTAACAAACGCAGCTTCTATTAGTATGAAACTAAAATTTTTGATTTGAAAACTAATATAACTTTAATAAATTATTCAGTCATAGTAAATATTGTGTTCAATATGTAGTGAAGCTGATGTATATGAGAATGAAACAGAGAGAGAATTTCGATTTTATAAATAAACCTACATTTATATAATTTATTTTTTGGTTAATATGCCATAAATAATTATATGCTATTTGTAATACTATGCATAATGGTATCAAATGATTTTAAAATAAAATCCTTTGTCATGGAAAATTAAATTATAAATAAGGAAAACATGCATTTGTAGTTTAGAAAAATTATGATATTATAAGTTCTTAGCAAATTTATATCCTTCAAAAATATGTTAAATTTAAAAATCTGGTGAATATTTTATAAAATACATTTTTTTTCAATTATGATGGAAAATTTAGTATGAGAAGAAATTCTTAGTAAAAACATTGTTTTTTTATTTATTTTACAAAACAGAATTGTAAATTCACCTGAAGTTATACACCATTATTAAAATAAAAGAAATAACGTTACAGAATTAAACAAAGTCAATTCAAAAATCAATAAAAGTGTAATATACTGCACAAATATCAATTTATCATAAAGTGAGATCACAAGCAAATGACAAATAGTTACGAAGAATATAAAATATATAAAATCTTAGCCATAAAATAAATTACTCATATATTTATTCACAAAAGGTTAAAATTTAATTTTTAAATAATATTATGCATTTTACTGTGTACATTTTAATGAAAAATAAAATACAAATTGTCTTGTCTACTTTTTATATTATACTCTTGTTGTCATACTTAAATCCTTTTAGTTTTGAAACGAACATCACATAATTTGTTTTCATAAATTAAGCTTAACTTTAACGAAGTCTAACTTAATTCAGTGTCGTGTAACAGAGGAAAAAAAGAAACAATTATAGAATTCTCTGTCTTAAATTCAAGTCTTGTTAATTTCAAAGTAAAGAGAATGTGACGTCTTGTTGTGAATTCTGAGAAGTTACGAAGGAAAAACCTTAATTGTGTTCCTTAGAGGCAGAAAAACAAAGAAAAATTTAAAAGCTTCCGAGTAGGAAGTAACTGAAAAATATTTAGAGAACACACTGAGAAATTTAAGATTGAATAGAATATATTTACGCGTATATTTGCTAAAAACACCTAAATCTTGTATAATATTACAGCTTTGTACATTATTTATGATGTTTTATTCCATTTATTATATCAAATTTTATAAAAAATATTATTTATAATTATGTTCTTTTCCAGAAGATTATGGAAGGTACAAAGTCTGAGACATCAATGTGAAGTTTAAAGTTAATTTTAAAATCGGATTTACCTTAACTGAGAACATTAGCTTTACAATGAATATTTTCTACTAAGAATTTCAAAAACTAGACGATTAACTGTTGCTTAATCGATATAAGACATTTTAAGTGATCACGCTGTAATATTTATATATTTATGAATTATTTAAAAATTTCAGTAATTTAAGCGATTTTTAATGTGCACTTCAAAATGTAGTTCTGGTTTAATATTTTAATAATTTCTTCTCAATTCTCAGTTGCTAAATGTTTCATCTTTTAACACTACTAGGGTCTGAATTTAGGATACACTTATATACTGTGTCACCTAGAGTTTGCGCCATCATGTCTCTTAAAGTGTTTGGGCTTTCGTAAATTTAGAGCTAGGCACCGAACAAAATAATTGCACTGACAATCCCAGAGGATCATTTCACATTGAGAGCAATGCGACCACCATATATTTTGTGTGTATCAGCAGCTATTAATAAATATGGCGTATTTTAAGCTGGATCGAGATTCGAACATTCTACTAGCAAATAACAACACCATAAGCAACCAGGTTACCACTCCCTATATTTTTATGTAATATAATAGAAAGAAATAATATGATTTTTATTAAGACTATCAATTCAGCTTTTTTATAAATAATTAGTTAAAATTCAAAGTCAGATGAGTAATATATCAAATGAGTAACATGTGTCTGCGTGTGTAGTAACTTTATGTTTAAAATACTTAATTAAACTCCAATGTAAGTTTTAAGAAATTTATCTTGAAAGTTTAGTTTTCAAAAAGCAAATTCTTGTGATGATGAAATTAATAATTAATTTGGTCGAATGGTCACTTTTATACAAATGGCAGGAATCACACGCCATACTAGATGTGAGTGTCCCCAAAATGCTTGTGACTGACTCACGCAACGCAAGCCAACAATATAAAAAGATAATTAAAGACAGTCACTGAAAGTAGAAGGACATTTTTTGTGAAATGTGATAAGAAATCATTTGAATTACTTTACATTTAGAGGAATGATCAGAAACATGTAGGAGTGGCGTACTAAGAATAGTGTAGCTCAGGAATTCGGAATAAAGAAACATGCAATTACATTTTTGGGAATGTTTTACAAATGGTTGGTAAGTTTGTTAAAATATTTGATGGCTCTAGAAAATTTAGTTTTAGTAGATTACCAATGTATCATTCTACAGGGGAAAAAATCAAAAATCAGTTAGCAAGCAGAACATTTCAGCAATTCTGTATAGTAACGGCTGACAATTATCTTGATTTACTGTATCCATACGCCTTTACAAAAATAGTGTTTTGATGGCATTCATTATGCTTCGTTCCCGTACAATTTGGCCATCAGTGCCATCTCTGTACAAAACATAAAAAGTTATTACAAACTTTAATATTTAGACATCTCTTTAATGGAGTCGAATCATCTTTACGGATAATAGTTGTGTCAGCGCCACAAACAATTCTCAGTGCCATTTGATTTCGAAGAAGGTCGTAACCTGGTTTTATGAACTTTAGAAGATCCAGGAAAAAGACTTATATTGGTCTTAGTGTTGTCCTCTTTGCAGGCATTTTGCTAAACACTTTGCAATGCCCTACGTTTTACGCATATCCTGTAAAAATATCTGTTGAAAGGGTTTATCCATCCCCATCTGCATCTGTTACGATGTGCCAATGGATCAGACTTCGTTTTTATACATGACAATGCATGTTCACATGCATTGTTGTGTTTAGCAGCTGCTGGAAAGGAAAAATACCCCTTGGATGGATTAGTCAACATTCTTACCTGATTTAAAGCTCATGGAACATGTGTAAAATTCCGTGTAAAGATATTTTGCATCACGATTACATCTTTCATGGTACAGTTGCTGGTATAGAAATGGACAGACACTCTTACAACATGAACAATTGGACAATCAATACTTGAGTATGAAGAGATAGTGCGAATCATTCATTATATTAAGAAACAGATTTATACACATTTTTACAAAAATAATTTTAGAATATCGGTTTATTGTTAATTCTGAGATTTTGAAGAGGTGGAACATTCCTCCATCCCTTAACTGGTACGCGGATAAGCAACCCGACTCGTTATAAGCCTTCAATTTGACAGAGCCTCTTATACTGTTATTTCTAGATTAACAACTGGCCACACAATAGGTCTCTCGTATCTCAAAGGAAAGAAAATCTTTTGAGGTTTGCTCTAAATGTAAAACTGAACATGGTTCTCCTCAACACAACCATGACTGTTTGTGACTCTCCAGAGAGGACATTTACACATTCCCCCTTCTTGTCCTCGATTTCCTGAGGGACAATGATTTGATGGACTTTGTCTGACTTCGTCATATGTTTGGAGAATAAGCTACAACAACATATTAAGCTTCTAAAAATTTTTCACACATAATATACCCATAAAATTCTTATTTTTCTCTTTTGTTTAGTTAATTAAAAATAAGTTACGTTATTGTAATAATGGAAACATAAAATTCATATAAGCAATTTAAAAAACACTTTAATTTAAAACTAAAATAAAATCAGTTTAGTAGAAAATAAATAATGAAATATCAATGCAATTTCTATCATAGAAGACTTTTAAGATAAAAAGAAAATAAAACGGAACAATTGAAGCCAAAATGAAAAATAACAATTATTACATTACAGAAATATATACTATTGAAAGCTTGAAAATGTATACTTGAAAAGGTGTTATATAAAAGAATTTTATATTCTTAAAAGAGCAATATTCAAAATTTTTTAGCTTGTATTAAAATTGCACAACCACAGAAATCATCCAATTTATTCTGGCAAAAACTTTTAGTATTTTAACCAAAAAATGTATATATAAATATATATAAGTTTATAATTCTTTCATAAAATTTTAATAATTTATTACCTTTAGGTGCTCAAAAAATACGAAATTATATAAGAAATATGAAATAATGAGTAGAACTTCTAATGAAAATAAAAAATAGAAAAATATATTATTACTTATTAATAGGTACAATATTTAAGTTGACTCATAATTCTCTGAATTTATTATAATTTTAGTTTTATTTAAAAATCGAATATAATGTGATGAATAGCGAAGAGACGGTTAAAAGATTGTAAAATCAGTTATAGAACACTGAATCACTGAATATCTCTTTCACTGAATCACTGAATATCTTATCACACTGAATATCTCTTTTGTATTTTGAATAATCAATACAGTCTTTATGAATTTAATAAGTTATTCAATGTTAAACTAGATGTCAAATAAGAATTCAAATCTCATAATGGCACTCTATTTGAAACATGTGAGATTTTTTGTCAAAGTTGTAATTATAAATTTATCAAAATGATTGGCTAATGCGGGGGGGTTCACTGAATGCATGGTTTCACCTCGAGGTCTTTGGTCTATAACATCAAAAATTTTTGTTTGTTAAAAACACAAGATAAATACCGTCAATGAACCAATAGCAAGAATTAACGAATCAAAAATTGCAATTGAGGAATGCTCTTTAAAATCATTTCTACTCTTAATAAAAATATTGAGATACGCATTCTTTCTCTAATAGTGCCTAACAACATTATGTAAATGCATACAGATTCAAACAAAGCTTGGACTGCATCAAAGGTAAATGTGTTTAGAATACTCAATTATCAACAAAATTCTAGACCATGGTTACGTTGTAAACTCGACACCAAAGCCACATCTCTTTTTTCCAGATCCATGTTACGCCAGCAGAAGGATTTTAAAAGTAATAGAATTATATAGAGTTCTCAACTAGTTGAATTGAACAACTACGTAACGGAAAATGTGATCATTTTCCCAATTATCGCCTACTGCCAGTGTTGCTTTACTCTGATGATTGATGATTCATTTCGCTGGATTTACCAAATAATTTAAAATAAGCTGATTTTGAATTTCGTATACCAGGGCAAATAAACTGTTTTATTGGTAGTGAACTATTATCACGTGTTAAAATCAAATGATATTAAATTTTAAATAAAAAAGTTTGTTAAAGCGAAACAGTATTGAGTTTTATAATAGCAGGTTTATTAAGTATAGAACTTCCAAATGAATTGTAGTGTATTTTAATATTAATGATCACAATTCCATAAAGAGATGTTTAAAATAGCAATTAGATTTTGGAATCCAAATTGTAAACTTAGATTTATAAGAGGATCTTATGATGTTTTGCATAATTTTAGTGAGAAAAATTTCAAAGAAAATCTCTACGGAGTATCTGTCGTGGATGTATCGATGTGGTAGATCGTGTGTAGATAGCAGATGTGGCTTAATGTAAATATCAAATTAACCTTTGAAAGCAAAGAAAAAAATATATTTTAAAACTAATTAATAAAAATCCTTCTTTTCACGAACAATAATAGTAAAATGTTAGAGGATTATTCAAAATAAATTTTTATGTAAAAGCTCCCCCAATCCTTGAAACCCCATTCAATTGAATGCATATTTGATCTACCTCAACAAACTGTTTACAAAAATATAATACTGCACATTGTGCTGATTAAAATCTTATTTAAAATTTGAAGAGTTTATCAACCAAATTTCACTTTAATAAAAATAAGCATTCACTTGTGATATGGAAAAAATGATTTTGCAGATACCTTTATGTGGGTAGGCAAATAGGTTGCAACAAGATTATTTCGTGAGAATTTAAATAACATAGATATTTACAGATTTAATTGTATTTTCTTTGAACATATTACTAATCCCGCTCTGTTAGCCTCCACAATGAAGCATCGCATTGAAAGATATCGTAATAAATATTCAATAACACTTCTTTTATTGGACACTTATTTCTATGTTGATTTGACTTCTGGAGAAATAATGTTAAAGATACTTTAAATTCTTGCAACAAGTAAAAAAAAAAACAAATATAATACAAGGCAATTGAATATAAAACAGGAAACAAACATGAATTTAAGATAATGAAACTATTTAGATTCATGGTTGCTATGAGTCAAACTTAATGAACAGATAGACGAAAGAAAGTTTAAGCACTCACCCACAAATGACTTATGGGATATAAAAAACAGTTCAGTGAATGTTCTAGGTATTACTTATTATTCTGAAGATTTCTTAACAGTGGGAGAGAAAAATCTAACAAATTCCTTAATACATAAATTTAATAGAAAAAAAAAAACGATTTTTCTTACAATCATTTGGGAAGGTGTACGATCCAAGATGACTTTAACTTCCCATAAGAATTAAACGTTTTTCAAGGGAATTATTGTGAAGAAATCTAAACTATAATAAACAACGTCCTGTATGTTTAAAAGAACAGTAATCGAAGTTATGTATGGAATTCATTCTACTTTTTAAATATAATATCCCAAGATTTATTTTAGAGAGTTCCTTGAATGGAAAAGAATATGGAGAAATATACATATTTTCTGATGACAATTACTAGGCTTACTATAGAGCAGTAAGCCTTAATGTTTGCAATGAAGTTAAGGTTAACCTTATTGTTTAGTAAAATCAAGTTTTTTCTTATTAACTATTATTAACATTTCCAGATTAGAGCAAATGAGAACTTTTGTACTCGTATAAGGTTATAAAATGAAGGTTATAAACACTATATTGTTATAGGAATAAAACAAAAAGGCTATAACGTCTGATTATTTTTGGACAGACTCCCAAAATGTTGTTCATTGTATTTAAGGCTCTAGAAGAAAGTGGAATATATTTATAACCAGCAAAGTGGCAGATGTTAGTGCCATGATTTTGATGTCACCTCATAATATCACTGCTCTAATGAAGAACAACCTGGAAGATCAAGTTACTTGGAGAATTTTGCCAGTTCCATGATCGATGATACTAATTGGTTTCAAAGCCAAATATAATTGTTTCTAACTAACATTTTAAGAACAAAAGCCAATGCTCTAAAGATGAAGATCCAAGAAATATGCTTTTGCTTTTCACTTTGCTTTTTTTAAAATACAGTTTAAAATTTGAAAACACATTGCATCTAGTTTTAAGAATAACCTATGAAATAAATTTCTTTATTAAGTTTAATCCGAAAAGAAGAATCAAACCACAGGTAATTTGCCTAAAGAATGAATTAAACTTATACCCTTAATGTAACGGTTTATGAATTTTCAACAACAATCCATAATACTTTCAAAAGTAAAGAAAATGGACATATAAAATGTATATGCAGCAATTTTTTTTTGTTTAGAACCCATGTGTTTCTTTGTCGGATAGAAACTGATTTGTCATTATTAGCCTTTTATTGTTTTTGTTTTTATATAGGGATTTATGGTTAAAAGATGCAAATAGACTAAAATAGTGTTTGAAAACGTTAAAAAGTTTTTATTCTAAATAATGAACTAAAATGTATAACATTTTAAAGTATCATGTTTATACTTAAAATATCATGGCTTTTTCGGATGAAAATATTAGGAATTTGTACCTCTTAAGATAAACTAACTTAAACCAGTTACTTTGCTTGTCCTAGAGAAGCGGCTGCCGAGTCATTCAAAAACAATTTAAGCACTTAGCTGGAAACAACAATTTTTAATTACAATAATTTAAATAAAAAAGAATGTTAATTTCTAAAACTCCTAATCTACTGGGTTTTTATTTTGATGACTTTAAATCCCTAAGTCCTATTCATTTTTAATAGGTAGACAGTCGAAAAAATTAATAGAACCATTTTAACTGATATAAAAGAAGGCATTCTTAAAAATGGAAGAAAGTGCTATAAATGAAAAATTTGGAAAATAGTATTTAAGTAAATTTCAATAATAAAATGGCACTTTTAAACAAAAATCATAAAATGAGTTACCTTATTTAAAAAAAATCATATTCTAATGAATGAAATGAAGTAATGAAAGTAAGCTAACCCGGATTCCCGTAAAAGTTCCACCCTTCCTCAGCCATTCGAAGTAGCATTCAGGTATCCGTCAGAAACGATTTGCAGTAAGGACCAACCTGCCCTTCTCATTTCGATCACCATGCCTCTCGCAATCTCGTCTGTCTTCTGTAACTGACTATGTTGGTGATGGCCTGGCATTTTATGAAATTACAGGCGTCCTTTGCTACACGAGCAAACTTTCAACGATAATTTAACAAGCAGTAATTACGGTGTTAACATTGCCCATTCTTCCGGTTTCTCATCTTATATCTTATACTGCATGCGCTGGAGAACTGCGCATTTCACATCATTTGCATAACTCATTAAGGTGCGTTAACCCTAAAATTTGTATAATTTTATTGCCACTGCTCTTGGTCTGGAATTTAAATATCATGCAGTATTTAATTTTACGAAAAATTTTATATACATACATACATATATTACATATATATATATATATATATATATATATATATATATATATATATATATATATATATATATATATATATATATATATATATATATATATATATATATATATATATATGTATATATATATATATATATATATAGATATAGATATATAAAATTTGTGTTTTGTATATCATACAATATTTTTGAAAAATGATCAAAATTCTGCATCATGGTACATAAATGGATATTAATATTGCAAAACAATTAATAATTAAATGTCAAATTTTTGAGTGGTTCCTTTGCTGGCATATATTTTAATGCTGGTATTTAGAACAACTGTTTACTTGGGAACACTGGTTTTTAAGCGTTTTCCCTAGAAGAGAATTCATTATGTTGTCTACTGTTCAGCATCCAAACAGTAGCAGAATGATAGTAATTTTTTCGTTTGTACGATATTGAGATAATAATAAATCAAGATTAGTAACTGCTTTTATGATATTGTTACGTTTATATTTTTTACGTATTCCATATTTTCCATATTTGTTTTAATATAAAAGAAATTTAATAAATATCTAGTTTAAGCTTGAGGAAACTTTAACTTTGTGAAGAAATTTAATTTCTGTGTGAAAGTACTTGTAAATCTTCTACATATTTAGAAATTGTATATCATATCATCATGTTCCTTTATTATTATTTTTATATTCATTGGATGTATGTATGTATATAAAATTAAAAACCAATTTATGAGATTATACTTATATTTATAATCCTATAAATTGGTCTATAACTTTTCTTAATTTTGATCTAAAATTGCTTTTTTAATCAAAATATGGCAATACCTTTAGGAGATTATTATGACACCTTCCATTTGAAAAATTAAACGTGTATGGTTAAAAATTCTAAAATCTAGATTAATATATTTCTTATAAATAGTTTCACATAATTATCATTAATTAGTAACTATTCTTACATATTTCCAGAAAAACATAATTTTCAGGTATCGTTTATTTATATTTATCGTAATTATTGTTACATAATTCTTTTACTGGTTTAGCAACTCAACAGTACATGTTATTAAAAATTATAGGAAACACATTTATAAACGAAATTATGATAATTTTTTTAGTCAGTGTAATTTTGTGAATAGTGTAAACGAAGTAAACTGCTTATGAATTTAAGCAGTCTCAGTTATAAAATTCAATCAATTATGCAAGTTTAAAAAGTAATCAAGAGAACGAAAAGAGAGAGCGAAAATTATATTTAATATTTGTATGGAATTAATTTTAATAGATATTTGCAATAATTTAAGAATAATTTGACTTATTCAAAAAATAATTAGCTATTATTTTTTTAACTCATTTGGGATAAAATTGTTTGACCTGTAGTAGCAATTAAAACCAAATTATTAAGTTAAGAAACAAATGGTATCCTGTAATATCAAAATTAGACGAAAGTTTTTCGAAAAACAATTTCAGAGACTGTGAAATAATATCGATTGAAGGTAAGAGTGCGTTAGAGAAATGGCCGTTTCAAATTACCAATAAAGAATAATAGCCACATAGTGTATCTCCAAACAACAAAGTCAACGATATGAGTCAGCAATTGATCTTTGGAGAAAGTACTTTCCTTAACAGAAAAATGTATTGATCTGAAGTACTCTAAGTGAATAAACACAAACAAGAAGAAAGATTCTCCTCGATACAATGGCTAACTCGAAAGATGTAATAACTTTTGATATCAAGGAAGAGAAATCAATTTCTAGTGTAATATAAAAGAAAACTATAATGAAATCCTGTAAAATTAATATTTATTTAAAGTAACTGAATAGTATTTTCTAAATGTTTGTAAAGTATATGTATAATATAAAACATATCTGCATCGAAAGTAAATTTGTTCTTCTTATTTTATAGCTTGATAAATAAACAAATTATAAAGAATATTTTAATAACTTTATTACATTATTCTTAAATATTAGTAGCTTTAGATATTGATAAACATGGTAGTTTTTTTAATACTGTTACATTTCATATGCTACATAAAACATTTTTCACATTTCTTAACAAAATTGAATAAATATCCTTAGGTAGTAATGAAAGAAATAAGAATATACAGCAGTCTCGAATATTTGATTAATTTATAAAATAAATTATTTTGTTTTTAAATTTACAAAATATTATGCATTCCGAAAAAATATTTTTTGCTACAGTTTCTTAAAAGCTTCAAATATAATGGCATCAATACTATAGACTATGCACAGTATAATGGTGGAAATACAACCACCATTTGTTGAACGTATCAAAACTAAATAAAGTTAAGTTAAGGAAACAAAAATAATGTTTTACCTCAACTAATTTAAAAATAATCTAAAATATATGAGACTATAGGATATATATAAACACATTTGCTTAGTTTGAAAACCATTCCCATTAGAAATATCTTGAATAGAAAGTTATTAATTATGATTTCGGTATACATTTTAGAGATAGAAAATGCATTTAAAATGTAACGATGTCATGTCGGATTCATCATATTTTGACTTATATTGAATTAGAATTAATAAATATATTTAATTAGGCAAAATGATACACATCTGTTTTAATTAAGCATTAAAAATACGCCTCAAAAGTTAATTGCTAAAAACATTATTGTAACTTTAGCAGATTTCTTTGTATTCGTGTTTCGCAAAGAAGAGCGAATAAAAAAAATCAAGTTAAGAAAAACTTAATTAAAAGATCTCTTTAACCGAGACTCGGGATTCATTACATTTATAAAACAGGAAATGTGTTGTTTTCGTGTCTTAAATTCTTAGTAGTTACTAGTACACAGAAAAAGGAACCAAATACTAGAACGTATAAGGATAGTTTCTTTCAAAAGTGATAGCAGGCATTAAATTAGTAAAAAATTGTTATTTTAAAAACTAACAGTACAAATCCAAATTTGCGTTTGTCACAAAATTTAAAAATATGAGTAATGCAATTGGAACAAATTGTTAATGTAAATAATATGTTCTAATCGCATTTAGGTATTATAATGTTCTAATTGGATTAATAAATTGTTAATATTTTGTAATTCATTTTAAATTTTTTCACATTAAGTTAAGAATTAGTACAGAAAATTGAATAAGACTTAAATATATAACTATATTTGTGCAAAACAAAATGATATTTCTACACCTAAATTGTTTTGACTAAAAACATATGCTTTCGCAAATTTATCATGGAAAATCCACCATAAAAACTACCATATTTTCTAAACGGATTTAACTTCCTTTTATTCAACTCTGGTAAATATTACTTTAAATTAAAGCAAAATAAAATTTATTACTTTTGAGTGTATTTAGTATACTTTAATAATGCTAACTCTCTGAAACATCACTTTTTGGATGATACTATTAAAATTAATTAATTTGATTTTTACTTACAGTTTAAATAATGAAAAAGAACATAAACTGATTTGCGTATAAATTATTATTAATTTTTTCTCATTGTCCTATATAATTTATATGGATTTAAATGACTTAAGAAAAATTGATATCAGTTTCTGCAAGAAAAGTATACCAGGAATATTATTCCTGGCCTGGTAATATTAGACTTCAAGTGTTGAAAATTGAAAAATTCCTAGTATTTCTTCTGTTTTTGTCTTTGGAATTCAAATATTATTTATAACATACAGAGTGCAGACTATTTACACATTATAGACCATTTAAAAGTCATTGACGTAAATAATTAATAGGTCTTAATGCTTGTTTAGTCAGACTGCCTTTCCATAACTTGCCAATTACCTTCAGTGATTTAGTATAAATAACTAATACGTAGCATATAACAATTGGTAAAAAATTAAAAAAAGAATTTATGAAAAATCATTGTTAAATAAAAATGTCATAGAAAAATATAATCTTACTTTTTAATCATAAAATGATTGACATAGTATAAGAAAATTACCTTGCATAATTTATGCAAAACTTCGTAGATTATTGTGTGTTTTATTTCATCAGGGAATTTCCTGAGATTAAGAGCTGACAAAAATTTTATTATTATTTCAAGAATTTTTAAGCCTGTTTGAAGATTCGTTGAAGCAACTGCAGAAATGTTTCGCATTTCATAACTTTTACATTTGCATTTCATATACTTTTATTCTTTGATTTCACAAAATGTGTATATCAACATCTTATATCGTCATAACTGGCACATTTATATTAAGCCTTGTAGCATTTGAGATATTAAAATGCCTGCTCAAAATTGATTTCAAAACTATTCTTTTTCATTAAATTCCAATGAATACATAAAGTTCATATCCTGTCTGTTAACCAAGCATTAGTCAGACTTTAGTTGAGAATTTTCGTAAGGAATAAATGGAAAAATATTCTAGGCTGGTTGTCTCTGGATGATAAAAATATACATTTCATTTCAAAATTTTGATTATATTTTTTGAAATTTATTCAAATTATTACGCAATTAACGCTTATCATAATTGTGTGTAAAATTGCTTATGTGATGATGCAATTAATTTAAACGATATAATTCCGTTCCCGAAATGTCTTTGCTTCAAGAAGGAAAAATGTGGCTCTTCCACACCCCTTAAAATTCCCAAGTATGTATAACAACTGAGGATAATATAATAATACGTGCGGCATTGAATTCTTTTTTCCAAACATTTTAACAAACATTTCTTAATGCAACTTTATAACTTTAGAGTGAGCACACTAAAACTTTTCCCATTGCAACACTAATTGGAGATGCTCAAAACACTGTTGAAAGATGTTTAAAAATTATTATTAATTGTCTTTTTAAGTAAAATAAATTTTCTGTGAATTTTTCTAAATCATTTAATTTTGCTTTACTAGAACAATACACTGACATTTTATTTTGTGGTGCGGTTTATCATTTCGAACAAAACTAAGTAAGCAATAAATGCTGTTAAAATATTATATACCATTAAAATTCCAAATACATATTTTTTTCCAAAATCTGGGAGCAAGTTTTAAAATGGAAGCTTTAGTGGTTCATAAATTGGGAATAAAAGTAAAATATATTATAGTTTTACTTCACTAATTATTAAAAACTGGTTAAAATTTAATAATTTACTGATGATTTAAACGAACCAAATTTTAAATTGTTTTGCATAAATTAAGAATTCACCGTGATTGTCATAGGATAATAATTGCTATATTTTAATTACAACTTATTAAAACATTTTGTAAAGCGTTATAGGGTAAACTATGATAAAATAACACAACTGGCACACAATCATTCTTAAATATCAGGTTGTTAAGCTGGTGAGAACAAATCAGAGCACATTCATATTTAAAACATAAATGCAATTAGTTATAATCTAAAGCAATTATATGAAAGTATTTGTGAATTGAATTCACATAATTAGAAAAAAATATAGATTTCAATTCAATATTTTAACATTGCGCTTTTTTAATTAAGTAAGAATATTGAGTGAACTTAATGAAAATATAAATTTTTATTTAACTCTTGTGAAATTTAATAAAAATTTCGCTAAATAAAAATTGTCTTGAATTTTATGATTTTCAATAAATAATTATTTAAGTAATCATATACAATGGTACATGGGTTTAAGCTCCTTTCATTCTTAAAATGAGAGACAGATATATAATAAAGAGAAATCGGCAACAGTATGACAGCATTCTAAAGTTTTTGAAGGACTCGACAGTGAAATTATTATAAAAATTGCGGTTATACTCCTACATTGTTAAAACATTAAAGAAAAGAAATAAAAAAGATATTAATTCTTCTTAAATTGCATGCCTTTAACGATAATTTTTTTTAAAAATTTGCATGGACATTAATTGTTATAAAATGCAGTAATAGATGGAAATTTATTAGAAACATTGGCCCCTTTTACAACTGAAGCAGCCCTAATAATGTTAAGCTTGAAGTAGAATCAGTTTAGATGCCAAAAACTCGCACCTCAACCAAATGTAATTATAATCTATACTGCACACCTGTAATCATATTACTTAGAGAAAAGTAATGAGCCAAAGTCTCAACAACCCATAAACAGATGTTTTCAATTGATGAGAGGTTGCTATATCATGATTGTCGTGTTAACAATCAAATACCCTTCTATATCGAGGAAAGTAAGCACATGACGTCTTACGTGAGAGCTTACATTATCCTGCTGAAAGATTATCGCTAGTTTCGCAAACAGTACCTGTGGAACAGAATGAAAATGGAAACAATGATGCTGGAAAAAATATCAAAAATATACCTACTACCTTTTTTTTCAAATTACCATCAATCTGAATTGAAGATGTGTGGCCATGTATCTATCAGTTCCTTTAATATTCTACTCAGGTGCAGGTCTTGTATGAAAAGTTAAATGCAACAAGTAATAAACATTCAAAAAATTTTTCACTTTTTGAATACTTTTATTATGTATAATGAATAAAATTTATCCGTTTCTTATCATTGATTCTAAGATATAGGTGTTGAAAAACTATTAAAAATCAACGAATGCTCCACGGTATTGAAGTTATAAAATAATATTACTAAAATAGAATTATATTTTAATGATCTATGCGTATTTTTAAATTAATAAATATTCATCAATTAATTAGTTTTTGCTTGTATTCAAATGAAAATTCATTTTAACATTTTCTTGACGCTGACCGATATCTCATAGATGTAGCATATATAAACTTTTTGTATTTTAAATTTTATTATTAAAAAATCAAATGCAAATTTTTAAATCACTTTTTTTATTTCGAATAAATAAAGCACAATTTTATTTTGACTTAAATTTCTTATTTTTCAGTATTAATTTCTCTTTGGATTTAAAAGTACTCAAATTCACTCTTAATCATACTTGAAACTTTTTTAACTACATTTTTATTTTCTATTTGCTTACGAAAACAAACAATTGTCTTGCTTTTGAAACATCTGAAGACTTAAGAAGCTGGAATTAATAATTTTGGCAGTCATATAAGGTATCAATAAAAATTTTTTTTACAAAAAGATATCAAACATGATTAACTTAAAAGTATAATTAATTCAAAAACTGTTTTTGGAAATTAAATTTCTAATACCAATAATTCCTTCAGTTGAAATATTGCAAAATGAATTATGGATTTTAACTATTGTTTAATTTACCAAATTTTTTAAATATTAAAATCTCTAATGTTAGCTATTCTCTCTATATGATCTACTGATTATGAAAATACAAAAGAATCTAAATTCAATATTACTAACGTTTACACATGTTTATTTTTTATTGTTAAATTTTAATTTAAGTAGTATTCCATGGCATTATAAAATCATAAATGTAATTTTAATAAATAAATATAGCTAGAAATCTATTCAATTCAAATGACAACTCAAAATATATTAAGAATGCTTACACATATATGTATATATATTTTGAATTTCAATTTCATGAATTTAATCAAAAAGTGCAATGATTCGATTTTGGTATATGCAAGTCTTTCTTTTCTATTATTCTGAGTAAGAAATGATTTATAATACAATCTATAATAAGAATGTTTGAAAAATGAGAAATTTTCAAATAAGGAAAATTTTTTCAGTGCATTTTGTAATTTAAATATCATTTTCATACACTCACAACTTCCTGTAGATCGATTCCTAGCACGAGCTATGCAATCAATAAGAGTTTTATTTAGAATATTCTTATAATTTGCATGAATATAACTTCACCAATAATGAAACTAGTACCCTCCGTCTTTTGAAAAGGTCTCAGCACATTCAGTTTTACTAGTCTCACAACAATGTGCATGTAAATTAAGTCAAAATACACTGAAAAATAAGTTTCGGTCTAACATATATGAAATTTTTTACGAGAAATATTTACTCATTGTTAAAATTGATAGTTATGATCATCTAAAATGTCAAGTAGATTTTGGTTACAAAAATACACGGAAAAATGTTTTTTGATACAATGAATAATTGTATGGAATGTTTCAGAAAATAACTAATTTTATCTTTCGTTCTCTATTATTCTGTTAGAAAATATCTAATTTTATCTTTATACTTTTTCTTTCGAATAAGCATACTTTTCATTTATAATTTGCGGTTTAGTAATAATATTATGAATAGGTTCCTTTTTGATGGAAAATATTTTTAACTGTGCATGGTAAATTCGCATTTTTTCTAAATAGATTAACTATATAATTTAATGAAAAATTTTTACACTTAAGTGTTTTAAAAAATGTAAGAAGTTTTAAAAAGTAAAACATAATTTTTTCATATAATAAAAATATTTGAAAAAATTTAACGGGTAGCAAATTGATGATTCGATTCAACTTAGTAGTAACTTTATCATTTACTTTATTAATTTTATTATTAACCTAACTTAACATAAGTCAGCCATATTACTATTCAATGAAAAATCACAGCTCGTTGAGTCAGTCAATATAATACCGATAATCAATGAATGTTTATATAACATCCTAATAATTTTTGAATTTTCCCTTAAACTTGGATTTGTTTTCCTATTGCAATGCGAAAATGATATTAAAGTCCTTTGAAATTACTTATAAACACTTTACTGAGGCTAAGTATAAAATGTTTTAAAAGTAAGTAAATTAATGTAAATGTAAGTAAATAAATATTACTTTCTCAGATTTATATTTAAAATAAATTTCATGCTAATAATGAATACAAAAAAAGTGTATTTTTTTATGTAATGCGTGGAAATTTTGAAAACTAATTTTGTGAATAAATTTAATTAATATTTCATGCAGATACATGCACGTAAAACATTTGCAATTTCTATACAAGGAAACTGATGAAAATATTTCTTAAAAATTTACGAAAGTAAAATTTGTAAATGGATGGCCTGCCATATAGGAATACAGAAGACAAAAATAGCATACATGTAATAGTATACAGGCCATTTAACTTACAATAATATGTTATATAATGTATTCTTAATATTTCATAATTTATACTTGATGTTTTTCTTAATTTTTTAAAAAGTATTTTCGGAAGTCTGGTAATAACTTATTGCTTTTGAAGAATTCATGAACAATAAGTATTTCTCAAAGCAAATACTTTGGGTTTTATAGGTTTTTCTTTTCAGAAAATTTACGTAAAAATATCCATGGTTTCAAAGCTAAAATATTAATGTTCATGTAAGTGAAATTTTTATTAAATAATTATAAATTCATCCAAGTAATTTAATATCTTTGTGACACATATTTGTTTCTGTTAGTTTAGTGGAAAACTGATTCCATTGAAGATGCATTATTTCTCATGCATTAAATGGAATATTTATAACACTAATTTAAATTTTCAATTAAGATAAAATGAAATTTAATTTATTAAAAAAAACTTAGTTTCCCTTTTACCACATAATATACAGGTAGTTAACGTATAATATACCAATAACTAGTGATAATACTATAAAATGATCCCATAAATACTGAAATTAGCAAATTAAATTTAAATCAATATAAACTATATAAAATGCTGAATTTCGTCTTGTTTTTGTCGGGAGTTAGAAGAAAGAAAAAAATAATAACAATTAATTTACCCATACGTAAATGAAACATGAGTTTAGAACTTTAGTTTTTCCTTCATGATATATTTTTAAAAAAATATTTTAAGAGGAAAATTTTATATATCAGCATTTATGTGTATATGAAATTTTAAGAATTTTAAATTTAACACCGAAATATTCAAAAGTATTAAATCCGAAATAATTTCAGTTTGCTTATCGATTTATGAAGTTAGGTTAAATTGTAAGCAGAATTAACGTCATTAATAATCAGTTTACAATGGTGATTCTTAAATATTGCTCCAATCTTTGCAGGAAAAGGCTCTCTTAAAGACTTTTTCAGTTTTATTCGAGCATGAACTTTTCACAATGAGTTGGGAATGTGCCAACTTTTCAGATATTGAATGAAATGCGCGACCTACCTACACAAATTCCCTTGAAGTAAAAGCTTGGATATCAAATTGAATTCATGCGTGTAATGTGATTTTGAACATCCAGATATTCCTTATTATATTCTATTCGAATCTTATAAACTATAGACCAAAAAATTTAATTTAATTGTATAAAAGTTAGTTATATTGTTAATAATTTACGTTTTATATGTGCTGGAAGATTAAACAAGTTTAAAATAGTTGTAAAACACTGAAAATATTTTGTTTTAAATTTTTAAATAGTTAAAAACAGGGAAATGCAATTGAATCCAGCTAATCGACAAAAATGTTCTGTGTAATTAGAAGCTTTAAGAATAACTTAAAGTTACATAAAATACAGATATTTTTTGAGTATTAGATAATATTTAAAATATTTATAAATTTAACTTTAAAATATATGAAATATACATTAAATGAGATATATATGGAAAAAAGAAATACTTTTTTTAATAATAAGCTAAAAATAATTAATAAAATTAAATTCTTTAAAAATGTATTAAAACTCAAGCATTACTATCAGGTGCACACTTTGAATTAATAGTAATATTTATCATAGAAAAAAACGTATTTGATTTATCACTAAAAAAATATAAATATTTGTTTTAAAAGCAAAATCTTATGTTTGAATTTAACTTTTATCCACTTTATTCCCTTAGCTGTCCAAATAATAAATTATACTTAATTTCATATTTATAATCAATGTGTCAGGTTATCATTTTAAGTATTAAATACAATAATTAGAAGTAAATTTACAGTTTCTTTTAGTATAAGTTGAACATTTAATAATTGCCTTCATGGAAAATTGTGTTTCGATTAATATTCGATTGACGTAAAGTTAATTTATTCTGAAGAATAATAATTATTTACATTAGATATTTACGCCAAATTGCATTGCATTCAATGTTATAATATTTAAAACCTCTTTATAATTGAACACAACCATTGTTGACAAGAGAATCAAGTTTAATATATGTGTGATTGATAATAAGAATTTTTACTTAATATCTTGAGTTTTTTTAATAAGGCATTTAATAATGCCACCAGATATAAAATTATTCGTTAATATAGATATTTTATGCAAAATTTTTGTACTATATAAATATACGATTATATAAAAATCATTTTTCTATAAAATTTGAGATAACAGTACTAGAGATAATTTATTATATTTATTTAAGAATTTATCTGAGCTTATAAATTTTGATTTAATATAAATACTATTTAGAATTTTTAATAAATACTATCTTAGTACCTTCAGTAAATTTATTATGGTTTAACTCCTTTTCTAAATTATAAGACGTTACCTATAAATAATTTCTAAGATTGAAGAGCCTGTTACTAGATATATGCGAAGCTTTATTTATAGATGCGAACGGAGATTGGCTGCAGGGTTTGAAAAGATCTCCAAAATAGCTTATTCTTGCCTAGAAAATAATCTCATG
This sequence comes from Latrodectus hesperus, assembly GCA_037975125.1. Lineage (NCBI taxonomy): Eukaryota > Metazoa > Arthropoda > Arachnida > Araneae > Theridiidae > Latrodectus > Latrodectus hesperus. Next base: position 51,072,326 of record CM075858.1, read on the forward strand.
AGAAAAGTAATTTTAATGCGAAAGCAATATATTCTTTGCAAGTAGAGGAAAATGATAAGCTTGACTGGGCAAAGTTTGCTTCAATTGAATTTTCTTGTGAAAACTCTAAGAAATTTGAAGTGTGAGTAACCATGGTTACTGTCAGTATATCGCAAGATAAATGTTCTGAGGACAGAATGCAAACTGTGAAGTGTTAGGTAAGCTCAGACATTGTCATCGCTGGATAACTTATTTAGTACCCATACTCTTATGAATGGTGTGTCTAACATTCAATATTACTAAAATATACACAAATATTTTATCTTTAAAATATATCAATCGAATTGAATCGCTGGATAAATCAAATGAATTAGAAGGATTTACATAAAGTTTACTTCAGTAAAATTTGAATAACCTATTAAACAAATAAGGAATAATAAATGATTTAAACTCTAGAAATTCTTATTTTGTCTGATTAAATATATGATACAAGAAAGGATAGAAATTTGAAAGGAAAATATATTTTTATTTATATACCTGTATGGGTAACATACAGTTTATATTATCTATGTACATAAATCAAATTTTATATTTATTAAATAAGTAAAATTTTAACAGCTGTTCGTTCACTTAATTTTAATCTACTTACAAATTAAGAATTTAGTCTTAAAAACTTATTTCTTCTTATTTCCATCAATTTTGTAATATTTTTGTTAAAATAAAAATGAATTAAATTTGAGGAAATCTAAATAAATAGCACATAGTGTTTGTTTTCTTGCTTTAATATATGTACAAATATATTACTCAAAAAATATTAGTTTTAGAAATTTCATTTTATAATTTTTTAAATCCATATTTACAATTTTTAAATAAATCATTATCTTTCTCTTTATGGATGGTCCCTTAAGAAACAACTATTTTAATTATTGTTTCATGTAATTTTTTATACTAGTTTTACTTATTATGTATCCATCCGTTCTTAGAATGAAGTTTGTTGGAAGCATCAGAAGGCTTTATTTTTTTCTGAAATATTGAGTTAATGTTATGAGTTTGCAGCATCTTCTTTGTAGTAGTGCTTTTCAACCAAGGCAGTTAATTTTCTTTGGCTCATTCACTCCAATTATATTCTCTGAACACTGGCTGCATTATTCATGGGGCATCAACCTTAGTCATTCGCTAAAAGGAACTGATATGGATTTCTACAATTCAAAATTAAGAACCAAAATAAGACTTCCAAGATTTAGTGTGCTACCTTTAGAAGCACCATTTCACTCAGAGGATATTGCAACCTCAATTTTTATATTTCCCAAAGACTGAAGATTAGTCAATAAACCTGATTTTTGATTTGGTCAGATATAAAAGCTGCTATTTTCCAGATAGTATAAAGATGACTTTTCGAAGATAGGTCTTTATGATCTTCATGAAAATTGCTGAGAATTCATTAACTTCAATGTAAATAAAACTATTGAGATATTGTAATAACTGATCATTTAATATATTTCTAAGAGATAGATATATAAATATTAAATAAATCTTTTCCTAACTACTGGCTCATAATTCTGATATTTGGAAACAAGAATAAAGTAAATGGAACAGCCACGATACAGAATAAAAATTTGCCATTATAATATAATTTTAGCACGAATTATTGTTTTAAAATTAAATGAAATACTTTTTTGGAAAAAAATAATTTAATATACGTTTAAAAAATATACTGGTATTTTAATGAATTGTAAATATTTTGAAAATTTTAATCAAAACAATGAACAATCTGAATAAAAATGACTAACGTTTTTACAAAACTATCAAAAAGTTAGTTCTTTTTCAATTGCTATTTGTGTATTGAAATGCTTTATGATCATTTTCTTTAAGATGTATATCAGTAAAATCTATATTTGTAACAAAAAATAAAACGTAAAATATTTTTTCTCCTAAAATAAATTTCAAATGTCTCTGGAAATCCTTTTTCTTAATTAACTTTTAATTTTGTCTCTGACGCAGGAACATTTCTCGTAACCAATAATCAATGGCACTGTGTGCCCTCGAGATCTCAGTAGATTATTTCCTTATGCTAAGATTAATGAAAAGTTCAAAGAAACTTCCCAGATTACTTTTGGAAATAAATGAACGTCATTTTATCGTAGAACTTGCAATTGAATCTTCAGAAATACAATGAAATTATTTTTATTAAAGTATAACATATTTGTTACTCTTAGAGTAACTAAATTATATTCATTACTATGGTACTTTATAGTACACTGTAATTTCAATTATTTTTATATTTTTCCTTAAGCTGATATTAGACTTTAGTATTATTTATTTCTTTAATATGTTTATTCGTGTATATTTAAAATTTTGATATTTAAAATTTTTCAACAGCTTTTTTTGTATTTATTGAAATTATGAACAAAGTTCTCTATTCCTCATATTAAAAATTAGCCAAAATTAATTATTAATTAAAATTAATGTAGAGAATAATGTGAGATAATTTATTCTGATTAGTGTTGATATTTATTTATAAATAAATGGAAAAAAATGGGGTTTTCACATCAATGCATGTTTTTTTTTATCAATTTTTGCTTATCAAACTTTGTCTGGTGAAATATATTTATCACAATAACTTGGAGACATTTATGACTGACATTTATTTGATTCTATTGACGATAATTTAATAGTACTTTTAGAGAAAAATTAAACAATTAGAAAAAAATTATTCCAACACTTACTTATTTTTTAATTTAAATTAATAATTTTTATTAAACTCATTGTTTTTAAATTTATTCTTCATTTAAAAAGAGTAACAGCAAAAAATAGCAATTAAAATTTTGTTAAGAAAAAATACCATGTTTTTCAGGTTTGCTAATAATACATGTTAAGTTTCAAACGCATCAATTGAAATAGTTTAAACTAATTAAATTACTTTTAAAGTAAAATTGATATTTTCAAGAACTTTCCATCAATATATTCTTCGCAAAATTACTGAAACTGGAAGTAAAAGGTGTTTAAGTTTGGAGATCAATATATTACAATTTCATTCCATTTTTAATGCTTAAAACATTTTTCCAATTTTTTTTTAATTTCTTACTTCATGTAGAAATATATGTGGAATAAATAATATGTCAAAAGTCAATGTGATGTTAAGTAATAAAAGAGTTTTGAAACATATTTTATATTTTAAAACAAAAAAATATATATCCAGAAATGGATTCCATTAGTTTTATGATTAAAGCAAGAGCAGAGAAGACATAAATGTATTAAGCTATAAATAAAATTGATTTTTTAAAGAATAATTCCATCTCTTTTTATTTCTTATAATAAATATTTTCTTCAGAAAAATCTATTTTAGAGTTTTTTTTCATTGGTTCTACAGTAGAAATTAATTATGATAATCAAAGAAATTATTTAATGCAAATTTGGAAATAGCTTTTAAAAATACTTTTATTTAATGCAATTAAAGATGCCAAAATTTAAAAACATAATCAGGAAACATCTTTAATTTGTTTAAAACATTTGTACAACCAAGGAAATTTAATGCCACCAAGTAACTACACTGAAACTAAATAGAGATGTTCAAACTTCAGTATGCAGAATGCAAAGAATATAATTTTTAAGTACATTGTTTAATGCTTTTATATAAGATGAAAACAATAAACTTTCAATCAAATAAAAAATGATATATAAAAAGAAACATTATATACAATATACTATGCCTTATAATAGAATAGATGTGTATATTTCCAAAATTGATGGAAATATACACATCATATATTTCCATCAGTTTTGGTTTTGATCATTTAACGTGATCAAAATTATTGGAGTCAATTTAACATTAATTAGCTGAAGAAGAAATTTGTAATTTTTATCTAAATGTTGTGCCCTGCGGCTTTCAAAAGAAAGCTAAATTTCCGGTTTAAATTTTGATTTCAGTATTTGCTATTAGCTTAAAACATTGATTAACATACATACATATATATATGTATATATATATATATATATATATATATATATATATATATATATATATATATATATATATATATATAAATCAAATTAAAATCAATAAAAATATACCCACGCTAGTAAATATTTGTACAACACCTTGATATTTTTACTCAATAAGAAAATATTAAATTCTTTTTTAATAATTAATTAATATTTTTATTATGAATGCAACTCTATATTTGGTGATCATTTATAAAATTTGTGCAATCACTTATTTGTAATTATTTTTACAGTGACTTGTAGTATTGTATTCAATTATTAAAACAAAAAGTTTTTGAAAGGTCTTATTATTACAAAGTTATTTAAGAATGTAATTCTTTACTTAGTCTATAGTGATGGCATTTATGGAAAATGTGAAATACACTACTATTGTGCATATAAATGTTTGCAATCAGTAGAATGGCTCATGTTAAATTTCATAGTAAAATGGGCTATTGATTATTGTTTAGTGTATCATACATCAATGTAAGAATTATTGCCTGTTCACTTATGAAGTGTATGTGAAAAAGGGCAAATAAAATTAACATTTTCGCTTTTGAAACTATTACATATAATTATAATATGTGAAGAAAATGCATTACAAGTTACTGAAATTGTATGAATTTTTCAATGTAGTAAAATATTAACTTAAATATTACAGTAAAAACTAGTGGAATCTAATTTATCAAAAACAATGATAATTTAGGTTTGAACTCTCATTTGTGTTTTTTAATTACTGTTTTCTATAGATTTACTCATTTGTTTTAATTTAAGTGATTGAAATAATTATTTTCTATTTTATTCTTCGCGTACAAGAATGTGCTTTTTTTGCTAATTTATGATTTTATTGTGATGTTTATTTTAACAATATATGAACTGTATCTGTATTTACTTTCTATGAAAGATGCAGTTTCATATTTTTATAAACCATTAGAATTTTTGATTATCACAAGGTGCTCTTTGAAATTTTATCTTGAAATTAGTACTTTTGGAAATAGTGCTTTGATTTCTCAAGTACATAATTCTCTTATGATCAAAAATATTAAGTGACAAATTATACTTTTATCATTGAAGTTTAGTTATGAATGCAATTGATAGCTTATATTAAATATCTCACTTCTACAACTATTTTTAATTTTTTAAATCAAAATTATGTATGACCACATATACTGAATTTTTCATTTAATAAATATTATGCTCAAAAGAAAATTTTGATCAGAATTATTTTTATAATGATTTAATATAAGATCCATTTGTCACAAATAGTAAATCTCTGAAATATTGGTTTAGGCAATGCAATTAATTTTACCAATGTTTTTTCTTTGAATTAAAATAAATTATTTCAACTGGAAAATACGTGTTTCACAATAATGTGTTAAAAAATATGCTGCAAAAAATAATATGGATTATTTCATATTGTATTAATTTACACTCATTTTAAAACTTAATATTCAAATGTATATACTACAATACTCTTTACATCTATAGATGAACATACTTTTAAAAATTATTATGCTTTGATTATTTTCTTATAAATTAAATTTCAGGGTAAAATTATCAAGTATCTGTAAAATATATTTGAATATTCATAACAATAAGTGAAAGTTGTTGTAACATATTTATCACTTCTAAATTCATACACAATTTATACGATGTTATAATCTTATATAAACAATTATCTTCGTAAAATATCTTTAATAAATTATATTTAATAAACAAAAGGGCAAAAGATTTGAAAATTTAAGGATACTGTTTTATCCTATAACCGAGTTTTATGATTTGTAGTTAGTTTTTATTAAACTAAAGTGAGATGTACAAGTTTTGATTTGAAATATTAAATAATTCGATACCGTAATACAAATGTACAGAAAATAAAATTTTTCTCAAAATTATGATAGTGTGAGTAACAAAATGAATTTTAAATTAAACATTCACTTACCATTTGAACTAATATGTATTTAATATGAATATTATTATACAAAATAAATTAATAAATTAAGTAATATATTCTCGGGCATAAGGGGTAGCATGCAAGAAAATATCAAGTAAATTCTTAAAATGTTACACATTTCAGTGTACCTAAACGCACAATAACTTATTTAAAATTATAAAGTGCATATTAATAATTTTTATTGCTTCTTGAAATATTTGAATCTAAAGTTATGTGAAAAATAATTTGAATTTTCTTAAGATTTTAAAAATCTTCTCTCAAGTTAATTAAATTTTTTTAATATTTTAATAAAAATAATTTTTTTATTTTTCGTAGAATAACTTTAATTTTTCTTGATTTATCAAATGAATTAAATACATTGTTTATCAGATTGTAAGCAATTTTTTAAATTATAATGTTAGAAAATACTTCATTTCAACGAAATTTGCTAAACTAAGCATATTATTTACAAATTTTTATCTTCAAACAAAAAATATCTCATTGAAACACAGAATTATTTTTTACTCAAAGCAATTAAGAAAGAAACTAAAATAATTCTAACTAAGATTCATAATTCAAACCACAAATATTAAGGGACTAATGACCATTATAACTCAATTTTATGAAATTAGTTTCACTTCTTTCTATAACTATATATAAAGTAAATTAAATATAAAGAATAAAAAGTTCCTGAAATCCACATTATAAAATTCGGTATACAGTAAAGCCAGACAGCAGATACTTAATATTAAAATAGCTCTCTAGTAAATTAAAGTTGCAACCGGATACGAAAAACGGTGCGGAAGACCAAAAAAAAAAGTTTTTTGGTAATAAAAAATAAACATGTTGACAAATGGAGGATATGTTTTATAAAAAATTGGTTCCTCAATGTATAGAGTATGTTCTTTGTTTACTAAACTTCATCTCATCAATTTGTATCTCATTTTAAAACAAAATGAAGTAGTTTATCTTAGAAGAATGTCGCTTTTAAACAAAAAAATTGGAGAGAAAATAATTGTTTTGTGAAGAAACAAAAAACTTTCTAAAAGACTTTACATAATTGCAAGAAATTGTGCTATATCATTTTGGCTATTTCATGTTCATTCTATGTTCTACAGATTTTTTGAGGGATCAACTTTCCTTTCCTTATATGGCATAAGTAATTAAGGAGTCGTTTATTCAGGTGTTAATCTGCTCATTTTGCTATTGTTTACAATTATAATGCGGTTTCATGTGTTCAATATTTTTCAAATTCAGAAATAAGTCAAAAAATATATTTTAATAACCAGAATTAAAGGAGGGAATTATAAATTGTTTTGCATATATTTTTTGTGAATTTGTGTAATCCTCTGCACACCGAATACGATTTTTAGAAGTTTTGACGATAGTATTTATTTTAAGGGACACTTGCTTATTTTCAATTTAATGATAATTTTCATATCATATTGTTAATTAGAGTAAGTTAACCTTGTACAAAAAATTAAATAAAATGATTTTATATATTTATGCCACTTTATTCAAATAAGATATGGATTTCAACACTGAAGAATACTTATGCAATTCTTTCTATCAATTTTTGTTGCATTGTTCTCTGTAATAATACTTAGAAAAAAATTATTCAAGAAATAAAAAAAAATATTCTAAAGAGTTACTGTTAAAACTATTACAAATATGAAAAAATAGAATAACTGAAACATTTTGAACAGAAAACACAATTTTCATCTTTATGGTATTACTTATAGTATCAGATATCTTATAATAAAAAAAATGTTTTTATATTTTAATTTATTATCATAAGATGTAAATAATTTTAGTATCATTACACTTAACTGCAAAGCTGTATTTTATGAGCCTTATTTAAATTATGCTTCTCTTTAATATATTTAAATCACATTACATTCATATATATTAGCTCTAAACATCTAGATTTATTACAAAATAGTACATAATACATAATCTTAGCAAGTGATTCAGATACTGCAACCTCAATTATTTTCACTAGTAAAAAAATCTCTTACATACTCTGTAACAGAGCAAAAAGGAAAAGATATTTAATAAAACTTATAAATAATTCTTTGAAAAATAAAAAGTGCATTATAAATTGCTTGCTTTAATTTAATTTAAAGATTTCTAGTTTACTTATATCATTTTGGAAAAGTTTTATTTCTGAATTTTGTAAAAATCTCAATTTTTACTTAAGTATAAAAAAGGTTATATAATTTAAATATCAATCAGTTATGTAAATCGTATCAACATATATTTTAAACCAAATATTTTAATCACATATGTGGTTCGTAGTAAACTGTATATTCATTATGCAGAGTATTATAACGAAATCTAAAATGAAAATAATAACAATTTATTACACAAAATTCCCAATTATATTAAATTGTTTAAAAATTCTCTTTAAACAATTTAAATTTAGAAAATTTGAAAGTTTATATTATTATATATATTACTAAGTTATTATAAATTAAATATTGATATAAATATCATATCAAAACCAAAAATTAAATTATTTTTTGATTATAAATGCTTTGCAGCTTTTTATTATATTTCAGAAAAGTATGTGTAATTAATTTACATATCAAGCATAAGGAATTACTTGCATTTAAATACATGTTACACAAACTGGATTAAAATATATGTTTTAATCTAGTAGAATAAATAATACAAGAATGCAAGGCAGAAATTTCTGTGAAAAAATGTGTTTAATGTATAATCAATACTAAAATGATACTACATTACAAAAAAATTTCAAACATTTTATGTAATACATTAAATCTTTTAATTAAAGTTTAAACCATATTATGTTTTGAAAATAAGAAAAAATAATGTAAATTTAGAAATTTGCTTCCGATTTTTAAGAGAATGACACAAGAAAGACTTATACTAATTTTAAAGAAAAATAAGGATTTTTTTCTTTTTATAAGTTATAAAGAAAAATATTCTCAGTGGAAAAGCTTAAAATGAAAGCTTATTTTAACTGTCTACTTTAAATTATAATACTTGAATTGAATGTATTTCATGAAGATGTATTTGAATAATAAATACTAACTATATCTTTACATTCAACCTGTCAGAATTGGCAAGAACAGTTGAAACACTTACATTATGCTGATAAAAATGAATTTTTGAATTCTGTCATGCATTCTTTTAGTATTTAAAGTGTAACATTTTGAGCATAGGTGTTTTACGTATGCATTCAAAAACTACATTTTCTAGACATATTTTCACTTTTGTATTATATTTAAATATGTGAAATATTAATATAATTTTGTTTCGCTTAATTTCTACAATATATTTTTAATTTAAAATATTACTCTAATTCTTGCATTTAAAATTTATGAATATTATATATTTGAATTCAGTTTATTATTTACTTAATATTAAATTTTTAATCTTATTTATTTTTTCCTTTTGCAAAACTTTTAGTGAAGTTACTTTCCTAAAGCAGTAATTTGAAAACAAAGTTATAAAAATATACATGAAAGTTAAAATATACGTGAATTTACTTAGGAAATTATTTTAAATTCATAAAAAATATATTTTAAGTTGCATAAATGAATTTGTTGGAGTAAGTTAGAAAGTATCAAAAACTAGAATTATTTCAAAAATAAGATGATAAATGTCCATCAGCAATGAATATTCTTCATTGAATCTCTAAACCCAGTTGCTCCTTTTTTTTAAATCAGTAATTATTTAATGCAATTATTTCTTTTGATCGTATTTGTTTTAACAACAATTAGAGGCTGTCTTTTATGACTTAAAAATATATTTGTTTCATTTTATTTGTGTCTAAATTGAACCTTTCAAATATTATTGAATCTACTGATAAAGCATTTTACTTTATTTTATGGACATAATTAGGTTTTTGTTTTGCATTTTTAAAAAAACAAGAAAAATTTAATTATCTTTATAAATAATTTACTAGAAGTATATTTTATATTTTGAAAAATTAAATAATCATTTATATTTTAGAAATTTGGAGTTTCATATCTTGCGTTTATTTCTCATCTCAATGTTTCAAAGAATGTTACACAAAAGTTTCTCTTATTTTCAATTATATTTGTGATATAAACATAATATTTCAAATTCCTTTATGTTTATTTAAGTTAAATCATTGTCTATAAGAACTCTAGCAAATATTTCTGATCCTTAAGCAAACATCCCCCTTTAAAGTTTGTTATTTATTTTCGTATTTCAACACACTTAGATTCTTATTACCTTCCATTACATTTATTCTTTTAGGCCATGAAGTTTCTTTGGTTTTATCACTCTACTTTATTGTTCTGATTCTTAAGGAACAAGAACAAAATTGTTAGAACAGCAGAGTTTAATAGTCTTACACGGAATATCAAACATATACTGGCAAATTGAGCAGAGTTTATAAATAAATGTTTTAAGCTTAGTTTCTACAGTTCTTATATTATTTCCCCTTCTTGAAAAAATATTAATCATTATTTTCAAGAAAATATTCTCGTGACTTAAATGTGTGTGCACTTGAACTCTCACATTAAATAATATTACCCCTTTTATGATAGCTTTATATATAGTCCTCAATAAAATCTCAAGAAACCGATGTGCCAATCATAACATTGCTGTCTTTTTTAAAGCTATTTTATAATTCTTTTTTTTTCTTGATTAATTTTCACTTTAAATATTTTAAGTACAAAACAGCGATTTTAATTTGGATGATTTAATTTAATATTAGAATTAATAAGATACTCTTGTTCTATCCTTATGATTGTAAATCTTAGCATAAAACACAAAATATAAAATACAAAATATAAATTTTCTTGATGATTAAAAATAACATAATTCAAAAAATATTAATTTCATTTGAAATAACTTGATAAAATATTCAGTAAATAAATAACAAGAATATGTATTGATGCATTATTCATTTAGATTAATGCATTATTTATTCAGATTGTTGAAATAAATATATTTTTGATAAAAAATAAAAATTGATTTTAAACTTAAACCTTTCATGTCTACGTAATTAATATTTATAAGATATTTAATAAATTAAAAATATCTAAAAAAAAATTATTTATTAAAAATTTGGAAAAAAATTTATTTTGGATTTCATTTGCAGTTATCTAAAATAATTATTATTCATTTTACAATGTTGATTTAATCATGTTTAATTACTTATAAACTGGCACTTTTAAAGGAAATATTCTAATGAAAAAATTCTATCTAAAATCATTTTTTTTCATGAATAATTCTCAAGAAAACTACGTCCCCTAACTTCAAAGCAGTAGGTCTTGGATTGAATCCTATTTCGGGCATGGATGATTATTTTTTGTGTGTTTGTTTCCGCATATTTGCACTTTCAAGGCAAAGATGGCATACTAATTGGGTGTGCTGCCCAGTAAGAAAATTCCAACCACCTTTGCTGCTTGTACCGCGCTGAATCTAATTAAATTCTAAAATGCAAGTATAACATTCTAATTTTCAAGAATGTTATTAAATACATAAAAGTTGTTATATAATGTCAATATCATACTTAAAAAACAATATAATATTCCTTTAATGTATAATATCTTGCAACTCTAGAGTTTCTGCAATTAAAGTTTCTAAACTACTCTGAGTAAAAATTATAAACGCTTAAAATGCTTATAGCCAGTAAATTTGCTGTTGTATTTCAATACCAAATACAGCTTTTAAAACAATGCATGTTTAATTTGCTCAAAAATAATAATGAAAAATTTCAACTTTATACATCAAAACCTGACATTCATATATTTCTCTAAAAATATTTTCAATAACTATCACCCCATCCTTTTTTGATTGAAATGAAAGTATCCAATTAAAAGTTTTTCTTTTAAAACAGCAGCTTTTGTGTTTATCGATTTTCAGTTACAAATATTTTAATACCCATAAAACGAACTTAGAGTTCGACAGAATTATGATGTCTAGACTTTGGCGGAGATTCATGTTTACAACTATGTGCTTATAACGTTTTCTGGAAAGCTTGGGTACATTCAATTTACGTTTGAGTTCTGTAGTTATTATTGCACAGGCCGCGTGTTCATAACATTCTTGCTATTGAGATTTTATATTGTATAATAATCATATTAAATTCTAACTTTACTGACACATTCACCGTATGGTGATGAGTAGATTGTTAAGGTTAGCCAAGTTATTGTTCAAATTGGAACATCTCGAACTTGTTTTTGTGAAAGTAATGCCCTGATCTGTATGTTATGTGATTCTATGAAGGATTTTCTCAATATTCCAAAGTTCACTTGATTACCTAGTATTCCTGACTGCTTTACCATGGAGCACATAACAGTTTTCCGACAAATCAATTTTGTCATAAGAGCGTCGCAGTAATAAACTTGAAATAAAAATTTGGCAGTTTGGAAACGTGATACTATTCAAGAGCTTTATCATTCTATGTCAAGCCATTTGATTTCTAAAATCAAAAGTCTTACAATCTTGTGATTTTGGAACAGGAGTAAGTTATATTATTTTTTTCAACAACTAAGACAAATGAATGATTTAAGCTTAATTATTCATTTGTTCTGCCATAAATAATGTTTTAATAATTTTATTTATATTCATTTTTTTTACATTCATTACATTATATTTTATTAGAAGTAGGTTTCTCACATTTAGTATGTCTATATTTGTTCTTAAGATATGTATTAGGATTTAATTTACATTGAACACTATTTGAAGTTTAGGAAAATAGTTATTAAGAGTATGTATATAAAAATGTTATAAAGACGAAACACTCTTCTAAAGCTAATGATACATATTCTGTTTTGTATTTATTAACAATTTACCATTTGCAAAATAACAGTGTTTTACGATTAATGAGCAATTCCAAGATAGATTAAGAGTTAAAAATCTGATAATTTGATAAAATATACAAGGAAGAGAAAATTTCACATCATAATGTTTTTGACCTTATATCTACTTTACATTGAAAAAAGTAAAGCTGAATAATTAAATAAAAGCAGAAAGTGAGGAATTTGTTATAATTATACTTACCTTTCAATATAATTCTTATTACATTCTTAATTATCTTTGTATAACGGATTAATGATTGAAACGTATACAACATATTAATTAATTTCATAAAAAGGAAAATACTTTTAATTTTCTGCCTAAGGTTTTCCTTGTATTATGCTTCACTTAAATTAGCATTATTTATAAATATTCCTTTAAATTTCGTAATTGAAAAAAAACGAACACGTTCTAGTTAACCTTAGAAAATTATTCGTTTTCTTTTTAAATACTCTGAACGTCAATATTAAATAAGACAGCGCAAAATATCTATCTGATAAAAAATATAGGAATGTAAATCTCTTTTTAAAAGTATAGTATCTCGCATTTCTATTTATCAAATGAACAGCATTTTTACCTGAGGCTAAGAACACAAGAAAAATTCTGTAAACGGATTTTTAGTTCAAACTTAAAGTTAGAAATGGAACTCTTTTTTTATAAATAAACTAGTAGAATATAAATCTTTGAACGAAAATGTTTATAGATATCTATACATTTATATAATATATTTTTTTTCTTCTGAAATATTGTTTACACTTTTCAACAATTCTCAAATTGGTAACAATTCTTAAAATGTAACGGCTATAAGCTATTACTAAAAGATAATTTATGTTGCAGTTTGTAATATATTTTTCAGCTATTATTAATTTCTATACATTATCACACAACTAATACTTTTAAATTTGCTTTGATTTATGATGTACAGGAGAAATCTACTGGAATATTTTCAGATATTTAGAAAATACAATATTCTTATTTTGAATTATTAAGATCTATAAGCTACACGTTTTTTATAATTTGTTTTTAATGTAATGCATTTTTAATCAAATTATTTTAGCAGTGAATAAATTTGCTTTTATCTAACTAAAAAAAAATTTCCCTTTCCATAAAACTAATTCATTATAATGGGACTTTTAATATTTCTTCTATGTTTCCATTTTATTTATTTTTCCATTTTTTTAAATTATTTTTTGGAAAAAATATGATCGAATTCTTCTGCAATAAGCAGCATTCATATGTTTTATTTATTATATTACTATCCATATTATTATTTATTGGTCTACATTATTTTAAAAATACATAATTTCATTTAATACTTAAATATATTGAAAATTATTTTTGACGCGAAAATATATGAGAAAAAAGAAACTTAAACTACATTGTTATAATTTAAATTTGAAATTCTGAAAATTCCAGCTCATTTAATTCGTTAAACTTGGATATAAATATATACACAGATAATAAATATTAAAAAAAACATTTTATTAGATAAAACATGTTAATTATTTTATGTTTTTTTAACTTCTATTTTATACTCCATATTAAATATCATTTATGTATGCAAAATAATATTTTGATATTCAGAATATATTCCTATTTTATTAAAAATGTAACTGCCAAACATTAGACAAAAATATAACGAATGTAGATAAAATAAATCACTAGTTTTACAGTAATTAATTTCTTGACTAACATACAGAATGATGTCCGAAAATATGCACTATTATTTATTTTGACTTTAAAATCCAATAAATGTAACTGATTATTTTAAATATATTGCGAATAGTTAATTTTAAATAAAAATATCATGACTGTAAAATAGATGAAAAAATAGTAAATAGTTTTAAAAAGAAAAATGATGCAGAAAATTTGAAATTTTTAAATTTTTTTACAGTGTTTAGAAATAATAACCAATGGAATGTTATATGTATTAAATTTTAGGTATTCCTTTAAAAATGTTCTAGTTAAAATTTCAAGTAAATGTTTTGTTTGATAAAAATAGTCTCATAATCGTTGTTAAATATATAATAAAGTGACAAAATTTCCTATTGTTTCAAGAAATCTTAATACACAAAAATTAATTGTTAACATTGAATTGTTAGAGTAAGAAAAAATCAAAGTTATAATTTATGGTGAACTTAATACTAAATAAATAAATGCAAATAATTAAATAATAATTGTTTAAAAAATAAAAAATAATATTGGGATGATAAATTAAAGCACTGATAAAAATTTAATATAATTTCAAAAAAATCATGTAGTTAAACTCAATGCTTTGAATTTAGTATTGCATAAAATAGATTTCATATAAGTATTTAAAATATCTATTTCCTTCGCAAAAAAAAGCAAGGAAAATGTTTGAAAACTTCTTAACTTCTCAACTGTTCATATTTTACTGATACAAAATATAGATATTTGTTTCATAACTGATAAGCTCACTTTATATATAGTAGATTATAATAAAATTTATTACAAAATATATAAAGTTTTATAATATTTAGACAGTCAAAAGTAAATTTTCAATCCGTGGTATATTTTAATTACATAAATCAATATATTTCGAAACTTAATATGAGGTTATACATTTGAGCTGAATTAATTTCCATATGATTATTATATTTTTATTTCAAAAGATTTTGCAATTATGAAATATACATGATGCTTAAAATGAATCACAGCATTATGTACTATTGTAAAATGTGTCATAACGAAAGATTTTTACAAGGAAATTATAATTAAACGATTGAATTTTAATTACATTTAAATACTATCATTGTGTTTGATTAATGAAAATTAAGTTATATAATTGTCTTAACAATAATTTTCTCTCGAATTTCTATTCATACTTACTGTTCCCTTTAAGTTTAAATTAAGACTAACAGATTAATTGAATGGCTTGAATTAAAAAGAAAATATAATGTGAATGCTTATTTTAGAATTCGACCTTGTAAAATATTTTTATTCTTTTAAAGAATTTCTGCTGAAATTAATATATTTTGTAATTGTGTAGTAATAAATTAGCACACTATAAAATAATATAAATTGCACAACATAAATTACACATTAGTATGACTTAAGTACGTGCAACTCTTTATTTTAAAATAAAATAAATATTTCAAAGCATTTAGTTGTACTGCCTTTAGTATTTTAATCAAAAAATATTTTAAAAAAATCATTTGTAGTTCTTTTTTTATTGTAAAGTATTTTTTCATGCAACATTTTAAAATATCTTCTTTGTTTAGTAGATATAGATATGAGAATTATGAATATTTATTGCAGACATATTTTTTCTGATTTTGTGAATTTCATCTTTTCAAAACTTTGGGACATAAAATATATTATAGACTTTTCATTAATATATTAAATAGAATTTTTTCACTTTATATAGCATAAAACATTATCCGGAATGAAACATTTATCTAAATGAGATTTCTTAGAGATGAGAAAAAGATAAATATACCAATAAAATAATAAAATTTTTAATTTCATGAATGCATGAAATTAAAACCATCTTTAAATGCCCACTAAATAATAAAATTAATTTAATAATTTAAGAACGTTAATAATAAAATAAAATATGTGATTTGAAATGGAAATCAAATAATTTTTTAAATAATAAAATATTAATTTTTTTGATTATTTTTTATTGTATGTGAATAAAAAAATTTAAATAATTAATTCATAAAATGTCAAAAGATTTCTATAATTTTTGTCTCAAATTTATTTTATGTATAATTTATTGATAGAAGAAATTATTAAATTAGTATTAATATCATCATTAATAAATAAATATGCAAAATAAAAAGAATCAAAAATCTTTATTCCTATTTCTATTTGAATTTGATATAATTTGCTAGGGGCAGTAAAATTGCCTTACTCTTCTGATAAAACATTGTGTGCGTTATGATGATTTATTTTGACTAGGCATACCATATCATGATAAATCATCATTAGCTAGTTTCTCAATTAAGAATAAAAATATAATTACCAAAGATTCACTGTGCCCGTAGTAGCTTAAATGTCAGGGTATTTCAGAATGTAATAAATGAACATTTATTTTTTAATAGAAGATAAATTCATGAAAATCTCCCAGTTTTTTTCAGAAGTAAATGTTTTGTACTTTAAAATGATTTTATCATGAATGGTCTAAGATATGCTTATTTGATTCTTCCATAAACATTTATTATATTACAATAGTTTTAATGATAGTTATGACAAATGTTCCACTGGAATAGAAGTCAGATTAGGAATACTTTCAAAACATTCTGTGTGTTGTATAAAGCAAGAAAAAAATACTCAATAATACTTCTGTTTCATGTTTCTAAGAAATATAACATAAGACAGTGTGTAATTTTGTATACAAATAAAATGTAATTTTATTTGTAAAAAGTTGTGTATTTTTTTAACTATAGCAAGTGAAGAATAAAAATCTTTGAAAATGAGTGATTTCCAAAAGCATTTATACTGTTTTTATGAATAAAATTCAAGATTCATAAATTACATTATTTCAATTTTTTATCAAAGGTATTTTTTAAAACATTGTAAAAACTGGAACGTTTATTATAACAAAATCTTTTATTTTGGTTCTCTATCATGGTTTCGCGTCCGTATTCGAATGTGAAGAACAGTGGAATTGATGCTGGAAGCACAAGGGATTGTAAAAGACCCATATTTCCTGTATATATAAAATAAATATGTTTATATGTAGTGGAAACGTGTTTGTGCTTAATGTATAGTAAATGTTTTATGCAAAGTTGCAGAGAAGATTCTTAAAGTACTGTTTTGAATTCAATTATTTAGGAGATAAAGAAACGCTAGAAATTCACATTGTCGCAGTCGGCAGTAATCGTATTCAGAATAATTTGAAATAATTGTATCCTAATTATGTAAAATATAACTCCTCCATTAAACATTTAGTTAGTTCATATTAAATATTTTGCACATTTCAATAAGAGATATTAATTATCTTATTTAATTTTGAAATAAAGAAATTTTCCTTATAATTTGTTGAGTATCTTTTAAAAATTAAAAAAATACATGTAATAAAGGAGTAAATGTAATAGAAATAATTAAAATAACATGGTTAAAAGGTGCATAGGGCTTATATTGAATACAAACAAGAATGTTTTTATATCAATATTTTATTACTATTTGTTATTTGAAAATTTTCATTTCTCTAACCAGTGATTGTATAGAATTAAGAAGGAATATTTTCTGAAAATGCTTATTTCAAACAAATTTATAATTGAATAATAATTTTGATTGGTAGAAGTGCATTTCTTAATCTGTGTTTATTTATTTAAAAATGATGTATTGTTTCATATTAATTGAAGAAACGTATTTAAACGTAAAGAAACGTATATTAATTGAAGAAAGATTTATGATAATAGTGTGTAATATAAGATAAAAGTTTTGCTAACAACTTTCTTTTTAATTATTATATGATATTTATTAATTAAGACGTTGTAAGCTTTTTTAATACATTACTACTTAAATTAATATGATTTTTCCAACTTATTTGCAATAATCTTAATTATTCCTTAAGATTCTGCTTAGTAATTATGTGCAATATCTAAATTTAGTTTTGTTTATTAATTTTGGTTCAAAAATGAAAGTGTGAAACATTTTAGTAGAGGATAAATGTTATATTTTACGTTTTGCTAGCATTTTTGATATTACGTTATATATTTTTGTTTCTGTAACTTTGATTCATATTATTTGGAGCTAAAATATAGAATACAAAAAGTGAAACGCATAAATGGATGTTTCTAAAAATGTTTTGTAAAATGTATTTAATTTGATCTTAAATTGTTACGTTTAATACTGAAAGATATTTATTGACAATTATTTAAGCTGGAAATATAATTCGCATACTTTTTAGTTATTGATATTTTTGAAATTCTAAATCTGTATCACCTAACAAAAAATTAGAAAATTTAGAAATATTTTGAAATGAAAATAGAAAATATATATTTCTCAATTTGAACTGAGTACTTGTGAGTAAATTTTTTTATGGGTTACATTCAATGCACAAAAGAAACAGAAGTGATGAATCCAAAATTGAAAGCTTGATTTTTTTTAATATTTATAATTTTCAATGTAATTTGATAATTTGCGATGAATTTAAATTTTTAAAATAGCCTTTGCATCTGTGGGTAATACTTTAAAGAGGAACCTGTTAAAAGATGCAAGGTAGTTAAAGAAACCGATTCCTCCGTACTTTAAAATATTACAAATAAATTGTAACTGCACACTCTAAACAATATGAAGAATAATTTATTTGAGAATTAATAAACATTATAATTTCCGATTGGATAGAGAGAGAGAGTAAAAGAAAGCCAAATCAATTGGAGAAAAGAGACAAAGTAAATTTGAAAGAGAACGAAGGGAAATGCAACGTGTTTAGAAAAAGAAAAATTAAAAATAGGGATTATAAAATTAAAATGCTTCAGTTAGAACAAAAAAAAAACAATATAAAAGAAACTCTTAAAGTAGCATTAGGGATGTACAGTCATAAATTAAGAAAGGGTTTTCTAGGTTATATAAATATAATAAAAGTTATCATTTTAATCCTCCAGGACGAGCAGAAAAATGGCATGTTTTTCATCATGCATAATCCAGTTCTACAAAAAACATAAACAACGTCAAGGGTTGATATTTTGCTGGGGTTAAAAGGTTATGCTAAAACCAAAGTGTTACTTTGCCTAAATTTTAAAACAATTATGATACAATCAAAAGTTTCGTTTTAAGACAATTTTGAATAACACATTTACAATAATAATAAAATTTTGATTCTTCTAATAAATTACACACTCCAAATTATACCCAGTATGCATCCTGTGTAGAAGTTACATTAAGAATGTATTTAAAATTGATAAAGGGTGAAATATTTTCTAAACTTATAGAACGTATAATAGCTGACAAAATGAAATAGAAATCAGTTAATTCTATAAGACCACAAATATTTTTGAATGAGGCTAAAAATTTGCTTCGGCTTCTTGAATACGATAATTTCCTAGATAAGATATCAAAAAGTTTCACAAGCAAATACCCAATACCAAATTCATTCGCGCTCCATATGGTTTAAAGCAGGATAAAATTTGTAAAGAAATCTTTCCAATAAACACATGCGCACATAATCAACGCCTAAAGTAAAAATATTTGCAAAATTAATAAAAAATTTATTCAAATGAAAAATGTTAACGACCAGAGAATCGTTTATAAAATAATACTGTGAATTGTGTTTCAGGTAAAAGGTTTTTCAAAATTTCAAATGTCAAGATATCTTTGTAAAATGCTTTTTTAGCATATGAATGTAGAATCTCTAACTTCTAATGAGGAAGGAACTAAAAAAAGTTTAAAGAGTAAAAAAAGACTAAAAAAGAGAAAGGGATAAATGAAATAAGCAATGCAAGTTTGAAATGGGAGATTCCAATCAGTGGAAAGAAACATAATCAAAAATTTTACACGAAATGATATAACTTGATCTGCAGAAAACGAAAAATATTTTATTCATTGAAATACATTTTATGCAGGGTCATGTCACTATCAAAATTTTATTTAAATATGCAGAATTGATAGTACCATTAAGAAAGCAGGTTTGAAGCATGAACTTACGAACTGATATAAACTTATTCTAAAATCACAGTCCAGTGAAATATCTTACAGAATATATCCCAAAGAAGACAAATTACAGAGATGGTCATTGGCTCTCTCAGTTTAAAGTCACAACGCGTCATAAGCCCGGTAACAATGTCAGCATATAAGCTATCAAATTGTTTAAGGAAAATGATTAAAAGATTTTTACTGTATTATGAATGATCTAAAAATATTTAGTGTTATCATGATACCCACACTTAATATTATATTATAATGAATTAATTTTTTTATATGTACTCTCACACTCTCATATATTCTTTACTCACTAAATATATATATATATATATATATATATATATATATATATATATATATATATATATATATATATATATATATATATATATATATATACAAACAATCAATAAATACTGCTTTGAATGATACATAATTTGGCAGGAAAGTAGCATATATATTTATGCACAAAATAAAATCAATATATACATAAATAAAAACTATTTAATCTTTGTAATCAGATAATGACATACTGGAGATTTAAGCAGAATTATGTATAAAGTGAAAACAAACAACATAAAATGAAAAAAGAGAACTATACTGGGGTATGTGATCCCCCCTCATCTGTATACAAAGTTTACACCTTGTAACCATGCTTTCAATATGGTGGACAACCACCGCAGAACTAAGCAATAGCTATTCTTCTTGTAGAGCAGTTTCTATCTTAATAAGAGTGGCTGGATTTGGGGAATGTGAAGATACAGCACGACCAAGAGCATCCCAAAGATTTTCAATGTTGTTAAGGTCGGGCGAATATGCTGAACACGCCATACGCTCAATCCCTTCACTTCCAGGTAGTCATCGAAGATGTCAGCTCTATGGGGACGTGCGTTATCATCCATTAAAACAAAAGCAGGGACAACTGCTGCAGCATAAAATCCATCAATGGGTTCTAAGACTTCATCTCGATGCCGGACAGCTTTCACAGAACCTCGTTTAAAGATGTGCAGGTTAGTGCGGTATCATAATAAAAACCCTGCCCTCACCATAATGCTTCCACCTCGGAATGCGTGATGGTCGGTGATGCTTTGGGGCTGATTGTGTGTTCCTTGTTCACGCCATATCCTTATAAACTTGTTATTTGGCTCCAGATCAAATCTTGACTCATCAGTAAACATGGCATTGAACCAGTCACACACCGCCCATTTGACATGTTCCCGGCATCACTTTAATCATACCTCTCTTGTTTGAAGGAGGTAACTCGAAGTACATGGGCGTACAGTCTACTCATATGTAATCATGCGTAGAGTAGCTGTAGCTATCACCTTACTAATGGACGCTATAACCATAGATGCCACACGTGTGGAGGTCGATCTGCGATTCCACTTGGTTAAAATCGCAATATTTCCATCTTTCGAGGAGTTTGTAAACCTTGGGCGACCGGCTACGGGCATTCGGACACCTGTCTGTGTGGTTTGCAATTGCTTCCATAAATATGAATTTACAAAATGATGAACGTCGAAGAAAAGAACAGCATCTAAGATCAACTGTCCTGCTTCAATTCGCTCCAACAGTACGCTAGCGCTTAGAATTTTCCATTCGTCTTCTGGAAGTCATAGAAACACGTATGCCTTGAAACAAATAGTATGAAAGTTTTAAATACATTCTCTATCAGCACTTACAATCAACTTCTGTAACCCTTCAAAAAGGTGGTATCTTATAAGACTGCCATTTTTGCATTTCTTGACATGAAAGCGTGATTGGCTGTTACCTAACATATTTGCATATTTCCATCTACCTCTGCAGCAATTTGCATCCTCTTCAATTCTGATTGGCTTCCGGAAATTAGCATTTTCATCCCCGTGCTTAACTATATATAATTTTTATAGCTGTAAATTTGATTTCCTTCCATTATATTGTTTACTAATAATGTATTATAATTAACTATTATTTTTAAAAATGATAATAACAGAAATCGCAGGTTGATTTTTTTTTCAATTATTGGTATAAGTAAAGTGAAAAATGTAAATTGAACCATGGGGTAAATTAAGTGAGCATTCAGTTATATTTAGAATTTCTGTTTTACTTAGCTCTTAATAAAATGATGAAAAAATTTACAGAAACATTTTCTTTTCCCTTGGTTCTACGTAATTTTCATATGCGGGGCAGGGTCTTGCATAGGAAATAGGAGAGAAAGTGTAAAACTCAGACAATTAAGTGTTACCAGGAACAATTATTTTCAATTTCTGCTAGAAGAAAGATATCAGCATAGATCGGTATTCTTGTTTAAATGAAGACAGTGGTTTTATTTGTTGAGCTATTACAGTTAACGGATATTCCACTTTGCGTATAGTAAGTAAAAGAAATATTTTTATGGGTAATGAAAAAACACGAAAAGTTTTGTTTGTGTTTGCGTACAATAAATGTAACGCTTAAAATGAAGTGTTTTACATTATTGAGTTATCTGGAAAATGAAAAATCTTTATAAATTTACAAATATATTATTATACATCTTATGAGTATTTTTTGCTGACTGGTAATTTGAAATAATCTAAAATACAATTTTTTCAAATTCTTTAACGCTTGTTTGTCTAATACTTAAAATAAGAAAACTATTAATTTCTAAATATAAAAAATGTAATAATGTAAAAAGTAAAATAGTAACACTGAATTGTTTATGCATTTATATAAAAATAATGTCTCAAATAACTCAAGGATTATTTTTATTATACAATATATTTTATTGAAGAACTGTGAAAAGATTTTTTAAAATATTTGTAAGTGCATATATCTTATGATAAATAATTAATAAGTATAAATGCATTTGGTATTTAAAAGAAAATACTGTCTTTTTAAAAATATTTTTGACAACAATTCCCAATTTTTAAGATAAATTTGCCTAAAAAACTATTTCAGATTTGCGTAATGAACATATATGTAAAATCCAACCAGCTAATACATTGGTACAACATCAATATTTAATAAAAAGCAGATGTTTTTCAAAAACATTATTAAAAAGCTTAAAATTATGTCTACATTTCGTAGAAAATAAATCTCTAAATATGAAGCATTATAAAATTCTTAATCATAATTTAGAAAAAAAGGAGTAATTTTACTGTAGAGAAATTCAGTGTGATAATTATTTTCTAATTTTGAAAAAATTAATAACCTCAAATTAATTATTTGTTTTTTCTCTAATTGTCATTAAGTATTCGAAATCACAAAATAAAAGGCATTAATTAGTACTGTCATATATTTAAAAAGTATTATTCATTCTGAAATAAATTTTAAGTGGAAATTAAGGACAGTTATTATTTTTATTCAGATTTGAAAGAAAATCTGAAAATAATTCCTTGCATAAATTGGCTGTTAATGAAGTGTTTTCGTCGTTACTTAATCTTTATATTTCCAGACTTAAATACTTTTTATGACCTAATTTTGAATTTTTTTTAAAAAATAATTGTTGTATTTGGAAATTATTTTCAAATACAGTATTCAGTTTTATAGAAAAAGTTTAACGCAAATGGAAAGTGGTAACATCTTTTGTTTTGAAGATTTTACACTGCATTCATCATTTATATGTATTGATAAGTAAATTTTCTCATACAAAATATAAATTTTAAATATGACAATCCAGTTTCTTATTGTAGTTTGAAAAGCATTTTAGACCTAATGATGGCAAACGTTTTTTCTTCTAATATCTTTAAATAATCAAGATTTTTATAATTAATAATAAGTTTGCAGTAACAATCAAGGAATAATTAGATGCGAAATAAGAAAAAAATTTCAGAAATATTTGATGTTAGATGCTAAGAATCAGAAAAATTATGTATAAGGAAATTAATTTTTGTGGCAATTCAAAAATAATAATTTTATGTGAAATTATTGATATTTATTTATTTTCGTCATTTTGTACCGAGATAACCAACTTTCGTGAATTATTTCAGGTATTAATAAGCAATGTGTTTACATGCAGTTACATACTTATTAGTATAAAAAAATGTGCTGTAAGCGATTCCAGAAAACTGAAATTATATTTCGTGGTATCATTTGATTTTAAAGTACAATATTAAGTTGTGAGACTAAACGAGCACCATAAGTCACTTGTAAATTTATTATCAGTGTTAACTACAAAATATAAAATATTATCCAATACAAAAGATATTAAAATAATTTAAGTACAATTGAAATAACTATTCATATAACAGTTGCAAATATAGGACAACCAAATAAAATTAGATAAACAATTTCACTATTCTTCTATGAATTGTATTCATTCTATAAAACTAATTAAGGTACTTCAAAATTAAAAAAATATTTTCTGTATTTTCACAAGGAATATAACATTAGATTAGATATGATGTAAGATAACAATGATGCAGAAATATATAGTTAAAAAAATACCATAAACAATTTTACTAAAAGTAATAAAATAGCATAGTCAATGAATGTGAATCCTAAACATTACCCTGGAATCGATACATAAAACAGTATTGAATCAGGACCTACAATTTAAAATACCTTCAAAAGCAAAATAATTTATAAAGCGTTTTAATGCTATCAGTGGATATATGCAACCAATCAATTTTGTGATAGGGTAAACAGGGTATACTTAACATTTTGGTAAATTTGGTTATTTATATTACAATATTTTGTTATAAATATTTAAGATCTTCATAAATAAACATTGCAACATCATCTACAATTACTCTATTCCATGTTTCTAAACATGAAACATGTTTTTAAAGTCACACACAAAACAGCATCTAACTTATCAATAACAAGAAAATTTGAATATTTTTACTGGACAGTTTCCTTAGATAATGTGAATATATATAAAACAAAATGAAAAATTTAATTCTCTAATCATCTTTCTTACATATATTAAACTTATGTACATATTTTTCATAAAGATTTTAAATGATTTTTACTTAATTACACTTTTTCAATTCTTATTTAAATTAAAGTAATTGAAAATCCTTTAGTTTTAGAAATAAGCTGATTTATAAAGCTGAGGTAATCACAGAATTATTGCAATCAATATTCTTCACATTTTCAATGATCAACTAGAAAAGTAATTTTAACATCTCACACAATATAAAATAAAACATAGTTCCATTACTGAACGGAAATAAAGTGATTTTGGCATTTTTCTGAAGTGTCAGAAAATGTATATTTACCTTTTCTAATATACTGTTACTTAATCTTAATGCTTTCTTTATGTAAACTGTAGTAAATTTTATTTATCTTAAGGTCTAATACTGTATAATTCTTTCAATATAAAACTGAGCTACATATTTAAAGTTTACTGCAATAAAACAATAAGAAAAAATATATAAATTCATTCAATTATTGATTTATATAATTGCGTTAATAGAAGACATATTTCTAACATCTTATTAATAATTCTTGATTATTGAATATGCCTAATATTTACACAATAAACAGTACATTGAGAAACAAATCCATGTTATATATGTAAATGTAAACAAGAAAGCTCTTGTCTCTTGCTTTGCTGTTGAATGAGGCGAGAACAAGTGTAAAAATTTGTATATGACGTGATTGAGACGCAGGCTAGTAGAGAGTAGGAATATCAGTCGTTTTAAAACCACGTCCATCGCCCAAATTCATCAATCGTAACTCGTACGGTAGATAAGAGAAATTGATATGTAGAAAGAGATTGTTTGGTGTGGTTTGATTTATGACTTCAAAGTGTACTTATCGGCTGCTACAGTAAATCGCCGAATAAGTCAAGCCTTTGGGGATTGTGCTGTGAATGAACGTACGGCTAGGCAATTGTTTCACAAATCCAGGTAGGGAAATGTGTCCTTTTATGATGAAGCTGGTATCTGGTGGACTAGTTATCAAGTGGTTCACTATGAGCTGATATTAACGAGCAAATGGTCACTGCGGAACAGTAATTGGAATATGTGCAACATGTATTGCAACACAAGGAACCATAAAGGGTTAATCGCAAGGTTGTACTGTTCTTGGCTGATAACATTATACCGCATATCATGTGGGTGACCAGGAATACCATACAGTGACTTGATTGAGAAACTTCGTGCCAACCTTCTTACTCATTTGACCTTGCGCCATAAGATTACTACCACTTCCATTACCTGGGCAATAATATTCTTTGGAAACCTTTCACCAATGATGAAGATATATGGTAAGCACACGCGAACTTTTTTGCATCCAAAACCTCTAAGTTTTACTGACCCTGCATTTATTTCATTTATTTTTTTTGACAAACCCTTTAGTTTTACTGCAAACTTTGGCAGAAGATGTTAGATGCCGATGATGATTACTAACTAATTTTTATTTTCTTTGCAATAAATTTTAAGGTAATGAGCAAAAAATATTAATTTAAATATTTTAGGCAAATGAATCTGTATCTTCTTATTAGTAGTAAAAATGTATTTTCGCTTATGTCAGTTAATTATTCTCTTTAGATAAGATAAATACTTGAAATATTTTAATTTAATAAATTTATGTGAAATAACTTGCTAAATATTTCCAAATAAAACTAAAAGTATTTATTCTTATGAAATTCCAAAAAAATTCTTTGCCTGTAATTAAATTTTATAGTGTTTCGCTAACTTAATCTTTGAAAAAATTTATTTTAAATAAAGAAGAATTATTATTTCAAATGAAATGAAAGACGCAAGTTTGACTTAATAATGTATAGAGTTTAAGTGTTTTTGATCATTTACTTTCTCATAATTTTTTTTAATATTGTAGCAGTAGGTATTTAATTTTTTAGTTATCAAATGGTGATTTTGTACATAAGAATTAGAATTTTATGAAATTATTTGGTGTATCCGATTATTTCTAAAATAAACTTTGTCTTATCTATTAGAAACAATACTAAGACTATGATTAGATAGAAATAATTAATTAAATTTCATTAAATGTAAAGGCTTATAATTCAAAATATTTAGACATTAATTTAAGTTTTACTGAAATTTAAATTAATATTTAAATGTTGGGAAAAATTTGCGATAAGAAACATTTATTAATTAAATAATCTTTATATTTTTATGTTTATTTAAGAAAAAGTATGTCTAAAGCTACAAAAATTATGGAAATATATGGAGTGTGTCCGGTGGTTGTGGGTTTAATCAAAACAGCCTTTAGTGTAACAATAATTTAATTATTCTGAGTTAAGTTACACACAGTAACAAACAGAAACACTAAATTAAAAGGATGATTAAAACACATCTGAAGAGTTCGAAATCAAAAGCCTAACTAATTGTCTTTCCTTCTCCCCGCTAGGGGAGCTCTCGGAAATGAAGAGAGAGAGAGAGAGTGGAGTGTCACAGGAGTTATTTTTGTAAGAAAAATATTAAAAATAACATCTTTTATTTTAATCGAATGTATTATTCTTTAAAAGTTATTAGTGAAGTTTCGTGTAAATAACCTTCAAAGGAAGGCGAAGCTAAAAATATCCTAACAAACTATAAAAACATTTAAATCACATTTATCATCCTAATATTCATTAATCATTTATCAAGTGTTGGACATTATTAATAGGTATAGGAATTTATCTGGGAATATTGACAAGTGCTTTCGTAACCGGGAACAGCTATTGAGCATCGAGATAATTTCAGATTTTTTTTACCTTAAATGAAATGAATTAATTATGTGTAGATACTGTCGAACTGTCCTTCATGTCCTATTATGATAGTGATTTTAGTGTTTTTTGCTGCATTTTCACACGCATTCGAAAATGTGCCATGAAATAATTCTGCAATTACTAATAAATTAAAATTTTCATTTTACGTAGACAAAACTGTTTCATGAGAATGGGTGTTGTCACATAAGTAGAAAAATATATTTCTAAATCAACTGACAAATTTCTAATGTTTCTTGATTTACAGGAACTGGGAATGTAACACCAATTGTAAATGTGTTTCAAATTTTGTTCTTGATATAATGCGAGTGTTAGCACTTTTGGAGAATTTGAAGTAAGATGTTTCGAAATATGTTTTGCGTTGATGATTTAAAATCTATTTGTTGATGAACTGAAATTTTATGCGCAATACGAAAGACCTTTGGATCAATTGAAATTTTATATTCTGCAACTCTGATACCTAAAACACTTATATAGAGTACTTAGAAATTAAAATTTTTTTGCAATGTAACTTTGTCCGATGTTGTTGTGAAACCCTCTTTTAAATAGTTAGTGAAGTATAAGATTTGTATACATAGAAATTTTACTTAATACTGAAGTCAGTACAACTCAAATGCACTCTAAGGTATGTAAAGATGCTTACATATCTTGCTTATTTCTTTATACAAACACTCTCAAAGCGTGCAATTCATACTTGTAGGAGCAAAAATATAAGGGTTGCTCTTTAGGTGTTAAACTTTTAACCTCTAAAGATTTTATATCTTTAACTATCCATTGACAGCAATTTATGGCATTTTTTTAAGTTCTAGAGTAGTTCATTCAGTGCAAGAAGCTTTTAATATTACTAGAAAATACACTATATTTTGGAGTGATTTTATGATTGCTTTTACTGATTAAAAGAAATGAAAAGATGGTTAGTTTCCAGTAGCTAAAAGAATAGAGGAAATAAAATCTTTCCTTAAAGCAAATGATGAAATGTATCAGGGAAAATAACTCAGGTCAATTTAATTTATTAAGGATGTTATATCCTATACAATTGGTTGAACCACAGTTGTAGCAAGTTCCATAATGGTTAACAGAGTTATGAAATCTGCACACAGGAGACATCGTATAAATTAAGAATGATGTAAAAATATTTCAATAACTTTCCACTAGCGTGTTTGAACTAATTCAATGAAAATAGGGTCAAGTCAGTCCGGTTAAACAGAGCTCAATCTATCATACTAATACCTCCAATTATATGTGTGTTGATGGAAATAAATTGCAATATTTTACTGCTTCATAAAATTCATTTGAATGAATTTGATCTGAAATCTCCAATTTTAGAGTTAGTAGACGTTATCCAAAATAAAAACTCCCGATATGGATAATCAATACAGAAATATAAAAGACTGAATATAGTGACTATGAGTGCTGTTTTTGAGTAGCTATTTAGTTTATTAAAAAGAGGCAGGGTGATGTAAATGGGAATGAATTACCAGCTAATAAGGCGTAAAATGTAAAGGATTTTTTTTTATTTGGGAAAACAAAAATATCTCCCTGTGCACCAAGGAATACCACACAGGGCCCGAAGGTACAATAAATGTACTACATAACAAATCCAAATAAATCATGAGATGAAAAAAAAATAATAATAAAAGTAGGCAGAGAGAAAAAAAAAGAGATATAAAAATGAAAAATGAATTAGATAACAGCATGGATAAATTTTACAAAAAATTCAAAATTCTCTTTCTTAACTAGGTCCGCCATAATTGGGGGCCACCTGTTACTTAAGTCTTTACAAATCTCGTACCTTACTTCTGAAACAGATGGGCATTCAAGAAGAATGTGAGAAGGGTTGTCACTCCCAGAGTTACACTTGCACACCATCAGTTATTTTTCAGATATTTAAAACGTAGTCATTTTTAGTTGAATTGTGTGTTCGACTTGATCTAATTGTGTATTGATATATCTTGCTTTTCATTTCGTTGTCAAATTTGTTCAAGTGTTATAACCCCTGTTTCTATTCAATAAATTTCCGTTTTAATCCGCTAAAAAAAGGTATCTAGTAGATATGGCCGTCCATTAGCAGTTTGAAATTATCACGTCAGAAACGCTGCAACAGCAATTTATTTATTAATTCTTTACTCTGAATAAAATCCTAACTGAAAGCAATGATAATTTTTATTTATGGAAATGAAATATCTTTGTTCATAAAAACACAAATATTCTACTATATCTTTTTTAACAAATATATATATATATATTTTTAACATAAAATTGTGATATTTCACGTTTAATTGTGTTTCCTTATTATCACGTCAGAAACGATGCAACAGCAATTTATTTATTAATTCTTTACTCTGAATAAAATCCTAACTGAAAGCAATGATAATTTTTATTTATGGAAATTAAATATCTTTGTTCATAAAAACACAAATATTCTACTATATCTTTTTGAACAAATATATATTTTTTTTTAACATAAAATTGTGATATTTCACGTTTAATTGTGTTTCCTTCACAGAAATAGTTTTTTTTAATGGCATCAATTGTTTTATATTAAAAATGACCACATAATATTTTTTTTATATTTTTCGATTGAACTTTATTATTTATGATAAATACTTAAAACATTAAAAACAAAATTTACTCATTATCAATAGATAATTGTTATTTTAAACATAAGAGGATATATTTTATTATTCTTGATTTTCTACTTGTAACCCATGAAATGTGTTCACATTTTTTCGCAATTATTTAGAAGAATACATTTATTAAAGGCAATTTGATTCGTAACAATGAGATAATATTATGTGTGGTATTCAAAAATAATTGTACGACTAAATTAAATTATTTTTATATGTGGAAGTTCCATTTCCAGGAGGTAAATTACAGAGATTAAATTTGTAAAAATAGTTGATGAATTTCTGTACTCCTATTTATAAGTAAGCTAAAATACGATATATACAAATTAATAAAAACAATTTTTATACAGAAAATTAAGAATTTTAATTTTATAGGTTTTATACATAAATCTGAATTTCAAATTGTACTAACGTCGTAATGTAACAAATTTATCATTTCTCTTTGATTATTTTATAAAATGGATAATCGCACTGAAGAATACTGGCGTAAAAAAATAAAACATTGAAAAATTGAAGTATTACAGTTCAAATCTAATTGTTATTATTTTTTTACAATCCACGCCAAATAAAAACGAATGAATGATACAGTTTCCACTAAAATAGTTATAGTTATGAGTTTTAGGAAATATTTAATATCTTTCTTCAAATGATAAGAATGTATGACTTCAAATCCTTAAAACGACAAGTTTAATAACATTAAGGGTTCCTCCCGATTTTATTTTATCATATCTATTTTTAATTACTTTTCAGAATACTTGTATGCTATTTTTCAAAAATATTTTTTTCAAATTATGTAATCATTGAGTATTTTTAAATTAAAATAAACATAAATGAAATAAAAATATAAATTATTATGCAGAATTGTATAAAATATAATGTTTTACAGTTGGAGGTTCACATTCTTTAAGCATTTGTTTATCCTATTTTAATATTTGTGTATTATTCTGTTAAAATTTAAGTTATGTTCTTAATGATTTTTGCTTATTTTTTATAATAAAAGAAATCGTATTTTAGCTCAAACAATACCTCTTACAATAAGTAATATATGAAACTTAATTTTTTATTTAAATCTCTTTTGATAAAAATCAATTTAAGAAAAATTAAATTTGATATTGTATTTTGTGTTTAACACAATGTGCTTCAAAAAGAAAAGAAGCAGTCAAAAATTTTAATTCCTTTTTGCCTAAAAATATGATTTATTTTTCATATTTTTATAGAGTAAATTACAATTTTTTTCGGAAGAGACGTTACATTATTAAGAAGTACACATGCCACATGTTCGAGTACATAAACACATGAAGTACATATTTCACAGGAGTGTTTGAGATGATGTTTAATGTATTTTATTGATACGTTTAACTAAATATGTAAACTTGCAAACATTCATAAATAAAAACTTCTTTTATGTAATGGTGTTTATTCAGTTTATACATGTTTGTTCAGGAATTATTTTAAAATATGATTTTAGCATTTTCTTCATTTAAAATCAAGAAAAATATGCTTCCATAGATTTAGCTTGAGAAAATAAACCAAGCATGACGATATCAGTATAATTCATTTTGAAAAGAATATTTATTGATTTAAGCAAGTAAAGCATGTGAGATTATATTTACAAATGTATGGAGAAATATTAAAAATTTATTTTGAATTTGTTATTAGTAATTTTAATTTTTGATACTTGATATTATTGAAAGAAAAGCTTTAATTTTTAAAACTGATGTTAGTAATAAAATTAAAAATAATTAGCATATAATCAGGAGATTAAGTATAGTTAAACTTAAGGAATAAAAAAAATTTAAAAAAATAGCTTTTCAATACATATGCATAAATTATTTTACTTTGATAATATAATAATGTCAATTTATTTCCAATTTTCATCTTTTGTAAATTTTACATATGAACGCTCAAAATTTGCAATTATCGTTATTTAATAGCAATTAAAAATACTAATTCAATTTAATTAAAAATACAAATTTGAAAATATACATAAGAATAATCTAATCATGTTATTAAAGTCATTATTTCACGATTGATGTTTTAAATAAACTTCAAGTGAGTGCAATTTAAATATGTGCATATTCTAAAAATATGTAACAACACCATTAGTTTAAGAAGAAAGAAAATTAAAAATATTTTATCAACATTTTTTATTAAATATGTTGCTAATCACTCAAATGTAAGCATAAAGATTTCTATATTTTTCTAATTTATATTACATCCATTGCATTAAAACAATTAATTAATTTTCTATTTATTGCAGTAAAATAGAAACACCAGTATTCTTAATGTTTTCTTAAGAATAATTTTATAAATAAATAGATTTGGTTAATTCATGTAGTTATTTTTTAAAATTCTCTTTCACATTTCAAGTATACTTTATGAGTTTTTCAATATTTTCTGCTTAATTGAAAGAAAAAATCCAAAATAAACTTTATGTTTTTAAACTAATTAATATAAGAAAAGTCGCAAATAATGTCCTTGATTAATATTTAAAAATTAATTTCCAAATTTCTAATTAAATAGGATAATTTGAAAATTTTTATCGTTAACAATGTTAAGTAAATATTTAATTTTATAATATAAATCAAAAAATTCGTATCGCCAATAGAATCCTTAATAAAAATTTGCAACAACTAAGTTTGCACAAATGATTTATAAAAAAACATAAAAAATATTGATAATATAATTAAAAATTAATTATTTTATGGTTATTTTAGCAGAAAAGGAGGCTAATTTAGTTTATTTAGCCTTTAATCTATAATATTTAAAAGCTAATAAAGTTGTTTTTTTAGATATATACATTTACTTTTATATTAATAATATAAACAAGTGAATATTTTTTTTATAATTCTAAATCTTAAATATTTATTAAAAAATTTTTTTTGCTATTTTAATAAGCAAACTAAAAATGTATTATACTATAAAAATACATAATTATATTATAAATAATTATATTATAATATATATAATAATTATATTAATGACATTATTATATTATAAAAATTATTTCGAAAAACATTAAGAGTTGAATGTAGATTTTGCCCTTAAATTATATTTTTCTAACTTAAATGTATTATCTAATATTGCCGAAAATCAAATTATTATTTAACTAGAATTGTTAAAAATTACAGGAAATGTTAATTAATATACAGAATAAATTTCGTAGATTCAAAGTAATTTTCAAAATGAGTAATTTTTATGTATGTGTAATTTAATAATTAACACACAATCAAAAATATTTTAACTGAATACTGTGAAATAACATATAATTATGGAATGTGAATTATAATTCATTTGACAATATATTCAATGAACATGTACTAAATGGACAGACAAAGCAAAGCTTTTATAGAAATATATGACGTTAAAAGAAAGCATAAAGTATAAAAGAAAAATATTAGAAAATATTCATTTTTGATGTTCATCGTATAATATTTCCATTTAAAAAGATAAGTTAGATCAATAAATCTAAAAGTTTTATACCTAGAATATGCAATTGAATTTCAAAGTGAACATTTATACTAAAATAAAGTTTATATATTAACCTCAAACGCTCAATGTGAATAAGGTATTGGCTATAAAAATACTCAAAAATACTTCCAAAATAACTCCTCCAGCATAAAAATGTCTTCAGTGATAAATATTGTTGGATACAACACATCGCCAGATAGTCTGTATAAAATGTTTTAAGATGTTCAGTTTTTTTTCATAAATAATATAGATATTATTTCTAAGTAATTATTAACATCATATGAAAAGAGATTAGAAGAGGTTAGCGCAGGACATTCCGTGCCTATGTTTGATCAAATTCAAATGATTGAAAACCTTTAAATCCAAGCTTCAACATAATATAAAAAAATAATCAAAGGGAAATACTTCTGATTTTTTTTTATAAATTGAATTAATCTTTAGTAAAAATGTGAATACACACTTATATTTAAATTGTATTAATAGTATCCAAAAAATAAAAAAAAACTTACTCATCGGAATAGATCACATTGAAAAACAAATATCGCGGAGTAACAACAAAACTAAATCAGTCAACTAATAAATTAAATTTCTACTATAATTTATTTTACAAATACAAAATATTTACATTTAAGCCATTAGTTCACAAACCTACCAATTCCTTTTGACAATGTCCTCATACTGGGAAAGTACGGAGCAATTATTTAAATGTCCAAAAATCATTGGTTGATTAGAGTCACACAAAGAACACACAATTTGCAAAATCCATCACTCTTATTCTATATAGATGGTTTTGCACAAGTAGTCATGTCCAATCTGTTCTTTAAATAGATCCAACGCAGTCCTTGGAATAATTATTTCTTCCCCCGAATCCAAATGAATTATGAGTCTAAGCTGAATAATATTTGTACGAAATTCCTAGTCATAATATTCCATAATGTTGTGAAATTATAGATTATAAACATAAAAAAATTAAATAAATAAAGCGCTATCATTTTGCTTTTCCGTTTTATATATTGTAATATTCAGGACACGATACATTTGCATTTATCATGTATATATGAAGATCTTATTTTCTCTAAATATAAAATAAAATGCGTACAATATTTTAATAAATATTAAACATACACACACAATAATTAATACTATATCCCACTACGACTACATAATACGTTTTCTAAATAAATTAACTCGAAAATTTATAATATTTTTAATAAACGTATTTTTTTAGAATTTTATTCATTGAATGCGATGATTAATTCTTTGAAAATAATTGAGTTTTCAGGGGATGATAAAGCATATATATTTCTCAACCTTCTCTGTGATCTGTTGATAGCTAAATTAAAATATTGAT
Organism: Latrodectus hesperus; assembly: GCA_037975125.1. Taxonomy (NCBI): domain Eukaryota; kingdom Metazoa; phylum Arthropoda; class Arachnida; order Araneae; family Theridiidae; genus Latrodectus; species Latrodectus hesperus. The sequence continues at coordinate 51,107,719 of CM075858.1, forward strand.
GAATTCTATTACGGAAAATTTTTCACAAAATATTATAATGAAATTGTACTCTTCCGTATTATCTGCAATTGTCAATTGTAAATTTACTTGGGTTTTGAAAGTAGTTTTCACACAACTAAAAACACGTATACATATTATAGTTATATATTTTAAAACGAAGAAAGGATTTTAAAAGTAAGGAGTTAAAAATAAAAAAAGGAAAAGTAGTAAAGTTTAAGATTTTATAAGTAAAACGATATTTAAGAGCCGATATAAGCCGATATTTAAGAACGATATTAAGAGATTATTATTAATTATACTAATAAATTAAAACATAAATATTCAATAAAAAGAAGATTTTTATTAAAATGGATGAAAAAAGAAATTTATGACTTAATTTATAAGCATGTTGAAATAAAAAAATAAGGATAAGGAATTACGCGAAGAATGACTTGTAATAAGCAAATGAATTCTATAATTGGTTCTCTAATAACAATAATACTATCATTGCATTATTATTTTTTGTAAAAAGTGGTCTTCTTCATGTATTGAAAAGAAATAACCAGAAAGGAACCCCAGAAAACATTCAGTCCTAAAAAACATACTGAATTTAATTTAGGAAGCAGATGCCGTTTCTTAAACTTTTTGTAGGATTGTACTTTTAAAATTTACATAACTCATGGTCGTATTACTAAGTTACGGCGAGACGTTTTTGCCACATTTTAAGGAATATTATAAAAACACATTAAAAATTATGGTCTCATTCCAGCTAAATTATGACGTAAAAACGTTCCACCATCATAAAATAATTCTTCTGATTATGTAAATGCAAAGCAGGCAAAGAAACAAAAAAATCGTGAAGAACCTTTGCTTGAAATATGATATTGAGACTAGTTTTTATGTTAACATTAATAAACTTGATTCATCACAGTTTTTACAAAATGTTAGAATATTACAATGGATGAATTTCTTTAATGAAATATGTATTAGAATTATTGACATAAATAGTTTGTAAGAATAATCCAAACTTTCTTTAATGGTTATTAAATTTAATCTGTTACGTTATTGAAATGTTAGTTTTTTTGGAAAAAAGAAACAATTTAAACAATATACTCCAAAATATTAATCATACAAATTAATTATTTGAAGATATACTACATTAATATAAAAAATGTGTCCAGTTTGTAAGTACATTAAAAAATAAAGGAAGATTCAACAATGATATTATGTTTTAGATTTCAGTGTCAAGCTTATGTCATTAAATTCACACAAAGGTTTAGCATAAAACAAAGTAGTGTTATTTAAATATGGTTATATTTTTTAAATTAATTTTGTTAAATGAATGGAAGATTTTGAAAATATTTAAATGTATGATTATTTTATAAGCATTATGTGACAGTATAAAAATGATACAAAAATGGTTGTTTTTATTCTAAGGCTAACAAAAAGCAATAGTTCAATAAAACTTTAAACTTTCTGTTCAATTTTATAATGATATACGATCTTTCTACAAATTATGAAAAAATATTACTGTTTGCTCAAGAAAAAAGACTATATATTATAATCTAATTCATTTAAAATAAGAAATAAATTGGATTATAACACACATATAATTAAATTTTTCCCTATTTCAATTTTGTTTGTAAAGTATGCTTTTGCATATTATATTCGTTCTTTAATAAATAAAAAAGTAAATGTATTTGAAAATTCATTAAGATTACCCCCCTCTCTTTTGGGGAGTCCAGGTATCTAATGAACATGATTAAAAAGATTTTCGAAAAAGATGAAAAATCGAAATCAATTGCAAATTACAAAAGAAATAATTCAGAAAACACTAAAAATAAATTTAGAATAAGGACAGATTACTGAGACAAATTGCAAAATTCGGAGATTCAAAACTAAATAAAAATCAAAAAAATATAAAATTAAATGAAAATTATTCCAAATTGATATTTAAACATATTTAACCCATTTAAATCGAAGGAGAAGACTAGTTGTACATTAAAACTTACTTTGCTCTTGAAAGCACTTGCAAAATACATTATTGTACAATGAAATATTAAAATATTTAATTCAATTTATTTTGGTTGCCTATATTTATTTTACGATTGTGCAGTTATAACTTAATATTTCAATATTGTTATGGATATATTTATTATTGCAAATGAGTTATTAGCTGAAAAACAGATTTGGAAAGGACTTCAATTTTCATTAGATAAATAGCCATAGCAAACACTTTGCTTAATTTCGACAAAATATTTTTTACAGTATTTTTGAATTTTCAACGAAAAACGTCCTTTATTTATTTATTAAATTCAGAAAATACCTGACTTGAAGCATGTTGTTCATATGACTATACCTTCTCCTTGCTTAGCAAACAAATTTTATCAAATTTTCAGCAAATTTGTTCTTATGCAGTAATTACAAAAATAATGATCTAAGATGTAAAATGTAAAACAAGAAGATATAAATTGGTTTGCTAGTAGGAAACATGTAATTTAAGGTAATCAACTTTATAATGCAATACAAAACACTGTTATTTTTTCACGTGTTACTTCAATGTTTTTTTGAAATTTTTAATAGTGAATGAGTTTCATTAAGTCAGTAACAATGATTTAGCTACATAAACTTAAAATAATTTAGATCATTCATAAAGTAATTTGCATGTTTTATATTTGAATTATTAATAAGTTTATTCTATTTAATTTAACTGTAGTATTTTGATTGACCTTAGTAAGTGTTGGCCAAAAGTAAACATAGTGTTCATGTTGATACAATTCCTCTATCTCAAATAAACATATGACACAGATGTCGTATAATCCAAGATACCAAATTCTGAGTTTGGCAACTTTTTGGCAGATTTTCTTATGTATATGGTGTCGTAGTGTAAAACGACATAACCAAACCCTGAGAAAATAGATGTGTATATTTTTATTGCATTTTAAATTTAAGAGTTTTCTCTTTTCCTTTCAAACTAAGCTGTAATAATGTAAAGAAAAGGATGTAACAAAAATTGGCTTAACGAGACAAATGCAATAAAAAAATAAATTTTTCCTTCCGGAATGGATGAGTGATCTGGAGAAAATTGCAAGGAAAGGATATGTTTTATTTGTGGATCTGACCAGTCGGGATTGAGGGGGAGAGATTTCTGACCTATCCCATAGAAGTGTAGGAGGTAGTATCGAACTTTGGAAAAACAATGGTGTAAAGAGGAGAGTTAAAAACTGCATTTAAAAACACAGAGAAGACACACAGAAGCCCCAGAGAGGCCCGACATAGAAAAGGAGTCCACAATTGAGGACTGGGTCTTCATTGAGCATAATAAGAAGCTAAAAAGATGTTAGTTGTAAATGGAGTATAGCTGCCCTGTCCAGTAGGAGCCCTGCCTCGACTTTCCTGAATGGAGCTGCAGATGTCCGACAAATAGATGAACAGGTGAAGAGGTGGTAAAGTCTGAGGAGACATAGCAGAGAAAAGAGGGAAAGCTCATGAGCAATGAGCAAGCCAAGCGAGATCCTGAGCCGGTAATGCCATAGATGTTAGGGAACATCACACTGCTACTTCTAAAAGGGGTGAGTGTGATCTCTCGTTCCTTGTCCGTCTGGTCACTGTCAGTTATGATATATTAATGTGTAATTGTCATAAAACAAATAATAATGTTAGAATCTCACTTATTTAATCAAGAATGTGTTGATTGTAAGTGTACATTTCTCTTGTAATTAAGTTACTAAAATAAATTATAAAATTTTATTGTATTTTTGTTTTGAATTTATCTCTGTCATTCAATTATTTAAAAAAATGAATCTGGGTTTCCTCGGAATTCTTCTGAAATTTCCGAATCTCACCACAACATATGGTAATCTAGTTTTTATTACGTCATTGATATAGAGTTCTATAAGAATTATGCTGAGAATTCTACTTTTGCAACCGTAGTCTTCACATCATCACACCCGTCACAATACGTCCTCTTGGCAACATTTCTTCATCAAAAAAATATCCAGAATTTAGCATCTTGGATTATATGGCATCTGTGCCAAACGCATTTAAGTTTTTTTGTAAATGTTTTTGCACAGAGTTTTATTATTTAAGAGGCTTCTAAAGTTGCAAGTCTAGATTTAAATTATACAATTATAATACATATAAAATATTTGATATTTACAACAAAATGCAAATTGAAATTTTATCCCAACAGTTTTATAAGGAGTAACTATAATGGCATGATGAGAAAATACCAACTATCAAAAAATCACTTTTATTTTTCAATTTTAAACAAGATATTAATACAAAAATTTAAGCACCGCTTCAGAATAAAGTTCATTGTAGAAGTAATTATTATTAAAAAAAAGCAAGTTCATTCTAGATCAATTTATAATAGTTTGTTATGATTATTTAAAAATGTTACTCTGAAAGCAAAATGCATTATATTTTAAAATTAATAGTTTACTTTAATCCAGTTTTTTGCTATTTACTTGCACTATGTAAAATTAAGAAAACTAATTTTCTGGCTTTTGAATAAATTATCACTATTCAAAATAAAATTAAATATCTAGAAAAACTTTTTCATGATAGAAATAATTTTACATTGTACTTGTTGAAGAAAAAATATAATTCTTTACTTTACTCATAATAAATTTATAACATTTTTGTATCTTTTGTATTTCATTAATTTTCTGTATTCGTGTAGAAATGATATATCAATTCTCCTAATCATGTAAACAATAAGCATTTTAAATATTTCTTAAACATAGTGGCAATCATTTATGAGTTTTTAAGAGAGCGTAATTATATTTTAATTTATAAATATTTATTAAGGAATTTAATGTTGAACTTCTTTTACATTATTAAATTAGATGTAAATAAGTAATAGAATTATGTATTTTTAAAAAAATATAGATATGTTTTTACATCTGATAATAAATATGATAAATACCGTTGTTTGTTATGGAATTAAAATATTAAATGTCTGCAATGTTTGGCTAATATACGATTATATTTTGTAAATTGTTAGTTGAAAAATGTCTCCTTTTATCAGTATGTATTCTTCTTATAATTTATTTGCTTAAATGGGATGTTTAAAGTAAATTCTCACAGTACTGTTTCCTAAATGTTTGTATCTATTATAAATATGTGAAAAATGGTCTCACAAAAGAAAGAGTACTTGAAAACCATTTTTTTCATATACTATAAGATTTCGGGAATACCAATTCCATATCTTTCTTACGTTTCAAACGAAATGAAGACAGTTGGAATCCAACATTGTGTTTTTGCTTTAAATCTTAGACTTGATCGATGGAAAAGCAGTCACATAAAATTTCTATAAAGCCTTTTTACAGTTTCTATAAATAGAAACCATTCGATACGAAATTTATAATAGTTTTATTTTACTTTTGATACAAAGAGGCTAAATATTTTGAAAAATAATCTCACATATTTTTAAATAATAATATATAAATTTTATTTAGTTTAAATTATTAATGCTTATTACCATGCTTTAATTTATGGTTAATAACATTTTTTCATTAATATAATTATGTAATACATTGCGTTTTATAAGAAATCCATGATGAAATACATTATTTGTGATTACATATGTCGCATGGATTTTTAAATTTTGGAATATTATATTACATATTGGAAATGGCTAAATATAAATAATGTGAAAAGTGCAAAGTCATAATTTAGTACAAATATTTCAGATTACTATATAAACAGCAGTACATTATTAAAATTATTTATAATTCATATAAATGAAGTGATAATGATTCGGTAGTAAAAGGAAAGCATAAAGGAGGTAACTCTTTACTCTCTCACATCATTGAAATTATTTGAAAGTAAGGCAAAGTACATAGGTCTGTATCCAATTTACTGCTTTTAAATTATTTAAAATAGATGAAATATTCAAACAAATTTGCTTTCATGTTAGCCAGCAGAATGCATGGAACAGTGCTTACATGACAAAATGATTACATTGTATATTAAAAATATTCTAAGTTTTCAATTCATTTGTTTATATTTTTCTTTCCTGATCCTCACTTTCACAGAGAATATTTATTGTATTTATAATACTTAAAGAGTAGAGTTTTATGTATAACAATTGCACAAAGAAAGAATTAACCATACAATGAAATTGATAATTAGTTAAATATTGCATGATTGTTGTTGTCGTGTGCCAGCTAGGCTGGCAATATGGGTTGCGCTGCTCCACTTTTTCAACTGAACCATATTTTGGTGTGGAGTCTGATTTCTTCAGTACACTCATGCCATAGGGACCCGTTTATAAGGTAGGCATCCATTCACACCTCATTCATACTAGGAAAGGACAAAGACAGGATAGATAGAGAGAGAAAGTACATACATGCCCGAACCGGGATTCGAAACCAGGAACTCCCTATCCGTAGTCAGGGATTCTGACCACTAGACAGGGTGGGTGGCATTGAATGTTTAATATGAGCATATATATAGTAAACTCCTCAAATATACTACAATAAAAATGAATTGACAAAATGTTCATTACACCGCACAAGAGATTTACGTCTAAAAATATATTACCCGTATTTGGATTGTCAAACCATAAAAGAAGAATTTATACCTTGAGATTTTATTTCTTACAAGTGTTATTGCAATTTTCCTGTTCTGCATCTTGAAGTAGTTCAGATTAATATTTTTTTCAAGCTCACTCTGGCTTCTTTCTATGGATCCTGAGAACTCATTCACGGGAACAGAAAGTTAAAAATAATGATATATAAAATAGACATTGTTTCTAGAGCAGATTATATACTGTGTAAAAATGTGGTAAATTAAACTACAATATTCTAATTCTTTATATGTCTCGTGAAAAAATATTATTTTCAACCACTTCGAAATCTTGCACCAGTTATTTGATCAAAAGACAGATATACTGTCTAATCGTTAGAATTGAAAGTTTGAGCCAAAAAATTGATTAACCTCATAAACTTTTTTCAGCATCAGTGGTATTTTGATTTTCATATCAATGCTTGGAAATTTAGAAGAAAAGAATGACTAATATAAAGTGAAAAACTTCTTATTTTAGGTAATATAAAAAAAATCCAGCATTATTGAATATGAATATAAGTTTAGTATATAGTAAATTTTGTATGAATAATGTGTTCAAATATTTCACCTAATAACAACAAAAGGAGAGCAAATCTTAACAAATTTTCATTACAAAGTGTTATACCAGTTAATAATGGTGAATTCCTTACGTTAAAAATCAGAAGTATTAGAGGTTTATCAAAATCTGAAATTGCATTATTTTTCTAATTTAAATTATCTTTTCGGTATTTAAAGGTATACTAGAGTAAAAATAATATAAACCAGGATGGAAAAGTTAGCTGGGCTCCATTGAGTATAAGATTCACATGTCTCTCAGGTTAGTGAGTGTAAGAACCTGCAATAAACTGGGAAGCACTTGTTCCAAGAATACAAGGTATGTTGCGCTGGTCAAACGGTCTATCATGATGTAAGGTCCTACCAGGTAATCAGCAAGGATACTTGCCCAGATGCTCACGGACAAATTTCTGCTGGTGTCTACGAGGGGTTGCACAATGGTGATTGTTGGCAGAACATCAAAAGGGTTGATTGCGAGTGTTAAAAATGCTTTCTCTGCTGAATGTTGCCTCATCACTAAATAACACTACTGTAGGAAATCGTAGATTGGTATTCTTCCTAACCAGCATCTATTGCACAAAGTCTGCCCAGCAGGGACAATCATCTGACTCCAAATATTGCTGTTATTGCAAGTGGTATGATTGCATGTATTCTTCCTTTCATATCTGGTTTGAAAATACGAAATATGCCATGACTCTGGTTATAACGCCACACCACTGGTTAAGAAATATTCATTTCGTGAGCCACCGTTAGCTTATTTGTACAAGCAGCTACTTCAAATCTAATCAGAACTTGGTCCTATTTTTCTGTCTTTTGTGCATTTCACGAATTTCCTAAATTGCTGTTTGAGATGACAAACGAACCACTTTCTAACAGTTGTCAATGAATGCTGGTAAATGTGAGATGAAAGACGAGTTGGAAACTGCTGTTTGTACAATCTTTGTCCTTCAAGTGAATTCCATTTTGCTTCACATTATATGAGGTTTATATCAGCCAATTCTGCATGCGTGTACGCCACCATAGCATTCACGAAAGTTTTTGACGATGTTGTCCAGATATTGTTTGAAGTCATGATGCTGCGCCTTTTTCAAAAGACAACTACTACTTACTTATTGGCTTCTCCTGTTACCAATAAGAGCAAAATGCTGCTTTTCGATGTGGAAATTTGCATACGATAAATTCGGGATAGATTTTCAATAATTCTACTTTCCTCTTTTCTGCCTCTCAGAATGGAATGCAACCCTATGTTATTAAATAATTATTGCTTTTCGAGATGGGTGCATATATATATATATATATATATATATATATATATATATATATATATATATATATATATATATATATATATATATATATATTACATACCATTTTGCGACACTGTTTCAGAATTTACTTAAAATTGTATCCACAGTATGTCATTGTCTTTTGTCTTCAACTACTCTTTTTTCATTGAAATCTAAATATTTTTAATCTTATTACTGTAAGATTTCTTTAATTTTTAACGGCGATGTCTGTTCTAAATTTAAAAGTTAAACCCATATGTTAAGAAAAATATAAATCCAAATTTAACAAAGGGAAAGTAGATATAATATGAGAGATTTCTACTCTCATAAAATAATTATCATTCAAATTTATGTTCACATATTTAGTAGTTTTGTAGGAAAAACTATTTTTTCTATGTTTATTAAATAAATATATAGAAATTACTCGAACTTTCTTTCATGTAAATGCGCTTACAGTTATGTTATTAATTAAAATGTTAGCATTAAAATATTCTTATATTACCATATGAAAGTTTATTTGATAATTGTAAATTCCTATTTTCTTTTTTTAAACTTATTTAATATATATTAACACAAATCTTATGAGTTATGATATTGAATATATATTATAATATTTTGTTAATCGTATACAGTAAAACTTATCATGTGTGATTAAAAATTTAATAATAAGTTTACCAATGCTAGAAGGTTTTTAAATATTATCAATGAAAAGCTCATTCATTGTTCAATTTTATAATAACTTAATAAAAAATGAATATGATTATACTCTTATATATAGCATATTTTATAAGTCATAATTAATCAAGCTTCATTTTAAATTTAAGTCAATCTTAACTTAATAAGGGAAATTGTTAAGAAAGTTTTGTATATTAATTAACAACTTTTACTTACTTAATTATTTTAGAAATTTTATAATTATCAGTAAAATAATACTTTGTTTCATAATGTACATAAGTATCTTTTTCGTAAGTTGCTTTTCCAGCTCTAATTACTTAAATCAATAACGTCTGCGAACCAGGGGTTTCTATAAATATTCTGAGCATGTTCTTAAAATTTTATCGAGAATAATAAAATCAATTTTATTGTATTTTTATAATGCAATTATGTGATTTGCAAGTTAAATAATATTCACAAATAAGTTTAAAATTCTAAAAAAAATTATGAAATAGTAAAATTTAGTAAAACTTCAAAAATTATTGTGCATACGTCATTAAATCCAATTCCTTACTTTTATAAACACTGTCCTAATTGCAGTTCCTTCAGCTTAATACAATGTTCTTACTTTTCATGCGATTATATTTCATCTTGAATTTGAAAAAATTCTTTCTAAAATTAATTCAAAATAGTTGTTTGTAGGAAACGAAAAATAGTTTTAATAAAATTCACTTTTCAATAATTTCAATGATTTTTCAGTCAGTTTTTTGCAGCTATTTTTTAAATTATTTTCAATATCCCTTCCAAGATATCCTTTAATTTTTTGCAATGTTTTAAATTGAAAATAAATGTCAAAGCCTTGCCATAGTTTATTTCAAAATTTGAATAAATTATGGAATTAAATAACTAAAAATATAAAAAAAATTATATTTCAGTTTATTTACATTATTTTAAGGTAAAAATTACATTCAGATAATTAAAAATATTTATAATTTTAATTCTGTTATTTATTGGGATTTAATAATTTTGATAGAGGTTTGATTCATGTCGGAAAAATGCTTCAATAAATCGACTGATAGAAATTTAAATTACTAAATTAAGAAGGTATTATATAAGAAGATAAGCTAAGAATATATAAGAGATGATCAAATGAAAAGGTACGAAATGACACAGTGGGTACAAATGTAGACTTTATTCAAAATATATACCATTGGCTTGAGCACAACGATCCCACTGATAAAAAAGCCGCAGAATTTCTTGTTCCCAGAATTACTATGGCCGTAACGAGATCTAGTCCTTCTCAGCGTCCTTGAGTACGTCGTCGAAATTGAAGCGCTTATCTTTCAGGTGTTTCTTCAGTTGACCAAACACATGGAAATCTGAAGGTGACATGTCCGGACTGTAGGTCGGATGGTCCGACGTCTCCCACTTGAACTTGGAGAGTTCCATATGTGTGACTCTGGAGACGTGTGGACGCGCGTTATCATGGAGCAGAACCACACTCTTTTGGAGCAGCTGCAGTCTTTTGTTCTTGACTGACCTGCGTAGGCGTCGGAGTGTCTCACAGTACACATCGGAGTTTACGGTTTTTCTATGCTTGTGGAATTCCACAAGTATCGGAACTTAAACGTCGAAAAAGACGGTGAGCAAACACTTTTCCTGCTGCCGGTATGGTTTTGAACATTTTAAGGGGAGGTTACGACTCATGCTTCCACTGGTTCCTCACCTTCCGCTTTCAGAAATCGGATAACACCTTGCTGCTCCTCAATCGTCGACTATTACAATGCGAATGGCATCCTGTCCTCATACGGACTGGCGCATCAATTGGACGCCACTTTTGATAAGAGCCTCTTCTCTCTCCTGTGAACGCGGGTGCCCGAGCATGCTCCGATCCCAGTCAGAGACTCCAATCACATGCCGAGATGTCTCGCTACGTTCTCCTATGGCGGAATATGCAAATATTTAACTATTATGTTTTTACATCATTTCGTACCTTTTCATTTTATCATTAGCGCTTTTATACATTCATGCAAAATATAATGCAGCAGTAGCACATGCAATATGTTTATATAAATCATTTATGCAACAGATAGTTTTATACAAATTACATTTTAATGCTGTTGCTTAAGGAAAAGTTCTTAAATAATTCGTGTGAAAAAGATAAATAATTGCCACAGCATTTCTAACATAGATAAGTAACGAACTGAATTTTTTTTTTATCATACTGCAGAATTACTACTCCCGTCAACGAAAATTCCATGATCATTTAATCAGAATATTTTATCAATGGGCTTAGGAATATCTTCCATGAAGGTATTCGGGAGCTCACAATAATAGAGGAGAAAAAATACTTCTATACGCATAGATGTGATTGTTTGAATTATCCATATCACGAGACATGATGTAGAACTTCTCTAAAAAATGAGAACATTGGCATGATATGACTCAAAATGAATAATTTAATGACAAATGTACCTTGATCTTAGAGTAGGTAAGGCAAAATGATTTTATAATTGCTTTTTGGGGAAAAAGTTTGTGAGAATCTGAACTTCCTATTTTCTGCTTTAAATTGCAGTTTTGATTTGTTTTATTTTAAGCTGCGTATATTTACATCCATGCCACAATTAAAAGCTACTACGCAAAGTAGCTTAATAGCTTACAGATACTATGTAAGCAACTAGAGAGAATTTAAGTCTAGTTGTTTGGGGGAAGCTATACAGAGTGTTTGAGAATCTAAGCTTCACATTCTCTGTTATAATTGGTAGTTTTGATTTATTTTAATCTAGGTTCCATTTTTTGAGATCTTTGCCGCAATTAAAACGCTACTAGGCATAGTAAATTTTTAAATATTGTATTTTATAAATAAATTCTTAAATATCAATAAATGTTTGTCAAATTTCAATACAATGTAGTCTTAGAAATATTTTTTAAATAAAACAATGTTCAGCATGATAATTATGTTCATAGAAAGTTTTAGACCTAATGCTACAAAAAATTATATTATTCATTGCATTAGAAAAAATTATTTTAATAATGGTACTACTATTAATTTAGATTAGATGACAAATAATTTCGTGAAAACAATATATGCAAATGATACTTCACATTTTACGATTTTCAATTCCTTTCAAAAATATCAATCATATCAATATACAGTAAAAAGGAATAATATTTAGGAAAAATACCAATCATATCAATATACCGTAAAAAGGAATAACATTTAGGAAGACCGCATTTCTTAAGTATATTGCCTCTTTTACTAATTAGATCAAAATAAATGTGTGCTTCAATCGGAAACCATTTTTTACAAATTCCTAATGTTTCCTTAGAAAAAAGTAAAGCTGTAAAAAATTATAGGTAGATATTTTTTTGGAATAATATATTTAATGCATGATATATACAATATTTTTTAAAGAGAATATTTTAAGTAAAACGTATGTGACATAAAATGCATTGAATCAATTATAACTGTATAGTTTTGTTTAAATGCTTGTTTTCTTGTTATAATTTATTCATGGAAATTTACCAAAGAAATTTGTATCAATAATTTCAAACATGTTTGCCAAACATACAATGAAATACATCACGAGGCACTGAAGATGAAATGTTGTCAACGGATTGAACACATTGATTACAAAATCATGAAAACTGCATGGCAGATGCAGTACAACAAGTCACGAAAATAATGCGAAGTGCATTGCAATCTGTAACTGATGAAGCAAGATTTAACAAAAACAATCTATGAAATAAGCAATAGTCGTGTCAAAATAGCCCCTTCATTTTAATTATCTTTTAATCCCAGGAAAAATATTCTGTAGGGAGAATATCAAGCGCCAAAAACCGAGACATTTAGTGTACAACAGACGAGTACATCATGAGTATGGCGATCTGATTGAGAAGATTGTTTAACCATTCATGGTTCAACGTTTGTCTACTGATAAAGCAATTATGGTTTTAATTAGTTTTATTTAATTTGTTAATTTATTTTAATAAATTGAATTCCTTCTTATTTTATTTATTCAATTGATGTTAATTAAGTTGAAGCTATTATGATTTTAAGAATGGAGTGTAACTGTTTCAGGACTTACAATGCTTACAGATTGATGATGTAAGCATGAAATGGCTGTAGAAAACTTATAGATCAATATGAGGAACATTTTGCTGCATATATAGAGAACATTTATAATGCTGTTATAATGAACAAGGCTATTATCCTTTCATATTTATCCCAGTCTTCTATATTCTTGACGGATATTCATAAAGAATATCACTGACAGTGGAGAAAAATGGCGTTTCTTTGCAATTCTGCCAATGTATGTCTGTATGGGCTTCTGAATAGCCTTATTTAGTGTTGTCCTATAAATGGCGTTTTATTGAATTAGTGATAATCTAAAAGAATGTCGTGAAAGATCCAATGTAGGGTCTCAACTGTGGAACAATAATATAGAGATTGTTTTTGCTGTCACCACCGTGCTGTAACATAATCTCCAAAAAATCGTTTATTGTTGCAACACAGATGACAATTTTAGGAATTATCTAATTAGATACACGGAGCAGACTAATTGTCCCCTTGAATTTTATAAGATATAAATTTTTATATGCATTTTGATTGACAATAACGCATAGCTATAATTTGTATACATAGAATTGCAAGCTTCAGAATATTTAAAATGTATATCAAATAAATCTGGGCAGTTTAATTATAAAGCATACAATTAAGCACAATATGTCACGTATAGTATAATACTTGAGATAGAAGATATACCAAAAACAAAACAAAGCTAAGAAAATTAATTTTAACTATATTTCTTTAAAATTTTACTATCTATTTTATTAATTTTTATTCAAGAGTTAAAATGTAGAGAAGAAACTTTTATTTTAAAAAAAGCCAATGAAACACTCTTATTGCTATTCCAGTATCTTTTTTCTTTTTCATTTCATATAAGTGGGGTTGCAAAATGGACGCCATTGGTGTTGTTGACGAATTTTATGCTTTCTGTGAAAATAAATTAAAAACCGTTAAAAATGCGCTTAGTTCCAGATCAAACATGTATCAAGAGATGAAAGAAGAGGCAAAGTATACTTTGAGTGAGTTACGTTGTCTTATTTACCCAAACTTTGATAAATTTAAAAATGTACAATCACATATAGCTTATGAAAATGTGTTAATGAAAATACACAAAAGAAATCGTACGCGAGTGTAGTAACGCCATCTACAGAAACTTTTCAAAAACAAATGAGCGATAGAAAAAAATGTAGTCCCATCGTCTGTGCAAATGAACAAGGAGCCCTTAAAGCTGAAGATATTAAAAACATCATAAAAACGCAAGTCAATCCAAAAAGCAGTAAATTTGGTATCAAAAACGTAAGAAGTCTTCCAAATGATAAACTGTTGGTTGAATGTGTGTCTGGTGATTACAGGAAAAAATTACGCGATGTTCTGGCTGAAAAGTGCATCCCTTTTCTTCAACTCTTTCTAAACTAAAATATCTTGCCATTATTATTAAACACGCTTCTAGATCACTACAAGATGATGAACTTATCAAGGTGCTTATTTGAGCAAAATTTTGATATTTCAGTATCTGAGGAAGAAATTACAGAGTCTAAAGTTCGTTTTACGTTAAAGAAATTTGGGGACTCAAGACATATTATTATAATTAGTGTTCCACCTAATGTCCGTAAACAAATTTTAAGATTAGGATCTCTCAAGCTTGACTGGTCTGTGTATGAAGTTGATGATTTTGTTATTATACATAGATGTTTCAAATGTTTGGGTTGAAATCATAAGGCTGCTGATTGTAAAAACCACCTTGCTTGTTTTACCTGCTCAGGTAACCATAAAATCTCAGAGCGTTCTAATAGAAAACATCAAGTTTGTGTTAATTGTGCTAGATTTAATAAAAAAAGTTAAGATCCTTCAAAAAGAGTTAATATTCATCATAAACCTTATGATAAATGCTGCCTAAATGAAATTTTCATGAAGAAACTATCAATCTCTGGTATTGATTATGAATAATAGTTATTGTTCTCTTTTGCGTTTTGTCCAATTAAATCTATACAAGTCTAAAAATGCTACGTAGCAACTCATTCTCAATACTGAAACTGATAATAACAATTTTGTATTGATTCAAGGAAACCTCACTGTTACAAAGTGAATCTTCCTGGGCTTCCAAGCCATTTCAAAGTATTATTTGATTCCAAATCAGATGTTATAAAATAAACGATCATCATTCGCTCGAATATCATTTCTCTCTCTATCTTTGTTTATCATAATTACTCTGATTATAACACGATCTCAATTGAAATCACTATACAAGATTTGAATTTTATTCTGCTTTCTTACTACTTTGAGCGCGGCAGAAATATAGATGCTAATTTACAAAAGAGTGATTCTTTCATGTCTAATGTGTTAATTCTTCTCGACTTATTTGGGGAATGGACTCTAATAGCAAAAGTAATGTTTGGTTTAGTCCTTATTTAGATGCTAAAGGAGATAAACTATGCGATTTCTTCAGTACCAAACAACTCTTTTCAGTTAAAAAGGATTTCTGTCCTACCTTCTGTTCAACTCAAGATTCTAGCTACGTTGATATTAGTGTTGTTGGGGAAAGTTTATTGCAAGAAGTCATCAATTGGTCTGTTCCTGACTACGACTCGCTTTCTGACCATAGGATAATTTATTTTGAAATAGCCTTGTTTGATAATACTACGAACTCTGTAAGCCAAAACAGGCCTTAAATGTTTGACTGTAGAAGAGCACATTGGTTTCTTTTTCAGACTAAATGTTATAAGGCTATCAATAATTGCAGTTCCCTATTTGCCTGGAAAGTCTAATTTCTGAGCTTCAAAATGTCATGATTTCTGCCTAAAAGATAGCTATTCCTTTCAAGCATTATGATAAAAGAAATGTTCCTTGGTGGACTTCTGAAATAGCATGCATGCTTAAAAGTTAAATGCTTCAAGACGTCGCTTTCAAAGAGCCAAAAACCCAATTGTCAAGGAAATTCTTAAAATCAGTTACCTCCACGTTAAAGAAGTGTATAAGAACTTGATTAATAACTCAAAATTAAATTCCTGGATAGACTTTCTTTCTGATTTTACTCCTACAAATGTATCGAAGAAAATGTATAAAGGCATGAAGAGAAACTTTAGTAAAAGTGCCGAGTTTGCTGTCATTGAAACCACTTCTGGTCACTTTACATCTTCTTTTGAAGAATCTCCCAGTACTATCTCAAATGTTTCATTCCCAGATGACAATCCTTCTAATGATAATTACTTTCAACAAAATATTCGAGGATAATCTAACTAGGCCTACTTTGTGGAAGATGATGTACCTTTTACAGTCAATGAGGTTAATGCTGTTATTCACGGTTTGGCCAGTGGAAAATCTTCTGGCCTGGATTCCCTTTCCAATGAAATAATTAAATACTTTCACGTGTTCTCCTTCTGTTCTTCCTGCCGTATTCAATTTATGCTTAGAATTTTCTCTCTTCCCTGCTCTTTGGAAAAATGCTAAAGTTGTCTTAATTCCAAATTGTTTGAACTCAAAGCAACCGTACCTTAAGAATATTAGGTGTTTTAGCTTATTACCTTGCATTGGAAAATGTCTCGAAATGTTTTTAACAAACAGACTAAGATGTTATCTTAAAAATAGTAATTATGCTAGTAAAGACCAATAAGGATTCACACCACAGAAATCTACTTAGGATGCAATTATGCGACTTGTTTACATTATAAAGGAAGGGAAAAAGAAAAATTTGTTCACTATTATCCTTTCATTGGACATAAAAGGAGCGTTTGATAACGCGTGGTGGCCCCTTATCATTTTCTTAATGAAGGAGTCTTATACTCCCTCAAATATTCTCAATCTCTTCTGCAGTTTCTTGAACAACAGAACGGCTGTTCTCACTCTTGGCAATAAGTCGAAAGTAGTTAACATCCAAAAGGCTCTGTTTCTGGCCCATTTCTTTGGAACCTAATTATGAGTGACTTACTGAAAAAACTGATTGCATTTAAATGCTGGAAAATTAATTTTTCTGATTTTGTTCTTGATTTTACTCATAATTAGGCTCAACAGTGCAAGCTGGAATTCAATTTTACGAAGTGCAAAGTACTGATGATTCACAAAAAGGCTAACATTGATGCCCCTATCAATTTTGCTATGGGAAGCAATTTTCTGGAAGTTGTATATAAAATTAAATATCTTGGCGTTGTTATCGATAGTTAACTTCACTGGAAGTAACATTTGAAATACATTTTAGCTAAGGTTAACATTTTTACAAATGCATTGTACAGAATTTGCAATAACAGTTACGGTATTAAATTAGAAGTTTCAAAACTGATTTATAAACAAGGCATTGTTCCCGTTATTCTTTATGCATCGCTAATTTGGGGTGACAGTTTGAAGAAAAAATAATCCAAAAACTTATCAGGAAAATACAAAGAAAACTGCCTTTGAGGATTGTTAGAGGATTTAGAACAATCAGTTATGATGCTCTTTTAATTCTCTCTGGAATTCCACTTCTTGATGTTTAGATGTTTCATCAAAATGAGGCTTATCGTTATGTACAAGACTCTTTTTCTAACCATATTAATGGTAATTTGAACTTTTCTTCCCTACCCGTTCCATCAACAAGATCTCCTGCTCCTCTTGCTGCATTTGATAGCGTTAGGGAAGAAGACTATGATCTTATTTACTTCACAGATGAGAGTAAAGTTAACGAAAGAGTAGGTCTTGGATACGTATGCTTTCAGAATGGTTTTGAAATGAATCATCAGATATACCGCATTAGTGATTATAGTTCTATTTTCCAAGCGGAGTTACTCTGAATTAATCTTGCTGTTAAAGATACCATAAGCAAGCCGTTTCAAAAAATTTTAATTAGCAGTGACGAGATGTCATCCCTACTGGCTCTGCAATATGGAACAAGCTTTGAAAAACTTTTTGCGAAAATCCAGACTGCGATTATTATGTGCGATATCAAAAATATTCCTTTCACTTTATCCCACGTCAAGGGTGATAGTAGTATGTATGGAAATAAAAGAGCAGATTTCCTGGCCAAATCTTCTCTTTCACTTCCAAATAAACTCGATACTTTATCACAGAATGGAAATCAGGTTTTATTTGCTCTCCTAATTGTAAATGGATTAAATCTTTTTCCCCTTCAGTTCCCTGCAGAATTAATAACCACTGGTTATACACTGACTTCAAAATTTCGCAATTCCTCACTGGATAACGAAAATTTAATAGCAAACTACACCGTTTCCACATTAAAAACAGTGACGTGTGCATGTGCAACTCCCGGATAGACAACCATTCTCACATTCTTCTTGAATGCCCATCTGTTTCAAAAGAAAGGAACGAGCTTCATAAAGACTTAAATAATAGATGAGCCCCTGATTTTGGTGGACCTAGTTAAGAAAGAGAATTTTGTAATTTTAAAAAAAATAATCCTTGTTGTTATATAACTTCTTTTTTATTTTTATATCTCTTTTTTTCTCTCTGCCTTCTTTTATTATTATTTTTTTCATCTCATGATTTATTTGGATTTGTTTTGTAGTACATTTGTTGTACCTTCGGGACATGTGTTGTATTCCTTGGGGCACAGGGAGATATTTTTGTTTTCCCAAATAAAAAAATTCATATAAGCTGATAAATTTAGAAAAATACAGATAATTACGCCTTATAATATTTTACTTAGCTACATATTACTATTTCATGGCGTAAAATGTTATTTATTTCCTAATATTTAATCAAATTCAGGTTGCATTTTTGCTTAGATAATCACAAATAGTATTTAACAAAGCTCGTAAAATTTTTTCAAAAGCAATAGCTTTGAATGGAAAAAATATATGAAAAATCAAAATTTTTTGCTCTAAAATTATTTATATGATAAAATTTGAGATTTCTTAATTGATCATGATATTAAAATGTCTTGTTTTGAGCATCATGTTTGCATTTTTTATAAACTATTTAATAACAGTATTTATTATTTTTATTTTGTGAGTTTTACTGCAATAATATTTTAATTCTTCTAAAAATATTCGGATTTTGATATTCATTTTGCACAAAATATTCCTCTTGCATACCAAATTTTTGTAAGAGATGAGTAATATTTTCACGTATTTCTAGAAATAAAATCAGGTCAAATCAGGAAAATGAGATATTTTTTTTTTCAAAACTTTGTAAGCTGTTGCCGATTTTAAAATTACTATTTTGCTATTTTCAGAACTTATCAATATTATAAAATTTTATTTTTTACAAACATTTTCTTTGCCGGAGCTGCTTCTCAATGTCTTTTGAGAACAAATTATTCATATCTTTGATACCTTGAGAGATATGTCTTAATACATAAAAAGTTATAAGCCCCCTTACTTCTTAAATTTATTCGTAGTTTCAAAAAAGAAATTTAATTTTAAATTAAAAAATAGAATTATATAAAAATAGTTTAAGCATGTACAATTTTTATATAAGTCTAGGGCCTTTGACAGAGTATGGCGCCAACTCATGATTGTCAAACTGCACGCCTCTTTTGACATTAAGGGCAAGGTACTCCCGTGGATATTCGATTTTCTCTGGGATAGATCAATAAGAGTTAAGTACAATAACACTCTCTCGAATCCTTTATGAATAAAACCAGGAGTTCCTCAGGACTCAATCTTGAGTCAAGTATTGTTTTCCCTATATATCTCTGGTATCGAAAAAATATTATCAAATATTGTAAAGTGGGTATATTTGTGGATGATATCATCATCTACAACTCAAGCTCAGACATTGAAGACATCGAGCTTAAACTCAATAACGCTATGAACAAAGCTTACTCCTTTGCTGAACAACACAATTTAATTTTTAATGCTTCAAAATCAGTTTCTACCTTTTTTACAACCAACAGACATCTTTTCAATTACTATCCTCAAATTATAATGAATGGAACTCAATTGAACTATAATAAAAATGTAAAATGCCATTCGTTATATCCTAGATCAGGGAATTTCAAGTAATAAACATATTGAAGTACAAGTGCTCAAGGCTAGAAAAAGGCTGGATATTCTCAATTTCATTTCAGGTCAAGATTGGGTGCAGACACTAGCACAATTCACACTTCATACATCTCTACTTGTTAGACCAATACTAGAATATGATTTCCCTATCTATTCCTGTGCTTCCAAGACCAGTCTGGATTGGGTTGAGAGAGTGCATCACAGCGCAGCTAGAGTTATCACAGTGCTTCATCATAGTTGTCCAAATGAAATTGAGAATTATAAGATAAATTTGCCGACTCTTTCTCAGATAAGAATTCTGTGCCTTACAGAATATTATAACAAGCTAATTAGCTATAATGAGCAGCACAGAACTTCTAGATACCTCCTAGGCTGGACCCGCAACCAACGACTAAAGAAACACAGCCCCTTTTCCTATGCAAGGGCACAAAATCTTCCTTCTTTGAATGTAGACGGTCACTCATTGCAACCACTGGGAGCTGGATTAGAACTTGATGGAATATACTTACATGAGGAGCTCCTAATCAACTGTGCCAGAAAACTCAGAAATTCCGGCTCTCGTTAAACAACTGGCCCTCGAATAATCCATAATATCCCTCCATGTTCTTTGAAAATTTATACATATGGCAGTAAAGGTGTTGGGAGAGTCTCCGGCGGTGGGGTGTACATAAATACAGTCACCGAAGAACTAGAATTTAAAATAAGAAACTCAGATAATTGTTCCATGTTTAGATCAGAGCTAATAGCCATTAGAAGAGGTTTACAGTATGCAGTAGAGGTTTAGGATCAATTAAAGGATATATGGATATAGTCGTGCTTCAATCCAGCATCTTTTAAATTGGAACTCCGTTGGAGAACTAATTAGCCTGGACACACTAAATCTTCTTGATATATTGTCACCCGAACACACAGTGCATTTCCAGTGGATCCCTTCACACTTGGGAGTAGAGGGGAATGAAAGCGTATTTCTTGGCCAGATTGGCGTCAGAAGAAGAAGTAAACCCAGGAGAAGAGCTAACATTTAGTGAGATTTCTTCCCTGGTAAAAACTGAATTCAATACTTATGAAGATTTCTCCCAACCATCCATGATACTTAACCAAGATCTTATCAAACTGCCATTTTCCGCTATCTGAGTGGGCACACGAGAGGAATCACCTTTCAGCAGGGGCAAAGGACATTTCCAGACTGTCCTTGGTGTTCCGTCAATATGGCCTCCCCTAGACCTATCTTAACCTGCCTAAATTTTTAAAAAGACGATGTCCTTCGGGACCCATCACATTTTTTAGACATTTTAGATATTTTTGGTTTTATGGAGGATGTCTAGCCTAGCTAGACATCCTGAGATAAGTAACAACAACAATTTATATATTTTTTCTTATGCGAAAGGAATATGTAAATATTACTTTTAAAAAACTACCTATTACAAACATTCAAGAAATTAAAAGTTAATAGAAATTCAAGTTTCATTAAATTCATATAAATGAATAAAATATATGTATTGAAAAATGTTTGAATCCCTTATACTCTAATTTCCAAATACCCTTCTAAAATAATTATTTTATTTGAAGCTTATAAGATGGAAACTGAAAAATTCAAATCCCAAAAGAAGGGAATAGAATGATTAATTTGCTAACATGATTGTTTTTTTAATTAAAATTTTATAAGATATTGAAAAGAAGGAAAAAAACTGGTAATAAATATCATAATTATTTAGGAGAAAAAATTATGAGATATAAATAAAAATGGTTGTTACCAGCATACTTTTAGTATAAGAGAAGCCTTTAAATGTGATAAAGAGTGGAAGAAATCCCTTCATTCACTTCAACTTGTTTACTCCTTTTTTGTTTGAAAACTTCTTAATTTCGAAACATTATTTCAAAATATAAAGGGGATGTTCATCTGTTCTGTACTTCAATGTATGACAGACATTTATTACATTTTATAAGGAAAATTAAGAAAACCTTTAAATAGTATTAACAATGTATTATTGTTATAAAGTTATAAAAATCCGAAATATTATTGAAACAATCCATTATAGCTAAAAGCATTCAGGTTTGAATTTTTCATAATATATTAATTAGTTTCTAAGACATTTGGGAATTATATCATTTGTCAGATAATTTCATATAATGTAAATGTCCTAAATATTCGTTTTTTGTTTATTCTCAAATCGTGATGTGCATCACATTGATGTTATAAAATGTATTTATTATAAATATAATCTATACATTATTTCTGATGAAAATATGTCGAAACACAAATCAAATAAATAAAAAAATATTCAGTTTAAAAAATTCAACGTATTTAATTTTATAAAATATTATAAAAGTTTGTAAAACCTTTTTTGATTATTAAAAAATATATCTGCATTGATAACGAAACAATTTAAAATATCCCACACATATAATTTTCTTTATATATTACATTATAATTATATACTAATTTATTATAATTATTTACTTGACTTTGAATCCTTCATTTTTCATTAAACTTATCTTTTATATATTTTTTTATTTTATTCTTTATGTTTTTCTTCTTTTTTTATGAAAATAAAATTTTACAGAAACTGAAGCCATTTTAATAAAACATAAGATGCAACAGTGGTCTTTTAATCATTGTAAATAGTTTAAACTAGTATTCTACTTAGAGCAAATTTTAAATAAAGAAATAATTCCATACCCTTTCATAATTCTTTAAAATTTACGTACGGCTATTTCTTGATTTTTTGTCCATATTTTTGACGCCAATATAGGTGACAAATTGTGAGTAAGGAAATGAAAATGACAAACAAGAAACTATGTTAATTAAAGTGTTGAAAACACCAAGTTTACCAGAAATTAAATTTTATTGTCAATATTTATCACCAAAATTTTTGCTAACCAAGGGGAACCAACGTACTGTGAATTATTGGAGTTAACTTCTACACCGAACCTAATAATTCACAGTACGAACAAATATTCACGAAAATCACATGTATGGAAGTAGAAAAAATTTTATTGTTACGAATATTTATATTTTGTAAATAAATAAATATTTTCAAATTTATTTATAAGAAAAAAATTCTGATGTTTCACATTTCTAGTCACATATGATTAAATTACTTATTTAGGCTACATTTTGTATGTTAGAATCACTTTTACGAATAATTTATTTGAATATGATTTTCTATGGAATATATCTGAGATCATATTAAAATAAATTAAAACATACATATTAATCTTATTAATTAAAAAAAATAATAAAAGCGAAATATGTTTTTACAAAAATAACTGTAGAAATATATTAGAATTACCATAAAGTGTACATTTTTATTCCTTAAATCAGGAAATTAACCCTTTTATATAAAATTGATGAGGAAATAATAACTTTCATCTAAATATATAACATAATGAAACGCATTAGACAAAGACAAATTTAAAATTCAAATTAAGAGCTTGATATATATATTAATAACATACACCGGTAATTTACGCATAACTATTTTACTAACAACCATTTAAACATTTTCACAATGAAAAATAGAAAACACATTAATTATACTATGGAAAAAATTTTATATAACATTTACATTTTTAAGACATTTATTTATCTGAATGTGTAATGTTTCATATAGGATATTAAGTAATAAAATGACAATTTTCATGCTTATTATTTACCAAGGATTCAATATCACTAGAAAATATTACGTTCTATTCTCACTTAGAAATTTGTAGCAACATAGTCTCTTTAAGGAAACTGAGTATTCAAAATAAAAAAAAAACATATATATTCATAATGAACACTGAATCACAAATTGTAAAAATGGCTCTATTGTGATGTATAAGGGAAAAAATAAATGAGAAGGTGACAAAATATTGAATTTTGGTTTTGTAAGATATGAAATGATTAGATCCATACGGAACTTATTTATTTGAACTTATTTACACTTATTTATTTGGAATGTATAGTTTGTAGAAAATGTTATTGTACATTATAAAGTAAAGTATATATCTAGCTTAAATTTTGCATTGCAATTGAAACAAAATAAAATTTTGAAAAAAGTTAGATTGTAAAAATTGTAGTGCATTAAAGGGCATTCACAATGAATGAAATTTCAGGAAGTTTAATTTAAGAAAAGGAAAAAAAGTTCAATAGAATATCTCACAGTTCATTTTAGTATGTAAATTTTAATAATTTGAGATTCTGGATGATGAAGTTACTAATTAAAAATAAATTTTTCAGTGTTTAATATTTACGAAGTAGCAACATTCTTATTGAAAACATAACTTTTCTTTCTCAAAAATTCCTCTTCAAAAATGACATATATTTTTTACAAAAATTTATCTCGTTGAAAGCAATTTATAATTGAATATTCCAATCAATACGCGCGTATTTTCTCAAGAAATAAAAATTTGTATAACGTAAGGGCATGCAAAAACAAAATCATAAGTTGTAATTTCATTATTTTTATAATTTACGACCTTTCTTTAAATAACTTTAATTTCACGAGGTATATAATATTTAATATGACAGGTTTTTCAATGTAGTGCACATTAGTTAACCCTAAATCTGTCACTGTGGTGCCTCCTTTCCATATTCGCCTTAAAGACTTTTGCCTGATCTTTCTGTAACTGTGGACAACCCATGGATAAGAAGCATATTGTGGAATCTATCTGCATTTAATATAGGAACGTGGCTTATTGGCACTTAGGCTTTTTTGCCAAATGTCTGGATTTTATATGAAGAAATAAAATATTGCTTTCATTTTACAATTTTAAATTATTTAGTTGTAGTCTGAAGTACTATTTGTTGTTGTTGTTACTAATGACAATTTTACAAGTCAAGATCGCTATGCCTTGGCTTTCCGAACTTAAGTCAATTGAGAGCGTCTTCAGTTTTTAATCAGAGCACCATGAAGGTGAAAGTACGACTTTGCTCTACACACATGCCATAGGTACCCGTTTATAGGGTAGGCAACCATTCACACCTCATTCATACAAGGAAAGGACAGGATAGATAGAGAGAGAAAGTACATCCACACCCGAACCGGGATTCAAACCCAGGACCTCCTTATCCACAGTCAGGCAAGCTGACCACTAGAATAGTTGGGTGGCAGTACTATTTGTAATTTAGCTTTTGAATAGATCAATATAATGAAAACAAATAACGTAGTTCACCTATTGTATATATACAATACTTATAAATATGAATATTTGGATCCATTTGTTTAATTTTTTGGTAAGTATTTTTCTCTTAAATTTACTTTCCAATTCATACATTTTAAAAATTCTATATTTATACTCATACACATAAAGTTTACTCTACATTAATATATTCTGAGAGAAGAAATCATTATATATTTTCTGGATTAGTAAATTTAATTGAATTTAAAAGAAACTATAAATAATACATATTTCAATCAATTATTTAAATTAAGTGAATTTCTCTCTTTACACAGTAATTTTATGAAAGGAAAGTAAATTCCATACAAAATTATATAATCAAATTCCTGGTTTAATTAGGTATAATATTCTGTAATAAACTATAGTAATTAAATTTATTATTTTTGCTACTATTATAGTTTGCCTTAATACAATAAAGCTATGAATTTAATTATGTCTGAAAATTCCAAGTTTCGATAAATTTTCTTATTTTTAAAGTTACTTATTGTTAATTAAATAAATCTAGATTATTGTACAATATTAAATAAAGCACAGAAAGAAATAACTTAAGAATTTCTGTCTGGTAAATTAATATAACCTGAACGGCATTGTTATATATGTTGGATTGTTATAATCCATGCATGGAAAAATTCCCGCTTTCTTTATCAAAATTAATTTACATCATTTTTAATTAAAGATATTAAGTTTGTAAGTTTTATCAGATTGTTTTTTAAATAGTTAGATTTACATAGTTATATTTGCATAGATCAAAAGTGAATTTTAATAAATTCAAGAGCTTTTTTAAAATATAATATAGTAAATGAAATTTTAGCAGATATTTATGCACCAAATGCAATAATTTTCATATTAAAGGATACATTATTACGAAACACGATTAAATTGTTGAAATAAACAGCTGTAAAAGTCATAGACTGGTTGTTAAAATTCATAAGGGTTTTTAAATCAGAATCATAATCCCTCTTAATTAAATATATTTGCGTGTCTGTTTAAAAATGTTTTATTCAAATTTTTTGTTACACTAATTGGGAATTCTCCAGAAAATATTTCTCTTAATCAATTTCAGTATTTTTTAAAACACAGATTATTTTTATCTTTCACCTTAAGTAATCGAGTATTAAATATTGCATTACATTTACGTAAAAATTGACAGTTAAAAATAAAATATTTTGATAATACAAAAACAAATACTAACATCATCAAAACATCCACATACAAAATTAATAAGTACTCAAAGAAATACATTGTATTTAAATTAAATATTTTGTACGCAAATCATATTTATTGATGAAACAATTTTCTAACAAAATATATTCGCTTGCAGTATTTTCAAATTGTAATTTGCTT
Organism: Latrodectus hesperus; assembly: GCA_037975125.1. Taxonomy (NCBI): domain Eukaryota; kingdom Metazoa; phylum Arthropoda; class Arachnida; order Araneae; family Theridiidae; genus Latrodectus; species Latrodectus hesperus. The sequence goes on from CM075858.1 coordinate 51,134,274, forward strand.
TAGACTCTTTTTTTGTAAATTATATAAAGTTCTTATTTTTAATTATATAAAATTGATACTTGTTCTTATTTTTAGAACATTTAATTATATCTTACTGGAAAATATTGTAGTTGGGGCTAATAAAATAAAAAATTACCTTGAAATTAAATTATTTCCAGTAAGAATCCAAATATAAAATTAGTCATCATCAAACTCTTGTATTTTTAAATACATATTGATAATTATTCATTAATAATTTTAGGTTTAACTTATTGTAAACTATGTAAGAAGTATATTTACAATATAAAATGCTAGTTTTTGTAATTAAATAATGTGTAATGTACTCTATTTTCTAAATATAAGTGAAAATCTGATAGATTATATCCTGAACTATTAAACGTATTGCTTAAAATTATTTAGAAAATAAATTTAAACAGTTTAAAACTTTTTAATTGTTATTTTAAAAGAACTTAATTTTGTATTTTCTGGAGTCCGAAGTATGAAACAATAATTACAGAATCAACAAAAGCAGGTTAATAAGTTACATTATGCATGGTGGGGATATTTAAATACCTTACCACTATTTTATTTTGGAAAACTTATTTTATGATATTCTGTTCCAGTAGTATACATAGTTCCAGTATAATTTATTTGGCAATGCTTCAAAATAGGATTCCAAATAGTATTGTATATTAGTTAAATTTTTTTCACGAAATCCGGAAAGCACCCACACTTATTAGGATTAATGTTAAATAATAAGTTTTAGCTGATCATTCAAAGAAATACCTTATTTTCAAAATAACATTAAGAAGCTGAAGAACACAATATAATTTGTTAATCTGTATTAAAACGGATGAAAGGTTGAATTACTTCCTAAAAATTCAAAAACAATTCACTTTGATATGCTTATTTCAAAGAAATGGAGGGTCGTTGGACCACACTGAACACCATATCTAATTAATAGCAATTATTATAATTCATTGGTTACCAAAAGAAATGATTTTATTAACATTGTAGGACTAGTAAAAGAACCATGGGAATCAAAAAATCAGTTCTTTAATATAGAAAATATTGTATTAAAAAGTGCTCAAATTATTTATTATATAAGTGATTGTTTTCTTTCCATTTCAGATAAATTAAAAAATTAACGTGCTCTAGAACTTTTTTTCTAGAAGTAAGTGTTAAAAATACATTAAAATTTTAATTATTCAGTTTTTAAAGAGTATGTTAACTAATTTTATATTAAGTTCACAATTCATAAAAATTACTTATAAGTGATTGTCTTTTCCTTTATCATAAATTTCTCAAATGCTTAAAAATGATAAGGTTGTAAAAAAATTTTTTAACTGATTTATATATTTTTAGTCATGTAGGAGATAAAATGTTATAAATCTAATTTATAAAATATGTTAAGTACATCAAACATTTATGTTATTAGTGTTATACAAACACTCCTTTATGGACATAAAAATTAGCTCATGTAAAATAAAAATAATTTTATAGTGAAATAACAGTGATTATTTTATTTATGAATCTAATTATTTAATTCTTCAATAATATTTTCGGAGAACTTTTAATTTCAAATAAGTTTTTTAATTAATAAACTTTTCTAAATTTTTGTTTAATAACTTTGCAATTATGCATGCTTAATAAGAATGGAATTAAGTCGCCAATACTCATCCACGCACACACAACTCCAATTAACTATTATTTTAGTCTCTAGTGACAAGAAACTAAAATAATCATGAATATTTTATTTCAAGAAAGCAATAATAGTTTAATATATAAAACATTTAAAGCAAAAAAGAAACAGAAAACTTTGAGGAGAATCAAGTGATAAATTTTCATATTTCATTTCTTAAACTTATGATATTATAACTTGTATGTGTTGATTAACACCTTAAAATTTAGATTACAGAGAGACACACTATTATTTTTGATATGATATGTAATAAGCAAATCTGAATACTAATTTTTAAAATTTGATCCTGAACTATTTGTCTTAAATTGATGGCAAAAAGTGCACATAAAAACCATGATATTTTGATTCCATTAATTCATTAAAACCATGCTTAGTAAATTAATTTTATTTAATAACTTCCATAAAATTACTGTTGAATAACTGTACCCCATTACAATAAAATTGATTAAATACTGCTGAAATGTATAAAAAATAATTTTGCAAAAATTTAGTATTTTTTATTTCTAATAACATGTTAAAAGACAGGAGAACATCAAAAATATAAAAATAATATCAATGAATTCTGAATATTAACAAATTATGAATAAGAGTAAAAAATAGTAGCGTTTCCAGATTGATATCCTCGGGAGAATAGGTGCTCTAAACAGGTGAGACAAGCCCATAATTTTATGGAGACAGATACGTTCATATACATTGATTAGAGATAGATATTTATCCAGATAATTGCAGACGCAATATGGTAGCAGTTTTCATCTTAAACTATTAAGGGAAATTCCAAATTTCTTTGAACCCTCGTTCATAAGAATTTCTATTTTAGAGCTCCTTTCGGTAAAAGTCCCAAAAAGTGCTGAACATTCTATTAAAAGAAAGACTAGTAAGAGGAAGACTGAAATTAGTTTTCCAAACTAGTTCAGAATCCTTTTGTGTGTGAGAAGTACTATCTTATTATTTCTCCTAACTTTGGATTTGAAGAATATTTAAACGATTATCTATGGCTAAATTTCGAGATCCGAAGGTTGCATTATATGTTGGATAAGTTATTTTTGAATCAGATAATAATAAACCTTTTTAGAAAGACTCCAGACGTGGTCACAATTATGACAAAGTATGATAAATGGCCAAAATCTCGCCATCAAAAAATAATTTATGGATGTCAATGAAACCCCAAATCGTTAGTCTATATTCTTAAGCATTCCTTCTCAGGATAAAATAATTCTAATTGTATCGAGTGTTAAAGCTCCTAAAACTATTTCACTAGTTTTTGAGACATCTTTGAGCAAATTAAAGTGAATATATAATCCTCTTTTAATAATGTAGCTAATAGGGATTAATCTCAAAATTCAAGTCTTATGTAATATCAATAACTGCAGACACTCATTTTGTGTTTTGATGTTTCTGTCACTGACTAGAGAAACCTGATTCCACAGGGACAAACACCTATGAGTTCTAAGAATTATTTCGAAACAAAGAACTCTTTATTCAATAATTATTGATTGTACAAATGTACATAATCCTTGCCAAGCAGCATGTTATCCTTGCCAATCCAAGATTTTAGAAATACATTAGTGCAACTGCATACATTGGAGAGAAGGTTACTGTTTAATAGTTTTACAAAAATGTTTTTCATTTATATTAGTTTTCAGGAAGAGTAGATTTAGATCAATAAAAGCAATGGAAAGGATTTCCTTCTTGTCCAAAGCATCCCTTAAATTTTGACTAAGTAATGAAACGAGTTGGTGAATAGACTTTGATTTCGTAAATCAAGTTTGTTCTTTTAGTGTGCATAGGTAAAAAAAAATCAGTTTGATCCATTAGATTTCCTATATGATCTTAAAATCGTCTGTAATTACTAACAAGGCTTAAATCTGAATCACTTTTGTATATTTGATTATAGTTACATTACCATTGGAAACGAAATATTCCAGAGTACAAGATTAAATTGAATAACTTTAAGATGGTCTCACCAGCGTGAGGCCCAAATGAAAAAGAAATGTTGCAAATATTTCATACTCACCAGTAGATTTCTGCGGTTTCTCAGGTTTCATTGCTGAGAGTAACACATTTGATCTATAAAGGAAATTAAAAATATTCAAATCGAAGTAAGAAATGTTCTCGTTTCATTTGGCATTTCCGAATATTTAAAGAAGTACATAAAATCTATAGCATCGATTTTTCTGTTGTAGACTAGATAGGTATTGAGCAAAAAAATTAGTGACTGTGACATCTGAGGTAATTTTCTTGGCACCAAAAAGGGCAGATTTGGATCGACTTTACTGGCACTCCTATTATCTAAAAATCTGATAGGGTAAACAATCTGATAGGCCATACTTGAAGAAATCAAGGCTTGAGAGAAAGTGAATATACATGGTACGCTTCTCTTCCAGTATATATTTCATGAAATGTGCAGCTAATTTTCTGCAATTCTGTTCATTATTTAATGGGTACAGTTAAATCCAGTTTACTCCAGATTTATTCTCAGGTTCCCTTATGATCCCTCAAATATTTACCCAAAATATCTATAGTTTTTATCTTCCTCTGAACTCTTTTCAAAACACACCAACCAAATTTTTCTCAAATAAATCAATTTAGGTGTTCAATATTTTGATAAAAATTAATGGCTTTATGTTCCAGCTCTATACCCAATAAAAATTTAACTAAGCTCTAGTTTGCCTTTTCAGAAAATGCTGGAAATCTTTATGGTCTACTAATGAAATCTGCCAAATTAAATTATGCCAGAGCATGTCGATGATACGAAGTATGATCTTCAAATACTTTGCGATAACAAATATGGAAAATATCGTAAGTTGCCAAAAGTAGATCTGGTAAAGTATCAGTACCATTATAACGTAAGTATGTAAGAGAGTTGTTTCAGTCATTTGATCATTTTGCCATAAATTTGTAGCCCTTTAGTGTATAATTCTTGCCCGTTTCTCACAACGAGGAGGTAGCTCTGCGCATCAATAAGTGTGTTAGTAAATGGAGTTACTTGCAAAAACTGTGATAAGAATATAATATAATACAATTGCATTTAAATTGTTCTTCAAATAACGATGACATACGTCATTAATTTATATTTGAAATATTCCTTCTAAGTGTGAAACACAATATGCAATGTAGATCTAAAATAAGTCTAGAATTAGTCTAAAATAAATCATATTTTTCTGAAGTATTCAATCAACTTCATATAAGTTATTATTAAGTGCACCTATAAATTACATTTTATTTTTAATATGGGTTTTTTTTATTTAACTGATACAGAAAATAAGTATCATGTAAATATGAAGTACTATTATTGCATAATGCGCATCAACAAATAGTTCACCTTTTTAAAAGTGTCAATTGGTCTCTCTATTAAAGAGAACGGTTGATATTCAATGAAGAAAACTGTATAGGATCAATAATACTGAATTAAAATCAGGAATACGTGTGAACTAATTATAAAAAATATTAAAAAAACCGGAACAATATTGAGGGAAAGTTATAAACTATACAAAGTTTAACTAATTTGAACAGTATAATTATATTACATTCGATTATTAAATAGTATATAATTAATTTATGTGCTATTAATTGTAAGAATTTTCCCTTATGAAACAAATTCTTTTAGAAAATTGAAGTTAGGTCATGACTAAGATGTTTTATATCAACCAATTTGTACAAATTGGCGCACATAGAACTTTTGAAATAGTGTCTTGACAAAAACATCTCAGATACTTCATATAAGTAATTACAGTGGATACCTAAAGGGAACAAACAGATGTGCATCTCTCTCATGAAAAATCAAAAGAAGTGAAGCATAAAGGTTATACAAGCAATGTCGTATTTCAAATCTTCTTACTTTCTTTCGTGTTGATCAGCGACCAGAAACGAATAGATATGCTTACTATTTCAGCAATGAAAGAATGCTCACAAAAAAAAGAAAGAACGTGAGATATTAAAGAGCAAGGATATAAGGAATTTGATCCAAAAATGATTGTTTTCGCAAAAATGCATAACATATGAACAAATGAAATGAGTAATTTTGAGAAAGACGATGCATAATTTCTTCGCAATAAAGCCTGTATCAAAATTTCAGTAAAAATCTGCAGTACTGAAATTTCAGTAATAATTGTCTCTACCGCATAGACATTATGCAGTGAATTGTTTATATGGAAAACAAAAATCTACAATTTCCTGAATTAGTACTTGTTTCTGATGACATGAAATTCAATGCAGAGCCAGAATTTTCGAGATGTTAGGTCTGACAATTTTAATTATATTATTTTTTCTAAACATTAGCAAAAAATTAAATTTTTATTTTGAAAATCTGGAATGAATTATTTGATAACCTAATGATAAACTTTGGCATTTTTTAAAATAATTTATAAATGGTTCAACATTTCATAATTTAGGAAGAAATGCTTCCTAGTCTATTGCAAGTTGTTGTCCTTTCCATTAAGAAGGGCATGAGTTCAATACACACATGATGGAATCTCAGAATTTTCTTTATAGAATTCTTCAAATTTCCTTCGTGTCATATATTCCTACTGATAACTTGTGGTTTGGACGCTGTTCACTTAAAATTACTGAAATTTTTATTTCTGTAAAATTAAAATTCTTAGCAAATTCGCATGTGAACTTACTGAATATCTAATAATGTTAATCTTGACATTAGATGTCCTTGTGTGAGAATATTTATCATTTATTAACCGGTGGGACCTCAACTATTATTATTTAATTTGTATTTTCGTGTGAACAATAATACTGGACCATGTCTATTTTATTTATTTAATTGTATTGCTCAACATTGTTTTAAGTTGAAAGTGAAATTTAAATTGACTTTTTGTCTTAGTTGATTGAGAACATATATTCTATTTTAATAACTGATTGTCTAAATTTTAAGTATATATAAAATGTAATTTTATAGAAATAATTTCATAAAATACGTGTGATTAAATATAGAAAATAATATTAAATCATTAATTATTTTATCTTAGGAAGAACAACTTTAAGAACAAAATACAACTAGAAGGAAAAATGCGTGTGTTAAACATGTTCTAAATTTATTATATATTATAAAGAAGAAAAACGAAATGAAACTTAATTTCTAAAAATGAAAGTTTATATTATATCATCTTATATAAAATACATTTAACATAGATATTTTTAATATAAATATTACATAAGAAAATGTGTTTTAATATAAATGTTGCGAAGTTTAGTTTCCAAATTGCTAAGGATTTAGGAGATTGCATTAACTATTATTTTTAAGTACTGTAAAATAAAATTTTCACTTACACACACACACACACATGGCAACAGTAATATCATAAATATTCTTGCTAACATAAAAATACATGGTGCTTAACTATAACAAAAATTAATTGAAAAATAATCCTTAAATAAGTCTTCATTCTAAGTATAAAGATATACCAAGTAACAAAATCAGTAACATTTTGAAATTTTGTAAATTTAAAATTTAACTCTGAGGATCATCAAAGGATTTATTCACAAACGTGTCTTCTGTTGTATAAGATGATTATTGCATGAAATAAATATATGCCTGTAAATGAATTATAAAATTTAAATAAGAAAACCTAGTTTTTCTTCTAAAATTGCAGCACTCTTGTTCAATAATTAAATTGAAGGAACTGCTCCCTTAACAAAATTTCGATTTCATTAAAAATAAAATGTCTATGTAACTGAATAAAACAGAATTACATATTACTACATTAAAAATGTGATATTTTGGATTACATTAAGCAAGACTTCTTGTCATCTTTAAAAACTTGAAATAAAATTTATATGAACTTGTGTTTTCAGTACTTTGGAATTAACAAAAACTTTTGTTATCTGTATCTTTAAATTATTTTGAATTATTTTCTTTAAAGCAATTAGTTTTCCATCAGATGTTCCAACGAAATTAATGTAAATAGAAGATCAAAACTTATGAAATATTTTTAAGATGTTTTATTGAATGAAAAAGAAAAAGTTGTTATTTTTATAGCTTGTATTAGCTATATATTATAAGCATAAAATGCAAATATTTACAGTGAAACAGTTATGTTTGGTAAATTTTATGTTGCTAAATTATATTTAATTATGTATTTTAATTCCTAAAATTATAATAAAAAATAATAAATCAACTTGATAGAAAACAAAATTAAATTAATATTTATTTTCTAAAAATACTTTATACTTTATTAAAAAGAATTATATAATATTAATTAAGAGAAACCTAATATTTTAAACAAGAACAAACTGAGTAAATTCAAATAGTATATTCATAAGATTGTTTACAGAGAAATGCAAATAATATATTTGGTAAGAGGAAAAAAATTGCCGGTAATATTGCAAAGAAAGTAACAAACAAAGTTTTTAAATTTTAATTTCTTAAAACTTTTATTTTTGAAGAATACTGGTTTAATGAATTTCAAAGCAATTCAGTGATTTTTGGGAAAATTCCAGTTCATGCTCACCTGAAAGATAAAGAATAAGGTCATTTTAAATCGATTAAAAGTAAAATTTTCACAATGTTTTCGAATAACATTGAAAATTTTTACCATATTCGTATTCAAGTAGATTCTATGTTATAGCAAACATTTAATTAATTTAAAATTATTTCATCTTAATAAAATAAGAGTTTCTCATCCAGATATTGAAACAACGCATGAAGAAATAATAATTATATCGATTGATATTTATAATTTCAGCATGAAAAAAGTCTTTGGTGACAACTGAAAATTTAAAAAAATGAAAGGTGGTCGAAGTCTGCAATATTGGTTTGAAATTAAAATAATTTCCTTTATTTAAATTATCATTGAAAGTATTGATTTTCATTAGAAGTTTTATTTGAGATTTCTACGTATTATTCTCTTTTATACATTCTTGTCATACTAGTCAATTATTGCATTATTATTCTGCGCCATATTCCAGTGACTTTACTTACACAACTATTGTCATATTCATACAAATATAAATATTATATAAAACTTTCTGAATCTGATATTCATAACTATTTTCCAGTTAAAGATCAATGCTTAAATATAAAGTTCATAGGAGAGTAATTTAAAGTTATTATCTTTTAAAATCTTTTTCTATTACTTCCAATATATTATTTTAAAACGTCAGAAAGAAAAACTATTCATTCAAAATTTCATTCAAAAATAATTCATTCAAAAGTTTGTAGGAATATTAAATCCGAGTTTGTTTTATTAATGAAAAATACTCTTCCTTTTTCGTACCGGTGATAAATACTATCTCACAACTTATGTAATAAATTTCATTCTAAGTTTTGTTTTGAATCCTTACTTGAGAGAACAAATTTTGTGTACAACTACTATTTTTCTAATTTTTTCAAAATATAATTATGTATGAGAACATTAATGTATAGCAAACATTTTATCATACAATGCTGCTGAGTTTGTGTTTATTTTTTTATGTTTTGAGAATTCAATATTAAATTTAACAGTCATTTCATCGATTTAAAATTTATAAATGTAATTTTAAAGCTTGTTGTTAAGCAAAAAACAATATTTTAGTTGACACTTCAGTCATTCATTTACCTTTATACTTGTGTCAGCATTCGTTAAAATATTAACTGCTTAAAAACTTTGCAATAAATGTGATTTAATTATCAAAACCTCCTTCAGTCAGATGGTTAAATTTATCATTAAATTCAATAATATATTGAAATATTTAATGTTAGAATAAACAAAATAATTCTTGATGCTATGCTTGATGCTGATGCTAATATAATATATATTTAAATGTATATAAATGAAGTTAAATGGTAAATCAATCTGAAATATTATTTTATTAGGAAACAAAATTCAGAGTTTTCTTTCAAATATTCTCTTATAAAAAGAAAGAAATAGCCTTAAAAATTTAAATCAGAAGTATCTTGGATCATCTGTTGCATAATAATGTTTCATAATGAAAATATATTCAGCTCTAAACACAAAATGTCAAGGAAAACACTACGATTGATAATGTATTTTTCTTATTGATATTCATGATTTTTGGATTCATTCTTTACCGATGACTAAATTTTATACAAATCTTATAATCTAAATATAAGAATTGAATTTTATTCTTAAAGTAATATTATAGTTTTTGAGGCCAAAATTAAAATATTTATATGCTAACATTTTTTTTTTGAAATTTAAATTAGGTGAACTTTATATTGAGCAATTTCATCCAATCATTTTTGTGATTAATGAATAAATAAATATATTTCTTAATTAAAATCAAGTACTCATTTTTCAAAGAAAACTAGAATAAAATTTCAAAAAAATTATTGAATACAGGAAAAACAACAATATTTTTTATGAAGATTGCTGTCTTTTGTTAGTCATCTGAACACTTCTGAATAAAATTTACATTTAAAATACACACTTCTTAAATATTGAAATATTATTCTCTCACTATCAGTTTCTTTAAATATGAAAAAAATTATGGTACTAATAGCAAGATCAAAAGGTTCTGTATTAAGTTTGGAATTTTTGAAAAAGCACAAAATACGAAACCTTATATAGTTTCAAAAAAACCAAATTGTAGAAATTTATGAGTTGTGACAACTGGGATTAGAAGCCTTCCTGTTTATAAGCGTTTCTAAAAGTACGATTGTATAATGGTAAATGTTAGAAGTGTAGTGTATAGAAAGTCACAAATATAGCAAAATAAAATCATATTACAGATATCTAACAAACAATGGATGCTAATGTTAATGAAGAGCTTAAAAAGAGAATCTAAATCAAACAATGCCAATAAATGCATTTTAGAGCAAATTCATAATTTTAAAAAATTTATGACCGATTATAAATTCTCAAGATATTTGTTACAGTTGCTTATGCCAAATGTCATTTACAATGATTCTATTAACCTCGAAACCTATTTGATTGATAAGTGGTAGATAATAATTCAACCTGACGAATAATCTTTGTCTTTTCCCTATAATAGCATATTTCCAATTTTGAAACACATCACCATAAACGATTCATCATGATTGACTTATCCAAACTGCTAAATAGGGAGGTGAATCTCTTATGGTATGGAAATCAATAATGTAACATCCACTGACTCAATTGTAGCTATGGAAAACAGTAACAACGAAAATTAGAAAGAATTACCAACTATCCATGTTCATCATTTGATTCAAACTATATTTCATCAAAAAGTAGAATTTTCCTGAAAGTAATTCTAAAATTTTACGATGTGAATTTTCCGCTTGTAGTTTTATGAAAAAGAAAATGAACTTAAGCATTAACTCCGGCTCATGCAACCTTTAGATCTCGAGATAATGAAACCACTATAATATAATTTAAAGAGTTCAGTCTTGAATCAAGAGTGGCTACTGACATTTCTTCTAGAACCTTGCCAATACATGTATAAAGAATGGTACAATATTCATCCTAAACATCATTCAAGGTTCACCGAGGGTTAGTGGTAGCACAATACTCTTCGGTCTATAAGGTTGAAACGATAATTATTGACAAAAAGTTTACTTTTGAAAAACATTTAGATTTTTAAATTTTTAATTATTCGTTTATGAAGATTATTTATGAAATTTGATTTATATTTAAAGCTAAAATATTGAGTGCATGACATTATTAATAGTGAAATTTATTGAAATAATATTATTTACACACACACAAACTTTTATTTTCAAATGTCTTAAATCATTTGTATTTTTTTCGTTTTTGAATGAAATTTCAAGTATTTCTCGCAAATATAAAGACATATATATGGTGATAAATGCATCGTAAAGAAGCTAAATTTAGTATAAATTCATCTCTATAAATGTTAATACTAATTGATCTAGAAGTACATTAATTTTTTATATGGAAGAAAAAGATTAAAGTAAAACAAAACAAAAATCATAGATTAAAGTTATTACAATTTTGTTTTTGATATTGTTTGCTTTATCATATGATTTGAGAAAACTTTAATCATTTATAGAAATGTTATACAAAAATAATTTAGAATTACATGGTACACACAAATAAGTTTATCCCTTAATCGAATAATATACTAATATGGGATAAAATAATTTTTTGTAAATCAAAAAAAAATTCTTTTCTCAATCATGCATAGCTATGAGAAAAACTATTATATTTCAAAATTAAAATTTAAAATGGAGCATTGAGTTGTGATGGTATTTTTACATTGAAGAATAACATAAATTACAATTGATTGCATCAAATTATTATACAAAAATTTTCTTCATTTCAAATTTCTCTAGTCATCAAAATATTAATTTAATTACTGCATACGTGAATTATTATCATTAAAATGTTAAAAATACAATGCTATAAATATTTGCTTGATTTCAATCATGAATCATAAGTAAAATCTTAAATACTATAAAAATCTGTTAAAATTTAAATTTAATTTCAAAACTAAATTTTAAAATTTAAACATAGAACATATAAAAGTATTTATTCTTCATTTAGTTGAGATATTACTGTTTCTTTTTAGGTGTCTTTTTATAAAAATACAAATAAATATTTATTTTAAATAAATGTGTTTTAAGTAAATGATAACCCAAATATGCATGATACATCGATAATATTAAAATCAAATATTGATAATATTCTTTTGAATATCTTTTTAAATTTTGAGACATTATATAATGCATTTCTATAGCTAAATTTTCAAGTTTAGAAGAGCCTGAAAAAGCTAAAATAATTTCACTTCAAAATATTAAAATTAAATGACAGTTTTTGATTTAATATACTTTTCTCAAGATTTTTATATTGCTTTTAAATAAAAATTATGATGAATTCAATGATTTACTTAAGTATTTTAGTTAATAATTTCTTCTATTCGCTTAATTAAATAGATTATTATACTTAAAAATATAATTATATTTGTGTTAAAAATAATATTATAAATTTTCATTAGTGTTCCTACTTTAAACTTTAATATATAGTTATAATATTTCCAAAAAGTTTCTTCTCTTGCAAACTAGCTGAATTTACTTGCGAAATGTCTTTTACTTTAAACTTAATTTATTTTGGTTGAAGCTTACTTTTATGGGTAAAGTTGACGAGAACTTAAAGTTGCCATATAGTTTAAGAAGTGTTTTAGTAGCCAGATTCTTCAAAATTACTAGCTTAACGATGCAAACTACCTTCTCAGAGAAACTTAAAGTGTATTTCTCAATCATTTTAATGAAGTGAACAAAGTTGAACATATTCAACAGAATTAACAATACATTTCATGTGTAAAATGCTTAAATTACAATGAAAATTGATTGAATTCGTCAAAATTAGTCGTTTCTCTAGAAATTTTCAAAGTTAAGTACTATACAAATTAAAGAGAAAAACAAATTGTTTGAATAAATTAATCCACAATTTGTATGAGGAAATTGTGTGTACATTTTATTTTAACAAAATAGTGTTGCATGTTTGCATAACGAGAAACTCAATATTTTAGCTAAGCAAATTGATTGAAATTGAATATTTTGAATTTATAACTTATATAATAGTAAACATAGTTAAAAATATTTTTACTATAAATTGCAAAAATAATCTAAAAATCTTTTAATTAATTTATTTAACATTTAAATTAATTATAATTTTTTTCTTGATTTAAACTCGACTTTTTATAAAAAGTTTAGTGAACTTAATATAGTTAATTATTTACAAAAAAATATTACATTATTTACAAAAATTCCTATTACTTAGTAAAAAATATGAAATTTTTTTTAAGTATTGGGTTATAATGCCAACTGAGAAAATGTTTAAGCAAAGCAATAAATAGCTTTCCATGTATAACACTTATATCTTAAATTATCAAAATGCATGTTTAACACAAATTCCACGTGAAGAAATTAAAAAAAAATAATCTGTTTAATGGTTAATAATGAATTTATTATTGTTAATAAATATGCAATAAAAATAAAAACTTGAAATGAAGTTAATAGAGACTGATTCAATATAAAAAATTGTTTTAAGTTTGGCTTTCAATTTAGCCAATATTTTCTCTTATACAAAAACAGTTTGATATATTCTGTTTTTAGAACTGCATTTAAAGGCTGACAAAGATTTTAAAAATGGAGAATACAAAGATTTTAATAAGCAGTATTCAAAAAATTTAATTAGATTGAATTGAGAAAAATTAAATTCATTTATTTAGGAGAGTGCATTTTCTAATCAGTGTTTAGAATATTGCACTTTTAAAAATACAGAATTGGTTATCTTTTGAATAAGTACTTACTCTGTAAAAAAATTTAATATGCATTTTTGTTTCATAGACTATGTACGAAATAAAAATTTTTCTTCATTGAAACTATTTTTTTAATTAGGGAGTAAACAATTCTGTACAATCAAGTTTTATGTGTTTCATCACAGAAAATTTCAATCAGAAAACTGATATGTATCTGAGAGGATCGAATATGTATCTTGTAGAACATGAGTTGCACAAAACGGTTAATAACCTCGTTGAGTGGTGTGATAGAAATGGAGATATTTTATCTCCAAGTAAGAGTAAATGTGTGCATTTTTGCAGGAAAATTAGCTCACACCCAGAATTTGATATTAAGATTGCCAATGTGTGAATTGCCATGGTTAATCACAGGGTTTTTGGTTTTTTGGTAATATTGATTTCTTGGAGTAACTTTCGACAAGAAATTAACATTCCTTCCACAAATTTTACATTTATGAAAGCATTGCGAGCGATCATTTAACATTCTCAAGGTTTTTTCTAACACTTCCTGGGAAGCAGATCACACATCATTACTTAGAGTATATCAAGCCGTTATACTCTCACGCATTGGTTATGGTTCTATTGTTTATGGATCTGATAAATCATTTGTCTTACGTAGAATAAACACAGTCTATCATTCAACCTGACGGATTTGTACACAGGCATTTCGTACTTCATCTGTACAAAGTTTATATGTCACTTTTCATCAATTGCTACTTAATATAAGACGTCAACAACTGTCTATAAATTAATATTTTAAAATCATGTCTATACCACATCATCCCGTGTGTTCTGAACACACTTTTCATGCTCTAATGGGACTTTACCATGCTCGACTTTTTAAGATTCCCCCTTTTATAGTTCAGGTCAAATCATTTCTAGATCTCTCTAAGCTACATGATATACGGATCCATTCTATTGACTATTGTAAAAATATTCCATGAAATATCCCTAAAACAAACTGTATTAACCCCTTCCTTAATTTTAAAAAGACAAATACAAACCAGTTGTTGTACACCTTTTTTTATCCTCCTCGAGATCAGTATTCTTCGTTCATTCTGTGTTTACAGATGGTTCCAAAAGAGTTGATTATGTTGAATGCGGTGTGTATTCGTAAAATACTGTTACGGCCTTAAAATGGTTGTTTTATACATACTTTGGACTCAACAGTAATGTATCATGCTTTAATGTTTTTATGCGATCGCGAATATCGTAAGTTTTGCATTCATACTGACAAGATGAGTGTCTTGATAGCATTAAAAAAATTGAAATATATTATCATTCCGATATTTCTCAAATTTATATCGTCTTGGAAACTTTACGAATCCGAGTTCATGAAATGATCTCGGATTCGTAAAGTTATTTAATTTTATATATAGTTAATATATATATATATATATATATATATATATATATATATATATATATATATATATATATATATATATATATATATATATATATATATATAAACTACCCTGACAAAAAAATTTATTACTTCATTAGATTTTTATATTGAAAGCCTAACAAATTAATTGTAACGATGTATATCATATATATAATCATTATTTTAAAAAATACATTTATTATTTTTTTTTCAAATCTCAATATTGCCAGTAGCCCTGCCTGCCCCCTCTGCAGCGGCCATCAGGGGAGGACTGCAGACCACCTCCCGCTATGTTCCGCTTTGAAGAAAAATTGCATCTATTCCCGGTATTGGGAGGCTAGAGAACTTCTTAGCATCCTTAGGCCATAACTCTGTACATATTTTCTGTCTTCTTGTTTATTCTTTATTTTGTATTTTTTCTCTGTATCCATTTTTCTGGCGATAGAACTGTGTTCGCTTTCGCCTGCTGCATTTGAAATAAAAATATTTTTTTCAATGATAATTTTTTTTACATAAGTAGCATATAATTTTTTCTATCGTAATAGTTTTTCTTTATTTAAATTCTTTTAACTAATGCAATGATTTCCATAAGTTTAACTTCTAATTATAGCGTTTATTTTCTTTATGATTATTTATATTAAGTAAATATCTTCATTAAGACGTTTAAAAAACCAGTCTTTAAATAACTTTTTGTTTTTCTTTCTGATTTATATGAAACTGAAATATTTAAAGTACGCGTCTTCAATATAATAAAATATTTATAACTATATTGCGTATTTCTTACGCATGACTAATTGTCTAAATGTATATCTATATAAAATAAACTATAAATCTCTAAACTCTGTTGAAAAGAATCTGTGTTTTTATAAGCTTTTTAACAAAGAATTCAAAATAAGCATGAAATATGAATTAGTTATTGCTAAAAATACATTTTCTAACAAAACAATATTATTTTTGTGTAAGTATAAGTAAACCCTTCCAAAACACTCTAAAAAACTGAAAGGAAAACAGTTTTTTCCTTAAATATAAATAGGTTTTTGTAAATTTTACTCTTTCTTAAATGGAAGAGCAATAGAAATTTCTTGCAAGAAAATATGCATATCAGATTAACATACAATGAATGATGATGAACTTCGAAAGTGACTTTCTATAAAACCTTTACGTACTCAATATTTTTCTTTCCGCCATCTCTTTGATAGAGATTATGCTAAAATGTCTTTATAAAATTTCAAATCTTATAAGAAATGTACCCACTGCCTGAGCATTATTTGAGGTTAAACTTTGGGATTTTTTGACAAAGTATTTCTTAAACAGAAAATTATTCTAACCGAGCAATATAGGTGTAGATTTTCTATATTTATTCATTCTTTTGGTGGTTAAAACATAAAATGGATTTATTGCAATTTGTTAAAGTACGTTAAATAAATTATTTTATAAATTATTGCATTTCTTTGTAACTCAATAATATAAATGTATTTTGTATGTGTGATTGCAGTGCATATTATAAAAACATCAATGCACAACAATATTGTATAACCAAGTATTATCCTATAGTATTTTTTCTTTATGATATAAGAGGACATAAAATATTTTTAAGTCTTTTGACTAGAATAAAATATTAAAGCAATATCAAACCAATCAGACAAGATTACTACGAAGATAATATCATACATCATATAATTTCATAAGTAGTTTTTAAAATGCTGTGCAATTAATAAACTACTTGATTTATGTGAAACAAATTTCGTTGTTAGAAAAAAAAGTCATAACATAATTAGCAAATCAGAATATGATAAATTTGTTCATTATTAAATGTAAAACAATTATTCCAAGGATTTGAGTATTTATTGCCATGAGTGATGATAGTGGAATAACTCATGCTATAAAGGATGAATACAATTTTTAATCATTTGCAAAACATCATTGGATTTAGCCATAATTAACCATGATTCAACAATTCAGTTACATTTAAGAACATGATCTATTCAGTAAAATTTCCGCTAACCTTTGGTTTAAAATTTATCAAGTTAAATTTAATTTTCTAAGAATTTCCCCTTAATAATGAACATCTAACAATAACTATGAATATTTAAATGATTCATGCCATTATGTATAATTTAATTTTTTATTTATGTTTTATGTATGAGTTAAAATTTATTTATAAGCCCAATTCTTCATTTTATAAAGAATTTTATGCAAGATTTTATAATCCTGAACACAACAATTCTTCTGGAAACCAAATATTTTTTGTTAATTATTATTGTCATATGATACACAAATATAAACTTTAATACGTAAACATTTCTTATAGTTTATTCTGATTTATCCTAAATACTTCAGAAAATATCAGTCATAAAGAAAGGTAGAAGTTGGTTAGTAGTATTAAAAAGATCTTATTGAAAAATTATATAAAATATTTCCTAGGGTTATTATTATAAAATATTTCCAATATGTTAATGCCAATTGTTATATCGGAATTTTCTTATTAGACATAAAGGAAAAGTCCCAATTTAATTTATCAAAATCTTATAATAAAAGAACACAAGAAAACTGTATCTACAGTTTAAAGAGTCCTATTTTTTTAAAAGTAAAATTAATTTTTTAGGTCTCCTTGACTTCATGAATTGTAAAAAACAAAACAAAAAGGTGAAGTCAATAAAAGTGCTATATATTTTCATTGAATTAAGAACTTTTTATTTTTTTAATGTTTTAAAATGAAATTTTATATTTGTTTCACAATTTTATATTTGAATATTATATTTGTATATTTTATATTTGTTTCACAATAAGAATTTACTTCAATATGGAAAAATAATGGGAACAATTTTACCAGTTTTAAGCTAATTACGCAAGGAATTTATTGATTTGAAACTTTGAAAAATCTACTTATGCAAATGCATTAGTTCACAAGAATGAAACCATTAGTAAGAACAAAGAAATTATAAATGAAGCAAAAAATATTTTTCCTGAATTGCAAAATCTAATCTCCTATATCAAAAACTCAGGAATAACAGATCTTGTTAATCAGCTACAACAATTCAATGCAGCAATGGCTGCACAACAGACAGCAACCTCAACCAACAATGACAATCAAAAGCTTAAGTTTCTCACCTATTCAAATTGTGAATTGGAACGCACGTAGCCTTAAGCCTAAAATTACTGAATTCCTGAACTTTCTAGATGAACACAATATAGACATTGCCATAATCACAGAAACCCACTTAAGACCAAATATGATCCTTAATGTACCAAACTACAACGTATATCGTACTGACAGGACACATCATGCTAGAAAGGAACCACAATTATTATCAAAAGATCTTTTAATTCCACACTGTATAGTAGCAAAATAAGAGACGGTATTGAAGAAACTTCAGCTATCATCAACCTGGAAAATAATCTGAAATTCAAAATTATAGCTATTACAATAGGCCTAAGCATAATTTTCAAGACTAAGAAATTATGGAAATACTACCTGCAAATATTCCTACAATTGCTGGAGGTGATTTTAACAGCAAGAACACCATCTGGGG
The DNA here is from genome assembly GCA_037975125.1 of Latrodectus hesperus. Classification (NCBI taxonomy): domain Eukaryota; kingdom Metazoa; phylum Arthropoda; class Arachnida; order Araneae; family Theridiidae; genus Latrodectus; species Latrodectus hesperus. The sequence continues at coordinate 51,153,064 of CM075858.1, forward strand.
ATGCAACACTGCTATTAAAAATGGAACTAAATTATTAGAAATAGCCCAAAATCATAATTTAAAAATAATTGCTCCAATCGAACCTACGCACTTCTACTATACACATCAAGGAGACATATTGGACATTTTTCTTACAAATACCAGCTACCCACTATCAGCACAGACTATCTATGATCTCTCTTCTGATCACTTTCCAGTTCTTGGATGCTTGGAAATAAAGAAAAATATTGAAAATAAATTTTTATTCAGAACCAACTGGCAACTTTATTATAATATTCTTCAAGATCAAGTTAACAAAGAAAACCAATCTTTAATCAATCCAATAGTAATAATAATAAAGAAATTAAAAATAAAATTAATAATGATATAAATTTATTCAATGAAAATGTCAATCATGCTAAAGAAATACAGAGGGTGTTAACACATTTTTAGAACGATTTTGGGGCCGTTTAATTAATGTTTAAAATGTAAAGACTATATTTTTAAATGTTCGATCTAATAGCTTTCTTTCTGAACTATAAGTCTGCATCGTGATTTCCATGATATAAGAGCTTTTCGTAAAATTTCCAGAGGTATTGCTTTCCATCCCTCTTCCACTACTTTCCAGAGTCTACCCATTGTTGTGGGTTTGCGATTAGAAAGAGCTCTTTCTAACAGACCAAAGGCACAATAGTCCATAGGTGAAAGGTCAGGGGACTTCACAGGAATATGTTAAAAAGGTATATATGCAAGACTTGTATTAGTCTTCATTTTTTCAAGGAATGCAGCGGTAGTTTTTGAATTATGACTTGTGGCTTTGTCTTGATGAAGTTTCACTCTTTGAAAGTCTTTGGGATAAAGAAGTGGAATTTCTTCTGTAAATATTGGACGTAAAACCTTCTCCTGATAATATGATGAGTTGATTTTAACATTTTTTCTACTCTTTTTTTTTAATTTCCCATTGTACGAGAAACCTGCGACTATCTTAAACCCCTTACTGAAATTTTCTTTACATTGACGGAACCAGGTTTGTAAATTTTTTTCTCCTCGTTTCCTATAGTAAATAGATCTTTTTTGTTGCAGTCATTTAGGTAAACCCATGCTACATCAAGGGTCACAAGGTATTTCCATTTATCTCTTGCTAAATGGTTTTCATACAGGATTCTACAAAATGTTTTGCGTTGAGCCACATGTCTGGCAAAAGCTGGTGAACATTATGGTTTTTAGCTTTTTTAAGTTGTAAATCTTGATTTATTATTTTATTGTTGATACAGATGTATCTAAACACTTTGCAATTGATTTCTGTGTTGATGGATTTTCTCTTGTTTCCAGCAATTTCACTTTAGGAACATTTGAAACAGTATGCACTTTTTACGGATACTCGTTTGGAGTCTTCTTTCCATGTAGAAATATTGATTGACGGTTTTTACCGGTCCGATTAATAATGTTGCTTATTTTGCATATAGAAATTTTAATACCATGCATTTCAAAACGTTTTTGAATCCTGGAATAAGAATATTTCTCTTCGGAAAGCGCAAAAACATACCCCTCAATCCACAGCTTGTTTACATGCTACATTTTGAAAACACAATAAATTAAAAAGTAGCAGAAGATATTTCTCATTTCAAAAAATAAGCTGTTGCCAAAAATTTTTATTTCAAAACATTTACTTTTTTAAAATTCTTAATCGAAGTCGTTCTAAAAATGTGTTAACACCCTCTGTAGCAACCCATAAAATTAAATACCACGAAAATTACTTAAAATTACCAAATGCATAAGAGAAATCATAAAAAGAAAGAAATCTCATCATGAAGCAATTTCATGAAACCTTGAACCCACGTTTCAAAACTACAGTCAACAAACTTAATAAGAAAATTAAAAAAAACTCTGCACAGACTACAGGAAAAACACACAATGGCAAGATAAAATAGAAAGTGTTAGCACAGAAAACAACTCCATATGGAAATTTGCAAAACAATTATGAAGAAAAACAACAATTAATCATTGCATTGATGGCCAAAATGGACCAGTTTATACAAACTATGGAAAACTGAGCATCTTTGTTAATACCATATTTTTACAATTTCAACCAAACAAAGTCACAGATGAGTCCCTCAACACATTAATTCATTTATTCATAACAATATACAAGCTAATATTCCTCATGATACAGTTACACCAACGAATGATTATGAAATAATTAAAATTATTTAAAATGTAAAAACCACAACAAAAAAGCCCCAGGAGAAGACAATATTACCAAAAATATGATCAAATATTTACCATTGGACTTTATTCGCAAACCTTTAATATTTATAATAACTGCCTTAAAATATCATATTTTCTTACAATCCTGAAAACTGCTACCATAATTCTTTTCCCATAGTCTAGAAACTACAGACCTATCAGCCTGCTCCCAGTTTTGGGAAAAATATTTAAAAAAATAATTTATAATATAATTAAATGTTAGCTTCACCTAATTCCGAAAAAACAAAATGGCTTCAGAAACTACTTATCTACTGTTAAACAACTCATAAGAATTACTGAGATTATTGGTCAAAATATTCATCGCAATGTGTATACAGCTATGGTCATGCTCGACGTAGCAAAAGTTTTCGATAGTGTATGGCACGAAGGCCTACTATACAAACTCATAAAAAACTCTCAACATAAACAATAATATAATATTATTCATCACCTCATATCTAACTAATCGCTTCTTCCATATTGAATACAATAATGAAAATATTATAATGAACATAAAAGCTGGAGTCCCCCAAGGTAGCAAGACATCCTGGGCCCAATCTTACACCTATTTTTCACCCATGACTTTCCCGGTTTGGACAATAACTCAATTTCAATTGCTTTCTACGCAGATGACACTGCTATTATAACTGATTCTATGAGGCCGAATAATGCTATTCATAAACTTCAAAATGCGTTCATTAACATCGAAAACTGGTGCAGTAAATGGAGAATAAATATAAATGCTGATAAATTCCAACTTATAGTATTTAATAGAAAAAAAGAGAAATAAAATTAAATTACTTCAACATAATAAACTCTATCTATTCGATAAAATCATTCCAGAAGTGAAAACCACTAAATATCTTGGATTAACACTTACTACTCAACTTTCATGGACTCCACATATCAATAACGTTATTAAAAAACCCACTCAAGCTTATGGATATCTATTCAAACTAATTGGAAAAAACTCAAATTTAACACTAAAACTCAAGAGACCTTACAATGTTGAGACCAATCGTCACCTGTGTGAAATACTATTATGCCGAGAAACACAAACTTAGAGGGTTTCAACATAAAATGCTTAGAAAAATAACTAAGGCGCCCTACTATATTCACAATAAAAACATTTCAAAAGATCTGAAAAATATTGATATTCTAGAGCATATTGCTAACCTAAATAAAAAATTCTATGATAAAGAAATTAGCTGCACAGATGGGGCATTTAATTAAGTTTTTCGCTATGAGTATCTCACAGAAGACTGTAAATATAGGGCAATCGACAGACATTATTTAGATGAATATATTTAATATAATTTTTGTATTTGGAGAATATAGCCTTATTTAACCTTATATTACTCTTCATTTATTCAGGATTATTTCTTACTTTTTCTATCTTCACTGTGTATAGCACAATTTTATTTCAACTTTATTATTTCCTCTATTTTCAAGTAGAATAAAAATTTTCAACTCATTGCTCCGCCCCTCAGCTCTCTGCTGATTGGCTCTCACCACCAAGACTCGGTTCCTTACGCTTCAAGTCTAGCGTTCCCTGTCAGTTCTACAATGTCTTCTTTCATGGACATATCACAGATGAAGAACTTCGTAAACGAAAATAGATTTAAGAAAAACCATTTTAAAAAATGAAAAAAAGCGCTCAACTATAAACAAATCTTTCTTATCTAGTAAATTAAGCAGATATATTTGATAAGAATATATATATATATATATATATATATATATATATATATATATATATATATATATATATATGGGGTCTAAAATACTAGTTACATAGAATTATATTTTTTGCTTTTCAAATTTCTGCAATCTTTCAATTATTTCTTAATTTAAAACAAGCACCATATATATATATGTAATTGTCTTTGTAAAAAACATTAATGAAACAAAGAAAGTTAATGTAAAATCTTTAATTCTTAATGGAATATATTTTGTAAGTGCTAAACTCCAAGTCGATTCATTTTGAATAACGTTTCTGCATAGACATAACTTGGACTTACATAAATGTCTCTACTTGTACATAATTTGGACTTACATAAGCACCTTTTCATAAACTACACTTAGGGTTACACAAACGCTTCTACATAACTTGTGTTTATAAATATTTTGCAATATCTTTACCAATCCGGATTAGAAAGTACCCAATTGAAAGCCAAATGATAAAAGTTTGGGCTTTGGTTTAACGCTCACAGGTTCGAATCCTACCTTGTGTTTTATATTAATTCAAAATCCACTTTAAAATTCAGATCCTGATCTAATTAACCATTATGAGCAAAAATGAACACTGAGCTATAAACTTCTCAGGAAGTTTTGCTTATAAATATGAAATAGACACCAATAGACTACACTAAAATCTAATATGCTCAAATCACGTTACTTATCAAAAACATTGCATTTGTGCAAGCTAGTGAAGCGAGTGTTTATTTGTAAGTTCTCTATGTACATATATCGCATGAATCACACATTTTATAAGCAACTTATTAGAAATGAATTGGTAGTACCTTGTTATTTATAAATTGTAAAAATAATTATCAAATGAAATATTTAAGCTCTGAAAATTTTATCATATATTAAGAAAATATTGAATACATTTTATTTATTAATGAAATAAAAACCAATTGAATTTGTTTCCTTTAAAAAGGAAAATACTCTTCCCAGTTTTAAATAGTCTTTAGAATATTAAAAAATAATTTCTTTATATAAAAGAAGAATGAGACGTTAACTTTGACTTCCTATCTTTCCAAATTATATTATTTACATGATAATTTCAGCGATATTTTACTACATATGCTAATTTTTATCACATTCTTTTCTAAAAATAAATGGTATTTTTAATCCGATTAAAAGGATTCTGAAATGTATACATGTTTTCTTAATTTAAGCATTCAATTTTCTTAAACGTTTGCTTTATTTTATGCCATTAAAGTCTCTTAGCTTTTTTAAAAAGAAAATGAATACTTATGGGAGGGGATTTAAATTAAACATTATGCAAAATGGTTTTTTAACTGATTTACTTATAAGTTAGAAAATTATTTATAAATAACTATAATAGATGAAAAGTGGGAAATAAAATCAAGTACAAACATTGTCTATTAAAATATAATTTGAACATTTTTACTGCAATAGATCTTTTATCATCTATAAGATAAATCACAAAGGTTAAATTTCAATTTTAAGTGAATTAACCACAATGGAAAAAAATAAGATTCAGCTGTTACAATCTGTGAGTTTTAAAGGTATGGACTTTCTATAACATCATTCTGTTCTAATTCAAATTTATTGGTTTTTCTTACGATGACTTGCACAAATGCCTTTAAAAACTATGAAATCATTAGAATTTTAAATTTGATTGTTTAATAAATGACTCTTTAAAAAGGTGCAGATCCCGATAATATCAACAAATAGCTAAAGAAATAATCATTCAATCTATAAAGAAATATAAAGATTGTTGAAGGGCAGCAACTAATGATAACGTTTGTCACTAAGCGGTTTACGCTACGAAATTCCCAGATCCAAGTATAAATTTAATATTTTATTACTGCTTTAAATATGTTGCTTATATACATCCAATTAACTAGATACAGTTGTTTTCTAACATTAAAATTGTCTCAATATTTTGAAACAAATATTTTCATCTCTCAATGAAAGTAATTTTCCTTTGACCTGAACATTATAAATGAATAATTTTGTTTAAAACGTATTTAAATTTATTTTAAGATTTGAGCCTTAAAACAGCTAAGTTTAGATATACTTAGATAAACTTTTCTTAATGATGGTGAATAGTACTTTATTTTTCCTAATTACCACCAAGCATTTAACTAAAGTTAGCTTATATATAATTAAAGACAGTTAAGTGGTTGAACTTCAATTTTCTACTCTCATAATTAAAACTTTCCCGTCTTTATCTTTTTTTAGTTTTCTGCTTTAGTTAAATGATCACTTTTGCAAGGCGATACAAATGTTTTACACTGAGGCTTTAACTATTTAATTAAATTTTTTATAAAGAATTGAGACTACAAATTAAATTACTGGTTTGTTTCTAAATGTTTTGATTGAACTTTTCTTATTGAATGTGATTACCCGTAATCCAGTGTGATTATATGATTGTAGTTTTAGAGAAAACTTTGTAGGAAAATTATTTTTTTAACTGAATTGAATGAATAACATTTATTTTAAATCAAAATGTCAATGTCACGAAATGGAGTAAATTATTTTTAGGGCAAAATATCCAATTCACTGTTGACGAATGGGTGATTTTTCTGCATTCAAGTTTGTACTTATCAAGTATGGGGAATTTATATATACATATCGGCAATGAAAATACAACACCAAGAAGGAGTAACAAGAAAACTTTGCAAATCTCATAGTAAACGCATTTACCAAGTTGTGCAAATAATGTGAAATGCGCAGCTCTCCAGCATATGTAGGATAAGATATGAGGTGAGAAACTGGCTGAGTGTGCAATATTCGAGCCCTTTTTCTACTTGGAAAATAATCGTAGAAAGTTTGTTCTCGTTGCCAAGGACGCCTTTAATTGGAAATATTGCAGTCCATAATGAAAGGAGTCAGTTCAGACAGACAAACGAGTTCACGACTGGCATGGTGACCAGACTGAGGAGAGAAATTTACGAAATTTGCAGCTAAAGGACCAACTGTGGCAAAGAGAGTTAGGACAAAAAACTGTTGGACAATTGCGGGTGCCGATGAATCCAGAGTGATATCAGCACGTGGAGATCAACGCGTCCGACGGGAGACGTTGGTGAAGTCACAAATCACGTTTACCGAAATTCTAGATGTATGTGCAAGATACCCCAGATGCTTCCATATTGAACAGAAACATTTGCCGTCAACTGGCTGTTACTGGCTTGCTCTCATGACGTCATGTAAAAGTCTGCTATTGATTTCACAGCATAGACGAGAACGTCTGGAATGCTGTCGTATTAGAGCGATCTCTACGACAGAGTGTCACATTATCGTCCTCTCAGATGAGTCACGCTTCCGTTTCTCTAATGATAGTCACTGCATAAGAGTGTAGCATGAACGTGAAGACAGATCCCATCCTTTAGCAATTGTAGAAAGCAATGCGTGCCATTCCAGATCATCACTAGTTCGTATTCACGGCACTATGACAGACCAACATTACGTGTATGGTGTGCATCAGCCGGTGACACTCCACTATATTCAGTATATGTTCAATGCCCTTTATGAGCAGGATAACACCCAACTGCAAATTGCTCGCATCAACTAACATACCTTTCAAGGTGTACAGCTGATTCCCTCGTCACCGCGCTGGCCATATCTCTCATCAATCGAACACGTTTCTGACAGGATTGGATGTCATTTGCATACCCTGCCGCTGGCTCCTTCAGAAGAAGAATTTTGGCAAATGATTGACAGGGAATGGAGAGTCATTTCTTAAGACGATGTCCGTACTCTCATTATCTCTGTACTTAGATATGTTGCTTCGTATATCGCCATAAATGGTGGTCCTACGACCTGACCATTTTCTTGCTCTGTGTTATGCTTATCACTTCAAAATACAGATCACTTATTGATCGTCTCTCCGTTTGCTGAGTTTCATCATTTGCTGGCAATTCATTCTTGGTGTTGCATTTTCAATGTCGGGCAGGGTATTTTACTTATTACTTTAAATATATCTTAATAAAAACGAACTTTTTTTCAAGTTTTGCAAGAATGATGGTAGATTTACTTAACATTTTATTGAAGTTTAATTTTGTTAGTAATATGAAAAACATATTTCATAATGATTTACCTAGTTATCTTTTATATTGATAAAAATATTCAATGCATGTCATTAAGGTGTATAATCAAGCTCCTTTCAATTGATAATATTTTAGATCAGAATACGGTTGCATATTTTTCTTCTGTCTCTCTCTCTCTCTCTCTAATATGAATATTTTTAAAATTTAACTGAACGATAAGAATTTTTCCATAAGATAATTTACTTTATACCTTTTAATTGGATATTAAAATTACAAACTCCTTCTCATCTTTGTGTGATTGAGAAATCACTTTCCTGTCAATAAAATATTTTTCAATTTTTGTATAGATTTTCCCTACATTAGGTAAAAGCATTTAGTAAAATCATAATATACTTAAAAGCAAATGAAAAATGAAAAATTAAGTTGTGTTTTGCAATTTTGTAGAAACAGTAATTAAAATTATTTTGTTAATATGTGCTCATTAGGAAATTAATGACTCTTTATAAAATTCACAAACTTTAGAAAGAGAGTTTTCAAATTTTCCAGTAAAGGTATCGAATAAACTAATTTATAATAAACTTAAAAATTCTTATATAAGCTCAAAAGCCAATTAGTCACGTCAAGAAAAGAGGACATCGCACTTGAATAAGGAAGGGGAAATGATATTGTGCCTTTTTAAAGACTTTATTTTAGTGAAACAACCAATTATAATAATTTAATTTTAAAAATTATATTTTATATATATTATTCTATTGCCAAAAGGGGATACTCATTATAAATTCTTGATACAAACTTTGCTATCGAATTTTTTCTTGTTGAATTTATTTTGGGTTTAAGTCTCATCACATTAATAAGAAGATTAATTTTAAGACAATATTGTTATTTATAAATTAGAGTTTTATTATTGAGAAATAAATCTGTGCCTGTGCAAATTACTGAGTTGTTGCACAAATATGAAAATATTGTCAATTTTTTTTCTATTTGTATAGAATAAAAAATTTAACTCTCAAGGATACTAATATCACATGATCCCTTAAAGTATGAATATTTGACGTTGCTATCTTCCTTATAAAAGTAAATTTGCTTAGGTTAAAAAAGGAGTATTATTTTTTTCGCATTTCCCTATTATGTCACTCAAAATAATTTATTGATAATTTCTCCCTTTACATTACATTGCACAACGTTTTAGAAGTAGGTGTAATATTAAACATAAAATTAAGCATCAATACATGATTTAATTTGCATAACAAGTTTAATAAGGGTTTAATAATTTAAGAGCATATAGTATGTGTTTCCCTGATTTATACATTTAATTCTTTATTTACTATGATGAATGTTTCAACACTTAAGTTTCAGTTATATGTTAAATATTATTGAAGTATTTACTAACTAAATTATTAAAATATTTTTACTCAATATAAAAATTCCTGATTTTTGGGAAAAGTACTTTATTCTAATGGCTAGAAAATCTTTTCCAGGCTACCTTAATTTTAATGAAAGAAAAACAGTTATTTTTATAATTCTGTTACATAAATAACTGAACTAGTAATATTAATAATATAAAAGGTAACATTGCCATTTGAATCATAACTTAAATATGGTTTCATGCCAATTTTTTTAAATTGAGTATTAATAAAACTTCATAAAAACTTATTTAGTAAATTAGCTTCTTAAAACTAGATATATATGTAAATTTCCATAAATTATTGTTAATGAGAAATTTACTGTAAGGAGAAATCAGTAACCTACTCATGAACTCACGTTTATATACTCACTTTTTATTACTCACTTTTTATTACTTAAGATTTATTGCCAAAGTTTCTTAAACGATTCTAATTTCATAACGAACTAATTCCAAATATGGTCCTGCAGAATTTATGCCTACATATTTTTCTTTTCTTTTGGTTTTTTGCTGTTTTTCTCTGACATTCTTTATGAATATTTTAACGTAATATTTAATGATATAATTTTTTATATCAGAATCATATAACAAAACCATAGAACTCTGTCTTCAATAGTCATTATATCATATATTTAACAGCATAATTATCGTGATAAACTAAATAATTATTTTAAAATTTGTAAATATTCTTCCATTACTATTTATCTTTGCCAGCCACTACCAATTTTATCAAATTGTAAAATTAAATCGATTTTGTAAGTATTATTTAAGTTTTGCTTATAAATAAGTGAAATAAAATTTAAAATAAATGGAATTGTCTAAGTATTTAAATGATTGTTTAGATACCACATGTTTTTTTGGTATTTTATTTCAGGTAATAAAAAAAGATCTAGGCACTCTTAATTCCAGTTTCTTATGCATGATAATCATAGCTGATCATGAAAAAGTTGATCATATGAAACATTTTAGATTGAATTACATAAGTAAGTTTTATTTAAATTTACTTTTTTCTTTGCAAAATCTTAATATTTTACAGAGAGTCAATGTATAACTTATTTACTATGAATAAAGCATAGAGCATGAAACGTAATTATATATTATTATATTAAATAGTTTTTAAAAATTGCTTTTTTGCATTTCTTTTATTGATGAATGAATATTAAACTTTTTTCAATAAATGCATTTTATACGTCATTTAGTATTTAAATTCAACAATTATAAATCATTATTATTAAATCTTGAAAAAAAAGGATATGAAATATGGATTGAATCATAAAATTTTTATGATATTGATTAATAAAAATTACCATAAAAGTTTTTTTTTCATCATTTCAACAAAATATTTTATTTTTTACTGAATTCGAGTCATGTTAGTTATTGAGTAAGGTATTAATGATTAATGTATTAGTTAATTAATAAATGCTATTTTATTAGTTTATTATTAATATTAAAATTTATTTTTTGAATAAAAATCTAATCCCATTTATCACTAAATAAGTAAAACTCGTATTTATGTAATTTATAAATAAACTAATTTTAAATTCACTTACTTTATTTCATTTTACAGGCATAATTACTTACAATGTAGAGCTTTAGTAAAAATATTTCATTTAAAGCAACATTTAAAATTATAATTATAATCTTAGGAGATTAAATCCCTAAGATTTAAATTTACTAAAGTATTTTAATCTTACGAAATTAAAATATATTTATTAACAAAATATAAAAATAAAAATGAGCTATACTGCCACTAATACCCATAATAACATTTTGCAACACTTTCAAAAGCCACTCTATTTTTATTCATAAACGTAGCAATAAATGTCATTTTATGTTAAGAATAGTGCCACGCACTTTTGAAGCAACAACATTAAACAACAATATAACATTATAATCCATTAGTTTCTCTCCCTTTATTTGCTTTTCTCTTACTTTTATCTGTCAAAACAGCGGGAGGCCTTATCTTTATTTCCGTAGAATTCTGTCAACAACTCAAGCCACGGTCAACCGGTTCAAGGACGATTGGCTTATTTGAGCGCTTTAAATGGACGGGGCCAAAGTTACTTGGGTCGAATGGTTAAATTTAGCATCTGTTTTGAAGTAACTGGATATATCAGGCAACATAATCCGCCTTATCGAAGAGATGAAAGATTAGAGCGACGTGCGAACCTGACAAGTTTTGTCGAACTGTGTTTCAATGGCAGCAAGCAATTTTTATTCACGATAGACGATTATTATTTATCTGCATAGTAAATCGTGGTAGTTATATAGGAGGTTTTAAAAACTATTTTTTGAATCAATAAAATATACTCTTATGATGTAAGCTGTAATATGTATGTAGATATGTAGAATGTAAAAACTATTCTTGCTAAGGTAAATAAATTGCTGAACAATTGTTTCTAAGGTAAGTGTAATTTCTTAATTATTATTATTTTTTTATAATTTAACTTTATATATATATATATATATATATATATATATATATATATATATATATATATATATATATATATATATAAAAAATATATATATATTTATATATATATATATATAATATATATATATATATATATATATATATATATATATATATATATATATATATATATATATATATATATATATATATATATATATATATATATATATATATAAAGGTTTCATTTAAAAATGTCTAAATGATTTGAAATTTGTTATTGTATTTTGTATTCACGTATGAAGATGACTTAATAAAAACCAAGAATTTCATCCAAAAAATATTACACTGCAATTACTTCAAAATTCAAGTTCCACATAAATAAAAATTAGACATTAAGACAAAAGCAACGTAATTGTCAATAATATTAACATATTTTCATTCATTTCTTTTCCTGTGATTTAGGACTGGTCAATTCAGTTCATTGAGAAAGAGATAGAATTATGTACACTATGAATTAACTGTTTAATAGAATGGAAAACAATTGTTTCATTTTTTAAGGTAAATAGATTCTTTGATTAATCTTTTGATTTTTTAAATAATTTCGTGATAATTGCACTGAGCTATTTTCTATTGAACATGATATTTATGTTTTATTTATTACTTGATGTTACAAGGGTATTTCTGATATTCTTTTAATGTAGACATGAAAAATGTGGAAAGTTGATATTACGTTCATAACATGTTATAATGAATCGCCTTAATATTAATTATAGCATAAATCTGAGAATATTCAGCTATTAATGTCATTTTGGACAAACATACATAACAGCTCTCTAAATTAAAAAAAAATGTTTTTAATTAGTAACTTTTATATTTCTGTAATCATATTTTAGTGTTCATATTTTAAATATTTCATAAATGTGTTATATGAAAAAATATATGTAATGATAATAACTGTTTCTTAATGAAAGAATAGTTACGTTATTTAGTTTAAATAAATTCTATTAATTGAAATTATAATTAATAAGGAAAATATGAAATCACATAATTTGTACATTTAATGTTAAAGCAAGTATTTTTATTAGATTAGTAGCAATAATTTTGAGGACAACTTAATTTATAATCTTAAAAATATAATAAAATTTGCATTAAAGTTTTAAAATGAAAACAGACATTTTTATCATTAAATATAAATTTAAACCAGTTAATTTTATAAAACTTCCATTTTTGTCTTTGTAACCAAAATTACGATTCCTAATTTTCTAATGTAGACAAAAATGGATATCATATCAAACTGTAGTGTTACATAATATAATATGCAAACAGGTTTTCATGTTTAAAATGTCTATGTCTTAAGCCAATTCCAAGTTTTAGATTACTGTTTTATATAATAAGCTAGTATTATTAAAATTTGGCAAGTTTCAATTTTAAGATCCAACAATTTTTGAACATAATTTCACGAAGTATCATAACCTAAGACATTTTTATTTCCCTCTTATTGTTTAGGCTAATATATACTAGTAGCCGAGCATTAAAATGTTTTTTACATATTCAATTTAACAACACTCTAAAATATTTTTAAAGGAATTTGACGGATAATCGGTATGTTCTATTCTTTGAGTCTATTTGAAGATACTGAGAGTGATTTTCAGAAATTTTTCATCTAACACAAAGTTTATTAAGTCTTTATAGATTTACTGGACAGTTTTTTCTTAAAAAAAGTTTGGTTTTTATAAGCGTTAACATTTTATATGCAATTTCCAAACAGGCTTTAAAGAAAATATATTATACTTTTATTGTTTTATTACAAAGTATTATTATAAGAATAAAGCATATTCAATATATATTATTTTTGGTAGAATATGAATCATAATAACTGTCTTTAATATATTTTTTATTATTTGTTTTAAATAATATTTATTTTAAGCATTTTGTAGCATTATAAACTCATAAATAGTGATGTTTGAAAAACATATTTCAATTTTGTATTATTATTTTGCAGATTCTATAACAAATTTATGATACAAAGTATAATTTTCACTTAAAAATAAAAGTTAGAGGTCCATAAAAAATCGTAAGCAATAAGTAAGTTGTGTATGGTTTGGTTTCCTTATACTCATTGGTGAAATGGAATTTTGCACAAGTAGGCTATTTTGGCAGAATATTTAAGAAATTATTAAAAACATAAGCAATGTTTATTAAAAAATCAGGCAAGAATCAAACATTTACTTTTGAATAGCTGAAAAGTTAAAAAGAATCATATTAAGCTAATGTTAATCACATTGAATCTAATTTAATAAATGTGACTGGCAGATATTGAAAATTAAGTGTCACTCTGTGCAGAATAATTATCATTGTTCATTTCTATGACATTTTTGAGTTTTTAGGTAAAGATCATCATTGAAAAACTTGCCATTGGTAGAGCATTTTAAAGAATAACACTAAGACAATAAATGAAAACTAACTTTAGATTGCTCAAAATTTATCCATCTTCAAATAATTATTTTCTTTATTTTTGAGTTAATTTTAAATTCAAAATGAAGACCAATGCTTAATGAATTGCATATTATTTTCTTAAATGACGTGAAAAATTTATTGATAGAAATTTAAATGTATTGTTGTTCTTACAACTAACTCATGTTCAATTATATTTCTTAAAGACAGCAGAGAACAAATAATAATCACCATTCAGTTACATGATTATACTTTAAATGACAGTCAACAAGTTATTGAATGAATATAAGCCAAAAGTGTTTGATTCATTTTATAATTCCTTATTATGCATCTCCATTTTCTATATAAAATATATAAACAAATCTGTATTATTTATAATAATTAAATGCCATAACTCATTTTCAGAATTCAGATGTTTTCATTATTCCGAAAATATGTTGCAAATGCCTGTGAGATATTCTAATGCAGACATGTTTGTATTCTCACTTACATTTATCATTTCAGAAAAGGAAAATTCTTATTTTATCAAGAATACAATTCTACCATAGAATTCTACCAAAAATTCTAGCATAGAATAAATTATTTATTATTGCTGAATGCCTACATGAATTGTACAAATATTTAATGATAATTTGTAGGTTCATTACATGAAATACGCGTTTCAACTTAAGCATTCCTGATCATTTTTGTCACACTAGGACTGAGATATCATTACCAGAATAAGTTAAGCTGAAATTTTTGAACTGTTTCGTAGAAATATAAAACGTTGTAAGCCTCTTCTTAAAATAAACATTTAATAAATATTTTGACACATAACATAAATAACATATTTTAAAAACAATAAACATTTTGATACATAGGTATTTATTTTTTGCCTTAAGTAGTTAGAATCATCATTCCTCTATATATTTAAAATTACTTAAATTTGTATAAATAAAAAATGTATATTTATATTAGTCTCTAAGTTTTAGAAAATGAAAATTATTTTAACTATGTACATTAATTAAATAAAATTTATTCCGTTGAAAGTATAAAAATTTTTACATTTTGTGCTAGTTTTAAATTTATGATATATTTTTATATTTATATATGTTCCCAGATTTTATATATAATTGCATGTAGCATATTCGCCCCACTGGCACTATTATCATAGTTCGTTGATGATTTAAAAATATTCATATTAAAAAAATACTACTTCGCTTTTGGTTTTATTTTTGAAGGTAAGAAAAGTTATTCGATTTCCAAATATTAAGTCAATTTTATATTTATATGTATCTGTAAAAGAAATTTTATGCGGTTCAACTATAGCAGATTTATGACATACTATTATTAAATATATTGCAGTTAAGTACTGAGAAACGTTTACTTTTACCGTAGTATAAAGCTGAAATACTAGTAGTAATGTAGTATAGTAATGAAATTAAATATGCTGTAGTGCAGCATTGAATATGTTCACTATAAAAGTAAACGTATTTCAGTATTCATTGTCTCCCAGGGAATTTCTGAAAAAAAAAGCTAATTCAACATTCCTGAAATAAAAATTATTGTTTTGGTTAGTAATAAAATACTAAAATAATGTAGGTTCCAGAATTTGCGAAATATTTTCAATGATTTCACCTTTTAATTGTACTTGATAAGACATCCACTTAAACACAGTAGCAACCATTTATTGTAATAAATAATTTTAAGATTAAAAAGGAATATACTTTGACTTAAGCAAGAAAATCTAAAGTGTTTGGATACTATTGACTATGCTATCTTTAAGCAAATAATACAATATTCGCTTCAGGGAATGTTATCTTATCAATGATCTTAAGCAACAACAAACACAAAGAAATAGAAATGAATTTAGTGTATTTAATAAACATGATCTTATCAAAACTTCAACTCCTTTTTTTTCCGGAACGATGGAAAAAAAGCTCCTTTAAGTAACGAAATTGTTACACTTTATTGAGAAGGATAACAAAAAGAAATGCATTAATAAAAGACACTAGTTGTTGTTTAGCATCAAAACTACATGCATATAATGCAAAGTTTTATAAACGCTTCATTGAAACCTTTATAAATATTATCGCATGAGAAACTCCTTTTCTTTCCAACAGTTAAGTGATATGGGTTGCGTTTTATTCCCCATCATATTTTTCATCGTCTCCATCCACGCAAAAAGAGAAGCGCAAGAGGAAAAATATCGTGAACAAGGATCATAAGGGGGTGGAATCAAAAACAAAATGGGGGATGAGGAGGAAGTCTTCTCACTGAGAGCTTGGATGGCGCATGTGAGTACGCGATTGGTCAACAAGTAAGAGAGTGATTCTGCGCTTAGTTGACAACGGCCGCTTTACAGACAGTTCTCGCACTTCCTTTTCAGTTAACGGACCTTCTCGGAAGAGAGCAGCGGAAGTCTTTTTCCCACTCAAGCACCTCAAGACGTCCGCCGCGGTCGCAGGGTCTGATAGCTCTTCCACAGATCAGTTATTAATAACTTTGAATATAAAGGTATGCCATTAAAATATATATTTATTTTTCTGATATGATTAATAAAGTCATTCAATATTAATTATTCAGAATTATTTATTGAATGAGTTTCCTCTGGAGAATTTATTACCATTATTTTAAGATCGTATGAAATAGTTTCGATTCATTTGTAAGGTATCAAATCTTATTAATATTTTTTTAATTTTATTTTGAACTTTTTTAATATTATTTATAACATATAATTTTAAAATAAAACAGTATAACAATGATTATAACGAACTAATTTAGAACGAAAAATTATTTAATCAACAATAATTTTCTACACCCATTTGTTCGTAAAGTCTTAAAATGTCTCCAGTTTTTAAAATCATTGCATTAAATAATTATTTTACTTGATTGTTTTGCAATATTATTTCAGTAACATTTATTGTGAGTAAAGTTAATCTGTTAAATTTTTTGTTAACTGTAAAATAACGAAAATATTCGTTTAATTTTTAATGTTACAAAGTTAATTGCTTATTGTAATGTTAAAAACTTAAATTTAAATATAATTCTAAAATTTTTTCTTAGTTGAATACATATATAGCTGTTAATATTATGTTTAAGAATTAATTATATTTCTGATAAAAGTACTTATTTCGTGAAATTTAAATAGCACCTTTCAGACAATGAAAACATGTTTAATAAGTATTTTTTAATTATTCTTAATATAAAACTCTTAAAAAATATTAAGTAAATATTTCTTATAACAAATCTGTATTATACAGATTGATGCAGATAATATTTACTTTTTCTGATGACCTTCAACAGGTGTCATATGCGGAATATTTAATTAAGATTAGCTTCTTTTAATACAATAGAAACTTATCTAAACTTAACTTAAGAGTTAGAATATTCATAATTCCTTATAATTATAGAAAATTTTTAATTTTGTAAAATAAATTGAGAATAATAATATTGCATGACCTTTGTATACATGTATGCAGAATTTTTTGAAAAATGCAGACGTTTCTTGCGTTTAAGGAATATTTATATTGAATATATCAATAGATATTTCAGTTAAAAACAATCATAAAAATTTCAAGTACAAAATAATGAGATAATTGATAAAAATTAATAAAATAATAAGATTATATTTAATGAATACAATCAACTATATTTTGTGATAATTAATTTAAGTCCATTATTCTCTCATATAATATGTGATACTTATGGATCTTTAAAATTTCATTTTACCTTCTTATAATTTATTATGATAAAGGGTAATTTAAGTAAAAAATTCATAAAGCATAAACAATGAATCTAAGAAATGTTATAATTAGAAATTATTTCTCCTGTTTTAATTAATTTCAAAAGCATTCATGCTAATATACATGATGGAATATATTAGATTATTGAATAACAAAATAAGAAAATATCTTTGCTTTTCCTTTTGTTAAGCAGTTATTTTTATTTGACTTTCACTTTCTTTATCTAAATTCATCAAAAGAATGCACATTAATTATTTAATTTAAATATTCTTTTATTATAATTTAAAAAAAGCAAATATTTTCAGTTTTTTTTATTCTTAAAGTAATTACCACTTGTTCAAGACGTGAGTTGATAAAATGATTAATGAAATGTTTAATTATAAATATGTGTGAAAATAAGCTACGTTTGAAAGATAATGAGATTCATCATTGTATTAAATGAAAATATTCGTTTATTATTATTAAATTTACTTTAGAAAATTAAAGAAAATTATTTTTTATACTTAATTAATTAAATAAATAATCATGTCACTTAAAGTTTTTCCGGATTTAGTCTCAGAAAAGATTAACTAAATTAAAAATTTTATTAAATAAAAGGGATTTCTTAAAATTATTCAATATTTTAATAGGAAGTTAAGAATGTCAAAATGGAAATTTCTCATAATTTGTGTCACTTTTTTATCTCTTTTCTCTCAATTGATCTTAATTTCAATATTAATTATTTTTTTCATTTTTATTTTTATTTAATATTTTACGAAAAATCATAGGAAACATCTTATGATCAAAAGAAAAACCAAGAATAATATATGAGACTATAAATTATTTTTCAATACATTTAATGATAAAATAACCCTATCTAGTAAATACATTAGAATAAAAGAAATCAGTTGTCTGGTCAAAAAGAAATGTTAGATATAGATTGCTCAAAAACGTAAATACAATGAGGTAAAATTGTAAGCTATTTATCTAACAGAAAATAAATGATAAACTGAATTTTTAATCAATTTTCCAAATTAGATTACAAAAATATTAAAAATATAGAGAATGTCAAAGATACTATTGCCAGAAATATCTATTTATCTTATTTTAAAATAAAATGATACTTTAAAAATATTGATATTGTTTTCATCAATAGATAAATCTATCTATTTATATACACACACACACATACACACACTTATATATATATATTATACATATATATGTATATTATATATATATATATTATACATATATATGTATATTATACATATATATGTATATTATACATATATATGTATATTATATATATATATGTATATTATATATATATATGTATATTATATATATATATGTATATTATATATATATATATATATATATATATATATATATATATATATATATATATATATATATATATATATATATATATATATATATATATATATATATATAATGAAAGCATAGAGCCACATATTACTGGATTTTGGGAAAATTTTGATATTGTAAATTATGTTTAAATACAAAAATATAATTCACATCCAATGAAAAAAATTTTTCTAGGAAATCATAAATTACATTTTATTTTTATAAGTGAAGTTTATGTGTTATTATATGTGTTACTGTTTTATGGATCAGCATTTTCAATCTTGTTGAATAACTTCCTTCTGGCTATTCAGCGTATTTGTTTCAAAAGTGTATCGAAAAACCATCAAATATGGAAACTTTCATATCAATATTAAAACATAGATGAATGACGTGTATTTAACGTTTCATAATGTATTCATTAAATATTACTTGAAATGTTAGCACTGTGAGTTGTAAATTTTGTGTGGGGGTCAATGAATAAAAATATTACTATATTCTAGAGACTAGTTTCTTAAATTCAATTTTTAATTTGATTAATTGCAAAGTAGACGTAGATTGTTATTTTTAAAATTATCTAATGTGTATAAACATAAATTTTAGTGTTTCAGTTTTGCTTGCTTAAAATTTTTCCTTAAACTCCTTAATATAGTTTATTTAATTATCCTTAAAATTAACTTTAATATTTTATTTAATTAGTACATTGTATTAGTCCATTAAATTTAAAACAAATTTTCAGAAAAAAATGTATAAATGCGCTTAGAATTATGTAAATTAATAACCCTTATATTAAACGTGAATCTGACCCGTAAATAATTTAAAAATCTTCTAAAATCTTTTTATTTGTTTAGTAATAAATTAGATAAAATATTTATTTCTGAGTGAAATTTAAAGCAATTTAAATTTCAGTAACTGTTATCACAAGACATTGGCATTTCATTTAAATTAGAAGGCACATAATGAGTGCTAATAATTTTCTGCGATATTTTTATAATTTTCTGTAAAGATTTTGTATTACATATGTTTTTAAGCAACAACGAGGCAATTATTTTCGAATTCAACAAGAATATGAAACATTCCATTATTACTTTCATAAAAGCAGAATAAGAAGATGCTACAGATAAACATATCAAATAAGTAATTGTGTGTGATTAAAAAATAATCAGGAGGACTTTTCATGTTTTAATTTTTACTTTTTATTTTATTCAACTCTATAGAATTAAAATGCACATAATGTAAATAAAATAATTAAATTATATTCTAAGATAATCACATATTCGTTTAAGAACGCTATTATTATTTAGCACATAGCGTGCTATTTATTTTTAAAAAGTTTGGCTTTGCTAGGTTACTTTTAAAATATAACGATAAAAGATACTTATGAAATGATGAAATCAAGCTATGTTTTTTTACAAAATATAGAAAACTTTTCCTAATAACAGATTCTTAAAGCATCAATTACAAATAGGTACCACTTATTGATGATTTCCGGAACTTCTTTAATGTATACTTTTTTGAATCAATTTTTAGAGAATGGTAAAATATTTCTTTTACATTAATAGGCACACACACACACACACCTGTCAATAAATAGCTTAATATATAAGTTTATAATAAGAATGAAACAGTATATTGTGTAATTTTTATAATTTAATTTTAACATAATTAATTTTAACATAAAGAATGTAATTTTATTTTACTATATGATACTTGCACATTTATTAATTTAAGGTTTGAAAAGCCTAAATAGAAATTAATAATATATTTTCTGCTCACGTAATTCAGTTGAATTTCTTATTAGATTGTTAAATTTGTTGTAGATAAGTTTGTGTTTTTTATCTATAATTATAAAATATTTTCCTTTATTTAATAGATAAAATGCGCAAACTTGACTATGTAATTGCTTACTATACATAAGGTTCTATTACGAATGAAATAGTGCACTGTATAATTTTAATAATATTGTTTTAACATAATTAAATCAGTAATTTTATTTAATTCAATAATAACAGCACATTTACTAATGTAAGATTTGAAAAAGCTTGATAGAAATTATATAGTTATATATTTCTCCAGCTCACATATGGAATTCAATTGAATCGGGTTTTTTTTTTGCAAATATTAAGTTTTTTCGGAAATAAATATGTTTAACATGTTTTATTAATTTGTAATATAATTCTTAATACACCATTTCAAATATATGATTAAAATGAAATCATATCTTTATCAATTATGTAATAATATGAATAATAGCTTTAATAGAACTAAAAATACCCATAAAATGTCATTCAGTAGAAACTTGTATATTATAGCGACATTTAACGCAATTGTTGTCTATTTATGAGCAAAAACCACAATTGTAGAAACAGATGAGCATCGAACATTGATAGTAAACACTGCCATGAAGAAAATAATTCCTCTCTAAGTCTTCTTCTCTCACATATTCTTTCTCCCATAAAATGTAATCCAAATTCGAGAATGAACTATTTACGTTAAAGAGGCCTCTAAAAGACCATCACCTCTACATGCGACCTCTAAAAGAGCTCATCTAAAGTATTTATGAGCTAAGGAGAGATTTCTGAAATGCCGGGGTTAGGAGATTACCACCTGGAGTTAGGAGCGCTTCGTGCAATAAACTGTACTGCTAAGGCTACTGATGATTTGTATTTGTACGTGCAACTTCAAGAATATTTACTATACACTTATAAATAGTGTGTCCCATTCATAAATTTTATGTAAAAGTTCTACACATTTTGGATACAAAGTATTTATGTTATAATATAAATTTATTTTTTTGCGTACGTATATTTATATACATGTGTGTATAGTATTAAAAACATTACGCGTAAATCTTTACTTCTATGTATTGTGCTCTTTTGTTTAAAATATCTCCTTATTGCATTGCAATTTTACTATGCAAAAGGGTCTATTGAAGCTGCATTATGAATTTCACCCACAGAACAGTTATATCCATAATATTATTTTATGCACATAAAATTTAAATTTAAAATTATAAAATATGTAATTTGACTAAATATTTAACATTATTTTCAGTTTAAGAATTACGATTTTTATTTAAAAAATTAGTTATAAATTAAACTGCTTTGAACAACAATGACAAAAAAGTGACGTAAATAGATATCTTGTAGATTAGTTAGCTGATATGAGTTGTTAAACACTTGATTTTTCTTTTTGATTTGGACGCAACATAGAACATATTTTATTTCCATTTCTGGATTTTGTTTCTTTAAAAGGAGAATTGGAATAAAATTATATTGTAACTGTATTAGAGGCATTTCGTCATTAAGGATTATAATGCTTTAACCTTTATTTTAAAGTTGCATAATTTATATTATTAATCTCAAATTATATGCAATAGTTTTATTAAAAAACATTAAATACATTTCATTCAAGACACTTTTTATACATACTGTTATACTAATTCAAAGATCATAAAACAAATTTTATGCTTTTTACAACTGTTCAAAAATTGTAAATTATTTGCTTGATGAGTTAAGTATTAATATACTATTATTTACAAACTAAGAATGTAGACTCTTACAGCTAAAACACCTATATTTGAAATATTAAACTACCAACCATCTATAAATGAAAGAAGTTTCTCCCTCGTACTGACGCCATGAAAACTGAGAGTTTTCTTATAAATAAAACTTTGAAGGTAAAATATTTTTTCTGTACGAAAGTTTCATTATAAATCACGTACGTAAGACATTTTTACGCGAAAGTTTCCAATATAAGCTGATTCTTTTCTTTTTATCTTATCTAAGATTAATTAAATCTGAAAAACTTATATATAAGCAGAACACGTACAATCTCTCTGTGGAAGAGATCTGTATTCTTTAGTTATTGAAAATTAAAATAAAAAAATATAAATTTTTAAGAGTTTAACTCAACTGTTTCAATTTCAAAGTAATATAAATTTTCTTTTCTTTTTTTACATCGTATTTTGTAAGTTTGAAAACATATACTGAAAGGATTTAAGCCTCAATTTTATCTTCTTGATACTTAAAAATAAATTTCCAAGAGCCAAATATGTTTTATTATGTATACCAATATTAAATTCCGAATGCTACATTTCAGAGTGAATGTTTGAAAGTTTTAATTTCTTGCGAAATGTGGTTTCGATCACTAATTATAAAAATTATTTCAGCTATGATTAAAAATTATTTTAAAGATAAGAAAAAAGCGTTTTGAAACCATTTACCTATCATATTGCATGTTGAATATCCTCAAATTCAAGGTATACTTAAGTTGTATTCATGAGTATTTATATATATGGGGATTAATTTGATAGCGATTTAAAAAAACTGCTCTATAAAGTCAAATGAATTGACCAAAAAGACATCTTATTGACTGAAAATTCCTGTTATTGTTTCAGTACACTTTCTTCTGCCTATCAGATAGTAATTTATTGTATTTCTAATCTGTATATAATATTTATCACTCGATCATGATAATCATACCTTCTAACCGATTGTATTCCTAAGAAGTGCAGAAATTTTTTTATGTTTAAATGCAGAATTAATCAATATTAGTTTTCACGCTTTCAGAATCAAGAAATGAATTATCAAAAAATTGATAACATTATATACAGAATATTGAAATATTACTCTATAGGACCATCTTGGCATAGACATATGATATAATTTTTTCGAGGATAAAACACAAATTTAATTCCAGTCACTGTAAAAAAGCAGGGCATTTTTGCTTTTTTTATGCTTTCGGGGTGCATCCTGAGGTGCATTAGAGGCCAAGAATGACCATTAAACAGAATTGAGCATGGATGAAAGAAATGCGATCATAATCAAGATGTCTTCAAATCTCTGGCATACTTCATCAACGGTTAGAGAAAGGTGATGAATTGGTCTCTCCGTAACCTATAACTAGATATTTTATATTGATAAGAAGCAGCAACATGAAGTACAGCATTTGTCTTTAAATTATCATAGTATTCAGTGGGATTTGAAAACAAGATCGTATCAAAGGCTTTATAATGTTAAATTTACTATGAATCGTTATGTCAAAAGTACACCAGAGCTATCGTTCAATACTATTTTTCACCAAAAGTAAGGAAGTGCGTTCCTCGTACCTATAAGGCTAGTTTATGTCTAATTTCAATGTAATTAACATGTCAATAAATGTTCTTTCAGTCTATACTACTTTTTAAATATCTGTGGGTAGATGTCTTTTTACCAATACCCACCATTAGGCTAATTGCCAAAATAATTACCACGCTAAGCAGAGCTGCAAATGTTAAATTTTAATGCAGTTAAAGGAATGCTAGCTATAAAGTATTTCCTTCTATTAATAAATAAGAAACTAATAACATGCCAATAATTAGACTTGCTTAAAAGTAACAAGTTTAATTTATTGATACTAAACAAAAAAATAATTACATAACATAAATTAAGTTTAAAATTTGAGAATAGATAAAGATATTCCAATTAAATAATTCATTACTAACAAAATAAGTAAAATTATAATACCGATGAACATAAAAGTTTCCAACCAAAACCATCAGACACTAGAGTTTGATTTTCTGAAACCAGTGTTTTTAAAACACCTGGGATATGCCCCCTTTGACGAACTGGCATGCGTATACAGTAAGTTAATTTAATCATGAAATTCGAAATGCC
Organism: Latrodectus hesperus; assembly: GCA_037975125.1. NCBI lineage: Eukaryota > Metazoa > Arthropoda > Arachnida > Araneae > Theridiidae > Latrodectus > Latrodectus hesperus. The sequence continues at coordinate 51,178,038 of CM075858.1, forward strand.
AGATCGGCAAAGTAAAATTTTAAGTGTTTGTAATAAATGGTACAGGACTATGCCGGTCAGGCATAGCAGAAAATAAAGTTGAAAATAATGCACAAGTATTTTAAATGCATGATAAATATGGTGATAAGAAAATTAAATATAGAACTGTACTAGACTAAAACTTAAAAGCACTGAATATATGAATTTAAGTTTGTACTAGGGTAACATGTTCGAATAGGAACAATAAGCAATTATACTTAACGTAGAAATGTAGGTAAATTTACTTCACCGCGATCGCTTGTTCCATCATTTTACCAACTTTTGTTTTCAGAAATAAATATAAGCTAAAAGATTACAATTATTAAAAATACTACAAAGGAAACCTTACGTACCAAACACTACTCTTAACCATTTTACAAGATGCAGAAACCGTAAGAGTGCAACCAGGTGAAAATGCTATGATACCGACATTTTCTACAAAATCTGCTGACATCAGAATGCTCAACTTAAAATCAAGAATCGTCTGAAATTAGCGTTCCTTTATTCAGCTTTATCATTTTGCGCATCTTTTATCTTAATTCTATACTGATAAGAGAATCCTTATTATTCGCTATCGTGCCTGACAGACATGCATTCAGAAAACCAATATCTGATAGAAGATAGATGCTGCGTTTCCGTTTCTGCATGCCCATCTAACGGAATGTGTATTTGGAATATTTTTGGGTTTCATTTCTTGCAATAGGGGAATTCTAACTCCAATAAATGATTTATGCTGTGAATATTAAAATGTCTATCAACTAAATTCGGCAATTATGCTGCGCCATAATGGGTGTAAATACGTCTTCACACATAAGTTGGAACTCACAGTAACATAGTAATATGACAACCCTCTTAAGCGCAAAAAATTCCACATTTTAATTACAATCTCCTATTAGACAATGATGTACTATTAAACTTCAACGCATTGTAAGAGGGGCAGCGTGTGTACTACAAAACAAGTACATTATCTGTGTAATGGTCCATGATATAGTCGCTTGGTTTCCCAGTATCGAATTCACAATGCGTTTGTTGTTTCAATCATTAATCGTTGTAGGAAATTGGATCCTGAATATCGTTCAGAATAATTCTCTTGATTTCATCGACTCTATATTCCTAGGATTTCGACCAGTACTTTCGCCAATATCACAGAATATTTGTTCTCGATATTGACATTCACACTGTCCGTTGCCAACAGTAAATCTGAACAGGTGATTCACATTTACAGGAAAAAACAAATTCTGATGTTTGCTTGTGAAGTTTTAATTTTTCTCCAGATATAACGCGATAAATATAAGTTAAAGTTTCTAATATATTTATTTTCTTATTTGTGATTTCTTTTCTTCTGTCATTTATTTTAGATCACACCAGTAGTAGCAGATCGAATTTAAACATAATAACAGAACATTAATATACCTCTCCTTTTTTTTTTGATAAAAAATTTCTTTATCTGTTCTTTGGAAATAATTAACTAATAACTTCTAACTTATGCGCATATACATTATCAATTACAAAATTTATCATGTTTTTTTAAATCTAATTAACATTTCCAATATTATTCGCAATTACACACACACACTATATAAATATTGCGAATTATTAAGTATATATATATATATATATATATATATATATATATATATATATATATATATATATATATATATATATATATATTTATATTGGTACAGAATAATTTGAAACAATATATGTATGTTTAAATTTCATACGAACTGAAAATTTGGGTCTCTCAGAGCATTTGTATTTGTTTTATAATTTTTGACTTGAAATTACTGTATTCAGACAGTATTTCCTAGTACACATTGACATTTTGAAGCACATTAAATTGAATTTAAATTCGCATTATTATTATTTTTTTTATATATTTTAGGTTTAAGACTACATCAAATTAACACAAATTATTCAGACTTGTTTGCATTTCTTTTTGTGGTACACTTTAATTTAAATCATGGGTATTATGTGCACAAAAACATGGAATAACCAATTTATGTTTTCTTAATTGTTCATTATTAATACGTTTTCACTCTTATAATGCTAATAACAAAAAACCACTGCATAAGCTATTTTAGCTCTAAAATTGCACAGCAAAAAAGTCCATTTTAAATAATGATTTTATAAATTTCTTTCATAAATATGGGTTGATTTCTCTCTATATATATATATTCAGGTAATTCTAAACGACCAAATATAATAATGTTCTAAAAAATGAATTTTTATTTATTTTCATTTATACGTTAAGTACGTATTATCCTTTTTTTAAATTGATCAATGCCGAACTTTTTCCTAGAATCAACAAACATTTTTTGATTATTTTTCCCTAAATTGAAGCTATAATGTAAACAAATAACAAATGGAGAAACGGACACATTTTCCCCTTACTTTAATTATTCAAATCTTTAAAATGCTAACTTAGATATTGAGAAAATGATGAAACTTTTTTCTAAAGATTTCTAGCAATGTTTAAACATGATTTAGGATTTTTTTAATTCTTCATTGGAATCATGAATATGTGTCCGCAATATTTGTTTATGAAAAATAAAAATGATTCTTCATTTTTTTAAATTCGTGATTTTAACTGGATAATCTACTCACAACAGCTCTGTGAAACTAAAAATTTTTCTTAAAGATTTATAATACATCTCTTTCTTGAATTTTAGAAATGCTGAAAGTTTATGGAAGTTCAGCTGAGATATCACTTTTATTACAACCACAAATCACCTTCTTAATTTAGTTAAGCTAATGTATGCCCACAAATCTTTATATTGAAGAATAAAACAGTGTTATATGTAAGAAACACACACCAGAAGTATGACTATAATTTACTAAAATGCTTCCTTCAATTGCAATAAATATAACTGTGAACATATTTAGGCAGAAAATGATATGCATATATAAAATAGAAAATAAATTGTAAAAATATTTTTATTGTTCAAAGTTTAGGTATATCGATATTATAAATCATAAACATAAATATTGTATATAGAGCAATGTTTTTTTATTCTTTGATCGGGTAAAAAATGAACTGAATTTAAATTTACAACTAAAAGGTTTTTAATAATTTAATTATATTATTTTTGAAATTATTTATTATTAATTCTATTGTTTTGATGATTATTATCACTACTGCCCTTATAACTAAAAAAAAATTCATAGTTTATTAAAAAACTAGCCTTTTATGTGATTTAACATCTTATTAACATTAGTTGTTTTTACAAATATCTATGTACTTTCAGAAAGATTTTGCTCTACATAATTTTGTACCTGACAATTAAACAAATATGATTTTATTTCTGAGGTGTAAAATAAAAAATATAAACTTTAAAATCGAATAAAAATTTAATCATTAATTTTCGACAAAAACAAACTTTTTTGTGCTTATTGCAAAATAATTTTAAATGGGGAAGGTATAAAATTAAAATTTTATGGGATTCACTAAAATTGCGGTGAAAAAGTGTAAAATTTAAAATTGCATTGTTAACAATAACTAGTGGGATGATGTTGTTATTTATATTCTAACTGATTTTAAAAATATTTTTTGTTTAAAATTTCACAAATTATTTTTTTTAATTTTTCATCAAAATAAATATGCATTGTTAAATACATAAATTTGTTACATTTAAACAGCAATAAAATCTTTAGCCTATAAAATCGTAAATAAAACTGATTTTTTTAAGATTAATAAATTACTTAATTTAATTAATAAATTTCCTATAGATAAATAATAATTAAATTTAATAACATTCTTAACTCTTTATACTTAAGAACTTAATTTTGAAAAAGTTAATATCTTAAAACGAATTTTTTCCCAATATTAGATTCTTTAAAAATACTTAATAATTCGCAATATTTAAGTCAAAAATTGTAAAATTCTGTTAAAATATTTGTATTATATATTACAAATACAGGATATGATTTAATCAATTATTAAAGGGTATCATTGATTGCAAATTTAAGAACCAGAAATAGGACTTTTAAAAAACTTGTAAATTTTAAAAAGTTATCGAGAATTTAAATGTATTTAAATTTCAGGTTTAATCTATAAAGAATTCTATTAACTTTACGATTGCAAACAATTGATTAAAAAATAATGTTACATGAATCTCGTATTTTTCTCTCAAATTTCTTTCCATTGTTTACAAAAATAAACTTCATTTCCATGTCATTTGAAAATCCAAACCCGATTTGCATTTTATTGAACATGAAAAAACTATTGATTTTTGCAATACAGTAGAAAACTTGCTACGAATTTCTGCATTTGCACCTTTAGATTTTTATTATTCTAAGGTAATTCACATAAAAACGTTTTTCTCAGCAGATACTTTTAGTTTATTTTTTGAGTAAACAGGTTTTAATTATTTTATTTAAATGTGATTTTTGGAACTCTGCATATGATAGCAACAATCAGTAATTGAAAATAATTCAAAATTTCCCTTTTTCTAACACTTTTCAATCATTTGTAAAAATATTGATAAAGAAATAATGAAATTTCTACTAGATGTTTCGTAGAAGATTCTTTAACTTGCATCAGAGGATATATCAAAATTATTTATGACAACACATTTTTTATTTGAAGTAATAATACCACCAACTTCATCTATACCTTACAAAGCATTCATTGCAACCTTTCTATTTACCTTTTTTTGAAAAATTATTAAAATATTTGCTGAAAATTCTAAAGTATGGGGCACATTATATTTTGTCAGTCATGTCTCTAGAATAAAAAGTAAATTTATGATACATACGGTATTACATACAAACATATATATATATTTATATATATGTGTGTATGTGTGTGTGTATTTATGTATTTATACGTAATTCAACACTTATTGTATTATATAGGTGATAATTAACACACATAGCTCTAAATTATGATAACAACAAATATAATATTGTATATATAATTTTTTAAATTGTTATGCATTGTACCAATTTATTTAGTGAATAAATAAACTAGATCTATAATATATGTGATAATATATGAGATTTATATTACTACTACAAGTAGTGTGAAGATTACGTTAAATTGTTTTCTAAACATTTCTGCCGGTTAAAATATTATAAGATCTTTGAAATTTTATTCTCAGCTGAAAACATTATCGATTTTTCTGTTTAATCGCCTTTTGTCTCGGTTTCAACATCTGAGTTTATTGTTATTTCCACGCAATTTTCAACATTCTATGATTTTTATCATTCGCAAACAAATCTTCTTAATGAAATCGATATAAATTGCTTTACAGAGTTTGTTCTTCCATATATGCTTACAAAAGTTCATGTGAATATCGATTGTGATTAATAGACTTTTCCGTGACTTGTCCTAAAAATAAGGTATTTAACACTCTTTATTGGGCTTTTAGCATTAATAGAATTTACAGTATTTAACTTAAAATGTTTGCCTTGAAATGTATGCAATAAAATACTTTGAGTTCTTTTTCCTGAAATAGTTATTTGAGAAAATATTCTACTTTATTGTAATAAAAAATCTATTTTTTAAAACAAAATCTTCATTATTATTAAGTAATTTCAAAAAACTGATTAAGTAATGCCCAAAGTAAAATATGCATTTGTTGAGCAGTAATTTAAATTCAGTTGGGAATAAATACTACAGTAAATAGGAGCTTCATCTTTGGAGAAATTTCCATTAAATGTAATGATTTTAATGAATTTGTAATAAATAAATTACCCAATTAAATAATTAAATTTGCATGAAACTATCCTCTATAATTATGTTGGACATATTTTTATTGAAATAAAATTTCGAATAATTTTTTTAATCAGCTTTTTGCATGACATTAAATATCGTACGGAAATATTTTGTACGAATTCGTACGGTAATTTTGCTAAATTTTATCGTACGGAAATATATATATATATATATATATATATATATATATATATATATATATATATATATATATATATACTGTTCAAGATCAGAAAATATATTGAAACATACTGTGAGTATTAGTCAACAGCTATCTCTGTTCACGTTGTAGAATACTTCAATTTTTCCACAACTACGCTATTCAGTTAATGACAGCTCGTCGAGAAGTGTTATGTCACTTAATTTTAATAATTATGCTATTTTCACAGTAAGCCTTCAATTATCGACATCAATATATAAATGCATTTAAAATTTTTCAAATCACCATAAATGTAATTTGAAGTTGTGAAGAATATCAGTTAGAGTCATGCCTCGTGGCCCATAAATTTAAACGATTATGGGAAAGTATGGTCTTGGCCGTGTACCTGGTGATATAGTTATAACCAGATGGCAGCAATGGTATTATGTATCAGTAATATGCAGATTAGGAGATAGTTCTTCTGTTAACTTAAATAGATCTGTTAATATGATTTCTTATAAAAGCGAAGCTATTTTATACAATCGCCTGGTTCGGACACCACAATGGTATTTTAAAATACGGAGGTTTTTTTTCACACAGCAATGGCCGTTCCAATACGGCTTAATAGCAATAGTGTTAAAGTAATTGACTAGCTGGTTCATATTTTTGATGTAAACCTTAAAACCCATTTTAGAAAAAGCTAAAAGAATGATTACATGCCAAATGTACCACATTGTAAACTATATGTCAACATTTCAATATACTACAAGACTAGTACAATTTTGATAAGTTTATTTTAAAGTTGAGCAGTGATTCTCTACCTGTGATGGGGCGTGAACACACTAAAAGAGGAACACAAACATATCCAAGAGAAAATGTTATTAAAAATATTAATTTACGAACTGAAAGGTACATACAGACACAAAACAAAATAACAAAATGCATTTTGACAATTAATTTTTTAATGATTATCTTATTAATTTATGTATATATATATATATATATATATATATATATATATATATATATATATATATATATATATATATATATATATATATATATATATATATATATATATATATATATGAACCAAAACATTTTATATTACTTTACTTAATTTAGTAAGTTTTGATTTAGGAATTTTAAATTTTGCTAAATTTTAAAATTAAATAATAATTTGAGTATGTCTCTTGTAGATCTAAGTTTCTCAAAGAAAGGTTTATTATTAGAAATAGACATCCTCAATTATTTTGCCTACATTTAGATGAGATATACATCATATCTTCAAAGGAACCACATCAAAAAATCTTACTTCACAAAAGTAGGATATTGAAAATGGCAATAGAATCTTAAATGCCCTTTGTTTTTGATAAAGAAAACTTATCATCTACTCCTGAGCAAAATTCGAAGGGGATTTATAACTAAATTGTGTTTAGGTATCAGTACTGATAAAACCAAAATGTAAGTAATCTTCGAGCAATTTTCCAGATTTTATTTTCGGAGAAACGATTGCCCATGTAGTTGTGGATGTTTGACTATCGTCTCATGTTCGCTTACGACAGCTTAAAAATGTTATTACGTTTCTGAATAAATATTCTGCCATGAATATTTAATATGGTGATCTACAAATAGTACAAAACATAGCATACATATTCAGACAGATTTGACAACGATAAAAGTATCGACTCTAATTAAGCTATCAAAAATTGAAACTATCATTTTCAAATCTCCTCCTTCTCCCTATAAGAAAAAAAATTTCAGGTCTGTGAATGCTCGAGACGGAATGCTTACAGTAATCTAGTAAGTTCTACAGTAATTGGAGTTTCTTTCAAAACATTAGAATGCTCAACATGATGGAGAGGATTCCGGCGCAAAATAGTGCTTCCTGAAAAATTCGTGTGTTGTCACTGATGAAAATCTGTGTTGCCAAATGTAAAAATAATGTTCAGCATTCTTGGTAGTTCGTAAGGTTTAAAATAAGCTCATAGTATAGATTTTGCTCCAAAATACATTATTATTGTATATATTTTACTGAACACAGGGAAAGGAGGACGTGAATAATGAAAGGTCGGGAAATGCTGGAGTAATGTAAGTTCTTAAGAGACTTTGTAAACAATCTTCCCAAAGTATATACAGAACAAGTATTTCCAAGTTCCAATAAATATTTCAGGATTCAAAATATAGAATTTATTCTGTAATAGAAACACGATGTGGCCAAAAATCCAAATAATTACACGTTTGTAAGCATTTGAACTAATAGTACAAAATTGTAGGTGATTTTTGTGTTGGTGTATATATATATATATATATATATATATATATATATATATATATATATATATATATATATATATATATATATTAGTATGTATGTAATAGAAAGAAAATATGTGAGTCGAAAATAATAAAAAGTTAATTTCTAAAGATGCAGAATATCTGCAATTACTTTCGTATTAATAGTACTAATATAATTGAATAAATGAAAAAATAGAAACCACACACACTTCCAGTATCTAATTGTTTTTCATGGATTTAACTCTAAAATCAAATGAAAAATGTATGTTTTTATCGTATATTCCCATTTTAGTGGATTATTGACAAAGAATACATATACATTCAATCGAAAATAAAACATGATAAAAAAATTTTAAACTCAATATCTTTATAAACATTTTGAATATTCATTCCATTTAAGTGTAAGGCAGGAAAATAAGGCAGTGAAATTAAAAAAATTGAATTTTTATCAATTTTAGAATTTAATTGCATAGAAAATAATTATTAATTTTTTTAAATCTATATATAGATTTAAAATTCACACCAACAGTCTTTATTAAAGGTATGTCAAAAAGTTAAACATTTAAGCCGAAACCTGACTTAAATCTTTAGAGCTTGACATTTATCTCAGTTTTAAAAACCCTTTAATTAAGAATTTTGGTAAAGTACACTAAATGATGCATATTTTCCCGCCAGTTGTCACTTCTACTTGGTTAAACTATCAAAACTATTCTTGCGTCAATTAAGTGTGTAGATGGTATGTTGTGGTAGAAAACTGTCAGCAATTTAAAAAGTAATTTTAATGAAATATATATATATGCATTGCAAGTTGAACATAAATTTGGGAGGAAAAGTTTATTATGGCAGCACATAATTTAGAATGCATTGTATGCTAAATTATTTTAATTTTCTGAATCAAAAATCCAGTTATTTTGAAAATGTAAAATATTTACAAAATACTAACGCAAATTATTTATAAAAACTTATGTTTTTTACGTAGAATCATGCATTGTTTTATATCGATATTAGGAACCTATTATTTTTTTATTGATATCATAAACACAAAAATTAAATATAAGTTTCCTTAAAAATATTTGTTTAAATTGTGAATTTTTTTTCTTTGGGGAATAATTATTATTTACGTTTAGTTATACACACACACATGCATATACCACAAAGTTTTGTCCATTTTTGGAATAAGCAAAATACAAATCTTTCGTAAAGTCAGTAATCTTAATTAAATAATATAACGACCATTTTTATTAACGTCTTCTTATCAACGTGAGGGCAATACTCCATTTTTGAAAATTATTTCATTTCTTCATTGAAAAAATGTAACAGTGCTAGATGGATGTCTTCTACATTTTTGAATATTTTGTCTTCAAAAATCTTCACTAAGGACAAAACAAGTGAGAGTTGGAAGGTAATAAGCCCGGAGAATATGGTGTATGAGACAAAATTTAACAACTTAGTTCTTTAATATTTTGAAGAATTTTTTTCTGACCCCCTTTATTATACTGCTCTTTCATTGCACATTGCCTTCCTCTTTTCTTAGACTGCTCCTTTTAGATTATCCTGTTGCTGACAATACTTTTCCGAATTATGATATTCAGTTAAATTTTTATACTCATAATGTATTATTCCTCTAATACCCCAAAATATAATACGCATTACTCCCTTATTCAAAGTCAAAAATGTTTTCGAGTTTAAAGGGCTAAGTTTACCACAGTACTATTTTTTATGATATGTTTTCCACTTTACATTCACTGCTATAATACAGTACGAGAAGGGAAGAAGATTCTCCTGAACAAGCAAAGATATATAGATGTGAATATGATGACTCGGTCATCAAAATATTTCTGACTTAATTACTGTGGCATGCATTTTGAATATTTCCACACCAATCCTATCGTATAATATCTATTTATCTATATCTATCTATCTATCTATCTATATATATATATATATATATATATATATATATATATATATATATATATATATATGTATATATATATATATATATATATGTATATATATATATATATATATATATATATATATATATATATATATATATATATATATATATATATATATATATATATATATATATATATATATATATATATATATATATATATATATATATATATATATATATATATATATATATATATATATATATATATATATATATATATATATATATATATATATATATATATATATATATATATATATATATATATAATTATAACTGCAGAGGTATCAGATACTAAGTCGAACAGTGAGACCTATTCCGCAAGAAAACTGCCTTTCTATTAACAACGTAGGCCTATTTGAGCGATTTTATTTGCCAATAACCTAGCATTTTTATCGTGGCAATTTTCTTCCACTTGTACCTTGCTGTATTGTTTTTCCTTGTTGCTCTGTTCTATGAATCTTTGCATTTGTTTATTTTCCTTTTTTGAGCTTTAAGCAACGATATAATTTCCTTTTTTTCAAATATAATATATCCATAGTTTAATAAACACGTGAAGGGTATATATGTAATAATTACGTAGATTTTTGCTTTTAGTGTATTAAAATTTTGAAAATATATTTAGTATGTTATGTTATATTTAGACATGATTGTTGGCAAAGCAAAAATAATTACGATACAGATTGGATCGAAATCAGAAACATAATGAACTATCATGGTGTTTTATTCTATAATTTGTTTTCTCTAATATAATTTTCCATTTTTAGAAATTTATGAAAATATAAAGTTTTGCTCCAGTGTAATTTTTTGTATTAATAATTTTCTTCAGAAGTTTAAGCAAACTTTTCTCAATATAAATTTAGAACGAAGAATATTTACCAACAATCTGAAATTAGCTATCAAATTTTAAAATTTATAATTAAATTCATATTTTCTTGATATGAAGTAATATTGTTTTAAAAACTTAATAACACAATTGTTATAAATATTTATTCCGCGATTACTTGCTAACAATATCTAATTAAATGAAATGCATTGTATATCTTTTAATCTGTTTTTAAGTAAACATGAAAAATTAGAGGAATATAACATTTTAAATTATTCATATGTTTTACACTTTAATATTTCTAGTTTGTTTTTTTAAGCATTTTGATTGAATTTATATTTGTGACAAAATATTCTCAATTATTAACTCTAAGTCAGTTTACTGATAATGTATTTTCGTCTTTTGCATTTGTTTTAAATCATTTTTTTAAAATCATTTGCCTGAATTTTCACATTTTTCAATTAAGGATAAAGTGAACGTTAAGGATTTTGAACTTTAGAGATTAATAAATGCTGTGAAAATGTGCATTATTTATAATGTTTTATTTCGAATTATACTCAAAATATTTAATTAGAGATATATCTGTTAAACATATCCCCAGCGATAAATATCATTTAAATTTTTTTATCCTGCTTACTTAAAAATAATTTTTACTTAACTTAGAGAATATGAAAATTTTATATCGAATAGTTTCACAAAATTTATATAAAGTTAACAAGTCACGTGTGAGTTTTCTTCTATCACACCTATTTTTAATTTGTCAGTTTACATCGACTCTTCAAAATACATGTAAATATGAATTTATCTACTTATAAAGCTGAAACAGTTGTGAATTTAACCAATCATTAATTTCATTTTAAGTATATCCCTAATTTTGTGAAATAAACATAAAAATTCTAAAAAAGGTACCGATATGGAACTTCATTTATATGAAATTATATAGTTAAAGTACTCAGTATGCGAATCAAAAATACTCGATACATGTACTTAATAATATAAATTTTCATTAATTTAATTTCTTATTGGTAAATTATGTTCTTTTAAACAAGAAAAACTAAATAGAAGGGCAACTTTAATTTCTCAAATGTTTTAAAAGTTAATATATTATTTTTTTAATTTTTCCATAACATTTTTGTTACAAAATTATTTATACTATAAATTCCTTCGATATCATTCCTATAATGTATTATGTATTTATAACTGCAAAGAGATAAATATTTTAACAAGAGTAAAAAATGTTAGCGACTTCCGGTTCTGAAGCCCTGCGCATACGTGATACTTTGTTGTTTTTGTATGTGGTATTCTACCACGTACTCTATTTCCGGGGAATAATCTCTATAGGGTAAAGATTGTCACGCATTTGTGTGACATGTTTAACCGAGTTGTTGCTACATTTAAAATCATTATGTTTCTGTAAGTGAATATTTTAATGATGGAAAACCTTAAGTAATTTATTTAGTTTTCTTGGAATTGATAAGGAAATATATGTTTGCCCCATGAATTTTATTTCGGAATGAAAATAGCATATTTCTTTTTCCCAGATTAAAACATAGCCAATAATCACACAAATCTAGATTAGGGGAATATTATAAATATTTTATCTCGTCAATGTGCATACATTTTTAAGAAATTAAACTGTCAGTTTTGCTAAATGATGTCATTTTTGCTGATCATTGATGTCAGTTTTCCTAATCATGGAGACCCATTGTCAGAAAGTAAAATGAAACCTCTAACAATCACTTCTTGACTAATATTTGAAAATTGTTTTACATTGCTGATAAGTATTGTTTTCTATCCCTCATGATTTATTCATTTCACCAATCTCTGATTTCTCTAATATGAAAGGATAATTAGGTAATTTTTGTCTCATGGAAAGTAATAAATTTACTTTTGTGTTCATGGAATAATCTTCAAGAAGTCATGCTTTGATTTTTTTATGTGTTGTGATATCAAAATATGATATACATTTTTCCTCATCAATTAGAGTTTTAAAAATATCATGATTACCCATAATTTTATTTTTTTATACTGATTCTACACACAATTCTTTTTATACTCAGATAAAATGTAGTGGATACAAAATAAAAAAGATTTTTAAATTACCATACAATTATACCAGAATAATTACATTTATTGTGGTGGATAGTAATATAACTTCCTTAAGTATCATTTGAAAATTGCAGTAGTTATCCTCGTTTTAAATTTTCCTTGGGTGCATGCAAATTATCCAGCACTATTGTCGATAAAAGATTTTTGAATTTTTTTCAACCTGAAGAAAATTAAAAGGCCCATAAAATTCTTTTCCTCGAATACGTTAGCGTGAGACATTTTTAAATGATAGTTTAAGAATTTGATTGCAATTTATTTGGCTAATCCAATTTAAAATTAATGGAGATATATAGCATGAAAATATTTTCTTATTAACTATATTGTTTTCCTCCTGACTAAGTTTTCTCTCCAAAATTACTTTCATTTTAAGAATGAAGAACCGTTTACTGCATTAAATAGTTAATATTATTGTTTTAATTGTAGAAGCATGCACCCCCTTTTTTGTTGTGCGTATCCGAGAAATTTCAGAATAAGTCTCGCTATAAAATATTTTTTTTATTTCTAAAAACAAGTCATATCACTGTCAGAAAAAATTTAAGAAAATCCCGAAAAGGACAGGATAAAAAAAGAGAAATATATAACTAAAGTCTTTTATCCAGACACTCTCCGGCACGCCGATACAAGGAAATTTCGGAACTGTTGCCAAAAAGTGCACTACAGTGACACAGATGGGCTCTGTTTTTATTTTCTCTAAGATCACAACATAAGCAAAAAAGTTGGACCAAAATTAAAATATGATGAAGATGATCATCATGATAATCATGATTGGTGTGTAGTCTAAAGGAAGCCGTTTCATACCGTTATGAATAATCTGACAAACAAACGAAATTATCATTTTCTATTTCATTCAACTGAATTTCAAATGTTATTTTCAATTGGTGGCTTCGTCTAACAATTTTTTATGCTTAGTTATATGGTATGCCATATTTGATTACTTTGGATGTACAAGCGTGAAGAATTTTCTTGTCAGAGAGTCCTCCATTTCTTTTCCAAATATTTAAGGAATGTGAAAGATAATCAAGTGTCCACTGAATTACACATTTTTTATTATTCTTCTATAGACATATCAGATGGTTACAACAGCCACCTACCTCCACGCGGAATACACTGTAAAAGTTTCGACGGTAAAATGGTCTATATTTCCTGTAGGTTCCATTGATGTTTATTTCGCTTGCTTCAAAATATAATAAAATTATTTTTAATTTTTTTCAGGGTCATTAAACTTGCTAAATAGAATTGTTGCTGTATATTGAAAATAATACTAATATTAACTATATAAAACCACAATTCTCTTTGTTTTCTTTCGAAAATAAAACTGTAGTTATCATGAAATTTTTTTTCCAACGGTGCTCATTTGGGTGACGAACCTTAAGCTACAACAAGACTAGAAACTGCTACTAATTTGTCATAACTAATTTGCCACGGAGGCGAGTAACTTGCCCACGCCATACCACCACAAACCAGTTTATAGAGTGGGACACATTCATACATCATCAAGAAGAAAGAACAGAGAAACACAGGGAGAACAAGAATGAAAGTAACATCCATGTCCGAACCGGTATTCAATCCAGAAACACCACAGGAGTCAGGAGCGCTTACCAATCAGTCATCGGTTGGCAAATGAAAAAAATTCGCCGACTGATGGCTGAGTGGAATGAATATATATATATATATATATATATATATATATATATATATATATATATATATATATATATATATATATATATATATATATATATATATATATATATATATATATATATATATATATATATATATATATATATATATATAGTAATTTTGAACCATGGTCCGGTTGCGAGGTCACGCCTGAATCAGCAGATTCCTATCCACATCTACACAATACTAGCTGAAGATCTTTGATTGTTAAAGATTATCACGGACAAATCACCAACATATGTAGCTCCAGAAATGCCGAGAAGGAGAATGTGGTCATCTTCCCGGTTGCTACCAAGCGAATCTTCATTTCATTGATCGTACAAGAAACATTGTTAAGCTACATTTTTAACTACATTACATAGCGTGTGGCTCTCTATTTTATTAACAAAAAATGTCGTACGTATTATTAAGCAAAGAAATTGCGAACTATTTCACTCTCAAACAATTCAATTCGTGATTTAATTGAGAAAAAAACATCGTACAATTTTAGATACTTATTAACTTTTAACATTCTTAAAATTTAAAACCATACTTTTATTTAATTTTGAAACTATAAATAATTGAGGGTATTAAAAGTTGTAAGTTAATTAATTGATTACTTATATAACCCCTTTTAAAGCAGTTTCTCTTTAATCAGTTCTTTCGCCAATATTTTTCATTATCAAAAATTTCCGTAAAAGTGTCAGCACAATCAATAAATCAATTAATAGCCAAAAGTAAAAAATTACGCTCCAAAAGTTACATATACATAATATTCACTATAAAAAATTCCCTTGAATAATTTTATATGCATATAAAATAAAAAAGTTATTGGTTTAAGCAATTTTTAAAATGTGATGGAGAATTATGTAACAAACAATAGAATCTCCATCATTAATCACTTGCATTATTTAGTATCTAATCTCTATTTATAAGGGGGGTAGCAAATAATGATACTCTTCTAAATTTTAAATGCTAATTGAATAATGTTTTCTTTAAGCAGTTTGAATAAATATGATTTAAAAAATAATAGTTATCACAGTACAAATATAAAAACATAAATTTTCTACCATGCGGTCATAAAAAATATTTCCATTCTCTATTTATGTCCTCAAGAAAAACTCACAAGAAAGAAGGGTCTTAGAAAGGTTAATGTTATATTTTAAGACATTTCGTCTTTAAATATCATTTTTATATTTTCTTATTTTTCTAAGACTCCAAACATTTTCTAACTTTCTTATTCATTTAAAATTAATAAATTCTTATTAATTATAATATTTTTTGCAATATATTGCTAAATTTCAACAAAGTACTTTTCGTCAACAAGTGGGACTTGATTTTTCTATAACAAAATTTAAAAAAGATTTAGGAAAGGATAATTCGAAAAGAAACAAAGTTGAAAAGGATAACATAAAATGACTTTCTTAAGAGTATTTGATTGTACCAATGATCACTTTAAGAAAATTGTATATTAAACTTTGTTACGTTTATTGAGATAAAAAAAAATTCCATTTATACTCCACACACACACACACACACAACTAACTTTAGACTATTTAAATTTTCTACTCACAATAATTATCTTTACAGAATTGTCTTTCATGCTAGATAGTTATATCATATGTCCTTTACACTTATTCGTTTTTTAAAACTGAGATTGTTGATTTAAGTTGCCTTGATTTTTCTCAATTACGTTTTATACACAATATTATATTTTATTTTTTACATCCAATTGACATTAAAGCAGTGATTCTCAAATTGTGAAATGAATCTCTAGATTGTGTTCCATCATATCGAAGTAAAATACTAAAGAAATTGATTAACTGTCTGAAAACAAGCACACATAAAAAACAAAATACATTTTGATATCATGTTTTATAATCAGTTTATTGATTTTCCTATGTGGTAACAATCTTTCCTCACAATAAACTAGTAATCCAGAATATACTGCACTTAAGTTAGTATAAAATGGAGAAAAGATTCGTAATTTCAGGGATCTTATTTTTAAAACATTTATATTTCCTTTCAACAGTAGTCAGCAAAATGTACAGACCGAGACTCATTTCCTTGGACACCACAGCTTCTCTGTGGATCATGATTTACACTCGTGTCCATAAATTAAGGATAATGCAAGTTTAGACAAAAAAAGAGACAGAAGCAAAAACAAATGTGACTTATTTGTAAAGTCTATTTATTAAACAAAATGTAAAGAGCTCAAAAGATGATATACGTTTGACATCTTTAACAAAAATTGACATTTTTACTCCCTGGAGTAAATTTCAAAAAAGAGCCTATTTAAAAAAAAAACCAATATAACACTATTGGTATGATGGTTAATACATAGTATGCCCCCCAGGCGATGCAATACAGGCAGTACAGCACTTAGTCATGCTGCGTATCAAATATCGATCTGATCTTGAGGAATATTACACCACTCATTAAGCAATGCTCTTCAAAGTTCCGATAAACATTTGAGAGTGGGTTGACTGGCTGCTATTCGTCGGTCAAGCATGTCCCACACATGCTCTGTTGGAATCAAGTTAGGTGAGTATGCTGGCCAGTCCATACAGGTGATATTCTCCGATTGAAAGCATTCGTCTACAATGTTTGCACGGTGAGGACGGGAGTTGTCATCCATAAATAGAAATTCTACACCCATGGCGTCCCGAAACAAAAGTATTGTTTCAGAATGACATCCCGGTAGATGTGGCTTGTCATGGTTACATTCTGAACTTGCAGTTTCGTTCTGGAAACCAAAATAATTTCTGCCCAAACGAGAAATCCTGCACCACCGTAATGGTGTCTATAGGTGGTAACGGATACCAGGTCCTCTCCATATGAAAGTCCAGCGAAAGCTAAACCTGGAATCGTCGGAAAACATCACATAAGATCACTGTTGCTGTGTCTAGATGTGAAATTTTTATTCTAGAGCTCAATTTCTGTTTGATTCTGAATTATCCTTAATTTATGGACGTGAATGTACACGCAGTGTAATTTTTGTTTTACAAATACTGGTATAATTTGGAATTTTCTGGACACTGAATTAAAACCATCGGTGCATATTCCGATGTAATTCTCGAATATGTGTGTGTTTCCCTCATTCATACTATCATTTAAGACAGAAAATAATGGGAGTGCTGTTGGATTTGAATTTTAATGGTTACTACTGGACATATCATCTCCAATTCGAGCATATGCAATGAAAGGAATATCTTTATTACTATGTGTTGGCTTATCAAGCTGAATTAAAAGCAATTTTTTATGGAACTTCGAGAAAAGTTGACACTTAACATCTTTAGGTGTTTCATCATTTCGACGAGTAACAAAATAATTTAAATAATGTATGGACTGCAATTGTTTTGCAAAAAAAGCTCTTCATCAATGATATAAGTCTTTTTGCATTTGGTTATTTTATATGAAATTTTTAAGAGCTGAAAAAATTTTATTATTCACAGATTTTAAAAAAAATGATTTTTTCTGTGTTGATTTAAATTTAATTCAAAGAATTATCTCTTTTTGTCGGCGTGCTTATTATGATGCATTTCCAAATGTCATTTAAGTTTATCAGATTTCGTTCTGTCTGCCGACATTTTTGTTAGAATGACATACATCAGCTATTCTTCTTCATTAACTACTGAGAGAATGCTTGTATTTCGAAAACTTAAGCATTCACGAAAATATTTTCTTGTTTTTTATTTCTGGAACTACGATCGTCTGTGCATAAGCCGAAGCTTACTATCATATAATGCTCGTTTACCACAACTTGAAAACTCATCTTGATTCTGCATAAATCTGCTACCATGAAAATTGAATACATATTTCAGTTAACACGAATGCATATATAACATGAACATTCATAATAGATTTTATAGTATTAGAAGTATCCTCTCGTATGAATCAGGCTGGATTTGAATCTGTCGTTATAAGAGAATTTTCTTTCTTCCTGAAAAAATATTTTCTCACCTTATTACATTGCGCATTTTCGAGGCAAATTCTTGTCGACTCTTCAGAACGTTCGATACAAATTGGAACTTCTCGAGAGGCTACGAGAATGCCCCACATGGTGGACGAAAGAACAATAAAATCACACCTTATTAATGTTTTTTTTAAGGCTGGTAGCTTGTGTTGCGAAATGTCAATAAATTTTAGTATTCTTTGTAAATACTAAAGTTTAAAATTTAAGGCATGGTGTACGTTATCAAAAAATTACTAAAGATATATTATTATAGTATTTTTATTGCATGCGGGGGTGCGATAAAAATCATGACTGGATCGCATGTACTGAATGTTAGAGAAAAGTTGCATTAAATTTTGGATTAAAGCGAAATAAATTTTTCACAATTATTTCAAGTAAAAATAAATAGCCTAAGAAATTGTGTATTACATAAAATACATTTATACATTTATTTTTTCATCTCTAAATTACCTGGGTTTTTACAGATTTATTGACACATTTTATGCATTTGGAATCAAAATGGCATCATAGGATCCTAAAATGATTTTCTTAATATATTTTTCTAAATTATTCATATTTCGACAATTGTTTGTACTATGAATTTATTAATGATATTATTATTTACGCTTTGGTAAAATTAAGACTGAAATTAATCCCAAAATAGTGAGTAATAGCATTTATCTATTAAGTATTGCTAAAATAATCTAATGAAAATAATTTGCAATTATTTTATATTGTATGCAAATATAATTGCCTAAATATATATTTTTCGAAAATACTTCCAACTATTCTAGAAATTCTTTTTTTTTTCTCTTTGAATACGTACTTTAATCAGACAATAAAAATTAAAAATTTTATTACTTAAGTTTTGTGATTACCTTAGTTTACTAAGGTAATCACAATCAACTAAATAGGTAATCACTAAAATGAGCTTTCATCTATTTTTCACTGTCACCAGCAAGATAACTAATTTGCAATTATGTATAACCTTGTAATCAACAACTTACAATGGACGTAATTATAGTATTCTATAAAAATTGTGGTTTTATTCAAATATTTTGAATCGTAAGTATTTAAATTTGGTATTAATCTCTGTAAAAACTAATATTTTGCTTACGATATAATTTTAATTCATAAAAAATATAAATAATCTATATTCCAACAAGAAAGGAAAGTAACAGGAACTTTGACTACTTCTATTTTACTTAAGTTTATAGATCTTTTACCTCATTGTGCTAGATTTCCAATACTACTATCGATAATGTTTTCTTTTCAGAATTGCGGTTAGACTTAAATGTTAGACTTAATTTTGAAATTAAGATAATGGAAACAATTCATTGTACTTACAATGGAACATTTATGAAATTATTTCTTAATTGTTGAAATAATTATATCTCTCTCTCTTAACTTTTGATAAAATGTTGATAAAAACTATTAACTATTAAAAGTCAAAATAATTTATTGTTTAATACTACTAAGCATTAGAAAATGATTGCAAATATTTCTATACTATACTTTTGTACCAAATCATATTTTCATTATCAACATGGAGAAATTGAAAATTTTATGCGATTCGTCGTATAAGCTTCGAAAAAGTAAAATTATTTCAACAGATGAATAATTATAAGATTCTGTTTCATTGACCAATCTATTAATTTAATAATTTTTTCATTTATTTAATGATCCCATCTAAATTAATAATTTGTTGTATTATGCGTCAAACATAATATGAATGATAATTCAAGCATTTCACTCGTATAAGATTTATAAAATACTTCAAATTAGTTTTAATAAATTTTCGCCAAATTTTGGAATTTAAAAAAAAGGAATGCATTTTTCAATATTTTGGAAATACTTGATAGGTCATATTTTAATATTACTTCTATTTATACTATATACTTTCATATATCTCTTATATATTTTCGTGGAGTAGTAAATTTAAATAGCAATAATTTATATTTTTTAGTATTTTTGTAAGCATTTGTAATTTTAATTCAAACCTACTATGCATTGAATATTTATTCAATTTTATTCAAAAATGATTTTACAAATAATTATATGGATTTTTTAGTTCCAGTTATGTGAAAGGGTGTAATTCAAGACAATACTTATATCTTGATTTATGTTAGAACCAATCTTTTACACACATTATAATACTGACAGAAAAGCTGGCAAAAATTATTGTTCAGTAAAATAATATTATTTTCTATGTGAAATCAATGTTTAGAAAAAAAGGATTGAAAATATTACTGCCTATTCCAAGTGTTTATTTTTGAGTTATATTGCATTTAAAGTCAATTTATCTTGCCAAAAAGTGAGAATTGAGTTCAATATAAGGCAACTGAAAACATTTTAGATGATCAATCAGAATAATTTTACATGAAACTTTCCAATACAGACAGAAAGAATCATTTATCATTGAAGTTGAGAACACTAGTTTTCTTTGTGAATGATGTGAATGGAATATTTCTCGAACTAAAAAGATATCCTGCTACGGTGATCGTCACGTTACATTAATAATTACGTATTCTGATATTTTGACTCATAGAGTTGCAAGTTATTTTTAGTTTATACAAAAAGCAGGTTTATTCCTGATTTAGTTAAATCCAATCTAATATTATTTATGCAATAAAAAATTAGGTTCTTTGTGTTTTTTGAAAATTCACTTCCGTAAATTTTAAAATATTTTATTTGCAATTTAAAAAAAACAGCCATTATAGCACGCAATTTTTAGTTTTACAAAAAAACATCATCATCAGAAAGAAATGAATTGTTATTTTTGTATTTTCCAAACATTTATTTTTTAAAAAATTATATGCTATTTTAAATAAAATGGTTATTTACTTACATATTTTTCATTTTTAATATATATTTACATTAGTACAAGAAAGCAGCATATTTGCTTCAGGTCCTTGCATATCGACCATAATAAAATTAAATTTATTTTTACTTTTACATTAAATTAAGAAATAAATAGCAGGGCACATGTTCACATTAAATATGATTTTATATGAAATACTTTAATTAAAACAATATTAGCACATTTATTTCCGTTTTCTCGCAGCTTTCTTCTAATCATATTGTTAAATGTTGTTGCTTAAAATTGCTTTGAAAATGTAACAATTAATTTACAAAACATGATAGTGAAATAAAAATCTGAGAGATAACACAAGAATTTAATCTAGAAATAATTAAGAATAATTTATAAAAAATGTGTTGTTTTATTGATTTTTTCCATGCAACTATATGTTGGCAATTTCCTGAAGCTCATTTTTTGGTTTTCAAATTATTTTTTTTATTTCTTTGATTCAAGGACTTCATTAGCTTTTGCATACTAAACACAGAATAAAAAGAAACATTGTTCCTAAAGTTAAACTGAAATTGCTTAAAAAGAATAATAATTCTACTATTAATATTATACCTGAAATATAGTCAAAATTTGTATCAATATGGCAATCAAGATATACACATGTTATAGTAACATCCATTATTAGAGGATAAAAAGCATTATTACTTAGCTCAAATCTACATTTCTTTGAGTTGAGTTAACAATTTCAATAATAATTAACAAAAATATCTTAATTTTTTGAGCTAGGTACCTATAATCATTTTAATGATACTATGGTTTTCTAGATTATTTTATAAATTTTGCTTTTAGGTTAAATTAATTTCTATAAATAAAAATTTATTTCCTGGGAATACCAATTTTAACAAACTATGTTTTATATTATTCTACAACAAATATTCACGTATTATTTTGAAATAGAAGCAATAATCTCACATTATTAGTTTGAAGATATAATTTATTGTGCATTTTTTAACAATTAGTTTAGTTTTTTAACAATTTTTTTTAAAACAGAAAGTTCAATCTATGGTACTATATGAATTATATAAATCATGGAATCAAATATAATAATATTAGTACTTCCATACTTCAAACAAATTATTAAAGTGTTAAATATTATTTGTGATTAAATTTGTAAATTACCATCTGGGTTGTCCAACCTAAAATAATGAAGCTTCACGTTTAATTAACTTTTATTTAATAATTATAAATCTTCCTTCTAGATGAAGTATAAAATAAAACACTCTTCATATTCAAGTAAGAACTAGTGCCACTTTACCATGCATTCATCTCAGCTTTCTTAAAAACAATCTACGCTACACACATTAAATAAACAAACAAAAAAATACTCTCTGTAACTCGATTAATTTCTCGACACTTTGATTAAAACTTATGCGTTTGAAAAGTAGTGGCTCATTTAATCACATCGCTGGCTTAAAGAAGTTCCACCTTGGCTATGAAAAGATGAAAACTGAATGGATCTTATTTACTACAGCGTAAAGATGCAAGAAACTTTTGATTTATTTATTTGTTCTTTTATTTTTGTGGCACCTTGATTAAAATGCTTAGCACTTTCACGAACTATAATTCTTAAAAATGATCTTCACCATATTTAACCCGTTAAGCCATCAAAAGTTAGAGTTAAGTCCTTCACCTATCGATTTTTTTCCAAGAACACATCCGAGGTTTAAACAATTTCTCTTTCCTTGTAAAGTAGTTTTAATCTTTTGATCAAAAGAGAGCGTAATTTGAAATTGAATGAAGACTTCTTATAAGTAAGATTATACGTTTTTAAAAATTAAATTTCAGTCACAAGTATTTAATAATGGATTGGGTAATAATAATAATAAGGTAAGTTAATGTTAAATAATAATTCCATCAAATTAATTACAATCACGAATATATTTAGTAAAATGTATGCATTAGTTTTTTAAAAAATGATTTTTTCTTTTGGTTTTGAAATGTAAAATAGTCTTTTATAGTTTTAAATTCAGTAATTCATTTCTTATCAAGAAACTCAAAATATTGAAATGGTTTTCAATTTTATATTTATTTGTTTAATTTATTAAAAGATTATTGTGTTTGGAAAACTGCTTTAGAAAATAATGTATTGATGCTGGTATATTTAAGATAAACACAGCTTTTTCTTCTCATGCATCATCTATTTATTTGATTTGACTTCAGTTTATTCTGATAAAATTCCATACGAGAGTAATAAAGTAAGTTATTTCACTATATCAGCGGATTTCATTTAAGTAAATATACAATCTGATAAATTAATAAGTATAAACCAATCACAAATGAACATCTTATTTGGTTTCTAAAGAATAATAAGCCTCTTCATTCAGATTTTAATATATATCAATAAATAGCAATCGCAAATAAGCATATCATCCAATATTTCATGATTAGATTATTCTATTTCGAATTTCTTTTTTCATAACATTAATAGAAAATGTGTAAAATTTTCAAAACATCGGCATAAAACTGAAAATCAATTCTTTATATGTAATTTTCTAACTAAGACTAAGATATATATTTTAAGATTAAGATATATATCTTCTAATTAAGATTAAAATAAGTACCTAAAAATTGAAATAACATATTTTTTCAATTTTCTGCCTATATACTTTGACATTAAATAATGTAATGAGTTCTATCAATCTATATATAATACAAATCCCCTTAACTTCAAATTCTAAGAAATAGATTACATTAGTTACACTTACAAAATATTTTCCTTTTTTTTTTCAGGAAAAGTTTTGACAAAATATAAGCTAAATATTCAATAACAATTCTGAAAAGAATATAAAAGTGAAGTAAACCATAATACATCATTATCTTAGACCTGTTAAGTGAAGATATTTAACAAAATGTTCAATCACATGCACAAATAATAAATGTTGTAATACGTGAGTGCAAATACAGATATTTTGTTTGAAAATGTTACATTTAATAAATACTGAAATATGGATTTTTAAAGAATACAATGAATAAAGTATTATTTTAAACTTTCTTCGTAAACAAAAAATGTTCTAAACCAAAATGTCAAACATTTTATGCAATTAATAACCATTGAATTATAAACGTAATCTAAAACTAGTTTCATATTAATTATAAATATCTTAGTTTTAGTTAAATAAAAGAGAACTTGAAATAAATTTAAATTTGTGTTTCCGAAAACAAGTGATGATACCTTGAACTGATCATAACGATTATTAGCTACATTTATTACCATTAGTAAGGTAAAGAAGATTGAATATAGATGAATAATTTATGTAGGTTATGCTTCCAATCGAAAATGACTCGAATTCAAAATTCCGTATTTTTGAGTGTAATCATTTACTTTATTCCAAAGAACTACGTTGTGCAAAATTGTTGGCATATGTAATAATTGTATGTTGACAATACCAATCTGAACTTCAGCACTTCAATTGAAATTACATTTGTTCTGACAACCAGAAAAAAAGTAATTTTAAATGAAGTTAAGCACTTTAAAGACATTTTTGCAATTACAGTTTCTTAATTAAACAATAAGAGAGAATTCTAGCTTAGTGTTGCTACACGTCTTAAATTGTAAATTTGTTACCAACAATTAATGAAGGTAGTATTGATAATTATCTTAAGTCTAAATCATTTTCACACTAAATTTTTTGTCATTTTTATTGTGAACTTGCTTTTTTATAAAATATTTTGCTTTGTAATTTGTATTGATTTTTATGTACGAGGAAACTTCATTTCATATAAGTAAAGGGAGAAAGGATTTTTTTTTCAATTTTAAATTTTCGAACATAATAAGATTTCATAAAGTATTGCAAAAACGCATATTTGTGTAAATTGTATCATTTACCCAAATTTCATAAATATACATGTGAAAAAAACGTTTTCTAATTAAAATAAAGGTGCATATCACTAGCAAATATTTAATTAACCAAAGATAAAAATTCATAGACAAGATTTCTAATTTCCAGTTGCTATAACTTCATGCATTAAGCATTATTTTTTAAATATCTATCATCTCTGCATAAGTTTAGATGTAATTAGGGATGGAGTTATACTTTTTCAGCTTTCTGAGTAAATTATTACTTGGTCTAGAGCCCATGTTGTCAGGATTGTTTGACTTCTAAACAAAAGTATATAACATTTATTGACGAAGAAATATTAACAGTCTGTCAAAATATATGATTTTTATTCATATTGAAGTAGCATTTCATACTAAAATTTATTAAACTGAGAAAACTAAAGATGTGAATATTAATTTCTCTTAAGGAAATAATTAAAATAATTATTTCTAAGTATTTATCATTCACTTCAAAAGATAATTTTATGAATTCTCGTTACTAATAATTTTACATTTTTATTTCGTCAATTCTTAAATAAATCAAAATAAAATTAAGAAAATAAATGCTATTAAAATTAAATGGATGACAGATGTGATAATTATACATCGTAAACTTCATTAATACATGAATTTTAAAATTAATTTACAAAACAAATCTAAAAACAATTAAAATAATTTGCAATTAAGAATACTAAGAAATTATGCATATTTTTTTCCAAAATAGAGTAGTAAATAAAAGTTCCTTATGAGTGGTTTTAAATAACAATAAATTATAAAATTGCATTTGTAGGTACAAGATGATAGAATTCTGCTATTTTTATGATTTATATGTCAATTTTCATGTAGATGAAATGTGATTTATGTTTTTAAAAATTAAATATTAAATGAAAATAACTTTTTTTAAAGCCAATAAATTTTAGTACGGAATAAACTTACCTTAGTAAATATAATACAATCACAGTTGCATCAAGATAATTTAACCCTAAACATATACATCTTTTAAATTAACATATTGTTTTAATAAATAATATATACCTAAAACATCATGATATCCTTTTCCGTATTAAATAATTTTTGTTCTAAATTTTCGTAATTTCTATATTTCTAAATTTCCCACTAAGACGTTATTGCAAATATATTTTAAGCTCTTTGGTTCTTATAAAAGAAAATATTATATTTAAAATATAAAATAAATTAAAATATGAATATTCGCTTAAATATATTCTATTTTTACTTTTAAAATAAACTGCACAATAAAAAAAATCAGCGTGAAAGGAAAATATGGTCTTTACATAAAAATTAATTAAAAATTCTGAGAAAATATAAATTAGGATATAGAACGGAACATTAAGTTTTAATCAATGTTTGTGATTCCATCTCTTTTACGTTAGAAAGTTTTATGCGTATATAGAGCATCAAGCAATATACCTTGGCTTTTTCCAGTAAGCATCCTTCTTAATATTTTTAACTCAACATTAAACACTACAGCACATATATTTGGATGTGTTTCATTTATAAACAAAAATACTCATTTAAATGTAAGAATCGCTGAAGCTTTTTGAGAATAAAATTGAATATTCAGGGAAATTTTCTGAGATGTAAATTGTATCTCAACCGAAAAAATCATTACAAGCATTAAATTCTTTGAAGATTTGGTTCACTCTTCCTCTAATATGAAATGATTCATCTTAAAATTAGAAAATAATTTTTGTTCCAGATTGTATATTAAAATTCATGTTTTTAAATGAGTTATTCAAAAGCAATCTGTAACTATATTTATAATATATCATACGAAAGTCTTTGAAAGTTCAGAGCAATATTCATATTTATAAACAATTTAAAATATTATTGTAAATATTATATTTATTAAGCTAAATATTCGAAATTGAGAATATGTATGACAAAAGTAGTATTAATTACACTTTATATCACTGCAATTGGTATTTCTCATAAATGTATTAAAATGTATAGGAGTCACAAACATTTAAATATTTAAAAATTACAGAATCATACTATATGATTTTTACTCGTACCGATATTTTTTTTATAGTAAAGAGAAAACAAAAAAATAAAAGGCAATATATATTAAAAAAATTAAATTTTGAATAATATAAAATTTTTTATTAACGGCCATTAACTTTTCTCTATAAAAAAACAGAATTCTGATAGAAATTTTCAAAAGTTTCTGCATACGAAATAGTTGATGGCATCATGTAACATCTGTTAAAAAGAGTCTAGGTTAATTTCATATAAAATCTAGGGATATAGCAAGAATAACAGATTAATTGACAGCGCAAAGCTGAAATAATTTCAAATCAGATGTCTTTGAAAAGAAATAATAAGTTTACAAGAAATGTCCTTGAAAAGAAAGAATAAGTTTACAAGAACTTTAATTATATTCAACGTATTTTTAATAACTTAATGCTTAATTCTCCTACCAGAAAGACAAATACATCTTTCTGGTAAGAGAATTAAATATTAAATTATTAAAAGAAACGTATATATATATATATATATATATATATATATATATATATATATATATATATATATATATATATATATATATATATATATATATATATATATATATATTGTACCGAGCTTCACAGGTTCGTGTCGATTGAGAGTTGAATAAAGCAACCACTTAATGAACACAAGACTTTTATTCATAAGAACTTCACTAAATAAACGAAATTCCCGCTGTAACAGTCACAATTATACAGCTACAATTCGTCAGATATAATAAGAAACAGCTTCCAATCACAGGTCTCAAATACCTCAGACAGAGAACAACTAGCAGTCACAACTAATCGTCTTCACTCACTGACTGTCTTCACAAAACTGACTCTTCCAGGTCGGGCTGCGGTATTTATACCTGACTTGGCGGAGAAATCGACCAATTTCGCCAAGGTTCTGGAAGCTTCTAGGCTATCTCGAAAAATATTGGTCCTAGAGCTTAGGTGATGGATGTTTCCAGAAGTATCGATTTCTCGCCAAGTCGCCAAGAATCTCGCCAACCGTCGCCAAGTCGCCAAGAATCTCGCCAACTGTCGCCAAGTCGCCAAATTAATAGGAAATCAGCTTTTAAACTATAACACGTCTAAATACCGCAATTTTTGCTCAAAATGTGAGAATTTTCGATCTGTCTGAGATATTTTAAGACAAATATAATCATTATTCATAAATATATATATATATATATATATATATATATATATATATATATATATATATATATATATATATATATATATATATATATATATATATATATATATATATAAATTTCAAAAATCCAAAATCCAATGCATTTTAAAAAGACCTCATTTTTCTATTACATGCTTAAAATTGCTAATAAAAGGCTAAAACACAATATTTGTAGCGTACTAATAATTAATTAATGATATAAAATATAATATGTAACTTAAATATACAGAGACTTGTTGATTTTTATTAAAAATTATTTTAATTTAAAAAAACACATCATTCCAATAAACTATTTTCACTTTTAATAACTTAGCTAACAATCTATGATAAATCTTAACAAACATTTTTTTCCTAACATAAGAAGTATTATGTTTCTGTTTACATTACGCTAAATGCAAAAATGAATTAAAAGAACCCTTATGCATAGTTAAGAAAATAATATTTTTGTTACTACAAACATAAAATAAAGTTTAATTTAAAATAAGGTAAAAATGAAATTAATATTTTAAGAAGTTTTCAAGATTCTTATGTCAACTCAATAAATATCATTATATATACTCAAAATTATGCAAAAGAAAAAAGGATCATATGCACAGAGAATTATTTTTAAAAGAAACTCATGTGCTTTATTAGTGTATGATTAAAAATATGATATGTTAACTACTAATTAGAAATATAATTTAGTTGTTTGCTTAATTAGATTCATTAAAATATTAAGAACATAATTAAATTTTTAATATTACTGAAAATGAGCTGTAATTTACTTTTCAAAGCTGTTAATCATGATTACAATACTTTAGATATAATAAAATATTTGTATTTAATAGAATATATGCAAATAATTGCAATATTATCACATTTTAATTAAATTTTTTTTTAAAAAAAGTGTTATTCACCTAATATAATTTCGTATTAATAATCAAATCACTAAATATATTTTTACATTAATTTCTTTATTCATAATAATTTAAAATGAGTTAAACAGCAATTTTGAATATCCTGGAGTATAGATAAATAGTATAAATTTGTGTGTGATCAATAGATGTAAACGTAAAATAAATTATATCACATTGTAGGATTATTTTGAAATTTCATTCACAAATCCAAAATTTTGTGTAGTTAAATTCAAAATGTTTAATTCAAAACTCTGTGTATTCCTTCTCGATAAGCAATTGTTTGCGCGCATTTTCTTTCATAAAGATAAAGGTAAACTGTTTTTTTTTTCCTTTAAAAGGAACCAAAATATACACTAGAAGTAAAACGATAGCAAATCACTATTAGGTCATCATTTTTATTTTCTACATTAAAGTTAACGTTACATTTAAAGTACTCCTTTCTAAAATGAAAATCAAATATACAAAATTCAAAACTATTTCTTTATTTTAACAGTTCTGGAAAACAAATTTATTGGTCTGGAATAACATAAAAAATTTATGATTTGATAATGCATCGTAATTTAAAATAAGGAAAATTTTTTGATGTCGATGTTCGCGACATATTTTTTTAATTTTGAGTTATAGTTACTTAAAAGCACATTAATTCCTTTATCTTTGATTGGAAAGTATATTTTTTGGTTTTTGCAGTATCAAGAGTACGTGTTTCTTTCTAAACTTAAAAAATTCTATACATTTAACATTAAGAAACTAAATAATTTTTTATGATAGATTAATTTCATTACTATTACAAACAAAGCAGAAAATAAAGGAATACCTTCATTAATTTTTAAAAAATTAAGAAATTAAAACAAAATTTTCTTCGTCTCTGACTAACAGGGATCTAAAGGAAGGTAACAGCATTTATTTCATAAAAGTGAAGCATGATATTGTTAAATAATTAAAACTATTTAATAATAAATATACTTATAAATTTTGTTGATGATGTTGTTTCGAAATAAATTCCCTTAAACCGATAGTCAATGAATGTTTTCAGATATATGCTTTTAAAATCATTTTTTCTTAGTCAAATTTTCTATACAAAAGGTTTTGATTACCTTGTAACACATTCTTTAAAAGTAAAACATTTGTGCTTTTAATTATCCGAAATGGTTTTATTCATAAATTAATTTCTGTTTTATAAATAATAAAATAGTGATAAAATTTTATGGGAATGAATAATTGCTCAGTCCATTCTTCCTTTTTTTCATAATTCATAATTGATCTAATTATATTTTCTATGCTATGAAAGTTCATATTTTACTAATTCTAACTCCGTTCTGCTTATGAAGAAAACCAGTAGTTAACCTTAAAAATCCTTGGTTAAAGAAAAATGTTAAATATTGATATATTAAAAAAAACACTTTTTTACATAACTAATTCAGTTTTATAGGACGCTATTAAAATCAATAATGGTGACAGCTGAACCTTGTAATATGATTTATTAATTTAAATAAAGGCTAAAAGAAGTAAGTTATACTCCATTTTTAGTATATTTAAATTGTTTTATATCTAAATTTTAAAATAGAAGATGTTGCATAGTAATTTTTAATGCTTAGTAATTTAAACTTTAATTCGACAGTGTTTACTTGTATTTGACATACCTTGCTTTTGTTTCAGGCTTCCAGCTGTTTTTAAAATCACAAGCAAGAAAATTTTTCTGAATACAAAAGTAAGGCTCTTAATTTATGAAAGTAGAGTTTACTATTTTATAGTAAATCCAAACAATATTAATTATTTACTATATAAACATCTTACTTTTTTTTCCAAGTTGATAGTCCAAGATATATTCTTCATTAGTATTCAAGGTTATTTACAGTACAAAAGTAAAATGAATAGCATGCTGTGAAAATGAAGTTATTTTGTAAAAAAGGTGTCATTTCGTAAACATGATAAATATATTTATTATATTTTTGAATAATAATCTGACATTTGAGATTCTTTTCTAAAATCTAAATAATTTCTGATTTGTAATTTCAGATCTACTAAACATATAGCACATTCATTAAAATTTTACACTAATATAAAACAAACATTCGCTTTATCAAATAAGACTTATTAAATTAATTGAAAAAAAAATAAAGATTCAATTTTTATTTTTAAAAAATTCAAAACATGCATATTAAAATAAAAATAATTAATTTTTAGACGAATATTTTAATTCTTTTATTCATGTTCATGTTTTTCATTTATCAATATTAACAACTGTTAATTCATGTTTTTCATTATGTGATTTTAGAAACAAATCCTTATAATACTATTGAAAATGAAATTTGTAATTATGACAATGAATATTGAAGGATCATTAGTCATAACTTTCCATTCAAACATTTCGGAAAAAAAAACTGTTTTACGGTGTGTAAAAATGTACTTCAGTGATATCTTAAATTATTTTTATCACCACTGCATTTCAAAGTATTACAGTCCTTTCTAAATACCTGAAGTAATGGAAAGTAGTGGATTTGGAATGATAATTTTAAGATGTTTCATGTGGTATGGACTATGACGATTGATCTCACTACTTGGTAGGCTCAAATACGATCCCAATACCAAAACCTAAGAAAACAGATAACTTTTCCAGCAGTATCAATTTTTATGGTTGGATCATTGTTAGCTTTAGGTTCAAAACATCACTTGGCATGTTACGACATCCAACATCGGTTGGTATGCTGATGATGTGGTAAAATGATTGGGTCGGCCTACACAGAAGCCAAACATGCATTTTTTCGAGCATTTCAAGGATGAGTTGGATCACAGTATTAAAAGGTTCAGCAATCGTTCTAAATCGGTGAAAGAGCCTAGAGGGCTTCTCTAATTCGAGAAGTAGAAAATACATCTGTTCATTATTCAAAAACACTTGAAAAAATCATACCCCTGAGGATAAAGGATGTAAATGCTTCTCGTGGATACTCTACCGGCTATTGAATATGAATAAATTATTCTTATATCTTTTTCATAACAAATGTACTTACTTGTAGATAGTGTATCTTAAATTTTATATTAAAACATCAAGCTGAATATAAATATATTCCTATATAAATATCTACATATGAAAATGAATTTTACTAATTTTTTTGGTTTTCAGTATTGATATATTAAAGTATTCCCCACCAATTATTTAGAAGAAATTAAAAATTTAATCCAGATTTGAAGTTCGTAATTAAAGGATGCAAATATGAGAATTTTTCCAAACAAATTCGAAAACTATGCTTTATAAAATGACCTTTAACAAAAATAAAAATTTATTATGATAAATAAGTCTATTAATTTAATAATTATTCACACAATTTAGTAATTTTTAATGTAATAGTTTTATGCTATATATTTGACAAGTTGGTTTATTTTCTTAAAATTAAGGTGATTTTTTATAATGACATATTTATCTTTATAAGGAATGAAGAAAATTAAAGTGTAATAATTTCTATATTTTAACGTTACATTAAATTAAATAATATAATATGCAATTTGTTTGAAGGCTTATTTTAATGATATAATTATGATTAGACATTTCATTCCTGCATTATACGAAGCTTGACTTAATCTTTACTTTTATTCGATATGCCCTCATCTTATTCAAACTCCCGCATCTCAATGCAAATTTTCGCTTTATATGTAAATACAAAAGAGGAATTTGGTTTACCTCTTTGGATTTCACCATATATATCACTTGTCAGTAATCACCATCAGCTTTCCACAGTTTACGTTTGCTTTGACAGTAAAGTTGAATGCTTTACAGGGGTAAAGTCTGAAAAGTTCATTAATATGTTCTTGAAAACAAAATCACAAAAGCATATTAATTTAGTTAATATTAAGTTTTTAAGAAATATAGACATGCTATACGTTATATAAAAATTTATCGTAAAATGCTCAAATAAAGTATAAATTATTATAATAGTAGATCTTACTGATATATATATTAAATTAAAAAGTACAAAATATATTAAGACAGATATAGTGACAGTATAGTGAATAGTGGTAAAATGGAAGAACCTATGACATATACAAATGGATACAAGGAAGATAACACAAAATTCTAGTATCTATAATTTTAATTTAAAAAAATAATATATTTTACATTGGGTGTTAGTTATTTTTTGTATTTTATAAAAATGGTAGTAACAGGCTAAATTAAATGCATGAGTTAAAGCTCAAATTTAATAAATGTAGAAAAATTTGCTGGAAAAATAATCATCATGTAAGATATCGCGCAATGTATACCAAAAGTAATGATGTGGAAAATGTATTTTATGCTAATTTTGGTTGATAAAGTGTTACCTCAATACATATACATAATTATTAAAGTGATATCAAAAACATGTTCCATGAGAAGATTGCACTGAAAAGTGTCCGCCTGTAAATAAAGAAACAGACACATTTATGTACTATGGAAAGCTAAATTAATAGTTATAATAATTTTTTCCTTAAATCAAAATAACCTATTTTTAGCTTGTAAATTGTAAATTAAAATTTTTGTTTTGAACATTTTTTTATACTTTTGATAGTTAAATTGAAAATCTCAAACATATCTGTCAGTTATATTACCAGCATAAATGCATTTTCATATTTTACAGTTCCACTTTTACTAGAAACAGAGAGTTTAAGTTATTTTCATGATAGTTTCTATAATTTATATGAATATAGTACCTAAAAATCTAAGGAAACACATACATTTCCCATATTTTTGATTTATAAGTAATTTGTATTTAAAATTAAAAAAGTAAAACTTATTGGAGAATTATAGTCTTGCTAAATAAGATAATCTTTTACTTACATTACAATATTTTAAGCTGTCCAAGTAATAAAAATAGTATTCATTGGTTGAATTTTTTCATATATTGCTTTTAAAACTATACAATTTAAGAAAAATAGCATTAAGGCAATTATAATCAAATATCATTATTTAGTTGATATAAAGAATGGAAATGAAGGGGGTGAAAAAAAGAGCAACATATTGATTAAAGAATATTAATATTCTTTTCACAGTATAATTTTTAAAATAGGAAATGTTACTATGTGCACACCTGAAGATTTTTCAACAATGTCGCAAATTATAATTGAAAAATGCTGAATAATGCTTAAAAATTTTTAACTAATTTATACTTTAAATGTTGCTGCAAAATGGTCTATAACTCGGTTCAATTTGACTACAACTTGCAATGTTTCTGATTATAAAAGTTAATAAAAACAATGTTGGGCCTTAATTCTATATCTTACTGATATATGTTTTGCAAATCTCAATTAGAAATACAAGTGTTGCATGTCATTTCCATTTAAGAGAGACATGACTACTAACAATTGTTGTTTGGAATTAAAGTTATAGATTTTTGAATACAATTTGATCAAATTGAGATTAAGACTAGATAGTTGTATTTTCAAGATTCCCACTGGTTAATGGAATTTATATCAGAAAACATACATTATTATATAAGTGTTATTATTTTTTATCCTATCTGGTTAGCCAAAAGTCTGAACCAGATCCATGAGGCCATAAACAAACAAAAAGTACAAAACAGGAAAATGACTTCGAAATAAGACCTTTTTTATAGGAGTTCATCCTGACACTATGTTATTACTAAGTTTTCGATTTGCATAAAAAGTATAACAGTTTTCCTTATGTGATCAACTAAATTAATATAATCAGACTGTAATTTATGAATGGTTAGCATATATAAAACTGACTTTTGAATAAAGTAACCTCATTTGATTTGCTTTAAAATAAAGGGACACCTGTTACTGTATAATCCATTCCCACTACATATTTCTGAAGCATGGTATTTAACCATTGTGTTTTTGTATGTAGTAGAAAGGTGAATGACATCTAAGCTCACTTGTCCTCACCACTTAAGAGAGAATAAAATTACTAAACTCTTAAACTTAATAAAACATTTTCGTGATACACTTCCAAATGCTTTCTCATTTTTGTAATCAAAGTTTTTGAAGTATTGTTCCCAAGAATTCATCAGAAGTAGTATCATTTTATTATTTAAAGAATTTCTGATTGTTAAAGTGAGAAATTTATATTGATTTTAGCAAGAACGAAAAATACAATCTGTTTGAAATTATAAGGTTATACATGTAAAATATTGAGAAAAAATATGAATTATTGTATTGGCAAAATTACTTTTAAAAATTAATGAGAAAAAGTATCCTCTTTTTCACAAAGTTTTGTAAATTAAGTAATTATCATAGTAAATTTGCTTGTCATTGTTTTTATTATTATATTCTTGTCATCAAAAATATTGAAAGAAGAATGTTTATTTGGATAGTGTACCCATAGTGATAATACGTTTTCATGAGAAATATAAACAATATATAATAGCACATAATGATAACTATATGCAGTGTACATAACGGTAAAAAAGTGCAGATAATTAATTAAGATTGTTGATCAGAAAATCAATAGAAATGGTAAAGTAAAATAAAAATTTTCAATTACAAAAAAGTAGGTGAAAAATTTCATAAAATGAACAACAAAATATAATTACACAATAAAAAATTCATTTTTATCCTATTTAAATTTCTGTTTCTAATAAAATATTTTAAGAAACGAAGTTATTTTATTAACTCGATTATATCCTACAAATTTTCTGTGTTATAAAAGAGGTGTAAAATAGTGTTATAGTCTTAATATAACTAACTCATCTAATAAGCAACGCATTATAGATAATAAAAATGTATATTCAAATCAGCTAATATTTATACAAGGAATATGTTAAAATACAAATTAGTTTTTAATATTGTAGTTAGAATGAACAAAAGAAAATATAAACAATGTTCAATATTCTAAATCACATGAAAAGGAAATTATAAAAACAATACTGAAATAATATTTTAAATAACAATTTTTAAAATTACCAGATATTATGAAAGCAAATTATATGCTTCCACAGATTGAAAATTTTCAAAGACATTTCGAAATATTATCATGTTTTTTTTCAAAAGTAATCTGAACCATTATTTTGAAAAATGCCCTAAAGAAAGAGAATTTCACTAAATTACTTTTGTGTATCAATTTATAGATGCAATTAAATGGATGTATTTACGGAACTGAATATAAAATAATTAGATAAATTTTGATAAACTTAATAATTGATGCAAGTAAAAATAGCTTAAAATGAAATTACAAGAAATCGAATCAGAAATTTAGGATATATTGATCAATTTTAAATAGAAGCTTATACTTATAAAATACTTTACAAGGCAAATACTAATACAAACGAACATAAAAAAAACTATCTTAACAAATTTTTTAATGTCTCTTTAAGTTAAAATTAAACTACCAAATATATGCTAGAATTTTAATTCTAATTATATCATAAGTCTGTGTATTTTAAGTAAAAATGAATATGCACAAAACGTTAATTAACATGATGCTGAAAATCTGCAAAAAGAAACTAAAAATTAAAAATGAAATCTGTTAACTTTTTGGTTGATTTAAACTTTGCTGATGCGTATATATTTTTTCTTCATATATATTACAAAAATGTAGTTGATATTCTAGAAATATATCAATTAATATCGGTACTTCAAATTAAATGTAAAATGTACTTAAAATTAGCAGTCAACAGCTGAAGGTACTGTGTATGTAAATGAAAATAAATTTGTAAAAAATGAGAAAATCTAACGTATATATTTAATTCGATGATAATTTTTATTTATCATCGAATGGAATATTGTGTTTTTCAAGGATTTCTTAAAACTTTTGATGTCAATTACATCATAAATATTTAAAATAATAAATTAATTTAAAATAATAAATATTTAAAATAAAAATTAATTTAAAATAATAAATTAATAAGTAAGTTTAAAATGACAAAAACTCAAGAGTGTTTGAACAATGTTATTTTAATAAATGTACGAAGTTTTAAAACACGTAACCAAGCATACAAACATTATTTATTCACTTATTTAAATGAGATTAAGAAATTATTATTTCCATTTAATAATTTTATTTCAAAAAAAGTCTTGTTTTGAAAACTGGAATATTACAATTTATATCTATAAATTGAAATTATTTTAACCTTAAAGTGTAATAAAAGGATTGTAGACATATTTTAACAAAATAATATAAATTTATGTCCCCTTGGAATTGGTTGAAAATAATTTGCATCGATTTATTTCACAAAATTCATTACAGTAATGGAAAAGGGAAAAAAATATATCACTTATCTATCTTTTTAGTAAATTAAAATTTTTGTTTGTCAAAACGATAACCATCAGCTTTTTTTAAGAAAATTGAAACGAGAATTCCGAATTCCCAATTCAAATATTTAATGGTTTTTGAATTATACTTCAAAGGTGCAAAATGGAAATTAAGAAAAAAAATTTACGCTAAAAAAATTAATTTATCTTAAAAATATCAATAAAGGTATCTATCTAATTGAATTTTGTTATTTTATCCTTTATGCTGTAATTTTATTTTTTAATATCATTGCATTACATATTTTTTAAAAAACACATTTGACTTGCATTGTAGCTTTTAACCCTCAATAAGAAAAAAAAACACTTTTGCATTACTTTTGAAAAATGTAGCATGTTTCATTAATATTTTTCTAATCCTTTAGGAATTAAAGCTTAAGTTTGCGCTAAAGTTTAAATAGTCTTTCAAGTTAAATTTGCAATAATTTTTTACGTGACACGTTTCCTTTTAATAACACTTTTTATATTTTATAATATAAAAAGTGAATATATTAATATGGGAAACATTTTATAATGTTTATTATGTAAAATTTTCTTACAAAAATAAGGCTTTACAGATAATAGCAATGCATGAATCTCAGATGTGTGATAAATTATTTTGTTTTCACTCAATGCACTGAAGGCTCATTATTTATATCTCTATTTACTAACCCATTATCGCTTTAAACTTTCCTCTTTTTTCAATCAAATCTTTACATAAATATGAAAATCTAAATGATGATTACTTAAATTGTAACAATTACTATAAATTTACTCGTGTCGACCTATATATATATATATATATATATATATATATATATATATATATATATATATATATATATATATATATATATATATATATATATATATATATATATATATATATATATATATATATATATATATATATATATATATATATATATATATATATATATATATGTATATACATATACATATACATATATATGGGATAGGAGTACTTACATTTTAAACAAAAACAATGAAACTTATTATTTATATTCATAAAGTCTTCCAAAACAACATTTTGCATCATAATCAGCACATTTCTTTACTATACAAATGATAAATTGTACAGAAAGAAATAGCTGAATGCTAACATTTTGCAATTAAGTTTTCTAGGATGCTGTGTTAACATTAAATAAAAATACTTTCTGTAAATTAAAATTAGTGTTAAAAAGGCTATAAATGGATTACAAAATCTGCTTACAAAATTTTAACTAAACATAACTTATATTTTAAGTCGTATAAGGACCAGCAAATTCACATACATTTCAGTTAATGCATGTGGCAATTCAGCCACAGTAAATCCCTAAAAGGGAATGAGAAGCGCATCTTCCCTATCCGATTGAGCATCTAGCTCAGTTGTTGTTTGGATACGGTCGTATGAAGGCCATATTGGCACCAGTGTATTATGGTGTGGAACTCATTTTATGGAAATTAATCATGAAATTTGTTATTTGTTAAATTGTTATTGTAGGATTGTTATGTTGGGTTGTTAAAATAAAATATTTAAGACAATAGGACTTATAAAATCACGCAAGCAAAACGTAACGCAACAATGCATAGTAATATTACTCAATTTAACCACAGACGAAATATGCACGGATGGTGGAATGAATATTGTATTTAATATATACGTATGTAAGTGTGTGTAATTTTTGTTACGAACTGTTCGGTGATGAATTTAATCAAACTGATGATTTGTACCTAAGTTAGCAGAATCGGATTAATGTAAATATGAGGGGAAATTGTTTATAATTAATCTAGTTTACTATCATTGCATCATTTCTTTGTTTGTAAACATTTCTGTAATTTTCAGTTCCTTTTTGAAATATCACTTATTGAACTATTCAACTGATATCATTGCTAATAAAAATTTTCGTCTGGAAAGTTAAAGTATTATAAGTAAAAAATAAAGGGTAGGTTTAATTGAAAACAATAGTAAAATACTTAGATACATTTTTTTCAATAAAGAGTTTTTTACAAACCAAAAATAGGTACTTACTAGATATTAAAATTCATTTTTATTAATAAAATAATTCTATTTTCATAAGCAAATTATATTATAAGTCAAAGATAATTAAGTTAGTATCACATTTAAAAAATGTTAAAAAATAAAAACATTTATTTGAGATTTAGTTATACATTTTAATTTTTTTATTTTAAAAAATTATGCATTTTCAGTGAAGTATTAGATTTTGATGTGTAACGTAAGTTTTTATAATTACATTTCATTTCAAAAAATATCAATTTTAAGTATAAATTAATTTTATGCTCTACACTATAAAAATAGATGCATCTAATATAATATTTAAATATTGATATATTTATAAAGTTATATGACTTTAAGTTATTATATATTTAAGTGATTCAATGCCATAAGTGATTTAAATTGTTGAAAAGAAAAATTACGTTGTGAGCCTTGAAAGGAAAACTTCGAATACTTGTAGAATCTCATTCACTAATTACAACTTTGAAATAAACATTCACGATTATTTTATATTCACAAGGGAAATTTTACTTTACTTTATAATTTTGACAAAGTTCAATTGTATTTAATAAAAGACAAATGTTTTATCATTTAGAAAATGTATGATTGTATTTGATTCGCTTATAAACATTTTTACTGTTCAACATTTTAAAAGTTTCTTTATAGCTTTACGAGTAAATAAGCAGGGTGTCTTAGATAATAATCGAACATCTGTATATCTACATAATATATCAAGAATTGCAACAATGAAAAACTTATAAAATTTGTAAAAATAATGACTAAAATAATTATTTTTATAGGAAATAAATTACGGTAAAAATGCTCACATTAATTGAATCAGGGTATGAAAATAAATCACTGTTATAACAAATGATTAATTATAATTTCTATAAAACTTACGGTCGTAGTTTCCAGATTAAAAAATTAGTTATATTTCAAATGCACCGGATATTAGATTCAAAAATTTCCGCTTTGAAAAATCAACAAAGAATTCTGAAATTGGTCAATCTTCTTGGTATATTAATTGATATCAATTGTATATGCAAATAATTGTACAGAATTTTTGAAAATTATTTCTCTAGGGTTTAAATTTGAATTGCTAATTATTTTATCCTGTGTAATTTCAAAGAAAAGGATGCCTAAGCATCGCCTTGACTAATACCATTCTTGATGATGTTAGATTCCGATAAACACTTTCACTCGTTAACTCCTATATCGATCTGTGTTAAAGTTAATGATAACAGGTTAACAAACATTTCAAAAATACTAAATTCCTTCAAAGCATTTAAAACCCATTTCCTTTTTACAAAATCATATCCTGTTTGGAAGACAATGAATAGATAAGGAGTTTCAATTACAAATTCTTGGTTTTTTTTTCCATTATTTTTCTAC
This sequence comes from Latrodectus hesperus, assembly GCA_037975125.1. Taxonomy (NCBI): domain Eukaryota; kingdom Metazoa; phylum Arthropoda; class Arachnida; order Araneae; family Theridiidae; genus Latrodectus; species Latrodectus hesperus. Next base: position 51,219,145 of record CM075858.1, read on the forward strand.
GCAAGCCTAACTAGGGTTATAATTTCTCCTTTATTAAACAGTTTATATTAGGTAATTTTAGAAAACTCTTTTTATGAAGGGCAAATAAAACATATCCGCTATCATTTGCACACACAAGGATATCTCCTTTTTTATGAATTAAACAAATGGTGTGTGATAGAGAATTTCCATCATTATCCTAAGACCGCATCATTATCCTAGGACAGATGCCTTCAAACAAGCGGTGCATAATACTTAAAGATCATAATGAATAATCTCAGTTCTGATCAGATGGGATAGTGAAAAATCCGATACTGTGTGAATGAAAAAAAATAATTGTTTCAAACCAATAACGAGAAAAGTCAGGTGGAAAATAACAATTCCCATTCTAAGGAGAGTGTCAGATATTGCAATACTGAAAGGATGAATTATTATAGGTAGCTCTTGTGTTGATTTTCGAAGCATGGGGTACCACTATGCCAACCAACGGCTTAGCATTTCATTATTTGTCAAATAATTTTTGGAAATACATGACTAACGAAATCATATAGCGCCTAAATGTCAGTTTAAATGCTTGTGTTGGTTAATTGGCAAACCAGATTTTGATCTAACCAGGACACTCTCAATAAGAAATATATGGCTTCTTGCAAAAATCCAAAATCTCAGAAAACAAAATTTGCTAGAATACTTTAAAGTAATCATGCTTACTAATTGGCTTTGTAAAAATGATACTTAATATTTAATGATTTAGTGAAGTTATTAAAAGTTCCTTTAAGGAAAAAAAACTTCAAAATAATAAATTTCTTCATGAAAAATATATATCCACAACGCATATGAAGGTCTAATGATAATAAGAATATTTTGAGTTTATTGTGCATTTAATTTATAACAGAATTTACAAAAAAGTTAAATTATTATAAAATTAAAAAAAATTCCTTCCATTATATAAAATTAAAGAACATTCTTTATTCTTTCGTAATGCCGAGATTTCAGGAGCGAAAAAGTGGAACTACAATAGCAATTATTTCTAAGCTGTACAGTTGCATAGCCTAAATATCATTGATCACATACTCATTTTCTAAAACTTCAACTAATATCAATTGATTATAACTGTATGTAAATTCAAACAAATCACACTTTTGAAAGGAAACATTAATGGCGAGTATAGACTTGGGTGTTTTAATGGCAATGGCCAACACGTCTTTCTCATGAGCATGTTTTGTAAGTATGAATTTGTCTCATCATGAAGCAGAATTTTTATGTTATTTGTTTGAAAGATAGTTATTGATAACATTCAAAAAATAAAATTTATTCATCAAGTAACATATTCATTTCTCATATACATTTTATGAAGTTTTATTTCAACTTAGCATTTCACTTAACTTAAAACCAGCAAATAGTTAATGTCGAAAAAAAAGATATGCAATTCATCACTGTTAAATGGTAGCTTATATTTAAATTAAAATTTTAATTGAAAATTGAAGTTACAGTGTTTTCTAAAATTTGATTGGCTTAAATAAGTTTTCAAATTTGTATAATATGTTATTAATATTAGAACTTTTTACACTTTACATAGGAAAATTATTGAACAATTTTTGAATTCATGCATTGAACTTATAATGCGCGTACCCTGCGTGATTTTCTACATTAGAGATCGTAACACCATACTTAAACTCCATTGGTTTACTTTTAAGCAGATAACTTTTAAAATTTTAAAGAAAATTTTTATACTTTATTGTTATATCATGAGCATTTAAGTATTTATAAAAATTTAATTTTTTTTTCATGATGGTGTATACATTTGCTTCATATCTTTTACTTTTGTGTACATTATTGCATTTAAATTTTACACTCATTAACAAATACATTTTCTGTATGTATTTTCATATTATTTTCCTCCATCTATGTACTGAAAGAGATGTTTGATTCAGTAAAATAAACCAATTTCTGCTTTTTTTTTAATTTTAGACGCAGAGCAATACAAAAATAATAAAAAATTGATTTTGAGTTCATTTTGTTTTTATTACATTTTTTATGCAAAAATATTAAGGTTCTTCAATTATAACTTGCAAATATCTAAACATTTTAGTAAAATCATTTTTTAAATAATAAACTTAAATTGTTTAATGAAATGTATCACTTTAAAAAAATTCATTTTGAAAACAAATTTTTAAAAAAAATATTTTAAATTGAAATGTAATGAAACACACTTTTGATTTTGACCAGCTTTCATAGAGAAATATAAAGTGCTTTTTAATAAATTATCGCTAGAATTTCTGAGAATTTGACTGAAAAAACATTTATGTATATAAGAGTTGAAACTATACCTTCAGTTTATTAGGAAATGAATGAACTGACAACATTTACAGTTAATAACCGAAGTTTTATGAGCTTAAAATTTGTACAGACGCAATAATATAGGACTTTTTTCAATTAAAGAGTTTCTAATTATTGAAGTATTTTCAGATAACCTAAACTAGAATAAATGGTAAAATAGCTCTGAAGTTTTTTTTGCTTTCTTTCCCTTTTTTCTGTAAAAAACTTATTGGAACAGTTGATATGAAAATTAAATAATAATATAAAAATTTTATTTTTAATCATACTTGCAAGTACCTTAATGTATTGTATAACTAGGGTTAAATCAAGTTAATTAAAATATTTTTCAAATGAACTTAATTATTTGAATTGTCAATTCAATTACAAGTTGCACACTTCAAATGGATTCTCAAGCTATTCATTAATATGAAAATATTAATTATGGAATGATTAAAATATGAATAACGAAATAGGAATGATTAATGCTAAATATAACATTGTATTAACTAAAATTCCTCTAGAATTCTTAAAAAATCATCTATACATTTATATAAATTAATAATAACTACTTTATAATACTTAATAACAGATTAATATAAAACTATAAATATATGCTTAACATAATGTTTTTGTACACTTATATTTCGAAAACTAAGTTTTTACATACTATTTTATGCTGTAAGCTTTAACCCAATTACTTATATTCTCAGTAATTTATTTGATGGTTAATATTTTGAATAAATGATTTATGCTCAATGTTGTTGTATTAATAACTCTCTGCTATACTTTTTATATCTCAAATAACATTTTTCTATAATACAAAATTTGATGTAAATTTGTATAATAACATCAATACAATCCGAACAGTTACTAAGCAATTTTTGGTATGTATATATATATATATATATATATATATACATATATATATATATATATATATATATATATATATATATATATATATATATAATGTATACATCAAATTTATTTTCTTATTTAAACCTCATTATTTATTTTCAAAAATAATTATGTTATATAAGTAAAATATTTAATTTTATTTATTAATGTGCTATTGAAGAGAAATTACATTCAGTTTTATATTATGTGTGGTCAGTTTTCTTAAACATATTTAATTATAAAAATCATATAAAAAAAACAAATTGCAAGAAAAAAATCTTTATTTTATTTCTCATTTAAATACATTTGGTATATTTGGATTTACGTTTTATCATATATACTTGCTTTAATTTCACACTTTATTTTGCAACAGCTTTTTCTTCAAAATAAGCTTAAAATATCTTAACAATACAGCTTATAATGTTTTGAACTTTAGTGCATTAAATTAGTAAAATTAGAGAGTGGGAATAATAATAATTAAGTCACACCCACCACGTTTTTAGAACTATATTACTCGCAAGTATTATTGGAAGAAACGTGACTACGCGTCCATGTAAAATAGCTAATGAACCAAGTCTCGAAACAATTTATCACTGAACTCGATAACAATCAAACTCTTAATATTGTAGCGTGACTGGCTAAGGGCTCAAAAAAACTGCTGTGTAAAAAGCCAAATCTACATTAGGAAAAGAACAAATATAGTTGTTTGAATATAAAATAATATATATATATATATATATATATATATATATATATATATATATATATATATATATATATATATATATATATATATATATATATATATATATATATATTATATATATATATATATATATATATATATATATATGATTAATTGCAATTAGTAAACTTTAGTTAAATGTTACAGACTCGAAATTTTGATTTTTTAATTTACTTAATTCTGTCTTATTTTAATCAATAACCACTGATTGGGATCCCGGCAAGTCAAAAAATTAAAATTCAAAGTTTATGTGCGTTTGGAATTACTTTTATGTGTGCTTTAATTTATAGTTTACATAAAAGTTGAAAGTGGTTTAGAAAGAGGTGTGAAAGCTGTAAATGTTTCTATTACTTTTAAACGTGGAAAAATTCTATCAACAGCAATCTTTTTTCTTTCAGAAAATAAACATATTTGTTTTTATGAATAAAAAATATATTCATGGAATTATTTAACTTTGGATGAGCATTAAGATTTTATACACTTTGAATTATTCCTGAAAGATTTACTTTTAAATACATTTACATTTATATAAATAAGTAAAATAAAAAGAATTAAATAATGGTTGAAAAATGATAAACATCTGTTATTTGTAGATAATGGATCAAGTACTTGGCATATTAAAATGTATGAACTAAACTACGCATTAAATAAAGTGAAATAAAGAATATATATATATATATATATATATATATATATATATATATATATATATATATATATATATATATATATATATATATATATATATATATATATATATATATATATATATATATATATATATATATATATATATATATATATATATATATATATATATATATATATATATATATATATATATATATATATATATATATATCATATATGTATATATATGTATATGTATATATATATATATGTATATATCTGTGTGTGTGTATTTCTGAATATAATAATTCATAATTTAGAAGCAGTCTTCAGCAAAGTGTTTAAGCAATGAATGAAAGACACAGTGTCGGTCCACATAGCATTTATTTAAAGCAAAGATGACATAAAGTTAGATTATCTATCTGTAACATAAGTGTGACCTTTGCTGTGGTTAGCAGCCATCTACAGCATTTATTATAGCTAAGCATTCTATTTCCGTAGAAGAGTAATTTTTATCATAATTCCTAAGTACATGAGAATGATAATATTGACAGTTCAAAATTTCCAACAGAGTGTTCTTTGTTAAGAATAACTCCTACTGATTCTTTAGATGCATCAAGAAATGCATGACATGTATATTTTGGTTTATATGACGTTAAAATAGGTTTTGAAATTAAAATATCTTTTAACATTGAAAATAAATTTTGACATTAATCGGAACAAGTAAATGGCGCATCCTTTTAAAGCAGTTTATTAAGTAAATTTCTAATAATTGAATAAGTGGAATAAATTTATTGTAAACATTAACGGAAGCAAAGAATCTTTGTATTTCTTTTAACAATTTAGTTAGATTTAACTTTTTGATAATTTCAATGTTATTATTAATTGGTTGATAAATGCCTACTTCAATTCCATAACTAAAGGAATTAATTTTACTTTGGGCAAATTGGCATTTAGATAATTTAAATTTAAGTTATCCTTTCTCACAAATATGAAAAATTGTTTTAAATGCTTCGTAAGGTTGGGTGATAGAATATTTTTATCATCAAAATAACTGAAAGCCAAATTAATTTGATACTTGATAAGTATTTGCCATCGATGGCTATTTGAAATATACCTGGAAAATTACACAAAAAATGGTATTCTTGTCTACTCATATAAACTAAATTTGAAGTAAATGCTAATTTGTCGGTATATTCTTTTATTAATTTTTATATGCTGATATCCTAAAGCTAAATCTAGAGTGGAAAAGTTTTTTATCTCTGTATCCAAAACAGAATCTATTCTGAAATGAGCTCCAAATATAATTTATTACTTGATTTAATTTACAAAAAGTATATGCATAATTTACATTTGGAGGAGTCATCTTTCTTAGAAGCTAAAATTTTTGGTGATGCATAAGGACTGCAGGAAGTTTTAATGAATCCAGCTTCTAAAAGTTCATCAATTTATTTCTTAACTTCTTGGTTATGTTTAGGAGAATTATGGTTTGATCTCATTGAAATAGATAACTCTGATGTTAATATAATCATAAATGGTTCAACATTTTTACAACTTACATCATGTATATTCTTAGAAAATATATGATTATAATTCAATAATAAATTTCTAAATTTGCATTTTCAGATGCCATATTAACATTTTAAGAATATTAACAATAAGATTATTAACCTATCTTATCAATCTAATTAGTAAAGATTTAACAGTTATATTTTTATTACTAATATTAATGTTATTTTGATATACTTTAAGATTTTTAAAATCTAATCTTAAATCAAAATATGAAACAATTTCAGAATTTGAAATTAAATAATCAAGGTCAGTTGGAATTACATATAAAAATACGGTACCTGAAATATTTTCCATTTTAAAATCCAAAAATACATCACATTTAACAAGAATATTACCTCCTAATGTAAATATGTTGGGATTTGTAATTACAAAATTATTTTTATTTGAAATCTTTGAACACATTGTTCGTGCATTGAAGTTTATATTTGATCCATTATCAATGATACTGGGAAAGAGATTTCATTACAATTGTAGACAAAACACCAGAGTTCTCATCTACTTATTAATAGTTCACTCGTTGCATTGTTTGGAAAATTACTTACAGAATGAAAATATTCTCGACATTGGTAACAACCCTATGAAGCAGAAGAACCACTGGGTTAAAAAGTTCGATACATTTTGAAAATAAGAGTATTTGATAGATTAAAATTATTCAAAGTTTGTTGATTAGTAATTCATAAATTAGTTGCTCATTTTTTCTTTGGTCGAAGTTAATAAGTTTAATACAGTTTTGAATACAAATATTTAAAGATAAATAATTTGTTAAAGGTTTAGCTTCTTTTTTTTTCTCCTTCAACTTTGTTTCATCAGCATGAATTTCACATAATATGACACTTAATTTCACATAATAGACACTTTCTGTGTCTAATGATTATGATTTACAAAAAATAGGACACTTCGAATCTTCATGGGTATGAACATGTTCCTTTTCATAAGATACTGGACTGAGTATAGCTTATTTTATACTATATTAGTGTTTGATTCTTCATCTATTGCTGAAATTAACTCTAAATATCCTGTTTGTGTTTCCATATTCATTTTCTTCGCAAACTTATTTTTCTTTATCATCCGTGCAAAGAAAACAGTTTAATCTTGGACAGGTAAAAATTACAATTTGAACCACACCACATTAAAATGTAGGATGGGAGCACTCAAGTAACCTAGTGTGACCTCTAGAGGGTTCATAATTTCTTTTTCGTTGCGGTAATCCTGGAGGGAAAGCAGCGCTGCTTTCCCGAAAGGCTTTCAGGTTCAATACAAGCCATGATCCTGTCGACTATTTATTATATTAGATTATTTCTGAATACAATAATTCATAATTTAGGAGAAGACAGTAGCAGAAAATTAATGCAGTGAAAGCAAGACAAAGATACATTAAAATAGTATTTATTTAAAGGAAACATGAAGTAAAGTTACATTATCCATCTGTAACATATGTGTGTCAATTTTAAGATATGGGATTATATACAGAACACTACTGGGTTATTAATTGTTTAAGATAGATCTTAGGAAATTCACTGGCACCTGTGTTTTGGGATTTCAACTTCAGTGTGGATATAATATAAATAAATATATATATATATATATATATATATATATATATATATATATATATATATATATATATATATATATATATATATATATATATATATATATATATATATATATATATATATATATATATATATATATATATACCATTTTTGTAGTAAGTCCATTCCATACTGTCAATTTTTTGAAATAAAACAACTTAAAAATTTTTCGTAAGTTTTATACATTTTATTAAATAATATAAAATAATATAATTGCCACACTAATTAGTGACTTCCTGCAGGCGTGAGTGTTAATTCATCATTTCATCTAAGAAATTAAAACAATATTTGATTGATATCTTCTTCAGTTTTAAAAATTTTGCCTTTCAAAAAATTCTGTAATGTCAAAAACAAGTTATAATTGGAGGATGATAAGCCCGCAGAATATGGTGTACGGAACACAATTTCCCATTCTCGATCAGCAATATTTCGAAAAATTCTTTTCTTGGCCTCTTTCTTGGCACATTAAGGACCTCTTTTTCGGACTGCTACCATTAAATTATCTAGTTACTGTGACAATACTTTTCCAAATTGAGCTTTATGTTAAATTTTTAAGGCTCATAATGTATTGGTCTTCAAACATATGTTCTACCATATGCCCAGGAGTAATATTAGCTTATGATAATCTGAGTACACTAAAAATTATACAATGTAACATAATGAAAGGTAACAAAATGCCCTTTGATCTTAAATTTAAGTTATTAAACATGAATAAAACAATTAAAAATTACAAATCACTTTTGGCATCTAATAAAAAAAGATGAGTAATTTCAAAAATAAATTTTTCAATGGAAAACGTAAAATATATGATTTGATTCTTAGCAAGAATCAAATATAAAATTAAAAACGATAATCATAAAATGAGCATCACAAATACAAATTTAATTTCCCTCTTAATCTTTGTATATTTAACTTAAAATTATATAATTTTCATACATTTTCAAAATAACACACATATTTATTCTAAGAAAATGCATTCTCTCAATAAGAAAATAGTTGAAGAAACTAAAATATTAGTACGTTTTAAAATGGTGGCATCGAATCGAAGGCAGTGAATATAAATACTCAGAATAAAATTTGTTCAAAATATATATTTACGAGTTGGTGAATGTATTTCAGATCTATTGCTATTTGTCTGACTTCACAAATTTAAAAAAATGAATGAAACTAGTAAATAAATTATTTTATCCTAGATGAAGACAGTTTATCTCCCTTAAATGAAATATGTAGTTTCTTTTCTCTCAGTAACTTACTTATTGTATATATATATATATATATATATATATATATATATATATATATATATATATATATATATATATATATATATATATATATATATATATATATATATATATATATATATATATATATATATATATATATATATATATATATATATATATATATATATATAATTTATTTGTAAATAAATAAATAAATTTAAGTAAAACAACCAGAATAAGCAGAACATTACAAAAGTAAAATTACTATTTTAGGAGTTAAAATACAGTACGAATTTAATTTGAGAATATCGAGTTTAAAGCAACTAATTAAATTGACTAAATAGTTACACAGTAAGCGGAAGACTGGAACATTTCCTATGTCAGTGTCCAATTCATTCTAAGCTCCGACAAAAAGAGAACAATATTAACAAATCCACAGTCAACCAATGAACTAGAATGAACTGGATACTATTCCTCCCGAAATCTAATCCACGGAGGCAATATCCTCTGACATATCCCCTTGAGAGGAAGATAAAAAGGATGCTGGACAGAATATACGCAAATCTGAACAGAGAAGGATGAAAGAAATAAGAAAAAAAGATTGGATGGCGGGAGAAGAGGGGAAGAGAAAGATATGAAAAAAAGATACTGACATTCTATTGACTTAATGACGCAGAAAGAATGCCCATTAGGTAAAGAAACTGCATCTAAAAAGACTAGGGGTTGTTGGCGTGGAAGCCACAAGATGGTAAGCGTGGGGCAAATATATTTTGTTTACGTGAGAACTAGATTTATTATCTTTTAACATAATCTTATGCAGGAGTAAATAACCAAAAGAAACAAACTATATTAAGTCAATATTGAGATGATGATAAATATTAGTATTGCTGGATTAACAAATTAATTACCTTTTTATTTATAATATAATGCATGTATTATATATATATATATATATATATATATATATATATATATATATATATATATATATATATATATATATATATATATATATATATATATATATATATATATGTATATATATATATATATATATATATATATACAATATCAGATACCAAATTCATGAGCAAAATTTGCCATTCATTAAATGGTATATGTGAACATTGCTAATATGTATTTTTCTGGTATAAAATGAACATAATATAACAAATTGCACTTCCTTGTAATCAATTTAAGTCAAATACTATTTTAATCATGCATTTCTACAAAAATATTAACCATATAATAAAACAATATTAAGTAGACATTGTATATGATGAAACTTATAGCATTTGGAAATGAATAATTTCTTAAGTGTACGCTTTTTTTACCAAGATATCTCATAAGTAGATACTTCGAAGGAAGTTAAGTTGCACTTGACAAAAGAGAAATATAAGATTATTGACAATTCTTTTTTTATATTAATGTCACTACATAATATTTTTTCTAAACAAAAGAAGATCTCAGTTTTATTAAAACTTTTATTACTTTTAAAATTCTCACCAAATTAAATAAACATCGTTTAGGATAATTGTGATCATTTATTGTTAATTGTTATTTGTATACAGCATCGAAAAGGTGTGAAATTTTTTTTTTCAAATTGTAATGAAAAATAAGTTACACAATCTTTCTTAAGATATACAACGAATCCGTATCAAGCTGGGTAAATCCAACAGCAAGAAATTCTTCTCTTAAAGATTTAAATGAATGCGATTTTTTTTACAACCCGTTTATTTTTTCTTACGCTCACTACTTTTATACATTATTCTTTTTGAGTGTAAGACCCTTCTGCAGACAGATCAAAGTGAAATAGTAACAGAAAAGAACCCTTGAGATTGGAAGAAGAAGAAATAATTTCCTGCTCTGAGTGCTTAAAGGTAAAAGATGAGGATCGATATCAGTTCCATGTAAACAAGAAAAAAAAACGGAAACTTTTCCTCGAGGTACCTATTATTCCCTGAAGCAACAAAGTGTCTACCAAGTTTTAATAGCAAAAATAAATTTCAGAAGATATTTAAGCAATTTTTGTTTACTTTATAAGATGCCAACCTGGTTGTTAGCCTTGGGGAATGCTTTATAACTTTCAATATATTCATTTGTACATATGCTGAAAAACATCTGATCAACAAATATTAACCAAGACTAATAAATATTATGGATTATTGTGATATTGTTTTTACATTTGAATTAAATAAAATTATTTTAAGATAAAGATGTATATTTAAATGTATTTGCTGTTAGATGTAAATAATAATTTTTAACCTTAACTAAAAACATTTTGTTTTTATTATCAAAATATATGTAACACAGTTATAAAGATTTTACACTCTAATAAATGAAGCATTGCATAACATCTGGAAATTTTAGCATGAAAAATCAAAAGAAATTACATTTTAAAATATTGCTATAATACTTACTATAATCTTACTGTGTTATAGCAAGATTTCAAAACGTAATTTCTTCCCATTTTTCATGCTAAAATTTCCGGATGTTATGGAATGCGATATTTGGATATTAAAATATATATAATGAATATAAATGTTTATTATTCAATAATTTTTCAAGAATATAATTAAATCCATCTTCAACTAATATTTATTAAATTTTATCAAATAAATATTTAGCATATTGTAGCATTCACCAATTTTATGAAGAACAGTATCATGAATAATTTAATGGAAAAATGTGTTGTCAAAATTTAAATGTTTTCAGAAATACTTCCAGGAATAACTCCTCGGAAAAAAACAAATAACAAAGATTATACAAAATTAATCTAATGAATAATTAAAAAAAATTAAAGTTTAAAAAAATTCAGAAGTATTTATTATAAATGAAATTTTATATTTCAGCATTCAGAATAAGTATCAGAGAAGTAGTATTAGTAACACTTAGAAGTTTGAACAATGAAAAGAATATAGATTGGGAAGCAAGTACAGGTACAATATTCATATTTCGTATACAATTCAACACGATGCCATAATTCATCCATCATAATGACTAATGTATGATGATGAACCAATTAGATTGATTTGATCATGAGGAAATTTTTCTGGAAATTATTGGCGAGAAGCCTTTCTGACATTCAGACGTGTTGGATGAGTGTTTGTCAAAATAACACAAGATCATTATCAAAGAAAGTCCTTTTGAAACAAAGCATTTCGTAGTGTTCAAATGAATGGTAGGTGAAAAAATTAAATAAAATGTAAGGTCTTTTCTGCAAAATAACGTCAAAAAGAGTAATATTTGGCCATAATTTGAATATAATAGCAAACTATATAATCCTAACTGGTATGATGATATTGGTTGCATGCTGGCAAAAAAAATTCTCTACAATAAAAGCAAACACAAATACAATTTTCATGATGTTGTAAGCAGATCCGGGATTCGCTTAAAATATGTAGGAGAGTTATACCTACGTTTAGTTCTCTTATCTTTGAGGTAAAATCAAATGCATCGAAACCATGGTTTCTGAGCTCAAGTGCCAAGTTGCTACAAAAGTAGCAGAGCGTTTTGGGCATATCTTGTCTTCTTGTAAACAGTTACAATTTTTTACTCAGGGCTTATGTTGTAGCTGAGAGATTCTATAAATATTTGCGTATAATGTGTCTTTCTTTTCAGGAGTTAATTGTAGTGGGGCACTTAAATTAAGGAGTGTGCTCTCATAACCATCCTGAAACCATGGATTACATTTTCCGTAGACAATCCTTATATCTCGATTGAAGTAAAAATAATACAACGATATGATTTATAAAAATTATTGCAAATTATAATTTCACCACTATTATTATCAACAATTTAATGATAAACATTTTGTTTTCTTTTATGAGGCAGAAGAACAATTTTTTCACCTGGCCACAACGTTTTAAAAAACAACGTTTGCAAGAAAATGTTTAAAAGCTACTCATTTGATAATGACACCATCTAAATTTTACTTATGTAGTATTTTTCTATTCGGTACATTAGTTTTAATAACCAGTGATTTTTATACACATTAACATCGCAAAAATTTTAATCAGGATAATTTTCGTGACTGAAACAAAGAAAAGATGTTTGTAGAATTAACTAGAACTTGGTGATATAATAGGAAATAAGATAAATATATTTAGGGGCACTTCATTAGATAAGAATACATTTATAATAATCTGTATTGAAAATAAACCAATTCTTCATGAAAAAAATATTTTAAAACTTAAAAATTAGCCAAAACAATTATAAAATATTAAATGAAATCTTAAAAAGACATCAAAATTTAATTTACCATTTTGCTTTGTAAGCCATATATTTAGCTGCATTATTTTTCCTCTTATTTTATTGAAAGGAAAAGGAAAAAGAATTTTTCTTTTTCTTTATAAATATATTTTTACTTAAGTGTTATTAAAATGAATTAACTAAAAATTTAAAATATAAAATTAATTATAACACTAATATTTATAAATAATATTTATAATTACCTCAGTACATTTCATTAATTTTCAATAATTTGAAATAACATTTTGAAATGGAAAATATAATTTAAGTGATTAAGTATTCAATGATAAAATTAAAAACATTATTTTTTATTTATTATGGAGCCACATGAACTATAATATTTATTTAATTAATTTAAACTAAGCAATTATTTTATTATATTTATGTCGAATTTACATGAATATTTAACTACAATCGAAACTATAAAATCTAAATTCCCTTTATTTTCACAGTATAAATTTATTATAAATGTTTGTGATTTTATTAATTAAGATAATTGCTATTTTATGTAATAAAAAGCATAATAATTAAAGATTTGAAAAATATGATGCTTTTGTGGCTAATATTTATGATAATAAATATCCTTATTTAAGAGAAAATACTTTTAACTTTTGTAAATAAAGGAAATAAGCTATCCTAAAATGTTCTATGATTACTTTCTTTAAATATTCTTGAACCTTGAACACGAATACAATAGTTTTATTGTCAAATTATCATACCTAAATAGAAGTTGAGTTTTTCTCTTAAACTTTAGAAATTTGTTTAGCATTTTCACAAAAAATAAATATTTATTAACATCTTATAGTTTGTAAACTTTTAAGGTCCTATGTATTTTTCTCTAATGATTTCTAAACACAGAATCTGATAAATATAGTTGCTAAATATTGTAGAAGGACATTAAGAAATAATTTCTATAAAATCTATTGATTTTACTTTTATCTCAACGATGGCAAAATTTTCTGCAGAAAAATTTCGAAAGGATGATATTTTCTTATGTTAATAATTTATGAAAGTGAAGGATTACAGTCATTTAGAAATATAAATATGTTTTGTCGTATGAACTTGCAAAGGAATTTATCAAAAATATATTTAATGAAGTATCATGTCACTTAAAACACATCATTCCTAATCCTGTTTAGTAATTTGTGATTTATTGCGGCCTGATTAATGCAAGTGAATTTTCAATTTCTATATCATCATTTGAATAATAATCGGAACTGCAAAAAAGTATCCTCACAATTTCCAGTAACAGAATTACTGCATTTTTATCCATTTCAGAAATTATTTTGCATTAACACTAGTTAAAATATTAATATCTTTGTGATTTTGATGGTAAATATATATAATTTGAAATTATTCTGCTTCTTTATGAAATTTAGGTATTTCTCATATTAAATAAAATACAACTCAAATCATTACCATACTCATAATCAACAATTCAATTGAATACTATTTGATATTTATTAAATTGAAATATGTAACTGCTAAATTTAAAATTTACTGAAAACTGATCTCTGTACCAATATTATAAAAGATAATTCCTATTAAAATTAAATTATATTTTCAGTAAAGAAACAAATTTTTACATTTGGAAGTAGCTATAAGCAAATGGAATGAATTTGATCATTTCTGCAGCTGGTATAGTTTAAGATCTTAAAATAAACTAAACGTAACATAAATACTTGCAGAGTATTTATAATAATTTTAATTATTCAGATATTAAATAGCAATAGTGGAGGCGAATAATTTCCAAACATATAATTAAATTCATGGTGTGTTTACATTTTACGATTGCAGATATAATTTTTAATTAAGCAATAGTTAAAGTATTTTCATTAAAATTTAAAATGTTCACATTAAAAAAAACTGTCACACAATAAATTCGGCTGCATGATTATGAAATTATAAATGAAAAATTAAGAATTCAAAGGAATACAAAATAGATAAATGGTTTAAGAAATTATCGCAAAGCTATTTTATTATTTAAAAATAATTCTTTAATACACAACTTTATCAATATTGAAAATGTCATGCATAATTATTCTTAAGAATTACTCAATCAAAGTAAGTAATTTAATTTTCTCTTTAAAAAATGATAATTTGTAGAGTTTCCCAAATGAAAAGGATAAATTTGTTAACTTATAATTTATTAACATAGTTCTAATATGCATTCAAAGTAATATTTTTTTACAATTCAGATGAAAGTAAGAAGCTATATTTTGTTTAAAAAATTGAATGAATACAATTAATAATAAATTGATTGTTCATTAAATAAATATAACTTACGTAGAAAATTTATCAATTAAAATGAAATGCTATACTTTCTAAATAAAAGTAATATTTTAATTTTTATAAAGTTTTATTTTGTCAAAATAGAGAGTTATATTTATGTTCAGTGTTAATTATTTAAAAATAATTTCGGTGAAACATTCTGGAACACATTTTTCCCAGGATACTTTAATTAATCCAGGAACCACAAAGCTTTTCCATTAAAAATGCAGTTTTCAAAGAATTAACAAACATATAATTGCTAATTATCTATTAAATTCTCCTTTGTATTCATACAAACTGAAATTATTTCTATAGTTATTTTATCCTTTAAAGTTGCTGAAATCCATTGGGAGTTATAAAACTTCTCAGTTTGTTTTTAATAATTATTAATAAATTACTTATCCGGTTTATCAAAAATTTTGAGATAAACACGTTCAAGTTATTTTTACGAAAATCAATACGATATTTACTTTGTTTAAAATAAAGAAAGGTCAATTTTGGAAATTTATTTATTGAATAAATTTTATTAATTTCTATTATTCTCTAAATTTATCCTGATTATTTACTTTGTCTAACCATTAGAGAAATATGTATTTTAATTATTACAATAAGTTCTTAATTAAGTGCACTCAAACGAATAAAATATTAATTGTATATAATCTTTTGCTATGTGTTTTATAATATCTCATAATTATACTAAATCATCCTTCAATTATTTATGTGATAAAAAAGAAAAGTATAAATGTGCTCGTAATTGAAAGAAGAAAGCTGATTATAAATTTTGAAATAATTTCATTTTCATTAAAGTTATTTTGTATACAAACATACAATTCCTTAAATACAAAATTTGAATATATTAATAGTTTTACATGTCTTGTATGTAAAAATAAGTGAAATCTAATCTTATTTATTTAATTAATTAGATTTTGTGCTCAGGCATTTACTAATATCTTTATTAGAATACAAAAACACTTGCTTATTGCAAAAAATTAAAAAATATTGATCAACATATGAAAATTTAAGGTCATTCCTCCAATTTTAAGATTGTTCATTATAAATTTAGTATTGCTGATTGTAAATTACAATTTGAGGTAGAAATTGAAAAGTTTATAAATTCATCATACAAGATATTGTCAAATTTCGTAATTTTTAAGCTCATATCAAAACAATCACATATTTTATTCTTGTAGGTTTTTTTCATTAATTGGAATTCATATTAGTTTTGAAAATAACTTCACTATTAATTTTTGCTTGAATATGGAAAAATGAAATATTTTCATTCCTGTGTTTTTATTTAATAAATACTTTTACTATTTTCTGCTTATTAAATATGAGAGCAAGATGATTTATTTTTACTTTTAACTTTTCTTCAAAGCATTTTATTTATATATATATATATATATATATATATATATATATATATATTGGTATTGCTGGATTAACAAATTAATTACCTTTTTATTTATAATATAATGCATGTATATATATATATATATATATATATATATATATATATATATATATATATATATATATATATATATATATATATATATATATATATATATGAAGTGCGGTTGTGAAGTGGTAACACTTCCAAGGAAAAGTCAATAGTCTCGAATTTGGGTCGCCTGGTCAACCTGTAAACGCCACTTACCATGCTTTTAAGGGGTCAATAATATTGGGAAATAAATATGCATATTAACTAAACTGCTTTTTACGGGCATCGAAAACAGGTCCTTATACTGCTATCATAAGTAAGGTTTAAAATTGCATCTAGTTATGACTGAAAAAATCTGAGATACATGAGGTTGTAAATCTGAGATACTGTGGTCAAACAAATTATGTTGCATCTTATTTTATATTAAGCAAAGACATCAAATTTGGTGAAAACAAAATGCAGTCATAAATTAGTTTTGCCATATTCTTTGTGCAAGGGTACCAGTAAAGTGACATGGAAGGGCTTATCTGGTGTTCTTGGAAGTCAAGAAACAAATTCGTCATGTCTAAATATTTTGATAGATCAAATAAATGCAATAATGATGTATTTTGTTCTAATGGTGAGAGATTCTTAATGGAGGATAATGCAAGCTTATATAGTGATAGAAGTGTTCGAAATTGGTTCGCTCTGCATCTGAAATATTTTATAATTTCCCTGGACACTTCAGTATGAATTTTAGCTCCATGGAAAATTTGTAGTACATTCTAGAAAGATACATCCAATTGCATTATCCTCTGTAATATAATTAACAATATGTAAACCAAAAAAACAGCTATTTTATGGTATCTTCTGGACATAAATGCATTAAGTAAACAGGATGACAAGGCAATAAATGTTATTTTCTTTGATCATGAAATAAATTATACTATCCGATTCTAAAATAATATATCGATCATGAGAGACTAATACTTATGTACATTACTTTTCACGGACTGATATAATATTGAAATGTTCAACCACTTATTGTATTTCATTTATGTGATCAAATCTTCTTCACATTAAATATTCTTATGTCTTGTTTCAAAAAAATAAACTAATATATTTAAACCTTTTTGTAATCATAGAATTTATATTAAGGTATGTCATATTTTCTTCATTATTCTTGTTTGACCTTAATTTTTTGATATTTTTGCTCTTAAAAAGTTAAGAATTTCATTTCTCAAACACTTTCTCATGTACTTTTCACTTATTAAAAAGTGTCCATTTGAGAAACTTAGTTGCAAAATGATTCCATATAGAAACATAAAATTAAATTTAGTTAATTATCAAACTCTTATGAAATTATAGAATATTATTTCCAATATCAAGAAAATTAATTCGCTGTGCAGTACTGATTAATATTAGTTACACAGTATCATTTATAAATTGCTCTTAACTTGTTTATGTGAGAACATATTTACCAGTAAAATATTGAATATCTAAAGTGACA
The DNA here is from genome assembly GCA_037975125.1 of Latrodectus hesperus. NCBI lineage: Eukaryota > Metazoa > Arthropoda > Arachnida > Araneae > Theridiidae > Latrodectus > Latrodectus hesperus. The sequence goes on from CM075858.1 coordinate 51,237,557, forward strand.
TATTGTTTTATTTATAAAATACCTAGGAAAAGGAATTGTTTTCAAATATAAAGGTACCTAATATAAAAATTGTTTGAATTCGTCACCATAAATCTAGTACGTCACTGAATATTCAAATTAAAGTTATGAAAATGTGACATTTAAAAAAACTAGGAGAAATTTCTTGTTCTACCCAATAAGGCTATTCAGCACTTTTACTCCTAAGAAAGGCAGTTATATTGCCAATGTCAGCAAAACACTTACTTAAGCCCTTTTGGAGTGGCATCTGTCGGGTGCTTAAGTCCTCAGTAATTTTCCTTGGATATCGAAGAAGTATTCTAATGTAAGGAAAAAGATATAGAATTGGAAAAAGAATATGCTGATGCTTTTGAATGTGCAATTCCGTGAGAAATCCTGGTTTTATAATATTTTAAAATTCATTCATATTACTTCTGGAAATTATTGTAACTGGAAAAGTATATTTCTAGAGTAAATAATGTCAAGCCCGAAAAGTCATTTTACAATATATCAACAAAATGTTTATTCTATTTATTTAGATCAACAAAAAATATTCTCAGAACGAATTTATTTTGTGACAAGATGAGAAACCTTAAAGCTTTCAAAAATTTATATATACGAATTTTAAATAAATTTTTAACGCCTTAGATAAAATATGCATTTTATGATGTTCATTTCATGAAGATGTTTCTTATGCATGTGAATGATGTCAGTGAACTACTATCTAAGGTTTTAAAAAGGCATGAAATATTCTTATTTTTAATTCACAATTCAAATTTAAAACATTCCAGCTCATATTATAGTTATATAGTCGAATATTTAATATTCTGTAAGTTTCAGTTCAAATTATATTAAAAAATTCAATGTATTTGCATAACATTTAATTTAAAAACCTATTTATTTCATTTCAACTATCCACTGCTACAGTTGTAGGTGAAAATAACTTATTTTTCATGTTTGAGAATTTATATAGAAATGTATTTGCTTTTATTATTTAGATTTCCCATTACCCTTTAACCCTTGGCTGCGTCGTTTTGATATAAAGTATGTAAGATAATTCTAATAACTAAATAATAAATAATAATTATTGTTTACAGTAGAGTTTAGTTTTATAACATTTTTCATATAATTTCATGTAATTATCATATATTATGATATTTTATATGAAAAAATAAATGTAACAAAACAAATTCCTTAATATTGTAGAATGAAATGTACAATAATATAAACAAAGTCATAATTTCAATGGCATACTAGGTTTTCTCAGTTCTGCATTTTGCATGCCTTAACATCTTATTTTTGTTATGTTATAATTATATTTGAATAGTTACTTCTGAATTCGAGGGTATTCTAATCTAGCTAATAATAAAATCAAAATTTCATTTGAAAATTTTGGATGAATTTTATTCTTATTGATGAAACAAAACTGCTTTTCCAATTTTAACAGATGTTAAAAAGTTCAAAATATTGTTTTTAAGAATATAAAAATATTTTTTTGTAATTCCCTTTGAAGCATAAACTCTTCGAGCGTTTAATAATACAAATTTCTGTAATAAAATAATTGGAATATTTTATTTTGGTTTCATTTTTCTTTTGTAAATTTTATATTAAAAATCTACAATAATAGAATTTGCATTGATATTTCATTATTTATTTTCTACAAAACAATATAATTTTAGTCAATGACTTTATTTCAGTTTTAAATTAAAATATTTATTAAATTGCTAATATGAACCTTCAGTTAAATGGATTTTTTTCCCTCATTACAATAACATAATTTATTCTTAAATAGCTAAAAAAAGAAAAAGCATAACAATAGTTTACTTATACTTTAAAGTTTTGTTTGGAATCTAATTATAAGGCATTTAAATATATAATTTTTTTAAATTTTGAATGTTTATGTTAAAATTGGAAATTACTATTTGCTAAATGACTAATTACTATTCGCCTGTAAAACATGTATTAATAAATTAATCCTTGTGTTAATTATGTAACTTAATAATTATCGATAATGAAAGAAATTCATTATGAAAAAATTAATTCTTACAAGTGGCTTATATTAGCACATTAATTACTAAAACTTTATTAAAATCCTATTTTTACCAACATATACAACAAAAGAGGGTATTCAATAGTCTCACTTTTCAATACGTTTAGGTTATCAATCCTATTTATTCAAAATGAGAGCTTTTCCACTTTATATATTAACATTAAATATTTGTCACAATTCATAAAAACTAAAATTCATCAAATAAACATATAAAATCCATTAAATTAGTTTTATACATGTCTTTCTATGTTTTTCATATATTATAGTAAAGTTTTCAGCTAGTTTTCAAAACACACGAAATTATCTAAATGTTTCAATATGTTTATAATAAGATTTATGATGACATTAAAAATATGACTTAATAATATGATATTAGTGTTTCATTTTTATAATAATATGAAAAAAAGAAAACAAAACAATTTTCCACATAAACCCTAGAAAAATTTAGATTGATGTGTTTTTTAGATTGATTTCCAAGTCAAATTACATTAATATTATCAACAACAATAATGATCATAAACAAACTACATTTCCTTTTTAATAAAAGTATACAAAATACATTAACATCTTTCCCCCTATTTAATGAAACATTTCAAGTTAAATACACAGAGAACTAGTGGCAATTTAAATATTTAAAATGTAATATGTGTTCTTAACTCGGCACTATGCTTAAAATCACTGTATGGTACAAGGCATACACTTCACTATTATACGTCCTCAGTGCACATCCTCCACATATCGCAAGTACAACAACCGAATATTACGTTGTTGATATGGTGGTTATTAACTCGTGTGTCTCCTATACAAGGAAATACAGTTCTTATAAAGCCGAGACTTGTTGAAGATATCTTGGAACAAAGAACTCTACTTAGCAAGCAATATTCTCCAAAGGTCTGGTATAGATGTAGGAAGTGGATGATCTGCTGCGATTCGTCCGACAAGGATTTCTCGTATACGTTGTATCAGATTCAAGTCCGGTGAAAATGCTGGTCAATCTGTAATATCCTTTGAATCAAGACAGTCATTCACAAAGTTTGAACGGAAAGGAAGTGTATTGTCATCCAGAAACATTAAAAAATGGACATGCTGTTGCAAAATTATGTCTCGATAAATTTGAACTATCCTAGATCTAATTGCAGCATACAAATCAGCTGGTCCCATTTAATGTCTCACCAAACAAGCATTTCTTCACCACCATAACAATGGAGTTCAGTTATGTGGTGTTGGTGCTACTGGTTCAACTTGGTGTTCTCCATATGAACGTCAAACACGGATCAAATAGCAAGTTAACCACGACTCTTAGGCAAGCATAACACAAACACACTGTGACAATGTCTATGCTTTTTCTAGGCATCCGCTAGCGATAGAGAGTTGCCGTGAGCGAAACACATCTGAAAGACTTTGGGGCAAATAGACCATACTGTTGCAAAATTCTCTGCAACGCAAGGTTTGCCTTGAAACGGCCGTACACATGGTCGACGACAGCTAACAAGACAGATTGACTGATGCGATCCGTCTGTTTCTTTTTGTGTTTACTACCAAATACAAGTATTAATTCAGTGTTGTCACAGGAGGGCGACCTATATTGTAACGTCTATTGATATTTCTGCCATCTTGAATTAATTGCCACAGCCTAGAGATGACGCTTTGAGAGATTCCAAGTTTCTCGACTATTGCCACCTATGTGAGCCGACTTTCCAGACGGCCGATAATTCTACCCGTAAAACAACACTCACATCTGTGTCATGCTTACTTATGGAGTTCGTAGAGACATGAACGACGCAAGGACTCTTTCTTTCTTTGCCCTATGTTTTTATTTACCTCTCTCTTATGCTTCAGTATTTATGACGAACGCTTGACATCAGCCCGTGTTTTCCTGTAATTTTCAATTAATCTTGACACGTGTGTGATATTTCTTCAAGAGGCAGTTTTCCTTTCTAGTTCAATATCCGCATGATTCTGGATTATCCTTAATTTATGGAAATATGTGTTTACTCTGTCAATAGGCACAAGCCAAAAATAAATTAATTTATAATATATGTAGAAAAATTTCTTTCTTTTATAAATCCTCATTAAATTCTTTTCGATATTCATGGTGTGTTTATACTCATTTTGTAAATATTAATTCCTTGGAACTTTTATGTTCATTATGACAGCAGCAAGTAATTTATGGGGAATATTTTATTACCATAAATTACATATTTTAAATTTTCGATGATTTATGACACTTAAAATAAATAATTCAATGATTTATGAAGCTTAAAATTAGTATTTTCATGACCATTTCTAAGCAAAAAAATTTAGTTTCACTTGTTTCCTTTCTTAGAACTAAAATAATCTCGTTTTATCTTTGAAAATAAATGGTTTATAAAATAACATAACTGGTAATCTAATTTAACTGAAAAGTATTATATTTATACATAAAGAAGTATATATAAATTCAGTTCAACGAATTGCATTTATAAATGTAATTATTGCGCTTATTATACTTGATGGGATTTAATAATTGTGTTTAATATACTTTTTATTGAATATTGTATTTTATTGTACAAGCAGAGTAAATTAATTTTTTTATTCTTAGAAGTCTATTGAAAAAAAGATTTGCTTTCAATGCCCTTTAATAGTATAAATGTTCAAAACTGAATTTAAGGATTTTGCGAACACTTTTATTGGAATAATTTCTTTTGCAAACAGTGTCTGACAAATAAGGTATAAGATGCAAAACGTGACTTGATTCTTATAAGTCAGCATGATAAGTCATGAAAATCCAAATGCTTGCATCACATGATTCGTTCAAATTCCAAGCAAATTTATATAGACGTGAAAATATAAAATGCTATATTTCTGAATATCCCTTCATTGGATTTCTACGTTAAAGGTAGAAATGTTGTTACAAATAAAATGCATAAAATATTCTTTTATTGAATTAAGTACGCAGAAAAAAACAAGAGCATATGAAACTCATATTAGATTTTCGGATATAAAATATCACGTATAGATTTCTCGTGTTTCTATGAAATCAGATTTTGTTGTTCGGATTTTATTATTTATAACATATTCAAATATGCATCTAAAACTAAACATTTGACTTAAAAAAATTCCCTCACAATATTAACTTTCTCAACATTTTATCACCGGTTTTTTAAACTACGATGTTTTTAATAATGAATATATTTTTAATATTTTTAAAAAATAAGAAAAGTTTTTTAAACATGTTATTCTATCGTAAGTATAATTTATTTTTATTTATTTGTGTAAATATGTTATTTCGCACAACATTGTTCGCGTAAATTGTTTGTTTCTGCGTTTGAAACATGCCACTAAAATGAACTTATTAGAAATATAATTCAAGATATGTAATAGCATAAATTTTGGTTCTTAAACACCATCTCATAGACAATTTTGGCCCAAGCGAATAAGCAATGAAGTCTTACAAACTTTAATAGTTTTGACAGATGAAAAACAAGCAAACTTATATATTTATTAAAAATTTCATTTTATTATAACATTTTGTCAAAAATTTATTTTTAAATCGTATTTTAAATTTTAAAACTTCCATAGACTGGAAGTGAAAATGTATACATATAACGCTAGTGATGACATTTGGTGTTGAACTAAAACATTTGGGGACATATTTTTAAATGGAAATGCTGAAGACAATAGACTAATTAGCATTAAATTTTTATTTACACTTTTAGAACATAATATTACAAATAAATGTATTTTTAGAGTTTTCGCAATAATTTAATGTATCCTTATTATGCATATATTACTGAAGTTAATATATATATTGTTGTAAATTATTACATAATTACATATTTTGAATAATAATAAAAAATGAGATACACAGCGTTTCAAAAGGAAACTAGCTATCTTCATATTTTAATATTTAAAAATGACAGTTTTAAAATTTCGAGAGGAAATTGCCTAATTTGTTTGAATGTTCTTAAAATAATTTGAAATTTAAGTAGCGATTAAATTCATGTGAATATATATGTATGTTCTCTATATAGGGAAAAAAATTTGAAATATTTGGCGGAAATATATACTTTTAATCCACTAAATATTTCCGAATAATTCTATGCCGGTCAGACGTCTTAATTATTACTGGTTAATGAAATCAACCGTTATCAAAGTCAGTAATAAGAAGGCAAGCATTTTCCCTTCATACGTGACACATCACAACAAGAAAACAATTTACGTCTAAGAAACTTACCAAATTTCGGAACCGATGTCTATAATCCGGAATGCGAAAATTCAGAGTTTGGGTATTTTTTAGAGGATTTTCTGATGTATCTAGCAACCTATGGTTTTTACGGCAACAATCACTATATCTATATATAGTGACTTATAAGAATTAAGCAGAAATTTCGATTTTAACAAAACTCTAGTGCTTACATCATCACGCGTGTCAAGATATGTTATCTTGACAGCATTTCTTCATCGCCCAAAAGATTCAGAATTTTGCATCCTAAATTATACGACATCCTTATCAAAATTTCCCCATTTGCAATAAAAAATATAAGTATATCCTCTCTGTACCCTTTAATGGTTTAATTTTTCAAAAAGCAGTGTTTTTGTCATAGTCTAAAGTAGTCTGTCTTCCTTATCTGTTGTTCGAAGTATGTGTTTCGTCTCTATTGATACAAATGTATTTCAGCTATTCACATTTTGAAAAAAATAAAAATATAGAACACAGTATTTCTTGTATCACATATAAATGCATTGGTAATCTCAATTCTTCTATATACAACTTATTTTCTGATCGAAGCCTTATTTTGCACTAACATTTTTTTAATGGAGAAAGAAAGATATATTTTCAGATTTGTTGCAAGATTTGTTTTTCTTATGGACTAAAAGAAACTGTTAGTTATACTTTTTTATTATATCGAATTCTTGAATATCAGCTCATAAATGTGGTAAAATCAAACTTTTTTTTGGATATATGTGATTTTTCTTATAAATTATAGTTATTTAGAAGTAACTAAAAAAAAAACACTTCTGAGTAAGCTATAAGAAATTACTATGAAATCTATCGCAAATTTCTTTAGTTTCCAGGGTCGACATTCAATTCATCTTTTTAATTTTAAATAATTCCATTCACAATATACGCGCCTTTAATTTTAAGCAATGCAATCAAATTTTCTTATGATTTGTGTAAAACTTTTATAGAGCTGTTTGCTTAAAAATTAATTGGTTTAAGAATATATCTTTCAATAAAAAATATGGAAAGTTTTCTAATTATAAAAGATGCTTCAATTAATTAATTCACGTTTATTTTTTACCTTATTTCATAAATATAAGTGAATAAAATGAAGCAACCACCAATAAATTCGAAAAATGTTTAACTATTGAAAATAGTTTATTATTTCCTTTTGCTTATGCTCGTATATTTCACCATAAATTAATGTAAAAAATTTCTTATATCACGTATAAGTGCACTAAAGTTAATTTCAAATCATACATTTTCACAAAAAAATAAAATAGTTTAATTCTTAATTTAAATATTTTTTATAAAAATGGATAAAATAAAATTTCATTCTATTATTTATATTCAAATCAGGGATTTTGAACTTTTAATTAAAACTGAATTACATAAGATTCGAAATTGATTCGTTACATAATAATATAACATTAAATAAAATTTGCTTTTACAATGAAATGAATCTATGAGAACTAAAAATACATTCGCAGATCAACATCAAAAGTAGCTTTTTTCTTCCAAGTAGAGTAATATTTTGTCTCCCGGATTCCATGCTTTTTTTCTTAAAAAAATGTTCATTTCAAATAGAATAATAAATAGATAACCAAATGACTGTCTACATATTTTTCTCTTTAACAACACAAAAATAACATATTTCATAGATAAAATTCTGATAATATAATGGGATGGTGAGCAACTTTCAAAGGTACATATCTCTTTTCAACTGAGTTCTCAATTTTCTTCAAATCTTTTCAAATCCTATTTTGGTCTTTTAGGAAAAGGAATACTTTGGCTTTCATGGAGTATTTTCAAAATAAACGAAAGTATATATCTAAGGACTAAGAGCTTTGTATTTTATTTCAGAACAAATTGGATGCCTTACATCAAATATTAAAACAGACAAATATATATACATTTGTCAGAGTGTTTACATAAGAATTTAAACGCATAAACTATGCCATTGCATTTTAAAAATATACGCATAAAAATTAAAAATGATAAGTTTGATGAGTATATTATAAAACAGAGCCCATCATCTTTATATATAATATATTTATCCTGTCATTGTTATAATAAGCAATGATGAAAATTTCCATCGAAATTCTAATTGGTATATATTTTTTATCATTTGTATATCATGTTATTTATAATCTTATATTTAACACTAGCGTATTGACTTTTCTCATTTAATTGGTATGATAAAATGGGGGTTTTCTCTACATGATTACTGGAATATATATACTGCTAAATTACAGTAAGTTTTTTACTCATGTATATGCATATTTATTGACCACAAAAACATTTTACAGATATGAATACTTTAAGTCTAAATTTAGTGTTAACTTTATAAGAATATTCTAAGTGCAAAATTAAAAAAAAATTAAATATTTAAGTAAATAAACTTTCACAGATTTTAAGCATAAAACGTTGTTGTCAACATGTATAAAAATATTGTAGAAAATGATTATTTTAACCATGAATATGCAAAATAATCGAATGAAAGTATTTTTTCAAATTATTGTAAGCATAAAAAATAATTTACTTTATATTTAATTATTTCGAACTATATTTATAAAAAGATAGACAATTCAATGATTATATGTGAACAGATATTCACTATTTTGAATTTATTAATTGTATTTTTGATTGTGATGTATTAAACGAAAACTTTTTATTTAAGAAATAGCTTTGCTGATCTATGCAATAAACTATTTTTAGTACTCTCAAAAATTTTATAAAGCTGAATATATCTATAGTAACTGCTGTTGAGAAAGAGAAATGTTTTGCGGTATTGTATTTTACTTTATGGAGATACTTGAAGGTACAGTCGTATTTGCAAGCTCTTATAAAGACATAAAATAAGTGGACTACCCAAAAGAGAGATATTAAATAACCAAATTGCTGCTGAAATTTCTACACATAACCAACCATAAATCAAACTTAAAAGCCTTTAAGGAATAAATATACAGGAATAAGTTATTTTTATCATTAGAATATATTCTGCCTTAAATGTGTGATCTTTGGCTTTAAATTACTTGCCTTCCATATTTCCTTTTACAAGTCAGATTTATGCCTGATACAAGCTGTGTACAACATCTTATTTAGATTTCCATATTTATAGAAAATATATTTCATATAAAATTTTGCAATGTGAAGAACTTTTTTATAGTTGGAAAATAAGTTTCCCTTTTACAACACTCCTAGAAGTTTATATTTTCCCTTCCATCACACAGTTTCCTTCACTTTTTCTTGAAGCTATGCAACAAACTTTTATAATAGAATGTAAAGTTTCGATTTATGTAACATTTTTAAGGCTTCCACTCTTTTATCGAAATGTAATAACTTCTGGGTTACTATAAGGCAGCATTTTCACTTTTCAATAGAAGAAATGGGGTAAATACACCGCATATTAAAGTCATGTTAACATAAAATGCAGAATATTATATTCTATTGGTTATTTAAAATACTCAATAAAATGGTACACTGAAATATTTTCAGCACATTCTTCACAGAAGTTATGTGATTTTAATGATAAATCTAAAATATTGTGAAATTAAAAATAAAATATTTAGGCGCCAATAACTGTTTTATTTGGAAATATGGATAATTAATTGAATTATTCAATGTAGATCAGGAAACAGACTTAAATCACATGTAAGAATTATAAGAAAACAATAAAACTGGAGTTGAATAACATAACTAAACCTAGCATTTATTGAAATTTTGTAAGTGCTTGATTTTTGAGATTCATTTCCTTGTATCTCATTTTAATTAAAATATTTTTCTTTGAAAATGATAATTAATGTCCAAACAAAAACATATAACATAAAATTATTGTTTCCTTACATTTGTAATTTTAAAAAATTACAAGGAATTGATAACGAAAATGATATTAAAATTATTTACGGTAATTAAACATTTATTCGAAGAAAATTTCCACATGTTTTTATATAGCCATTAATATTTTACAAAAAAATAATCTAGTATACAAAAATTTTTCAACACTGCAATTTAACTATTTTATATAAATGAATGTTTCAATTAAAAATATTTTCCTTTTCGATTTCATATTTATATTAATGTCTTTTTTCAAATGTCACTAAACCAACGTTTTTCTTAGTAGATAAATCAAATTGAGTTTGGCTATGTTTTCATTTCAAAAATAATGTCATTACATTTATATTTCAGTGTCAACACATAAAATTGAGTTCAGTATTTTAAAATATGGATTCGAAATAAAATTGTTTCATCCATTATATTCAAAGCGACAATCTTATAAAATGAAATATATAATTTGTGAGGGTGTTCCGGATTTCCATTTGTGCTTAAATGATTTTCTTTCATTTTAATGTCTCCTGAAATTATTTCAGTGAAGAAAATAAAATCAAATTGTCAACATTTTTTTATAATTTGTGAAACCTTTGAATATATATATATATATATATATAATATATATATATATATATATATATATATATATATATATATATATATATATATATATATATATATATATATATATATATATATATATATATATATATATATATATATATTTGCCTGATTTCTTTCATTAAAATTTATTGCTTAATACATCATTGACTTTATTTAAAACCAAATGTAAATTAAAATATGTAAACTTAAACTGAACTTTTTAATTTGTGAAATTAAATTATTTTATTTTTAAAAATCATTTAACTTCAAATTTGAAAACGACTTGGGGATTTGAGATTTAACAAATCTACACAACCTTGTTTTTATCACTTGATAATTTCGGAAGAATTAATACATTTTTCAATGAAATGAAATAAGTAATTTTTCACAAATTGTATTAAAATTTTTTTTTCAAAACAGTTCCCTAATTTTTAAAATATTTTAACTGAGTTTGAGTTTCTTAAAATCTTAACTCTCTTATATTTTGCATAGGATGACTAATTAGATCAGTACCGGTAGATTAAAATTAATTTAATGCTACTACAAATATCCATGTTTGAGTTGAGAATCGAGCAGATGAAGTATTGAATCAAATCACTAATGGTTTGACTGAATGATCACTGTTTTTATAATGTTGTATAATCGAGATAAAAGTAGTGTCTATTGACATATTTAATATTTTCAACGATTGTTGAAAACCGTGTAGGCAATATCTTTTGGATTTTGTTTTAATTTTTTTATATTTTTTGACTTTTGTTGCAATTTATAAAATTATGACCTTCGATTTCTTTCTGAAAGTCTTGTTGCATCTGTTTTCTTTGCAAGTTTTAAAATGTGATCAGACAACACTCCTGCACGTAGTTTTGTTGTACTTAAAATTCCAAAATTGAACTCGCTGATGGCTAGAGTTGCTACATACTCTAGTCTTGTTTTAGATACAAATATGTTTTTCGAGCATTTTTTCCATACACAGCTGTGAAGACTTTTATTTGCATTGTTAGTTTTTGCAGAAGCACAACAAAGAAGAATTTCATTAAAGGCTAGTCTTTACCAGTTTACCAAACTGGTAGCAACTTTTCGACAACTTTTTCCGAAAGTTTAGTCTTTATCAGTGAATGAATTTGTGGTATTTTATTGCATGCCACAGCTTTTTGATAAAAGCACCATGATACACATCCCATGGGACATTTCTTATGTTGGAACTTTTTATCTGTTTGTATACAGTGATAAAGAGTCACCCCAGAATTGAAGTTTTCATCTTTTGAATATCAGAAGCATTATCTTTTATGGCTTTCTGATAAAAAAGTTTAACAAAATTTTATTCCTTTAAATTGCTTTGCTTTCGACCATCAAGTGTGACGCCTTTCACTCTCCATTCTTTTATAACATTACGAAGTGATGTTTCAAGTCTTTTCGCAACATGATTAATATATTCTTCCTTAACAATTGGTATATCACTATATATTTTCTCTTCTTTTAAGTGAATAAATGTTTTAGAATCACCATCATATATAATTGTTGTGTATAACATATTATGTGAAAGTGAATGTTTCCAAATTCGTGATGCAGCAGCCATTTCCATGATCCCAGATGATCCGCTGAAGTTTTTTTGGCAGGTTTCTCTGTGTCCTTCTTTCCAAATTTGAAATTCAGCACGGTCTTCCCCGAGATCTCGAGATGCAACTGTACACTCAAAACAGTACTTTGACATGATTTCAAAGTCAACTACTAAATATGTGAGGGAATCAGTGGCAATTCCAATACCATATAAAGAAGTATGACCTCATTTCTGCCAAGTTCCATCATACGACACAGAAATATCTAACTGATCCTTAGGATTTAAATTTGAATTTGATTCCACATATGCTTTCCTAACGGCACTGTGGCTTACTTTTAACATTTCATCTCGAAACCCTTCACTTTTTTAAAATTAAATTATAGAAACATTTAGAAAATGTTTTTTTATTCATGTTTGCGCAATCCAGTGTTCGAGAGAATGATTCCATTGCTGCATTGCCTTTTCCAAGGCTCAGAAAAGCTGCCACAACTTTGCCATTGACATCAAATTTTAGGACATCAAAACGAGGACTAGAAAAAGCTGAGCCAAAATTTTCTTTGTAAGATTTGCAGGATATTTCTAGTTTCACTGAAAAATCAAAACTTTTCTGAGTTAATACATCTAAAGAGCAGACACCACAATTACTGCATAGCAAATTCCTTAGAAGACTGGAGAAGCAGTTTTTATTCATAAGAATATAATCCTTTCCACATGCAGGAGGAATATCAGTACATAAATGGACAGATTCTGGAAATTTACATCTATAAAAGAAAATTTTTGGTCAACTGTTTCCTTTGGTACAGCTTCCTCAGCAAATTTTGATTGTCTTTTACGAGCTGATTCAATCGCAGCATATTTTCGTTTCGTTAGTTTGCCTTTAGGTTTACTGTATCTTGAACTAATTGCATGCATTATGATGGAAATAACAATGTTCGATTCAAGAGATATTTGAGAAAGTAGTTCTGAAAAGAACTGATTGTAAACACTGAACAGTAAATAGAAATATAAGTTTCAAAATCAAAACAAAAATCAGGTGGTGAAATCAAAATAATTATAGGTGTGAAAAATCAACAATAGTAGTGTTGCCAGACGAAATCATACAAATAATAAAAAATAAATAATTTTGATGTGATTAAAATATAGCACATTCTAAAAGAAGAATTCAGTAAATAATAATTTGAAAAATAAATATTTGCATGTTGTGAGACGAAGGAAATGGGTATGGACGCTTGTTTACACAATAAATACCTTAGTTTTTCAATTTTTAATAGTGTAAATCAAACAAATATTAGCCAAAATGGGATATTTAAAACTTATTACATTCTAGAAATACATATATTTCATTGGAAATTAGTTATTAATCAAATACACTGCCCTCGTATTACTTGTTTATGTTTTCGAGCAAACATGAAAAAGGGGCGTAACACATTGTGTACATTATTAAAACATTAATAAGTTTGCCTAAAATTGACTGAAATCAAAAATTCTATTTGTATAATATAGAGAATGATTCATATTTTTTTTATAAACTAAAAAAGAAAAATCGATATTTTTGTTGATTTTTCACATTTTGATAGTCTACTGTTCCCTTAAAGTACATTTAATTTGATAAATTTAGCTATAAAATTAGGTTAACAAACTTTATAAGTGAAATGTTTATTAATAATTCTACATTCTTAGCAATTTTATTAATGATCTGATAATCATAAACTTTTAGATAAAATTTATTAAAATATGCAAAAGTGTTCAAGTATTAAATTTTATGTGTACTAATAATCTTATTTATCTAGCCTTTGCACACACACACACACACACACACACACACACACACACACACACACACACACACACACACACACACACACACACACACACACACACACACACACACACACACACACACACACACACACACACACACACACACACACACACACACACACACACACACACACACACACACACACACACACACATATATATATATATATATATATATATATATATATATATATATATATATATATATATATATATATATATATATATATATATATATATATATATATATATATATATATATATATATATATATATATATATATATATATATATATATATATATATATATATAGGAAACACATTACATAACATACAGGAGGCATGTATAAAAAATATACATCATTGTTAGTTCATCACAATAGTGAATATCCTATAAGTTTGATAACATAGAGTTTCTGATTATTTTAATGCTAAATAATAATAATAATACACATTTTACAGACAAAATAACATAACTTTCTATAACTGAACATAAATAAATGTGTTTATTTTTATGATGAATTACGGAAATCTTCATGTGCCTATCGGTTGAAAATGATTGAAATATTGAGATGATTTTTGTGTGTGTGTGATAGTATTTGAATTTAGATCTAATCATCTGGTCTACTATCAAATGTTTACATTTGATGCCTTTTAGATTCAATTCAGAATGTTTTCAAACATTTCTAAGCAAAAAATTTATAAATTAAAAAATAAGAAAATCCTAAAATGCACGGGTGAATAAAGGTTTTTTGTTATGTTAATATGCTTATAAAAGCCTAAAAATCATTTTATTTTAAGTATTTCTATACTTTGCAACTGTATCTTTTCAATAACGCATTTGCATTATTGAAAATATATTCTATAAAGTATATTTAAAATAGATTTAAAGTTGAAATAGAACACACACACACACACAAAACATGAAAAATAACTTTCAATAATAACTGTTTGAAAATTGAAATTTCTAAATTAAAGTCCTTTTAAAATGAATGTCATTTTAACGTATTTGACATGATTAAATTTATTGCAGAAAATTAATTCAGCAACATAAAGTATAAAACTTTATTAAAATATTTTGCAGAATATGAAACTGCAAATGAAACATTTGCCAAATAACATTTTATAAATTATGAAGATAAAATGCTTGCACGTACTCTGTCAAGTTTAATAAATCAAAAAAACATTAACTCCATTTATTTCGTTTTTTCGCTCTTGTAAACCTGTTTCAAGACGCAGCGTTCTTTTTTCAAAAGTTAATAAAAACTAGTTAATTCAGGAAATTATTAAGTTCATTTTGTAACCTTCTGGAAAAAAAAGAAATTTTGAAAGTTAAATAAAGATTATGTTTTTCTTACGGTAAAAATCCTAGACATTTATGTGGCAGAAAGGCAGTAATTTATGCTAATATTAGTTTTGATTTTAAGTGAATAAAATTATGCAGTCTGAACTTTATACACATTTCTTCTTGAAATATTAAAAGAAAATTTTTTTCTAATATGTATTGTTTGGTTATTAAAGTTTTATTAAATATTAAATCAGTCAAAGGTGAATTTTAAACCAAGTGAGATGCAAATTAAAAATTATACTTTTCGCTAAATCAAATTTTATAAGTAGGTTACTTTAGTTTTAAAAATACAAATGTTTAAATTTTTCCCCAAGGTTGGAAATGTACTACATACAAAATTTTTAATTGAAATTAAAATTATATTAAAATTAAAAATTTATTCACCCCAGATTTAAATTAGCAAATACCTATTGAAGTATAAATATACAACTCAGGTTATAAACATTTCTGAAGAGAATTTTAGGAATTTGTTAAAAATTTTAAATCTTATTCATGATACAACGGAAATAGTATAAAAATAATAGCATAAGCAAAGACAAAAACAAAAAAATATTTATTGAAAATTTGCAAATTTATTTTTTATCTTAGGAAAAATGAAGCAGAAACTAGCATTGTGAATTTATGGTTCTTAATAATCATTAAAAAAGGAAAATCAGTCTGTGTACTATCATTACTTATTCACAAAAATTCAAATTTGCATATGTTCCAACGATATAAGTTGCTTTTTCTGTACTGAATTTTATTTGGAGATCAAAAAAACTTAAAATTTCTTAAGCGGTTGAAAATTTGAAAAAAAAAACATTTCATATAAGTAAAAGAATCTCTTTAATATAATTTTATTTCTTGCTCACAATGATGTTTAAATATTACAAGCGATATAACCCATTTTTATGATGTGTGATGATAATAATACTCATAATATGATTATTCTCATCAAAAAATCAAATTTAATGGAAAACTGAGATTGTCATAATGACATTCCGACACATTAACAAATTTATAAATAGGAAATGTAATTTATTAATAGTGAAAAATATTTAAATTAACTATATTCTGTATTTGAAATATTTTTTCTAATAATAAAAAATTTTTAATTTAATAAAATTTAAATTTACTATAACACTATCAGCAGATATTGAAAAAATATTTAGTTGATTATTAAATAAAGTTCAGTTATTTAATTTTAAGTAAAATTCACATATGTAATATTTAATTTGTGACAGTTCATTTCACAAAACACACTTCATATAATACAATTTTGATATTCAAAATTTATTATTAAATAGATGAACCAAATTATTTACATATTTATCTAGTAAAAAAAATACCAATATTCTCCTAGAATACTTCAAAAAAGTTAGTGATAAATATAAAAAATGATAAAAATAATTTATTTCTTATAATACTTGATAAATATACATATAAAATATTTATTTACGCTTATTTTGAGGAATAAATTGTAAAGAATAGCTTCCTGGAACCAGGGGGTACGTGTACCTTCCTGGGGCTTGAGCACAGCCACCAGGCGCGTCGGCAAGTGGTGGATAGCCGAATGTCCTGTAGGAATGACAGGATAGCCTTGAATATAGAATTAGAGGCCGCGAACCAGCTCCCGTAAACCCTGGTGTTATGCGATCCGTGCCTAGGGCTAATTGGCACCGCGGTATTGGTGTCTTAACGGAGCCTCTAGTTGCTTGGCGAACTTCTAGAGTAATTTGCCTTGCCCAGTAACTCAGGCAATGCTCGGTGGACTTATATTACCTGAGCTTTTTAATTGTTATCTTGTGGCTGAAAAGACACAAGAAGTAACAAACCTTTCTGCATTTGCAGGTGAAGCCTCTAAAGTAGACCTTGCTGAAAAAGACAAGGGAACTCAGAGGCAATCTAGTAAAGGAACAGCAATGAATCCTTCACTTGAGGTAGAAATGACCTCTAAACCATCTTCTGGTGAAAGTCAGAAAGCTATTCCTAGCATGACTGACTTTCTGACCAGATGGGACTGTTTCAGCAAGACCTCATCTGCTGGAAATGTCATATGCAAGAGGAAACGGCAGAGCATGTCATTTACAAATGTGAGGCTCTTGCCCTCCCTAGATTAACTTCTTTAGGCTTCATCCATACTAGAGAGTTACACCTAGACCCCATTAAAGGGTTATCGGACTTTATTAGTAAAGTGGGTGACCCGAGCAACTGGAACTAGGAAACATTGGGTTTGGAGTTAGTGGTACAAAATGCTGATAAAAGCAGAGGTGCTCAATGACATACAAACTCAATTTTAAGAAGAAGAAGAAGAAGAAAGAATAGCTTACTATTTGTTTAAAAACAATTTTATTCCTCTTCATGATGATTTGAGAAGAATATTTATAAATTAATTAGAAACATAATTAAAGTGTAAAATTACATACATAATAATTCTCCTCCATATGCAAAATGTGAAAAAATTGTAATTAGAGTTTCAGAAAAATAATATAAACAGTTTCTATAATATCTATTTTTCAATAGTAATATATCAGAGCAATTTATGCTAACTTATGTGTTTCATAAAAGCTAACAAATATGAACAATAAGCTACATGACTGTTTCATTCATTTCATTTAACAAATAACTGAAATAGAAATAAATAACTTTAATTTATTGCATGAAATTAAATAAGTATTTCATAGAGGATTTATGATTATTTAAATAATTAATACTTGTTCCAAAGCATAAAATAGAAATTCCAATCAAACTATTCAAAAATATATTAATAATATAGGATTTTGGAAAAAAAATTATAATACTGAAAATAATAAAAACCGTGAATAATCAGGAAAGTTAGTTTATATATCAACTGTTGATATATATATATATATATATATATATATATATATATATATATATATATATATATATATATATATATATATATATATATATATATATATATATATATATATATATATATATATATATATATATATATATATATATATATATATATATATATATATATATATATATATATATATATATATATATATCATGGATAATTATTTTGGATCATTTATAGAAGATTAATAAATAAAAAATAGTTAAATTAATAATTCTATCCCTTAACAAACTTTTAATTACTTTAAAATTTAAACTTATGATTTTGAATAATATATTTATTTTATACAAATTTTTACCATATTTTGAAGAAACTTTTATATTAAAAAATACTACACACAATTCAGTATATATATTTCCAAAAATAAAATATCTAAAAAATAAGAAATAAGATTATTAATATTTATATAATCTGTAAATGAAAAGTCCTAAATAATTAATCTTATTGACATGCATTATTGGAAAAAGATGCTAAGTATGTTGTTGAAAATATTAGATAGTGTTATTCTGAAAGCGGAATCTCGATAAAATTTAAATTAGCAAAAATTCTTCTTACATCTTCTTATATTAAAAAAATATTAATCCCATTAGGTATTTAAACACCCCATTTAAATTTTTAGCAAATCTGCATATACAATCATCGTTAATTTATCAAAATATTTTGGGCTATCAATACATACATTTTTAAAAACTATATAACTTTATTATGTTAACTTGAACCTTATATATAAAAGATTTTATCTCTGTTGATGGTATTTAATACGAAAATAAACATTTGTATAATTGTTACTAATCCATTCAAAGTGATAACTATTATTATTATTATATTGTTGTGTTTCTTCTGTTTAATTATAATAAAAAATAGTGACTGATTTTACATGTCAATATCAAAATTTCCTTTATTGTCGTACTTAACATGATATCTTTTTTTAAACATTAATTTTAGTAAAATTTATAACAGTCAAATTTTCCTATTTCATTTGAATTTCATCGAAAATAGAAGCTTATATTTCTATTTAACTAAATCTTTTAATTTTGGGATTTCAGAAAAAATATAGAAAAAAATAAGAAATTAGTGATTTCGAGAATTAATTGACTAAAAAATTTTAAAATATTTATATCTTCTAAAATCAACATTTCTTTGAATTTTTCAGATTCTATAGATAATAGTTGAGGCTCAATTAATGTAAGTTTTTGGAACTGGTGATAGTTTATACGAAACAAATTTTTGCGTTTAATTAAAAAATAAGTTGAATTAAGTTAATTACATTTACAGCAATGAGTAAACAGTTTTACTATATAAAAAAACGAATTTCAGTTATTTGCTATTTTTATTCACAAAGTAAAACTATAGCACACCTTTTATAAGCTAATCATCATCACACACAATTCTAAATGCACAATTCATATCTTCCTAAATATTAGCTATTTACAGGCTTATGTCTTTTTTTATATAGCTCATACATCTAAAGTTAAACTGTTAATGATTTTAAAACTGCGAACGTTATGAAGATAGAGTAATTCATGAATAAATTTATTTTTCAGAAATTGAATGTCACTTCATTAACATTTCATTTTAGTTCTTTATTATTCTTATTTGCATCTTGTTGGCGTAATCTATTATACCAATGATCATATTTCTCTATATTTCCAACGTTTTATCGTATTTCTTTGACATAATAAAAGGTTTATAAATTTCAGACTGATGATATTGAATAAATAATTGGAAAATTGGAAATCTAATTGACCAATGAGAAATCATTAACAGGGAATTTCTGTTACATTCACCAGATTCAAATTTACTGTCAACTTATAGAGAAATAAATTTTAAGATGAAGTGTGTTATGAAGATAACTGCGGTTATAAGTACGGTTTTTAATTACTGAGTTATTAAAGTTATACGAAGAACGAATAATGAGATATGTTATATTTGCATTTTCTTCTACTCTACAGAAAACTAGAGAAGTTAAAGTAGCGGTCTTTATTGAATAATCTTTTAAAAAACCTAACATTGAGTACACCAAACTCTATTAAATCTAGGATATTACATCCACTGGAAAAAAGAAACTATGATTTTTTTTGTTGAATACAATGGTATTGTTAATCCAAAATTACTTTACAGCTATTAGTTTCCTTTGTACACATTTTTTATTCTCAAAATCTTCAATAAATTATTATTTATAATAATTCTTATGAAAAGCCTAATGCTGCACTGAGTTTTGTGAAGCAATTTTCATCCTATTTCTAAAAATGATCATTATTTCTCACATTGTGGGACTCTCGATAACTTCCCCATGAAAAGTATCAAAAGAAAATTCAAAAAAATGAAAATTTATTATTTCTTCATTATTTGCTTCAACTGAGTCAATAATCCTCAACATTTTGTCTTTTTTTATAAATCTTTTTGATAAAAATCAGTTCTGTTATCAACTTGGCTTCTATTAACTTTATTAATGCAAATGTGATCATCATTAATCATCATAAAAGTAAATTACAGGTAACTATTTTGAAAAATTAAATGCTTTTTTATACCTTATTTTTAATGATTTATTATATATAGTTTTGTACATAAGAAATATTTAAAAATCAAAATTTTAGTTTCGATCACATATCTGCGTAAAAATAAAATAACTAGAATGGGAAAAATCTTATATTTGTTATGTTACTGTTTTACACACAAAAATATGGATTCCATGTGATTATTTATTAAATGCATGAAATAAAATATATTTAAGATTTAATATTTATTAATAAAAATTTTGTGGCAGCTTTAATTATGTTCTACAAATTGTGTATTTCTAAAGAAACATGATATTTTATCATATTATTATTCTGATCATAATTAAGATATTAAAGCATAGAAAGTGATTTCAAATTATTCAAAAATAATGAAATCATAAAATGATATTATGAAAAAAATAAATATTTGTTCACAATATAGAATAAATTAATACACAAATGTATTTGTCAATGAACCAATTTCTTTCATATTTCAGACCCTTAAATTATTAATTTATTAGTTTAGCTTTACGTTACTATCATCGTGACCATCAACATTTGAGTAAATACATAAATATTTTATTTTATAGAAATAATATTTGCATATCAAATATTTTTATTTAAATATTTTATTCAATTAAGTACACAAATAACTTTATAAAATTAAAATATTTTAGTGCAACTTCTCATAATCAGTTTTATAACTAAATTGCAAGCAATATTTTTAATATATTATATGTTTGATTTAAGTAGAAAAAAGCCTGAAAATATATAATAAATTTATAGCCGGAGTTATTTTACAAAAAGCTTTGAAATAATAAAACGTATGAAAATACTATATTTTATGAATAAATTAAATATAAGAAAATAAATAATCACCGTAACTTTTACGACAGTATTTTTTTGTTAAAAGCTACAAATAAAATTTTAAGGAAAATATTTTACAGCAAACCTGTGTAAAAAACATTAAAAAATATTTTTTGAATTTGGATTTTTAGCATAAAAATAGATGATCTTAAAAATAATCTAAAAAAAAAAGATAAGGTGTTTTAAGTCATTAGAAAGATTAATAGATATTTTATTAATAAGAAAATCCTATAATATATTCAAGGAAAATATAAAATATGTGCTGAAAGATAAAATAAAGAATGGCATATTTCACTTGAAATCTTCAGTATCATAATACTGAAGCATAAAAAAAACTTCTATTTTCTCTTTCTTAGAAAAAAGAAACAAGGGCATATTGTGAGTAGTTACTATATTTTCGTTGAATACACGAAAAAAGCGAGATACAATTTTTAGAATACATCGGCGTGCACTTTACTTACATCCATATACACCATTAATATCCATTCTCACAGAAACTGACCATACATTTCTCCTGCATCAAAATGCAAAGACAAACTAGAGGAAAAATTACAGGCTGAAGAATAGCGAAAATGTAAAAAAAGAAGCTGGAACAATCGTTTTCTTGCTTTATGCATCGTGGGTGGTTTCCCTAATGTTCCCGGATCACCCGCGGCGTTTCAGGAACAACGGTTGTTGTGAACTGTTATTCAGAGTGGCTTCTACCTAAATGCACACTGCACTCTGTAGGTGAAACATAAAAAATGGAAAAGAGGGAGATGTTCCATTTGCTTATATTCACAGTGGCTGCATATTCAAGCTGAATTGTAGTACTCTGTTGAAAGGAGAAGAGGGTGATGATAAAAGAATCCACTTAGAAAGTGTTATGAATGAACAAGAAAATAATTTATATAACCGAAACGCTTTTCTATAACCGATATAAAAACCTTTTTTAAGTCTGTTATAGAAAACATTTTCAAAAGTTTTCATTATAAGCAAATCAAATATTTATAAATAAACAAATTTATTGGCGCCTTTGCGTAAAAGTTGGGATTTTAAATAAATAAGGAATATTTATAACTTCCAATATATAACTGTGATATGATACGAAAAATTAAATATTTCAATTGATATAGTATAAATTGATTTATTTTTATGATAATATTCAGTTTGCAAAATAAAAAAAAACAAATTTTAATATGGCTGAAAATTTTTATTGTAATAATGGTATATACATATATTTTCTAGACATTTTGCTGAAGACAAGCGGTCATATTTGTATTTGAAGGAAGAAATTGCTTTCTTAAAAATTAAATGAGTTTATTTTGTTAAAATTTGCGTGTTAGTATTTTTATACTAAATGTATTAAAATTAACTGAAGAATTGTCTGTCCAAAACTAATTCTCAATAGTTTCCCATAAATAATTACAGTATTAAAGTTGTAAATCTAGATTGTTTTTTATTCTGCACTGACATAAAAATAATCACGGTAATTTGATAGTAATTACTAAGAAATAGAAGATAGATATATTTTCATAACAGTTAATGACACTTTAAATTAGGAATACAATTTCTAGATTTTAAGTTAATATTAAAGATAGCAATAAACACAAGAAAGTAAATGATAATGTTAAATTACGAATTTAAGAATTATTTTGTCAAAAGCGAAGAAAATCAAAGCACGTCTAGGTATTTATCTCGAATATTAAATTGTATACGAATAATGAAATTTTATTAGTAAGTTCATTTAGAAAATTCTAACTTGTGCAAAATGTTGAACACATCTTCCGAAATTAAAAGTAATTCCTGTTGATTTCTATTTGGATTGCATGCAACTTACAAAAACGGAGAAAGTAATCATAAAATTATGTTTCGTTTTTAATCTTTTTAACAAAATTTAAAAAAAAAATACTAATTTAAATGACCTTGATATAAATTATGATATTAAATCAAAGAAATTATTTGTTTTTTTCCAAGAAACAAATACTGAACAAATTATTTGAATAATGATAAATAAAGTGTTTAATATGATTTGATTATAGCACTACAGTTTACATTATGCTGTGTGCTAGTCTTTGATAGGATAAACAGTAATTGAATGACGAAAAAAATAACTTCTCTCATTTTTTGACTATTTTATGAGAAAAACAACTATAAAATGAGGCATAACTTATTTTGTCAACATAATTTAAAATTAATAATAGAATAAAATTATTAAAATTCATATAATGAATAATTCCTACGTTATTAATAAAATCATAAAGGACTACGATAAGCAGAAGTGTAGATATCTTACACACAGGAGATAACAGTGTGGATGTTATTTTCATCACAAAACTGTTGGTAATTTATAGTTAAGAATGTACTTGATAAAGATCATTACGTATAACCTATCTTACTCATAAACAGCATTTCATTTGGAAGACATTGCACTTAAAACATATTTTATGTAACTAGGCTATACAGGCGAACAAGAAGAAACTTTAGCAGAAGTAAACATAAAATTAAATTCGTTTTCATAACAAAGACATCTTACTTAACTCGATCCCTAGATAGTATTAAACTGTCACATAAAGATCCTTACGATCTATTTTTTTCATAGGCAAACTTGAATTCATAGAATAAATGTAAAATAACAAATAAAAGTGTTTTGCATACATTATCATAAATTCATATCATATTGCAGTATCCAAGTGATTATATTAATAAACAGTGAGTAACAGATAAAACTGATGAATTGAGTATTACAAGTTAATTTGAATTAATGAAAAATATTATGGTCTAAAAATGCTGTAAATAATACATTACGAGATGTTTCAGACGAAATTAAATTTTAATTTACCTGAACCATATACACGTTTTATTAAATATTAATTTCTCACATCCGCACTGTTCTCACATCGATTGTTCTGAATATTACGCATTTTTCTGGATTTTACTGGAGTATTTCCAAAAATCTGTAATTATGTTTTACATGTTTAGTAAAAATTAAAACAAAATTTTGATTACGTAATGCTTAAATGATTTTATTACGTCGATCCATTACCTAGATACACATTTATCTGAATATTTATTTCCATTTAATATGTGACAAATCCCTTTCGAGTGTTTGGATTAAGCAACTATATTTCTTACAACAAACAACCATTAATCATATGAATTGGCTGGAAGCATAGAAAGTAAAATTTTACTTTATGCCAGTTAGCTTTACATTAACAGTTGAAATCACTTTACATATTTGATCCATGGTGTCCTTCACAAAATATCCCATTGGAAAGTCTTTTGTTACTCATTAATATTTCATGAGCAGATGAAACTTTATTCAATGCCTTGTAACCTTGAATTGACAGCAGATGGAAAACAGTTCTTCAATTCAACGTTAAAAATATTAGATTTCGTAATCGAATTCACTCGTTTTGTACTTTTCATTGCTTCATCCAAACATTTAAAGAGTGATTTCATATTCCAGGTATTACCATAAGATGTTCTGCAAAACTTTAAAATATTTCAAAGGTTAATATTTCCAAAATGAATTTTTCCACAAATTAAAATATGAAAAATGTAATAACTTAAAAAAATTGTCAAATTATTGGTTCCTTTTACAATCATCAGAAATTAGTTTTGAAAAACTCCACTATAAGGATTTAATTTCTCTTTCACTGTCCTTATACAATACCATTTTTAAGTAATTGCTCAGTATTATTGAACTTTGAAATTGGGATTCAAATATACTTAATTTTGCAAATATGTTACTGATTCCAATAAATTAATTTCTCAAATTTCGTATCACTGTCTGTGAAACATTTATGAATCAAATTCTTATTATCTTTACATCAATTCTTATTTTCAGAATTACCATTTCAGTTTTAATACATTCAAGTTTAATTTTCATTTTTAAGCTGCCTATAACACTTTCTAGACTTGGGTGACTTTTCTGTAGTGTATAATTACACCTTAGTTTACTCTTATAAGCAATGATCTATATAAGCCAAACAAATATATATACATGAAACTTAAATCTTTAAAAATTAATGAATTTAAAATAAAGTCGTTTGCTTTATCACAAATATCAGCAAAACTATTATGTTATTTTATTTCAATAAAAATATCCTGATTTTAAATTATTATGAATCTATTTCAATATTTCTTAAATCTTCAGGATAAATATATTTATAAATCACACCAAATTCTAGAAAGTAAAAATACTTACAAATGATAATGTATATGATATTAATTTTTATATGCATATCTACGAATATGTGTTCTCTTTAAACGACAAAAAATAATACAGCAATTTATATATTCATCATTATTTTGTTTATTGTATCAATAAATCGTTGAATGTGGAATGGGAAATTAGGATTATCTTGAAATATAACGGGAATATCAATCAAAATCATACTGAACACTTTATTAACTAGCTTCATATTAAAAAAACTTAAATAAATAGATATTGCTAAAGTAATTTATCGTAAAATGCTTGGTATTAAATGTTTTCTTCAAATTTTCAGTAATTAGATGATTGATAATATACCTTGTTTTATTGGTCAGTTAACATTATATTTATAGTAGCATGAATTTTTTACATTAGAAATTAAATTAAAATTTCAAAATTTTGGTTTTCTTTCTTCATTATTTTCTTTAAACATGTAAGAAAATCAAATTGATAACAATACCTTTCGTTTTTGAAAAACATCAAACATTACCTACCTATTCACAATTTATGAAATAACCTATAATTGTAAAATTTCTTAAAATTACTATCATTTTTATACAATTGGCTTCAATGTAATGCTTTTATACAAAGCTTTTGTGGTAAAATTCGATATTGCTAAATTTATCAATTCCATATTGCTGAATTCCATATTGGTAAAACAAAACTGACGTTTAATAGGAATCAATAGTAGCTTCAGTGCCGCTTATTAATATGCAACATATTAAATCAAGGTAAATTACTCTTAAATGTATTCCTTGCCTAACTAAAATGAAAAGGCTTTAATGTATTTAAGCTTCATTTATGTTTCCAGCAGGTATTCTCCTTTTAATCAAGCTTACAACTTAATTTGCAGCCTGAAGTGCACACTACTAAGGATCTTAATTGCCGAAGTAATTATAGGCTTCCATTACGAAATCTTTATAGGAACGATAAGCTTACTTAGTAAAGATGTTTTTTTTCACCTAGAGGGTAAATTGCATGGGTAACTTCATTTTTAATCAGCATAAGTAGGAGAAAATTGCTTTTACAGTTGAGAGTAATTACAAACGCAGAGTTTCTGTGGATCCCTTTCTGGACATCTCCTCTGGGAAGAACACTGTCACGCGCTTGTTGCACAGATTAATCACGCTAATTTCATTTCTTTATCAGAGCTCATGTTTGGAACGAATTTCCCAAATGATGATATTATAATACAAATATTTCTATAAATAAGTATATATCTGAAAGAATACAATAACATATTACAGAAAGAATGATCACACTTTTCATACAGAAAAAAACCGAATGATATTGTTTTCTTTATTTATTAGAAATAAGGAATTTATTTTATTTTATAAGACAAAATAAATCATCAATCAATTTAGAAATTGTTTCCAAAATTCCGTTCATAATATTGAATTTGATATTAACATTTTACTAAAATAATTATTAGTTCCAGTAAAATATAATAAATTTCTTCAATATGAATGTTAAATATATTTATATGTTATTAATTGTAGAATAAATGAATAAATAATGGAACAGATAAATTTACAATTTTAGAACATTCAATTATTTCAACTTGTGCTTTCCTGCAATCAGTAGTTCTTTAAATACGATATAAGAATTGCTCAATATACGTATATATATATATATATATATATATTATATTTATGATTCTTCTTATCTTCACATTAAGGATATAAAAGTATAACTAAGACACTTTTAAAATATTATACTTAAATGTAAAACAAACTCTTTTCTTATTCTAATATGTAAAGTAAACATTTTGCAAATTTTTAGATTTATGTAATGAAACTAAATGCATATATTAAAAAAATCAACTATTATTAAAAATTTACACACGCTTTATTATATTCAAATATGTTAAATAAAATTATGTGTAATTTAAAGAAAATTTATAAGCAAAAATTTTATAAAGGAGTTTTTTGATTATATATGATACAAATAGTTATAGTATTTTGCATACATTTTAAGTAGGATAACATATTTTACAGTATATAAAATTTATTACCTCTTATGAAACAAAAATTTTGAACTAAATTGCTTTAATTAAAACTAAAAAAAGAGTATTAATTAAATTTTACCTATATTAGAAAATCAAGTTTAAATTAATTTTAACAATGGTGGATTCGTATTAAGCTACGAGAGTAGGAAATAAAAATATAGGAGAACAAAAGAATATTTTCCTTCATTTCAAGCATAACGAGTTTCATATTTTGTTTATTGTTATTAAATTGTTTTTCACTAAAAGAATTTGCTCAGTAAATGGGATATAGTATGTTCAATTTAACGGTAATTAAGCTATAAATATTTTTATTTGATATACTTTATTTTAAATTATTATATTTTATTTGAAATATTTAAAAAAGTAAGTTGCTTGACACTTTTTTCTACGTACTGTTTTCTACGTACTAATTTTTTTTGTATATATATATATATATATATATATATATATATATATATATATATATATATATATATATATATATATATATATATATATATATATATATATATATATATATATATATATATATATATATATATATATATATATATATATATATATATATATATATATATATATATATATATATATATATATATATATACAGGGTGTCCAGAAAAGGATTCCCTGATTTCAAAATTAAATATCTCGAAAACAAAGATCGATAGAGGAATGCAGTAAACGGTATTTTTATAGTGAATGCTGTAAGAATTTTATACAGCAGTTTGAAATAATAGTTACAAAAGCTGCAAATAGATGGCGCTGTAATCTCTATACGTAATGCCTAGTATAAATAGTGATCCGAAGCCCAGAGCGATTTCACTACTGAAGCGTGAAAGGAGGTCAGCGTACCGAAAGAACAGATTAAAACCATGTACTCCATTGAACAACGCGTTTTTTTTTGTTTCTAGAGTACCACAAGTTAAAAGAGAGTCCTACGGCAACAAGGCGCAGATTTCAAGCACGATTTAATGTTCCAAAAGGACCCGATGCGAAAACCATTCGTACGCTCTTCGCCAAATCTCAACGAACAGGCAGCGTAACTGATGATCTAGAGGGGAATGTTGGCCGCAAGCAAACTCCAATTACGCCTGAAAATGTCGCCACACTTTCTGGAATTATTCAGCGAAATCCAATGTCATCCGTCCGTAGAATTGCATGAGAATGATTTGAAGCATTCCAGAACGCAAAAAATACTGAGAAAGAGCCTACACATGTTTCCATTCAAAATTATACTCACGAGGACATACCCGTACGAGCTGTGCAACAAAGGGTTGACTTTGCTAATCAGATGGTCACAATGGTTGATAGTGAATGATTTGAAGTTGGCTGCATCTGGTTTACTGATGAAGCACGCTTCCACATGAATGGATTCGTGAATAAACAGAACTGGTGATTTTGTTGTTCCGAAAATCCATATTGGTGTGAAGCGAAACCCCTGTATTCTCCAAAAGTTATTGTGTGGGCTGCAGTATGCAGCAGAGGCATTATTGGCTCTTTTTTCATTCGAGAAACTGTCACTAGGGAACGTTACGTTGCAATTATGGAAGAATTTATCGCCACACAACAAGTGTTAGAGGATCGATCACGAACTGAATGGTTTATGCAAAATGGAGCCCGACCACATTGCACCGAACAAGTGTTTCTTGATGAATACTTCGGGAATCGAGTCATTGCTTTGAAATATTCCAAATTTATTGGTGCAGACATAGATTGGCCTCCATATTCGCCGGATTTGACTCCCTGTGACTATTTTTTGTGGGGCACATTGAAAGACATTGTCTACCCAAAGCACCCCGCCACGCTGGACTAACTTGAATTGGCGATCTGTGTGGCATGTGAATCCATTTCTATTGAGACAATACAAAATGTGATGGCAAATGGCAAATTTCATTCATTGTTTGCGCCACCTATGTAGTGCCAATGGTGAACATTTTGGAAACACTGTGATGTGATTTTTTGCAAAGAATGTTTTCATACGATTATTTCATTTATGTATGCTGATATGAGCTGTATTGCGTACAGCATCATCTTTTAGCAGCTTTTGTAACTTTTATTTCAAACTGCTGTATAAAATTCTTACAGCTTTCACAATAAACATACCGTTTACTGCATTCCTCTATCGATCTTTGTTTTCGAGATATTTAATTTTGAAATCAGGGAGTCCTTTTCTGGACACCCTGTATATATATATATATATATATATATATATATATATATATATATATATATATATATATATCACATATTTCCATTAAGTTTGTGCTATATATGTAATCTGGTGAGGATAAATCACTCAATTTATGATGTTGTAATTATACTTCATGTATTGATCAAAATAAGTTAAAGAGTTTAAAATTGATGTTTTTAATTTTATTTATGCAGCTTTCATATGAAAGAGTTAATTGAAGTACATTTATATTAAACTCTACCATTTGCGTTTGCCTTTATTATTTCATTATAAGAATTTTTATATGTAAACTTAACATTATTTCATATGTTCTTATATATTAATAAGTAAAATTACTATAATTTTATTTCCTTATTAGAATAACTTACATTTCTATTGCATCCCTATGTATCCTTAATAATTAATTTTGTTTTGTCTACATTCAATAATTGCATTCAACAAAAATATATATTTTTCTGCCATAAAATAAAAAGATTTGCTTGGGCTACCATGATATTCTTATCTAAAAAAAAATATGGCAAATTGATTACAAAAATATATCTCCCTATGTGTATATATTATGAAAGATTTGATGGAAGGGCTTAAATTTTATATTAGCATTTTGCTCTCTGGTTTCATTAAATCATAGACAATATATCATTTGAAATATCTGCTTTCAACGTTGGTAATTAATTTAAATTTTAATTAAAGCTTTTTTTGAAAACTCGGTAATGCTGCATTCACAAATAGTTAAATAACATAAGTGATTTAACATTTTATCCAGGAATCATTTCAAGAATGAAAGCTAATTACTATTTTGCCTTTATTTAAAATTTTCATCTCAGTATAATACAGAGACTACAGAAAGCACATATTCGTCATCGGATCTTTTTCTGTTTATGCATTCCTATGGTGTATTTTAATAATATCCTTTTTAAAGCAATTTTTATCTCATTGATGAGTATATATTTACGTTTTTTCCATCATGGCACTGATAGGAAATAGATAGAAACGATGATCATAGAGTAAATTTTAATCACTTTAAAAATAATGTAATTTTTTAAATGTCCACACCTCGCTTAATATATTTTTAGCTGTCCTATACATGAAAATATCTTTATATTTTATGATGATAATTTTATCCCAACATCAAGATACAAATGTTTTGTGAAAGAGTAAAGCCTTAAAAGAAGCTACACTTTATCTGCTATATAAAAATAATTCTGCTTAACAAATTGAGCTATTTATAAAAAAATTCTTATGAAATTTGTTGGCAAAATATAATCTTCACATTAAAATAACATTAAGAATTGTTTTATGTAATGACAAGAATTTTGATTAAAATATTTTAATAATATATTTTTACAAAAATGAAGTTAAGACTTAAATTAGATTTTTATTTATAGTGAAAAATATGCATTAAATTTTTACCACTTTTTAAAAAAAATTATACTAAAATTATTTATTCAATTGCTCACTTGTTCAATTACCTAACTGTGATGGAATATCGAAATAATAACAACTTTTCAAAAGTAGTGCTTATTATTTTGATATTAATTATTTAATTTAAATAGTTAAACTATTGCAAATAGATGAGCTACTTTGAAGCCGAATTATTTCTTATGAAAGTAAAATTTCCATACTCATCTTAAAGTAAAATCTCAAAAATGCAACAGATTATTGTTAAAAATAAATAATTATTCACAAAGGCTTGTAAAATTGCATTGTAAAATAGCGAAAGTTTCGTTATATAGTTTTGCACAATTCCATATCATTGACTTGATACAAAGTTATACACATTTTTAATTCTCTTCAGATAAAATTATAAATATGAAGCATTAAAGTAGTTTTGGGATAAGAATTATTAACACTTTCAGATGGTCATTGAATTTTGAGGAAATAATTAGATTAGACAATAATTAGATTAGACAATTATATGCATTGTACAATTTATCCTTACTTTAAATTTTCAAAGAAGGACATAAGCATTTTATTCAGAATTTTAAGTTGTATAAATTATTTGCATATTATTTTGTATTTATGTGTTAGAGAAATGATCAAGCTATTTTGTGAATTACCAGAATATTGTCCGTTATTATATGTGACTGAATAGTGAAAATTTACTGCTTAAATTTAAATCTAATTCTGTCTTAACGCAGATCATTTAAATAATTTTTTTCCAAACTATAGTATATTTCTGTGCTTAGATATGACTTTTATGAAATTGCCTATCATTTTGAGATAAATAATTATAATTATTTTATCTTATAATTTACATGTGTTGTAAATTCACCAATCATTAATGATTTATGTATGGAAAAGTCTATTAAGATTATATACATATATGATATAATAATAAAGCATTTAAAATTATATTCTAATAGATAATTTGTTAAACCTAATTTTCAGATTTAGTTTTCTTTATTTCTGTGAATAATATTATGTTATTAATTGGTATAATATGATTTTAATGCATATTGAAA
Source organism: Latrodectus hesperus (assembly GCA_037975125.1). NCBI lineage: Eukaryota > Metazoa > Arthropoda > Arachnida > Araneae > Theridiidae > Latrodectus > Latrodectus hesperus. Next base: position 51,270,062 of record CM075858.1, read on the forward strand.
ATAAGATTTCTCTTCACAGATAATCTTTAAAAAAATATGCCAAATACCATTTCAAGTATTGTTGACATTTATTATTTACGAATACAGAAATATTCTTTGCATATGAGAAAAACTATATTCCTTGGCCCATTTTAAAACATGAAAATACCTGATAAGCATAAAAAACAAGATTTAAAAAGCAGCCACCTGCTAACTGTAATTTTAATGTTGCTTACGGCTTTCATAAAATGGAATTTGACTCAAATCTTTGGACTTTGACAAGAGAGAAAAAAACATTGATGTTAAATATTCTTAAAGAATTTTGTTTAGCTTTCTGTGTTGAAATATTTTCAGCCATTTTTTTGCTTAGTGAAGGAAATCTTCTAAAGTTATATTATTCTTTGGAATATTTTCATCAAATTCTTTGTTTTTCCAATAAACAATTTATTTGTTTGAATATTTTGAAACTTCAAAATGTCTTACAAAGATGCCTTATCTTATATTTCAACAATTCAAAAAATTGAAAAGAATCTATGTTTCTGTTTTAAATAAATAAATATCAACCAAATGGAAAATGCATAAACTGAAATATTTTGCCTCTTATTTAATTATTTAAAGTGTTGTCTCCGTTGTATGCTAAATTTTGTTATATTGCAAATAAGCACATGTGTTTATATTTCTCCTATTTTTGAATGATAAGGGAATGCTTTTTTTAAAATAGTTTTAAAATATTTTTGATTTTGAAAACAACTCAGAATTAAAAATATAAAAGGAAATATTTTGGATTTTATCGGTATTTTAAAATTTAAAATGCATGTGAACTATTTATAAGTCTAGTGCAACTTATGCTTAGATATTTTTGTAATTATATTCTCGGATTTTATTGTTTATTATATTAAATTTACTCCCTTTAACAAATGCATGTAATAAACTTTATTTTAGAATTAATATGAAAATATTTTAACTTTAAATAAGAAAGCTTATCTTTGTGTACAATATTTGAATAAGTTTAAGACTTCAACTTTGATCACTTAACTATTTTATAAATGTATAATTACTTTACCAGATGCCTAACTAATCCATTGATTTATTAAAACTATCATTTTGTATTCAAAAGAACATGCTTTACCAGTAAATTTAAAAAATTAATATTTTTAAAAAATTTTTGAATTTTATTATTATCTGCTTCTTTCTTTGGGGAAACTTTTGCATCTTACCTAATTTTTAATCTTTTCTTAATAAAATTGAAACAAATAAATGTATAGATTGTATTTTAAAATTTTAATTTAATAAGAAAAATTAAGAAATTTGAAATTTAACACTGTTGAAAAAGAGGGTATTAACATTTTTAGAAGGATTTTGTTTTGGGGCCGTTTAATTAATGTTTAAAATTTAAAGACTATTTTTTAAATGTTCGATCTGATATCTTTTTTCAGGACTATAAGTCTGCATCGTGATTTCCATGATATAAGAGCTTTTTGTAAAGTTTCCAGGGGTATTGCTTTTCATTCCTCTTCCACTACTTTCCAGAGTCCATCTATTGTGGAGGGTTTGCGTTCAGAAAGAGCTCATTTTAACAGACCAAAGGCACAATAATCGATAGGTGAAACGTTAGGGGACTTAGCAGGAATATGTTGAATAGGTATGCATGCAATACTTGTATTAGTCTTCATTTTTTCAAGGAATGCAGTTTCAGTATTTGAAGTTTGACTTTTAGCTTTGTCTCGATGATGTTTCACTCTTTGAAATTCTTTGGGATAAAGAAGTGGAGTTTCTTCTGTAAATATTGGGCGTAAAACCTTCTCCTGATAGTACGATGAGTTGATTTTAACAATTTTTTCTACTTTTTTATTTTTAATTTCCAATTGTAAAAGAGACCTGCGACGATCATAAACCCCATACTGAATTTTTCTTTACATTGACGAAACCAGGTTTGTACATTTTTTTCTCCTCGTTTCCTGTAGTAAATAGACCTTTTTTGATGCAGTCATTTAGGTAAACCAATGCTTCATCAAGGGACACAGTGTATTTCCATTTATCTCCTGCTAAATTGTTTTCATAGAGGATTCTACAAAATGTTTTGCGTTGAGCCACATGTCTCAGCAAAAGCTGGTGAACATTATGCTTTTTAGCTTTTTTAAGTTGTAAATCTTGATTTATTATTTTATTTATTGTTGATACAGATGTATCTAATGACTTTGCAATTGGTTTCTGTGTTGATGGATTTCCTCTTGTTACCAGTGATTTCATAAGATTTTACTTTGAGGAAATTACAACTATTTTACTTACCCATTCGATATTAGTGAACATCACGGATCTACATTCGAATCAGTTATAATACCTGTTAACCACCATGAACGAGAACGACAGCTCTTGCACTAAGCTTAACAACAGATAATTTATGATATACTAATTTAGCAGCTAATTTATGATATGCTGATGATTTGAAATTTCAATTCTTGAGTAACTAGTGCGTTTCTTTTGTAACATGATTTGAAGAAAAATAATAAATGTCCAAATTTGCATTATTTTACAATGTCACTTAAATTATTGGTATCAGCAGATCTCAAAATAGGTAAAATGTTTGCTAATTTGCCAATTACGCTATTATTGAGATAAAGGAAGGGATATGTCTTTTCTTTTCTCTTCATTTTCAACATTGTCTAGTTATAATCAATCTTGTCATGCTAGTAATGAATTTATTACCTATGCTACTTTTGCTTAACCCAGAAATAAACTCTTATATTCTTATTCACTCACACACACATAAAATATATACTGAAATCTGTTTTATTACCAGTAAGTCTTTTCATAGTTATACTGGAGTTGAAAAAGGGCAGCGACTGAAATCCATCTCCTTAATGCATATCCTATTTAAGCCTATCCTGTTGGTAATAAATCACAAATTGTTAAGTGAAATTCGAAGATAAAAGTGGTGAAAGATGAAATAAAATCTATACTTCATGAATTTAATAGTGTGACCAATATTTGAAATATATATTTTCATTTACTTTGCAAAAAAGTTTAGGAGCAGCCACTATTCTTGCATATACTGTAGTACTGTATTAATAAATAAATGTATATACAAATTATTTATTTACATGGCTATATTAAATAAATATAAGCTTTACCAAAAATTTTTCTAAGGAATTAAATAAATTCATTTTACAATTTATTTCTCAATTGTGTTTTGAATGATAGTAATTTTTTATTAATTTTCAAAAATCTTTTTTTTATGCTCAAGAGAATTAAAAAGTAATCATTTTAAATGAAATGGGTTTGAATACTTCATAGTTTAAAGTATAAAATAATGTTATAAAAATTACATTTTATAAAACACACTAATATACAACTTGATTTTATTAAAACTGAAGATATATTTATTATACACTTCTATGATTTCTCTAAATTAAATATAATTTTTATTTCATTTCAGTAAGTCATTCAGCGATCCAAAGTCAACATGATTGATGAAGATTATATGAACATTGAAGCGGAAGTTGTCGAACCCATGGACTCTGATATCGGTTTGGTAACCCCAAGCACGTTTCAAATATTGAATGAGACTGCAAAAATATGCGCTACAAATTTTACTACTAACATAACAACCTGTATTAACGAAACAGACATAACATTTCGCTCTGAATTCAGCACTCTGGAATACGTTATTAGCATTGTGGTGCCAATTTTGTTCGGTATTATTGTTGTAGTTGGATTAATAGGAAATACATTAGTTGTTATAGTTGTGACATGTAATCCTCAAATGAGATCTACAACAAATGTTCTTATAATTAATTTAGCTGTTGCTGATCTCCTTTTTATATTATTTTGTGTACCATTTACAGCGTTTGATTATGCCACACCATCTTGGCCATTTGGTGAAATATGGTGTCGAGTAGTTCAGTATTTGGTTATTGTCTGTGCTTATGCCAGCATCTATACACTAGTATTGATGTCCCTGGATCGTTTTTTGGCAGTTGTTCATCCAATTACATCGATGTCAATTCGCACTGTACCCAACGCTTGGATAGCTATTGGAATCATGTGGGCAATTATCGTTCTTGCATGCATACCTGCGTTGCAGTCGCATGGTCAAGTATACTATACATTCCAAAGAACAGAATACACTGTGTGCGTGTTCTTGTCCAATGAAGGTTACAACTACGCAGCTTTTCAAATATCCTTTCTGATGTCATCTTATGTGATTCCGTTGGCCATGATTTTCGTTCTTTATATGCTGATGCTTAAGAGATTATGGTTCGGTGTCACTCCAGGTGGGAGAGTTAGTGCAGAAAGTCTAAGGTCTAAAAAACGTGTTACGCGAATGGTTGTGATTGTGGTATTCATTTTTGCTGTTTGTTGGTGTCCAATTCAAATTGTACTGGTGCTAAAAAGTGTGAATTCTTACAGCTTAACTACCTTTCGAATTATTGTTCAGATCACGTCACACATTCTTGCTTACATGAATTCGTGTGTCAATCCCATACTATATGCTTTTCTGTCGGATAATTTTCGAAAAGCCTTCCATAAAGTTATTGCTTGTAATCAAAAGCAGCCTACATTGCCAAACAGAGGAGCTCAAGAGAATAGGACTGAACGCGAAACTACTTTGAATAATGGCACTGCCGGAGCATCCTCGAGACATCACGTTAACAATATGGCAAATGACATATTATAAAGAGACACTGATCAAGATTTACTTCTTGAAACTCATAATTTAAAAAATATAAAAGTTTTGACACTATAAATATTATACGTTTTATGAGTTTGTGATGAAATTGTGCGCAAAGTAAACTCTTGACATAATTACAAATGTATTTCCTTATATTGTCGCATTGATAATGTGATCCTTTATTTTGCAAATGCTTTAAGAAATAACAACTGAATCTAGTTTCTTTGATTTAAGAAACAGAACTTTATTATAACAATATTTTGAAAGTTTAATTTACTACTTGCATTGAAGAAAATAATTCATTAAAACTATTTCAATGAAGACAAAAACAAGACACGAAGTTTGTGTTTTTCTTCATGAAGCATTATGAATTAAGACTTCTCACATGGGAATTAATAAAAAAACTGAAATGAATATGAACTTCATATAGATAATAGTGTTATCTAAAGATTGGTGCACATTCTTTCTGAACATATCTTATTGTATTATATTGGATAATTTAAAAATAAATGTATTGATGTATCTCAATATTTGTGTTTTGATGTGATATTTTATCATTGATGTGAACGTTAATATTTTATGGATAAATACATTTCATTCAATGTAAAGATGCAATGTTTTTGTTTAAATGAACAGAACTGCAAATATTTCATTTTCTGTATTGAATGCCGCACATTTTCTTAAATATATTTCACTGGGTGTTTTAACATATTATATATGCTGTATAATAATTTAAAAATGTAATTGGTTGTGTAATACTTTTTAAATCTTATATCTCTTTATTGGATTAAAAGAATAGAAAATGTGGATATTTGAATATATAATTTTATTTTAATATTGAAATTGAAAATATTATTTCCAATATTGTTATTCAGTTATGATTTTTAATTATTATTTTACAAAAAAAAGTTAAATTTTTTCTCTTAACAATAAAATGAGTTATCATCGTCAATATATATTTGAAAAAGATAAAGGAAATATATTATATATCGAAGCATGCCTATTTTAAATGCTACTTTCTTCTTATTATCTTTATATGGAAACTTGAATGACGCATTTGTATGTAAATATAGAGCATGTGGTGGGATAAATTATATGTAAAACCATCATAAGACAGCAATTCAGTCTGCTGATATATTTATGAAGACTTGTATTTTCAATGTAATTTTATGCATATTTAAAACTGTTTATCACAAAAACTTCTAAATATTAAAGAAATGTTCATTTAACTAATTTATTTACATGCATGCTCTAAATGAATCTGAATATGATTTATATGAAATGTGATATTTTTATTATTCTTGTTTTTACTATACACGAATCAAATGTGTTATAATTTTTAGTTTAAATATCAATAAGTATATTTAATAAAATTGCTTATAAATATTTGGTTATAATAAGAATTATTTTTAATTATTTGTGAATATTTGGGAAAGTAATGACGAGTTTTATTTAAACTCACCTGTTCTGAATCAAAAATGATATAATTTGGTACATTTAGAACTCATATGAAATATTTAATGATATTTTTTATAAAAAAAAATAAAAGCTTTCGAAAATATTCTTAAGCTAAGAATTCCTTATTGAGTAATTAACTGATGAACAAATTAAAACATTTTTGTTTTCTATTTTCGTGTTTAATATTTTTATGTTACATATAACATACATTTTCTATTTCTGCATTTAAGTATTTTAAATATTTATTTGACGAAACTCATTTTTATATTAGTGCAGCATTATTTGCATTTAAGGGGCTCTGCAAATTTTACTGTTATATGAAAATGCAGTTCCGTCATAGAAATAGTCATATGTATTATAATTTAAGTGTGTAAATAAAAAATATGAAAGTACCCAGCATAGTATTTCATTTTTTATTGAAAGGTACATGCATATATAAGCAATGATGTTTGTGGAGATAAATATTTCTATAAATGTGTCCTTGTAAAATGTGTGATTCTGTAAATGTTTTGTCACTATGATGTAATGTGTTTCAAGAAATAAAAAGAAAATTTCAACTAACGTTTTTTATATATAAATTTAAAATACATTCTGAAATAATGTATTTCTAAGATCATTGTAATTTTAGAAGCTTTAATAATTTCACAAACTTTGTTAAAGTTAAAACACATAAATAACAATAAAAATCATTTTAAAAGGCAATTAATTATTTGATTCTTAATCGAATAATCAAATAATAAATAAGGAATATCCATCTAAGCATTTTGCCATTCATTATTCTGGCTTGCACATGTCCTAAAACTGTAACAGAGGGATCACATTCCTATAATTTTAAATTCCTTTAGTAACCAATAATTTTCTTTATTTACTTGAAATATTAAGTATTTTGTAAAATGCAAATAATAAGATATTATAAACATACAAAAATAACACTAACACACAAACATATATATTTTAATACATTTACCATCATCGAAAAGATATTGCAAGATTAGTAATGTTGAAATTGTTACTTTTGGAAATATAATGCTGTTTTAAACGCATTTAAAAATACTACGATTTAATCTAAAACTAAAAATTATCGTAAGAGAATATTTTAATTTGAAAAAATAAGCACTTGTCTCAGTATTAGCAAAAGTTTTCATTATTTAGAAAATTCATTAAAGATGAACATTATTTTAATAATTATTTTTATTATATTTCTTCCTTTAAATGGAAACATACATAATGTGTGAAATATATATATATATATAAGTTATATGTTTAAAATAGTTAATGATGAAACGAACTTAGGGAATAAAAGAATTTATATTTAGAAAGTTATACAATATTAATATTGTAATTCTAATATCAATATTGTATTTTTGCAATGACACTTATTTTCAAAAAATTAAAATCCGACGCATTAATATTACAAAGCAGGTAAAACTTTAAGTAAAAGATTTTTAATATTTCCGAATATCAAAATCCAATGTTGAAAACAGAGCGCGTTGAAAAACTAATGAAAAATATAATTATCGTGAGAGTTTCGATGTTATGAAAATGTATAGAAATTATTCATTAAAATTACCAACACAGATGTAAAATTTTGTCCAATAAATTGTGGTGGAAATGAATAATTATACTTAAGAATTACACAACATTATGAATACTTGTTGGTATAAGATATCTTTATAAGTAACACATCATTCTTACAAATGCCCCATATAACTCATGCATGAATGTGGATAATATATTTATGGCAATGAAAATTAGTTCAGTATTTTAAAATTGCTTTCTGATGAGAAGAATTGCATTACATCACATTTAACGAAGTTTTCTAATTTGATTTAAATTTTATTACAAGCTGCCTAATTTTAATGAAGTATTTTAAGTTGCATATTAGAGAAACATGTAATTGATTCATCAAAAAATTGAGAAAAAGATTAATCTTATAATCTTGCATTAATTTGTTTTCCTATATACCGTTTAGTTCAATGTATTTTTCGCAGACACACTTAATATAAATATATGCTTTGCTAGTATTAATTATATATACATTTCAATAAAATACTTTGTAAAAAGATTTTTTTTTGCCAAGAGTTATTAACTTACGTTATTTTTTGTATTTTTCTAACTGACAAAAAAATCAATCAATGGCTTTATAAGTCTTTTTTGCAAAGGATAATTTTATAAATACTATGAAAAAATGTTGTTGTATCTTTTTAATAATACACTTGTTGAGTAAATAACCTCAATTTAAGTAAACCATGTAAACAGTTTTATAAGCTATATCAATTCAGATGTGACTAATGATGGACAAAATATAAAGGTTCTATGAAATTCATTATGACGATAGAGAGCCATAATCTGATATGCTTTTGGCAAAAAGTTCCGTAAGAGAAGAGGAGAAATACTTGCCACATGGTAAACATAAATTACTACAATTCATTATTGGTGCTAAGGTAAAACCCTTATCAAGTATATTTGACACTCTAGCTACTAATTTACTTACTACGTTTGTCGTAACATAGCTGGAATGGATTTGAAACGCTTTGATGATCTCAAATGCATTTAGCTTCTAGTGATTTAATAGAATCACACAGATGCATATTTTTGCTCTATATAAAAGAAGATAATCTTGATTTTGAAATTTTAATATTTTGGAATCAGTTATTATTTAGAATAAATATCATGTTGCTGAAGCATAAAATAAAAATAGACTTTCATAAAAACAATGAAAAATAAAGTAGAAGAGATTGTAATAATTGTTTTGCAAGCAACCATTTAACTGTGATTTATAAATCATAGAAATATAAGCTTATATTTAGTTTATAAATTATTGAAAATCAGTAGCTTAGTTTAACTCTTGAAGTAAGGTAGACTAAAGAACTTGCATTTATTATACAACATATTATCAATACTCCTCCCCTGTAAGCAATAAATAATTGAATTTATCAAATCTCTTCAACAGTTTCTTTTCTGAAATATATCTCATTTATATAAAAGAATTAAGAGTACTATGTTTTTTGTCGAACTGATCAAAATTTCTGTTGAAACGTTAATTGTTATTTAGTTGATTTATTGAAATTATTTTACTTTTCAAATACTATGAATTCACATCTCAACTTTAATATTTAAAGAGTCAATAACTTGAATATGTTAAAATTTATGTCCTTCAATACAACTTAATAAATCTCGAAAATAGGAGTTTCCTCTTATTTTCACAAGACCCTGCTTTTTATATGTAAAGAATAATGGTATCACACTGAGAGTATCTCTTCTAAATTTATAACTGTACATCGACCTAATGCTTTCAGAAATATATATTGTTGACATTTTCGTATGGATATTAATTTTTGTACATAAAATTGAAATATATCACAGAAATAAAATATTTTTATAATTGTTCCTTAAAAATGATTTTAATTAATCTAAAATAATGATTATGCATGACAACCAATAAGAATGTATTCAATTAATCTCCATAAAACCCATTTATAAAATTTCTAAGTATAGAAAAAATATGGGTTGATTCCTTTTAATAGTAAATTTTCAAAAATCATGGTTTAAGATTTGGAAATTTTGTCATAATGGAAAGAATGCACATGCAGTGAACGGTATCACTACCATTGCGAAAATGCTGTCAAAGTTCTGCCCAACAAGGAATGCAATAACAAATGTGAGTATAATTCATTTCAATAGCAAACAGGTTTGTAAGTTTACATTCTAAGCGAGTTGGTATAGAAAATACATTATAAAGCATTCATTTGCAAGCTACTGTAAAAGTGTTTGAAGAAATGCATCAACAGAGGAAATATATCTGAGAATAAGTATTATAAACTAGTATATGCCAGAATATTATATATACATTATGAATACAATTTTCAGAAAATGTGAACTATGTTTGAAAATAAGGAATTTATTGATGATGAAATGCCTAAAGATAACATGACATTCATTTGCTGTAGAGAAGCATTTTCCCATTCTATCCTATGAAAATGTAGTTTTAGACTATAGTTACAGATAAGCGTTCCAATATTTCGTTAATAGTAAATGGAGTTTCCAACTATATAAGGGGAATATTTTTATTGATTTCACTCTATAACTCTGCTAGAATCTTCAGTTCTAACTTCGTCAGAATATCGGTAGATTCTAACTCTAGTGATAGTACAGGAAAATATGCCGGCGCACACATATATTCTCAGTACATACACTTCCCGGTATTGAATATGCAATACCAAGAATGAGTTAAGGGAAAATGGCGAAACTCGGCAAACATAGAGACACAACAATGAAATATAAGTGATCTGTTTTTCAAAATAATAACCATAATACAGAGCAAGAAAAGGGTTGAGACGTAAGATGTAGAGCCACAATGGACGGCAATACACAAAGCAATACGTCAAAAAACAGAGCCAATGAGGAGTACGCATTTCGCTCTGAGGAATAGTTCTCAGTTCTCTGTCAGTCATGAGCTAAGTGCGTCTTCGGAAGGAGACAGTGGCAGGATTTGCAAATGGCGCACAATCATATCTTAAACATATAGGATTGGTAAAAGATCTGGAAAGCACGGTAGCCAGAGAATCAGCTGTAAAATTTGTAGAGCATGATAGTTAATGCGAGTAATGCGCGGTAATGCGTTATCTTGCTGATAAAGGGCATTGAACACCCCAGAAGGTAGGGGAATGTCAAAGGCCACGGCACATTATCTATATAAGGTTGGGCAGTTATAGTACCGTCAATACGAAATAGATATGAACTGATATCATGCGCAATGGTTTCCTATATCATGACAAAAATTTGTTGCGGCGGGGCGTTTCACAATTGCTGCCGGTTTGGAACTGTCTCCACGTCGGCGCCACTCTGGAACACGGTGACTATCACTGAAGAAGCAAACACGTGACTCATCTAAAAAGATGATCCTGTGCATTCCAGTTTCCCAATCGCTCTAATCCTACACAATTGCAGACTTTGGCGCTTATGTTGTGGGGCACATGACAGTCTTCTTAACTTAGATCATGAGCGCATGCCACTAGATCTCTATTGAAGACAAATGGTTATGCTCGATATGGGAGCATCGATGATGTCTTGCACGTACGGAAAACTTTCGGTAAACGTGTTTTGTTGGGTCACCACCGCCTGCCGTCAGATGCGTCGATCCACTCATGCTGACGTCACTCTGACTACACAGGCACGCCGCAAACGTTACACAGTTCCTTGTTCAAACCATCTTTGCCACAGCCCAACTGTGGACACATCCAGGTGTCTGTCAGTTTGATCGTAAGGGAAAACCTGCTTTTCTCAATGCGATCACCATGTGCCTCATAAAATTGTATGCCCTCTGGAACTGAGTGCATCGACGATGACCTGACATTATTGCAATTATTAGCTTCTTTTGCGACAAGAACAAATCTTACACAATTATTTTCAAAACAGCAATAACGGCTGGAATATTGCACACTCTGCCGATTCCTCACCTTATATCTTATCGTAAAAGAGCTGGAAAATTGCCTTTCACACTTTTCTGGCTACTCCTTCTTGGTGTTACATTTTCAATGTTGGGCAGTATATAATTCTAAATTAATAAACATTTTGCCATGTATTCAACATTTTTTAAACTTAAACGAATTTAAGAAAATTTTGCAGTGATCTAATATGTTTTTATGTCAATAATCACAGTAATTTGATAATTCACATTTCACTTTGTTGCCCCTATTGTATATAGAGGCAACAAAGCACAATGTATACATAAGTAAGCATTTATCACGCTTTGTATTGAACATATTACCTCTCCGCAGATACTATTTAAATTATTATTATTTCCCTTTTTATAGAATGTGTAAAGATGTGTTTTCCTTTTAAATATCTGTGTTAAATGTTTTCCATATTTCTTTTAATCTGCATTGCTTTCTTCAAGATACTATTTTGCATGCATAAGTATCAAACACAATTTTTCAAAGGTTTCCCCTATCCTTATATTTCTTCACAATTAACTGCCGGTTTTGATTTTGGGCATTTCATTCACGTAATTTATGGAATATTCTACATAAATATTTTTATTTTAAATATTTTGTCAAAATTGTTGAATAAATGTAATTTAACACAAAAAAGCCAATTACTTAGACATGGGCAAAATATGTTAAATACACTCTATCTAAAGTAAACTAAGATAATTATCATCTTAAATTATTAAAAGAGGAATTAATATTTTTATTTAATAAATTACATTTGAAACAATTATTATTTATTAAATTATTTATTCGATATGTAAATATCTGAGTACATCCTGTGTCAAATTTTACTTAAATTATCAGCTGAATAAAATATAGACAGATCGTATTGTACATATTGCCATTAAATATCTACCTCTCCATTTCTATGTGAAATACTTTAGTAAATGCAATTTTGAATTTGCTTTTTATAAGAACGGCCATTACCGGCTGGATATTTTGATTAATTGCCTTCATCAAGCGCTTATTTAAGCATAGTAATTTTTAGGGAAGATTCAAGACACAATTCACAAGTCAAAATTTTACTTTATGAGAAATAATATCTTCTGAGGAGTATCAAATACTAAGAATAGTTTACACTCTTAAGATTTCAGAGATGCTTGCCTTTGGTGTGCTAATAAATAAATATATTATGCAAGAAAGAACAAAAATTTACCTTATATAGTCAAGTCACGTCTTATGAATTCAATAAAATGTCACTAAAATATTACATGAGGAAACTTTCAAAATACACTGCTCCACATTGAAAATACAACACCAAGAAGGAGTGTATGGAAATTTATGCATATTTTAGGGCATACGTACCTTACGTAGTCATGCAAATGATGAGAAATTAGCAGCTCTCCAGCACACACGTAGGATAAGACAGAAGGTGAGGGACAAGCATAGTGGGCAATATTCGCGCCGCTGTTGCTGCTTGGTAATATCTCACAAATTTAAATTTTACTGAATATCGTATAAATAATTTGAAAGAGCATCACACATATAGCTTGATATAAATTACATTGTTACGAAAAATATGTTAAACGATTTAAGCATTATAAATCTAGGATTGCTTATGGGAGTGAAAATAAATCAAGATAACTAAGGAAGGAAATATGCACACGCTCACATCTATCTATCTATCTATCTATCTATCTATCTATCTATCTATCTATCTATACATATATATATATATATATATATACATATATATATATATATATATATATATATATACTATATATATATATATATATATATATATATATATATATATATATATAAATACATATATATATATATATATATATATATATATATATATATATATATATATATATATATATATATATATATATATATACATATATATATATATATATATATATATATATATATATATATATATATATATATATATATATATATATATATATATATATATATATATATATATATATATATACATATATATATATATATATATATTTGATTAGTTATTTGTCAAAAAATCTCCTTAGTCATAACAAAGTATGCTACTGCTGAAAAAGACAGTTTTTGTGAATAAAAATAGAATGAAGGAAAAGAATTTCTCGACATTCTTTCTCCCTGAGGATTTCTTTAGATATAATTAGGTTCCACTCTAATTAAGAAGAAATCGGACCTTTTCTAATATTTACTTTGTAATAATTTGAAGATTGAGTAAATCACATGAACAAATAACAGCAATATTAACAGAAAATTGGGAATTTTTCCTTAGGAATGTTTACAATTAATTTGATTTAAGAAGGGTATAAATAAACAGATGAAGGACAATGTAAGCAACAAGCCTAACTTGGAAATGTAACAAGCATCTATCGCAAATTATATGCATGCAGGAAACCAAATAATAAAATATACTCTCAACCAGTGTGATTGCGAAAATTGAATCAACGACCTTCCACATAAAAAATCCATACTATTTTATTTAATTAGAAGCGTTACAGAAATTTCATTTTTTTCTAAATGTATTTATTGACGAATTTTGCTTTTCTGATAAGCAATACTCATCAAATTTGAGGTAGTGTTTTTCAAACCGTCTAAGAATGCATTTATTGAAAAGAAATATGCTTATAAAGAAAATTTCAGATTAAAATGTACTGTAAATACAATATTTCTTGGTATACTATTCAAAAATACTTACTAACTGTTGTGATGTTAGTTTTTTCATGTATTTATATTATTTAATTTAAAAACAAATTTGTTTTCTCTTATTTAATATTGTCACTTGATTTAAATATTAATTGAGCAAATAAAATATTTTGTCTATTTACAAAATGTTTTCTCTTTTCTAAGATATATTCTTCTCTAATGAAGAATTTACTAAAGATCTATCAAAATGAATGGCACCACAGCATTTGCAAGGAAAGATTTACTAAATTATTTCTTCTTAAGGGGGAATTTATTAAAGATTTTGCAGAATGAACTACATAACAGCAGTTGCGAAGAAAGACGAATAGGAAACTCTTCATGGTGATAGACTCATCGATTTTGCATCCACTTTCATCAATCAGAAAAGGAAACTACAATATCATTTAATTCTGTCACTATATATTCAGTTGTTGATTGGAAGCAAACTAATTATCTTGCCGAATTCCACGGACATACTAAATAATGATACGTCACCAAGAACCCTCAAGAAAGAAAAATAAATCACGTTAGTAATATCTCTTGTCATTTTGGGTTTTATCAAGAAAATATAATATATATCATACATAAGCATTTTTAAATGCATTTAAAATTCATTCTTTTAGATTACTGTTAGGTATTAAATTGATTAGTTACCATTAAGGAATTGCATTCCGTTGAAAAAATAAGAAACTTTAAATCAAAAACTATAAGCATAGAAATATGAAATATAGAGACAGCATTTTGGTTATTATAAAAAATATGTTTTGCTATTTATTCTATAATTTCTAATATAAACTGGTTTTAAATTATATTTCATATGATACAATAAAATTAACTTAAATATTTTATGTAATTTAATTTGATCATTCTCTTAACTATGAATTTAAATAAATAATACAGACGCTTGAAATGATAAAAAAATAGGATTAAATGATTAAGTTTAACCATTATGGTGTAAGGCGTTTTGAATTTCAAGAAAACGAAATAACTCATATGTAAGTAACATATTTTAATGTTAGAGTATTTAAAAAAAGTGTTTTACTATACATAATTAGAATCACTATTGGATGAATTTAGGTGGAAGAATTTAGGGGATTTATAAATTTTAATAAAGCTAATTTAAGCAGTATAAAGCAAAATATGTTTAACATTAAATAGATTTTTATTGTTTGAATGCATTGGTATATAAATTTAAAAATGAAATATTTATTTTAAAAGAGTGTGATGTTTATTTTTCAAAGAATTCAACATTTCCATTAATAAAACTATTTAATTTCATAACTTATAAGGACAATATTATATCCATGCTATTTAACGATTCTTTAAAATGTATTCTGAGTTTCAATGCATCATTCCTTACATTAACGTATCAAATGAATATAATAGTGTATAACTGATTGATGAAATTTGTCAATAAAGATTATTAAGTTCTACTTTGTGTAGAGTAAGCAAAGGCAGGAATATTTCAATTGTTAATAAATTTGATTACTTTCCAAATACTTTTTACAATCTAAACATGAAATTCATTCGAGTACTTACTAACCAAGTCGTTTGAAAGACATAATATATATTTATGAAGTATGTTTTATAACATAAATAATAGTTTTCTTAATTTAGAATTTAGTTAATCAATTGAAAATTAAAATCTGCATCTTTTTTATTATTTGCATATAATGCAATATTCTTTAAACAACTGATTATTATTTCTTACGTTACATTAACATTTTTCTCTTTAAAAACAGTATTATATACTTGAGGATACAAAGGATTTTAATTCCAATACATTTAACATTTTTAATGTATTTCATCTAAATAATCATGTTATAAAATTCTGAACATCATACATGTTTTTTGGCAAAATTAAATATACAAAATCAAGTAGAAAAGGGAAAATTTAAATTTCATTAAAATTACCGTAAAGCAAGAAATCCACTTGAAAATAGAGAAACACACTCATTGGCATTATGTTAATGTTTCTATTTTCAGATGAGAAATCCATCTAACAAAATGTTCTGTTTGAGTTTTCCTATTAAATTATAAAATGTACTTCGGCAATACGCTTGTTAATAAGAGGCTAAATACCCCGATATTTTATATTGTTATATTCTACAAAATAATAATTAATAGCTAAACAAGTTTTAAACTGTAAAATATGTTTCGCAACTATTAACATGATTAATAATATTCTTAATTTCTTTTAATTTCAAGATTTTGCTTGAAAATGTGAGGAAATTATATTTTCAGATTAAAATATATGTTTAGAATTTGCGATAAAATGTCACTAACAATATTCTTCAGATAAACATTCAATGTTCGTTAATAATAAATTCAGAATTTATATATCTGCATTTTACACCCAAATTAGATAATTAAGTACAAAATCGAAAGTACTTTTACATCTATTATACATTCATATCTCTTATTAATCAATTTACAAATAATATGTTTAGTTAATAAATTTTTTCTAACTCTAAACTTATTACTGCATTCCTTTTTATCATGTAAATAGAGAAATAAACCCAAACAATTGATAATTGAAGAGAGAGTCAGAATATATTCAGATTAATTTCTTAAAAAATTTTATCCTAAAAGTCTCAAGAATTATTTATATATCAATTATAGAACTTGTTTTATTATTAATCAGTAATCACGAAAATCAAAATTTCTAATCTGTTCTTTCAAGTCACAACATTCAGAGTTATCAACCAGATGTTGAGAAGTTTTATTCTTTCGGAAGTAAAGCTAGTCAATTTCTCGACAGTTTTCTCGTTAATGAGAGGATTTGTCAAGACTGTCTGAAGAACAAAGAAGATATATTGCTCAGGTTTCTTTTGAATAAAAGATTATGTCTCCGAAACTACTTCTTTCATATATCAGATTTTATCTATAAATGGAGGTGTTAGACTTTGCCAAAAATATTATTTTTTCTACTGTTGACTTCCAAAAATATTGTTTTAAATAAGCTATATTAATTTACTAAAGGACACTGTAAAATAATCAGTTTCGTAAATTGATAATAGAAATGAAATAGCTTTCTTTTTAGTAAAATTGAGAAGAATCCCGTACTGTTTACTTTATGTATAGATGTCTATATATATATATATATATATATATATATATATATATATATATATATATATATATATATATATATATATATATATATATATATATATATATATATATATATATATATATATATATATATATATATATATATATATATATATATATATATATATATATATATATATATATATATATATATATATAGGAAAGAAATTATACGTCTTATGTACCAACAAAAATAGGTATATCAGTAAATTAAATAAATTTTTAATAAAAAATTTGAAAGTGAATTTGCTGACACATCTATCAGTAGTTCTGCAAGATATTGTAATTTCCGTTGATAAACATTTTAAACCAGAGCAGTTGTGTAATTGAAAGATATTATTGAATGACAATGTGACAGACTAAAGAAATGTGTTTCATAATAATAAAACTCACATTAAAAAATAAATAAGGATTGAAATTTAAGAAATACTCCTTTTTCAGATGCCTTTTGTTTTCATTTTTTTATGTCCCCTTAATGTATTGCACTAAAATTTTTGTTAACCAAAAGCGTTGAAACAGAAATATTTCATGTTTTTTATTCTAAAAAATTTCATAAGAAACATAAAATACGAAAAATACTATAATTTTCCCTCTTATTCTTGTAAGCCTTAGTTTAAATTTAAGATATATATATATATATATATATATATATATATATATATATATATATATATATATATATATATATATATATATATATATATATATATATAAATCAATTTTATGAAAAGTAGCAATAGATACAAAATTACTAACCTTTAAAATACAGATTTGAAGTCAGTATTTTTATCACTGTTCGTATATTTAAAAAGAAATATTATATTAAGTAAATATTATATTCTATGCACAGTACACAAAATAATTGTATAGAACAAGTATGCTTCTGTTCATTTAATTATCCACATAAATCTTTTATGTGTGTAAAAAATACATAATAATCTTTAGTTTTTAACTTTCGACATATATAATTTTTAATTTAGCTCCATTTACAGTTTGGTTAAAAAGAAAATTTGCAACGTTTTCTACTGTTCGTTAGCTTTTATAAGGAAATATAAATAATTTTTTGTGTTTTAATTTCAAAATGTCCCTTGAAAAATCTAATTTGAGAATACTAGGCTAGTTTTAAATATCCATTTCCATCAAATATACACAAAATACTTGTGTCACATAAATTCTATTTACGCAAATAATCAATGAATTAAAAAATACTCAAATTCGTAAATTGTGTAATTTAATCTCAGTTTCTAATATTAATTTCTTTTATCCTCTTTTACGTGTATTTCAAACGTATGCCATTTTATTTTAAAAAAATACCCGATACATCAATATAATATCTTCATATTTGATAAACATAACGCCAGTCCTGTTATGAGTTAATCAATTATCAGAAAACTTTGTGTGATGAAGTAAATAAAAATAAATCTTATCACTGACATTATGCAATTCATGAATACATGCACATACACACACACACACACACACACACACACACACACACACACACACACACACACACACACATATATATATATATATATATATATATATATATATATATATATATATATATATATATATATATATACAGGGAGAGAGAGAAAAAGAAGGAAAGTATTTCTTATCGTTTCTAACTATATTTTTTAAATTGTGCGTTAACTATATATAACTTAAAGTAAACTTATCTAATAGTTCACAGGAAAATTTGGGTATTAAGAAAACTTAAAAGAGTTTTTAAGATATTCCATTTACTATTTAAAACCTCGTTTTATGTCTAAGTTTTCTTAAAATTGCTTGAAATTAATTTGCAAGTTCTTCTAAATGCCTTAAAATTTGGCACATTCCCAAAAAGAAAGTGTTAAATGTGAAGTTTTGTAGCATACAGAGAAGGTTTTTTTTAATAAAAGTACGTAAATGAAGTAGTTACCATTCAAGATTGCAATCTACGAAAATTATAAGGGGAAATCTTAATAAAAATTTGCATCGTATATTAATTTTAAAGTCAAACAAGCGTTGTTAATTTAATGCAATATTTGGTGTTTACTAATGTTGCTAACATTCGCACAAATTTAGGCTTATTTGATATCTTAAACTTTCCGAAAAAGAAGTTATTATAATTTTTGAAAGTTGCCGTAGTACAAAAATATACACATGCAGTTACAGGTTTAAATTATTCTAATTTTTCCCGTGAGTGGTTATGATTTCCAAAATCAAAGAGAGCATAAAATAGTAAGTAAAACTTAATCTGTGTAATTACAGAGTTATCATGCACGTAGATTGAAGAACATTTTATACCTGTTTAAGAATTCTTATAAAGTGAAAAAAATTGAAAATTAACTATACGACATATTTACAAATTTCAATTAAGCATCTGTACGTACGAGGCCAATATAATTTTATAAGCTCATATCCATTATGGCACCTGAATTTAACTACAGATTAAAATCAATTTTTTTAAAGAATTTTAACGAATAAAAAATTATAAATTACATTAAAAAACAATTTATTTAATGAACACAAATAATTAATTAAAAACATTTTTCTTTTGCAGTGGTTAACAATTTTGTATTCATAGAAATCACGTGTTGGAATGAAAAACGCGGTATCTTTTTTGTATGGTTAAACTGAGAACTTAAATGCTTTCATTTAAAAGAAATACGATGGACACATGAATATTTTTTCCATGCCGACAACAAATTAGTGATGTAATAAAGCTAAAATAAATACATTTGTATTGTGAAATCAACATTTCAAATTTTTGACACTATGCGCTTGGTTTAAAATAGCTTTTAGTTCACACAAATTTGTCTACTTTCGTCCAAGATAATGCCTATATACTCATTTAAAATTCATCTGCCTCAATAATTTTTTATGATTGTAATAACTTCACTGATTATATAAGTTTTCCTACAAAGTAAGAATTTTAAAATCATCCCATATATTCCGAGCTTTCTGAACGTGCAGTATGAGATGGAAAATCTCGCTTATTGGTCAAGATAGAGTGAGTTAAAAACAAATTAAAAAAAGATATTGTATTGAAATTTTTGACTTACCAGATCAGTCACCTTTGAGACCAGACCATTCATTTTCGACTTACCAGACCACCAGCTGGATTGATGTTGAAAATGATAAGCTAAAAATGATTATCATTTAGATATACATTGTTTTGCTTAAATTAGAAGTTTTTGGTTTGTTGAATGAAAACTTTATGAGTAAATGATTAAAAATAAACCATTACCACAATATTTTTAAATTTTCGAATTTTCCTTCGGAATCTTCCTTTTGAAATACATACGGAACTTCGTGCAACTTTTTTTCATTTTAATTTTTTCATCAAAAACAAATGCTTAAATTCTTATTTGATTGTTAATTTTTCTTATTACACATGACAGGCTGAAAACTATATTCTTATTTGTTGAAAGTGGTAAGAGTAAATATTTTTACAAGACATACATGTCAATTTGAGTTAAGTACCAAAATCTTCTCTTTAACTCAAAAGCGTTTAGTGAGAAAGAAACTATTACATCTTATAATTTTAATTTCTATTTTCTAGGATGTAAAACATTAGGAAAATTAACACAGAGACATAGTTATACGAATAATTATGAAAATCATATTCACAAATTAAATTATAATATCCTGAATAGAAAAGATTTTAAAAATTGAAATTGGATTTCAATGTATTGGTGAGTATTAAGAGAACTATGATCGAACAGTGGTCCTTCAAGAGCTTTGGAGAGATTGGGGATGATATTTTTTGTTATCTGGATACTTTTATTTTGTTTAAGGGTCCTTACACTATTTGATAAATAACTTTTAATAGAGTTTTAAAAAATCTAGTTGGTAATAAAATGTCACAAATGAAATGATGCAAGTTTTTATGGTTTTTCGATTAGTTGAACATTAAGAATTCTGGAACTAACTGAAATATTAAGTTTAATTTAATAATTTAATGAGCGTGTACAGCATATTACAAATAACACAATACTTCCTGCTCTATAATTACACTTTATATACCGGGTGATCCAAAAGTCAGGACGAGCTTTAAAAATGAATAATTCGAAAACGAATCACGATACAAAGATGCGGTTTGCACCAAACGGATGGAAAAGAAACCGGGTTTTGTGTGGCAATGAAAAAAAATAGTTCTGTTGGCGACCAACAGATGGCGCTATAGTGTTTTATTGAAAAAAAGATGATTTACAAATGAAACAATAATTAATGAAGTCAGATTAATTACAGTTAATTAGTACTTAATGTGCTGTCCATCATTCAGAAGTAACGTTGTGAGATGAGTTACCACACCATTCACAACATTTAGTAGCATTTCTTGCATTATGGCAGACACATTTTGGCGGATGGCATCTTTCAGTGCCGCTAGTGATGCCGGTTGGTCGCTGTACACTTTTGACTTCAAGAAGCCCCACAGCCAAAAGTCATAGGCTGTGAGATCGGGAGATCTTGGAGGCCATGCGTGATTAAAGTAGCGACTGATAATGCGATCCTCCCCAAATGTTGAGCGTAGCAGGCGTTGCACAGGCAGAGCAATATGAGGTGGTGCTCCATCTTGCATAAAGGTGACTGTTTGGAGTGCCTGTCGCGCTTGCAGTTCAGGAATAATGCTGTTCTGTAGCAGTGCTAGATATCGCTTACCGGTGACAGAAACTGTTTGGAATCCTGTCTGTGTGACTTCCTCGAAAAAAATGGACCAATTAAGAAATAAGCAGTGAAGCCACACCAGACTGTCACTTTAGGCTGTTGCAAGGGTACCTCAACAAATGCATGTGGATTTTCTGTGGTCCACACTCGACAATTGTGGGTGTTAACAGCGCCAGAAAGTGTGAAATGTGCTTCATCTGTCTAAAGCACAGTGTGAAGCCAGTCGTGCTGCTCTTCCATCTTATTGAAGACTAAATTCGCAAAATGTCGGCGAGAGTCGAAGTCAGGAGGTTTCAGTTTTTAGTTATGTTGCAACTTGTAGGGATACCGTTGCAAAATTACTCGCAGCGCTCTCCAGACACTTCCGTATGACACTCCTGTCTGCCTCGAAACCTCTCGAGCACTGCACTCCCCATGTGCAGCAACCGCCGACATGGCTTGCACCGTCTGCTCCACTGTCGTGGCAACAGCAGCTGCAGTTGAGGAACGTCCACTTCTTTGACGTAATGCCAAAGAACCTGTAGCTTCAAATTTTTTCACAATTTTGTTCAATGCAGAAGACGTTATTGGTTATTTGCTATCTCGCATACCCTTCATGTAGCGATATGCTCGCAATGCCGCAATGGCACTTTCCAAATTCTTATAAAACAGTTTAACTAAGAGGACTTTCTCAACTATGGACAGCATTTCGATGCATAATAGCTTCGACTACCATTACCTGTTGCACTTGCTTCTTTTCATATCGTTTGTTGCTTTGCATAATCCTATTTCAGAAATCCGACAGCGCCATCTGTCGGTCGCCAACAGAACTATTTTTTTCATTGCCACACAAAACCCGGTTTTTTTCCATCCGTTTGGTGCAAACCGCATCTTTGTATCGTGATTCGTTTTCGAATTATTCATTTTTAAAGTTCGTCCTGACTTTTGGATCACCCGGTATATTTTGTAAATTTTAACAAAGACAGTAGAATTTTAAAATAGTTGCTTTTAATTATTAAAATCATTTCAGTTATTTAATTCTAAGCACATCAATTTTAATTTTCTTAGATTTAAAGGATATAAAAAATTTATTATTGATGTTTTTAAATTTAAATAAAATTAAATAAATTAAATACTTTTTTAACTAAATGCAATCAGTTAAAGAAACTTTCACAGTTTGTTGAATATAGGTAAGAGATCTACTGAACTTGTATGCAAATATAAACATTATAATTATTATATGTAACATTATTATATAAATGGAAATTATTTATAAAGAAGTAGGAAATAACTTAAAACTTTTTTTGTCTACTATCATGAATTTTATAGGCAAAATGTTTGGTTACAATAAATATACATTATCTTTTTATTTCTATGATTTTTTTACAAACTAATCGTTTGTATAAAATTGTCAAAAGGAAAAATCAAAAGAAGTATGTTATATGGCTAAAGAGATATTTGTTAATTTATCTTTAAAATGTTTTTAAATAAAACATTAAAATTAAGAGAAATATTTACGATTAATATAAAGGAGAATAAGTTATTGAAATGCTCATGTTATCTATAATCCTGATGAAATTCGATTTAATAAAATTATCATATAGCATGACTTTATAGAATGTTTTAAAGATATTTTGAAAAAACATCGTAAGTCTTACTGCCCGACATTGAACATGCCACAAGAAGGAATTACCAGAAAGTGACGAAACTGGGCAAACAGGAAGAAACAGCCACGAACAATAAGTGATTGGTATTTTGAAATGATATGCGTAATACAGAAGGAAAACAGGGTTGAGTCAGTAGATTGTAGGACCCCCGGGTAAGAACATACACGAAGCATCACGTCTAGACACAGTCAATGAGAGAACGGATGGGGTCCTGAGGAAGGGCTCTCCATTCCTTGCCAAGCATTTGTCAAGTTGCGTATTTTAAAGGAGAACATGGCTTGGTCTGCAAATAATGTCCAATCATATCCCAAACGTATTCGATTGATGACAGATTTGGTGAACATGGTGGCCATTGAAGCAACTATACGACTTGCAAGACATATTGACTGATGAAAGCAATGGGCTGACAGGGGTTATCCTGCTGATAAAGGGCGTTGGTAGAAGCCCTTTATTAGCAGGATAAAGGGCCTGAATGTAGGAGAGTGTCACCGAAAGCAGGATATCATCCACGTAACTTTGAGTTGCATAGTGATGCAAATACGTACTAGAGCTGTTCTGAAATCATACGCAATAGCTACCCAAACCATGATGCCACGTTTTCCAGGGGGGATTAAATTGCTTGGGATTGAAACTGTCTCGATGTTGACATTCCACTCGTATGTGTTGACTACATCTGAAGAATGAGAAGCGTGTCTAAGCTGAGAAGACGATTCTATTCCACTCTGTTGTTCACACCGCTCTAATCTGATGCCATTCCAGACGTTGGCGTCAATGTTATGGGGTCAATGGCAGTCATCTTAACGGATGCCTAGAGCGTAGAACGCTAGCAACCAATCGACGGCAAATAGTTCAGCTCAATATGGGAGCAAACTGTGTGTCTTGCACATGCTGCAAAATTTCGGTAGAACTACTTTGCAGGGCCACTACTACCTGTCAGACGTGTTGATCCACGCCGTGCTGATCTCTGTTTGGCAGCAACTACACATTACAAACATTGTTAGTAACTTGTTCCTACCATGTTCACCAACAATGGTGCACTGTGGACGCATCCAGGAGTCTGTCATCCACGATTTGTCAAAAGGAACGACCTGTCTTTCTTTGTCCGATAATTATTTTCTTTGTAAACTCGTCTGTCTGCTGGAACTGACTTCTTCGACGATGTTCCGATATTTTCTGAAATTAAATGTGTTCTTTGCAACAAGAATGAAAGTTCAAGGATTATTTTCCAAGCAACAATAACGGAGAGAATATTATCCCCTTTATAGAAACCATTCTGTGGTTTCTCACCTTATAACTTATCCTACGATGATTGGAAAACTTCACATTTCTTATCATTTGCATAATGTGGTATAGTGCATGTACCTAAAAATTTGCCTAGTTCTCTGACCTTTTTTTTCTTGGAGTTGCATTTTCAAAGTCACGCAGTGTGTATACAAAGAGAAGCGTGTCTGTATATATGTATGTATACTGACACGCTTCTGTATGTATATCTATATCTGTCTATGTATCTATCTATCTATATATATATATATATATATATATATATATATATATATATATATATATATAATTTATTGAACTTCATTAAGTAATTTTATTTAATTTTTTAACTCAGATATTTTTTTAGCTTATTTTGATTCAAGTAATTTAAGAAAGCAATGTTTTCTTTAATTTTTGTTGATATTAATTTTGTTAACAATTTAATAAATTGTTATATATTGAATTAATCTAAAATAGAATTGTTTTATTCTTCATTTACTGACATTAATTTTTCTGAAAAAATTAGTATTTTTTAAAAGGCTAATCATTTGCTTGCCTGTATGTCTATTTAAATATAAAAAATTCTCCTAAGTAATTATATAAATTTGTGAACAAAATTTATTGATTTTTAAGTAGACTATTTTGAAGGAAAGTTAAAAAACTGAATGAATGTGATTATGTAAATGTAAAAATAATACAGTTTTCTTTATTTTATTATCAAAATACAATTTTCCTTATTATCAAAATACATGAATTTCATTAAAAAAGCAATCCAAATTTACATGATTTAGAGATTTTCTGTATATAATATTTTTCGTTTCAGTTTCAATGTAAATATTTTATATTCAGTTCATGTCTAATTTATCATTGATATCTTATGTATTTTCAAGTAATAAACTTCGATGAGTTATTGCTTTCCGTATACAATCATTTTAAGGAAATGATATTTGTAGATAAGATTTCTTGTATTATCTACTTGTTCTCGGTTTATGTACTAAAATATTTCAGAGCTGTTTTATAAATCACTTTAAACTATCAATAAAATTTTATGGGAGGACATTATGTTATGTTACATTTAAGTTTATGTGAGAAATGATTAGAATTTCATATTATGTGTTCCATATTACATTTATTTAGATAATATCATTCTAATGGCCAAATTTATAATTAAGAAATTAGTGTATTTGGAAATTGGCATTTACATTTCATGTCCAGTAAACCCAGTCTCACTGTTAAGAATAGTTGAATATTTTATCCAAAGGATTCTCTAATAGTGAAATCTTTAGAATTATAACGATGTACATTTGAGTAACAGTTATCAAATTAAATTTTATCAAAGATATTAAGCGTTTTTGTTCAAATAAATTGCATTATATACTAAATTTTAATGATTTAGATTTAAATTTGATATAGAATTAATGTTTATATGTTTTTACAATTTCACACTTGTGAAGTGTTGATTTTAAAGTATATATAAAGTTTTAAAATCAAAATACTATATAATTTTATGATTAAGAGTCTTAAAATATTTCTATGGAAATTTTATATTATGTTTTGAAGGGATGTTTTATACTGTGTCAAACCACGATTTTATAATAGAAATTATAAAATCATGGTTTGAATAACCCAAATGAATAACATATTATTTTAGGTTCATTAAAAATAAATTGAACAACATGGAATTATATATATATATATATATATATATATATATATATATATATATATATATATATATATATATATATATATATATATATATATATATATATATATTGTATTAATTTCCAATATTTTTACTCTTTGAATCGTTATTTATTATTTAATCTCACTAATCAATATTATGTATTTTTCATCTATTGAGAATAATTAATTAAAAACATTATTAATTAACTAAAATTAAGTTTCTCAAATTCCTTTATTTGGAATAGAAATGTTTGTCAGATAATATCTAAATAGCAAAATATTTATTAGAAAAATTATATTTCTGAGAATATCGAGAAGATTATTTTTAGAGAGCCAAATTTTAGTGAAGCCCCTGATGCAGACTTGCAATTTTTAAGTTACATTGTAGGCCATAGTAACTACAAATTAGTTGAGTTTACATATAACTTTTTATTAAGACTCAAATAACTATTAAATTTACATTAAAATTTAAATTAAATATAAACGTGATCAGTACAAATTCTTCGGAATTAAAAATAACTACAATTGCAGTAAAAAGTAAAAAAGTGCGTATTCATTATCAAACTAAATCAAAAAATACGATTGAAAATAGACATAATCATTTATAACAGTGTTACTGAGAAAATGCAAACGAAATTTATCTTTTTATTTAATTTAAGTTTTAATATATCTTAAAAATATTACGACAATATTTCATATAAGTAGTTATTGCAAATGATTTTAAGAGAAATGACGCATAGCTTTTTTTTTAAAAGAATTAATATTTGAAGAAGATCTTAGAGTTCGGTAATATGCCATTAAAGAAAGTTTCATATTTCATTTTCAGTATGTTTCCTTATATTATCATTTGATAATATTTCAATCAAATGTTTAAATATAGAAAATAATATATACTTTTATGCGATAAACTATAGAAATTCTTTCATTTTTTACATCTACACTGAAATTATAATCATAAGTAATTTTTCAATTGTTTAGTGTTTTGGCTATTTTTTTTGCTAAATATTTTCTGCTGTATACATTACATAGCTTAGAAATACCTTAAAATGTAAATAAATGCTCTCTCTTGATAAGGCGCGCTCACGATCAAATGTAAATAATAAATAAATAGAACCATATGTAAAAGTATTTAAACTGAAAGCAATGAATCGGATTTATTCAGCTAGATATTTCACATAAAATATTTCTACAGTTTTCACTTGCGTGCAAGTGTGTTTACAATATAAATAATTCAAATGATATGTTTTATAGAAACTAAATGTAAATGGAAAATAATAAAGCTTAGTGAAAACTATAGTTAGGATTAAAATGCCCTTCGTTTAATGAAATATAAAATTTTTGCAGACACTCCTACAATAATTAAAAACTATACAGTTCATTCGTCTAAATTTAATTAATATTCAATATTGTTTATATATATTTAAAATTGAGGCATGAAAATAGGAACAAGAGCAATGATTATCTTTGAAATATTTTCATTGTTGTTATGATTATTAAAATGCAATTGTTGTTATTAAAATATTGCAAATAATAAAAAATATTGCAACTTATTTTAAGTAGATTTTATAAAATATATTTCGTTCATATCCTTTCATAATATAAAGCTTTGAAATTTGAATAAAATGGCGAAGTAAATGTTTTTTGTTTAACAAAATTTCTTCATTCAATACAAGTTTTATTTCAAAATATTAGAAACTATATATGTATTTTATAGTTGTTTAATGCAAAATTAGTTTCACTCTCATTATGCACACTAAATTAAGATTTTCTGATTAAAAATGTATTTTTGCTACTTAAAAAAATCAAAAGAATTTATCTAATATATTGCATGAAAACAGCAGTAAAGAACTGCAATTGTGAGTATCCTTATATAGTGTTAAAATGGTATAAATACTAGAAATAGAGAGCGCAAAATAATTTATAATTTGAAATTACAGCATTTGAAAATTTTAAAACAAAATTTGCTAGGAATAATTATTTTTAGGTGTCTTATATGAATAAATTTATCTAAAATATATATGTTGTTTTGCACACAAATCTCTAATATTTAGCAAAAATGTAAAAAGAAAATTCAACAAAAATTAAGTTTTTCATATGATTAAACAATATATCTTGTAATAAATTATGGAAATTAGTGTTTAAAATGCTTAAATGTAATTACTTAGCTTAATGATATACGTTCAATGGTAAGAAGCTTAATACATAATATTTCAAAATAATTATTTACAGTTTCCTATATGAATTTAAACCTAAAATTGTGATCCGGAATTTTAGTTTTGTCTTATATCTAACAATTTTACGAGCAGTAATTACAGTTTTTGTATTCATATAAAGTAATAATTTCCAGAACAATTAATTTGAAAATAGTGGGATTGATTAAATCACTCATGCAGGAAATGATGTCAAGTTAACACATCTTTTACATTAAAATATTGCAGTAATATTGTTTAACAAAATAAGCTTTAATTTTGAAGACAGAGAATTTTCATTAAGAAATATTTAATAAAAAATTTAATTCACTGATAATTTAGAAAATGACTGAGCATATATACACTGAATGATAACTAATAAAAATTTAAGAAACATTTTCTGATTTGATATTCATTTCAATTTAAATAGAAGGAAAATTTTGTCATAATTCAGAATGACTCTAGTCTGTAATATTCTACATACATATAAGCATATATATTCATACACAGTATATAATTTAAATCTAAGTGTAGTTTATAGTTACTTTTTTATGGAAAGTAATTTTAGTGCTTCAAAAATATTGAGAATTTACTATTATTATGAAATGTAAAATATAATAGGAGAGCAATAAATATATTCTTATGAAATGAAAATATTTGTTAAAAAATGACATTCATATTGTAAACAACATTACTAAGATGAATTAAACAGCTAAAACGTAACAAATTTAACAATTATCACAGAAAAGTTATTGTCTGCAGCAACAATGCTGCACATTTTTAAATTCTTAATTAACATGAAAAATAAACAAACAAATTTAAAATTTAAGAAGTATATCGGATGTATTTTATAAAATATTTAATACATATTGAGTATCGTATAAAAACATAGGCAAATTTCTATGCTTTTAAGGAGGACAAAATACCCTTCTACTTGAATTTAACAATTAGATGATTATATATATCCCTGTATGCAAATTTGACAATTCATACTTTCATACTCCAGGGAAAAAATTATAGTGTGAAGAATATAGAGGTATATTGAATAATATAGTTAATTTGTAATGAAACAGATACATATATATATATATATATATATATATATATATATATATATATATATATATATATATATATATATATATATATATATATATATATATATATATATGTATATATATATATATATTGTACCGAGCTTCACAGGTTCGTGTCGATTGAGAGTTGAATAAAGCAACCACTTAATGAACACAAGACTTTTATTCGTAAGAACTTCACTAAATAAACGAAATTCCCGCTGTAACAGTCACAATTATACAGCTACAATTCGTCAGATATAATAAAAAAAACAGCTTCCAATCACAGGTCTCAAATACCTCAGACAGAGAACAACTAGCAGTCACAACTATTCGTCTTCACTCACTGACTGTCTTCACAAAAACTGACTCTTCCATGTCGGGCTGCGGTATTTATACCTGACTTGGCGGAGAAATCTACCAATTTCGCCAAGGTTCTGGAAGCTTCTAGGCTATCTCGAAAAATATTGGTCCTAGAGCTTAGGTGATGGATGTTTCCAGAAGTATCGATTTCTCGCCAAGTCGCCAAAAATCTCGCCAACCGTCGCCAAGTCGCCAAGAATCTCGCCAACTGTCGCCAAGTCGCCAAATCATTAGGAAATCCGCTTTTAAACTACAACACGTCTAAATACCGCAATTTTTGCCCAAAATGTGAGAATTTCTGATCTGTCTGAGATATTTTAAGACAAATATAATCATTATTTACAAATTTGTAACATTGCCCCCTCTCAAGGACTGCACGTCCCGGGCAGTACAATCCCCTGATAGGAGGCCAAATTTAATATAAAAGAATTTACATTTCAAGAGGATACAGAGCACATTACATACACAAGCAACTAAAAATACAAGAAAATAGAAAAGATTAAAATTATCTATACTATTTACAAACAGACCATGGTCTACTGATTTTTACTCTACATTACGATAAGGAGCTAATCTATCATAATGTACTACCTTTGGTTTTGAAGCAGATGATTTTCTTATACGAACCACGACGTCGTTCAGTCTTTTTAGGACTGTGTAGGGACCTTCCCAGTTGGCTTGCAACTTTGGAGAAAGTCCTTTACGTCGAATCGGGTTCCACAACCAAACTTTGTCACCTTCTTGGAATTCATGTCCCGTCGCTCTTGTGTCATACCTTGTCTTCATTCTTTCGGTCGTCAGGTTGATTCGGTCTCGAGCGAAGTTATGGACATCTTCAAGACGTGCCTGAAGGTCTCGAAGGTATTCCTCTGGCGATGAAGATGTATCCGGTGGACGACCAAACTGAAGATCACAAGGGAGACGAAGTTCGCGACCAAAGAGCATCTGTGAAGGAGTATATCCGGTAGTCTCATGGACAGCACTGCGATATGCAAGCAGAAACAGCGGTAGCTTCAAATCCCAATCTTGCTGATTTCTGGAAACCATAAGGGAGAGGTTATTCAAGATGGTTCTGTTAAACCTCTCTACCATGCCATCCGATTGTGGGTGTAGTGGCGTGGTCTGCGTCTTGTCTATTCCGAGAATTTGACACATTCCTTTAAACACAACAGAGGTGAAATTTGTCCCTTGATCAGAATGAATTTGTAAGGGTGTGCCGAATCTGGAAACCCATTGATGCACTAGAACCTCGGCTACTGTAATCGCCTCTTGATCGGGGATTGCAAACGCTTCAGGCCACTTAGTAAAGTAGTCCATGACAACTAGTATGTATTTGTTGCCATTTGAGGATCGTGGTAAAGGACCCAAAATGTCCAATGCTATCCTCTCAAAAGGTGCTCCTACGTTGTACCGCTGCAACCTTCCTCGGCTACGTTTCTTCGGTCCTTTACGTGCCGCACAGTCATCACAAGATTGGCACCATTTCTCTACATCTTGTCTCGTTTTGCTCCAATAGAAGCGTTCTCGAACTTTCTGTAGAGTTTTCATTACTCCGAAGTGGCCTCCAGTTGAGCTACTGTGCAATTCTTTCAAAACATCTGAAATTCTTGATTTTGGAAGAACAAGCTGCCATTTGAAATTACGTCCATCATCGGACTCCCATTTCCTGTATAAGACACCATTTCTTATATGGAGTGAGTCCCAAAGAGCCCAATATTGCTTAGTAGCAGGACTGTAGGTGGAGATATCCTGCCAACTTGGTCTCATACTAGAAGATTCTTTCAATTCAAGAATTGGATTTATATCTGGGTCTTCTTTTTGGGCTTCCCTAAGTCCTTCATCACTCCATGGGTCTGGTTTTGATGGAGGTGAAACAGTAACTTGGCGTACCGAAGTATTTATCAGCTGATAGTTCTTCTCTACTCTAGAACAGTATCGGCAGCTTTCATTACACGGCTTCCTTGATAGTGCATCAGCATTTCCATGAAGAGTTCCTTTGCGATGACGTATTTCAAAGTCAAACTCCTGGAGTCGTTGAATCCATCTGGCTACCTGTCCTTCCGGATTTTTAAAATTTAAAAGCCAGGTTAAGGATGCGTGATCTGTCCGGAGCAAGAACTTTCTTCCATAGAGATAATGGTGGAAATGTTCTATGGCTTTAACGATTGCCAGCAATTCCTTCCTGGTTGTACAGTAATTCCGCTCTGGTTTCGATAGACATTTACTCCAATAAGCAATGACATATTCTTTATCATCAATTTCTTGCGACAAAACAGCTCCGATATTTTCGTTGCTGGCATCCGTATCTAAAATGAATAATTTTTCGGGCTGGGGATATGCAAGAACGGGCGAAGATGTCAACGCCTCCTTCAGTTGTTTAAAAGCTTTCTCACATTCATCTGTCCATAGAAATCTCTGTTTAACTTCTGTCAACTTGTGAAGAGGTCTGGCAATACTTGAAAAACCCTTAACAAATTTCCTGTAATATGTGCATAGTCCAAGAAAACTTCTTAATTGGTGGACATCTTTTGGACGACTCCAGTCCTTAACTGCGGAGATCTTTTCAGGATCTGTTCTTACACCTTCAGCAGAGATAATGTGTCCCAGATAGCTTACTTCACGTCGGAATAAATTACATTTGCAAGGATTCAGCTTCAGGTTGGCCATTTTTAATTTTTCCAGCACCTTTCGGATGTTTCTTAAATGGTCTTCGAATGTGCGCCCTACAATAATGATATCGTCCAAATATACCAAACAGGCTTCGTAGGAAAGTCCTCGTAATACTGTCTCCATCAGGCGCTCAAACGTTGCAGGTGCATTGCAAAGCCCAAATGGCATAACCTTGAACTGCCAAAGTCCTTGTCCTGTGGTGAATGCAGTCTTTTCTCGATCCTCAGGATGTATCTCTACTTGCCAATAACCACTCTTGAGATCCAAAGTCGAAAACCATTGTTTTCCGGATAAAGCATCAAGTGTATCGTCAATCCTAGGAAGAGGGTAACTATCTTTTTTAGTGATGTTGTTTAACCGACGATAGTCAACGCAGAATCGGGTAGAACCATCTTTCTTCCGAACTAAAACAATAGGCGAAGCCCAAGGACTCTCTGATGGCTCAATAATGTCATTCTGCTGCATTTCCATCAGAAGATTATCCACCTCTTCCTGCTTAGCGAATGGCAATCTTCTCGGATGTTGTTTAATGGGTGGATGATTTCCTGTATTGATTCGGTGCTGCGTCAATTTGGTTCGCCCAACATCATCTGATTTCTTGGAAAAGAGATCTCCGAATTCTAATAATAAATTTCTTGCAGCATTCCTCTGTTTATCATCTAACTCTGCTCTCTGAAGGAGTTCATTAATTAGAGTGTCAGGAGGCTCAGATAGTGTGGCTTGACAATTTCGGTTAATACAGGTCACTGGAGTGCAAGTCGCTAGCACTTCTCCTTCTTTTATAAGTTTTACCTTATTACTTAGATTAGCAACTCTTACCGGGATTACATTTCGTGAAAGGTCGACGAGTGAAGAAGCCACTAGTACTCCTTTAACGCTATTGTCGGAATCTGGATATTCAGTCAATCCATAATGAAAATTATTATCTTCTGAAAGAGCTCCGCAAACTATTGTCTCAGTTCTTGGTGGTAATGTTGTTTCACTCTTCGCAGTTATATGATGGACTGTTTTAATATCTGAATATTTCGTCTTAAAAATCGCTATGTCTTCAGAACATGAGTGTAGTTCATTATTTTTAAAATCTAACTTGAAATGGTTTTCTTTGAGAAAGTCCAATCCGAGAATAAATTCGTCATTTATATCAGCGACATATGCCATATGATGGTACACGGCATTACCAAATGCAATGTTTAGATTTATTTTTCCATGCACTTTAATCTTGTCACCTGTCACAGTTTGGAGGGTAATGCAGGGCGGCGTCCAGATGAGTTTGTCACCAAGTTTGCGAGCCAAATCTGTCCTAATGATAGTTACGTTGGCTCCAGTATCGATTATCATTCTGCAGGGAACTTCGTTGACATGTCCCATAACGAAAAGTCCGTTGTCGCCGCTACTTACGGAAGAAATGTGAAACAATTTGAAATGGGGCTTCTGACTCTCTGGACATCTCCGCCCCGCGAGATGGCCACATATTAGTTTCCCTGCTGTGGTGGAAGATCATTTCCACCATTTTTTCGTTTCGGGCAGTCTCTCTGAACGTGTCCGACTGCACCGCAAGTCCAACACTGAATTTTCGTGTTTCTGCCACCTTTACTCAATTCTAAGTTACGGAATTTTCGCCGCAGATCTTCGATTTGCTTTCTGAGATCATAGTCCGTATCAGTAGTAGAGACGGCTCTGATTGAGTGCCGGTCTTTACGCGCGGCCTGCTGGGCAGCCTCTATCTTATGTGCGTAGACTAGGGCAGATCCAATATCTTTGACATCGGCGAGTCTAAGTGTTTTCTGTATCTCCGGATCCCTCACACTATCGATGAAGTGATGGAGAGCCAGATCTTGACGTGTCTCAGCTGGGCAGTCCGAAAATGCTAGATGGGAAAGTCGCTGAATATCGGCAGCCAATTCTTGAAGACTTTCACCCGCTTTTTGATAGCGGGACTTTAACTGTAGTCTGCTATATTCTTTAGTGCACTTATCTCCAAACCGCAGCTCAAGCGCACTCGATAGGGCTTGGAAATCGTGCCTCTGCTCCTCCGGAAGCGTCTCGAGGATGTCAGCCGCGTCTCCTCTTAAAGAAGCCGCCAGGTGAAAAGCTTGGGCTCGGGGATTCCATCCATTAGCTTCCGCTACCATCATAAACTGGGTCTTGTATACTTGCCAGGATGATTTCCCATCAAATGTTGAGAGTTTAATATTGGCTAGGGAAGGCACAAATGTCACGTTGGGTTCCTCATGTTTGTTTGATATTTGCTTCTCCAAGCTTTCAATCTTCTTATTCATATTGTCTAATGCTTCTTCAACGTTTTCTTCTATCTCCAGAACTTTAGTTTCAACTGAAGTTACCTTATCTTCCATTGCATTCATCTTCTCCTGAATGATATTGGAGAATTCTTCTTTAACACTTACAATGTCCTTCTTAAGTTCCTCCTGTCCAGATTTTATCTCTTTCATCATCTCGGTTTTAATCTCTTCTTGTCCAGCTTTCATCTCTTCTTGTCTAGCTTTCATCTCTTCTTGTCCAGCTTTCATCTCGGTTTTCATCTCTTCTTGTCCAGCTTTCATCTCGGCCATCTGCTCCGCTAATTTTTCGAGAAGACTTTTCATTAAATCCATATCCTATTTTTCTTGTGACACGCTGCATCAACTCTTCAACCCCGATTCTGACACCAGTTGTACCGAGCTTCACAGGTTCGTGTCGATTGAGAGTTGAATAAAGCAACCACTTAATGAACACAAGACTTTTATTCGTAAGAACTTCACTAAATAAACGAAATTCCCGCTGTAACAGTCACAATTATACAGCTACAATTCGTCAGATATAATAAAAAAACAGCTTCCAATCACAGGTCTCAAATACCTCAGACAGAGAACAACTAGCAGTCACAACTATTCGTCTTCACTCACTGACTGTCTTCACAAAACTGACTCTTCCATGTCGGGCTGCGGTATTTATACCTGACTTGGCGGAGAAATCTACCAATTTCGCCAAGGTTCTGGAAGCTTCTAGGCTATCTCGAAAAATATTGGTCCTAGAGCTTAGGTGATGGATGTTTCCAGAAGTATCGATTTCTCGCCAAGTCGCCAAAAATCTCGCCAACCGTCGCCAAGTCGCCAAGAATCTCGCCAACTGTCGCCAAGTCGCCAAATCATTAGGAAATCCGCTTTTAAACTACAACACGTCTAAATACCGCAATTTTTGCCCAAAATGTGAGAATTTCTGATCTGTCTGAGATATTTTAAGACAAATATAATCATTATTTACAAATTTGTAACAATATATATATATATATATATATATATATATATATATATATATATATATATATATATATATATATATATATATATATATATATATATATATATATATATATAATGAAAAATGTTATCAACTATTTACATGTACAGACATGTATAACCATATAATTGCGTATATATTAATAAATGAAATAATCGTAATGATTGTTACAAACACATTATTTAATTTATATATACTAAAATCTATGAAATTATTAAGAAAATATATGTTAAAATGGATATGTTTCAGAATAATTTCTATTATTAGGAACAGAGGGAATAAATGAATAAATGAGATTACACTTATAAATTTCAAATGCTTTGAATATTTTAATGATGTTACTAGGATCTTGGGGAAACTGTTTCAAAAGAATAAAAGTTAAATGACTATCCTTAGATTCAAGAAATGAAAGCCCCACAGAGATACATGGTAGATTATTTTTGTAGAATATTTGTAAGACATTCTTTCAAGATAAATCCGGTCAGCTTAATATGAGATGAACGTGAAATTATATTTCACGTTATTCAGAAAGTTCTTAATTATGTACAGATTAGAGGATTCAAAAGTGGGTCTTTGGGCTAGCTTTTCAAACTATTATGCAGATTTAAATGCTTGCAAGTAGCATTTTGTTAATTATATGAGAATGGAGCACATGTCCTCATTTTAAGTTAGAGCATTGATCTCTGTTCCATTATGCAAAGAGTGTAAGTCTTAAAAGGGTTTATTTGAAAAGATTTAAGTTCCTGAATACAATATGTATATGTTTAATTATACATGAATGCGCATTATTTTGTAAGGCATTACATATTCAGCTGTAAGATATGGATAATTATTAATGAAATTATTTAAGTTAAATATGACGAACGAAAATGCTTGGAGTGTTTTGAATACAATTGTAAAATAATTTAAGAGCTCTTTCCCATTATTCATGTATATTTGTGTGTATAGTATATATATATATATATATATATATATATATATATATATATATATATATATATATATATATATATATATATATATATATATATATATATATATATATATATATATATCTAGTTGATGGGCTGATATTCATTGGCCAACAGTGTCCCACACATAGGCTAGTGGATTCAAGTCCGGTGAGTATGTTGCCCATTCCTTACGATTGATATCCTCAGATTGAAGTCATTCATCTACCATGTTTGCAGGGTGATGACGGGCATTGTCATCCATAAAGAGAAATTCAGTACCCATGGTGCCCCGAAACAAACGTACATGTTTTTCCAGAATTTTCAGTTTTCTACATTCCGATAGATTTGGTTTTTTTCTGTCATGTTTGCATTCTGAACAAGCAGGTTGATTTTGGAACCCAGAATAATTTCGCCCCATACGAGCAATCCTGCACCACCGTAAAGTAGTTGTTCAATGGTGTTCTCTTGTTGGTAACTAGTACTTGGCTTTCTCCATATGAAAGTGCGGTGAGAATCAGACTGAAAGCTAAACCTGGACTCGTCGGAAAACATCACACAAAACCACTCTTGCGGTATCCGCAATGCATGCTCTGTACCCCAGGCGAACCGCAGGCGATAGCGAGTTGCAGTAAACGGAACACATCTGACAGGCCTATGAGCAATGTGCCCTAAGCATCTGTACATGTTTTAGGGGTAACTGAAGAGAGCTGATGAAACAGGTCTGATGCTGTGCTGCGTCTGTTTCTTTTGTCTGTAACTTCCAAATACCGGACCTGATCCCGCGTTATAACTCGGAGGTGACTTGTGCTGCAACTTCTTCTCACATTACCATCACATTGAAACCGTTGT
The DNA here is from genome assembly GCA_037975125.1 of Latrodectus hesperus. NCBI lineage: Eukaryota > Metazoa > Arthropoda > Arachnida > Araneae > Theridiidae > Latrodectus > Latrodectus hesperus. The sequence continues at coordinate 51,308,074 of CM075858.1, forward strand.
CAAAGCCTGGAGATGACACTCTGGGCTATTCCAAGTTTCTCGGATACTTCCAGCTAGGTACGTCTACATTCCAGACGGCTGATAGTTCTGCAACGTAAAACATTATCCAAATGCTTTCTTTGTGCTATAAATATGCAGTTATTACACTGAAAGGCTTTTAAAGCAATTACAATTTTTCGTATGAACCATTCCTTATATACCCCTCTCTTACACTCTAGTCATTGTGACTATCGGCACAATCTGCTGGTTTCTTGTAATTTGCATAATATTCTTCAAGATGAGTGTGATAATTTTACAAGTGTAATTTTTATTTTAGAGTTCAATTTCTGTGTCATTCTGAATTAATCTTAATTTATGGATATGAATGTTTGTATATATATATATATATATATATATATATATATATATATATATATATATATATATATATATATATATATATATATATATATATATATATATATATATATATATATATATATATATATATATATTAGATTTATATTTTCTGAAATAAATATATTATTATTAATTTTAATTAAAGCAAGAAGTAGTTTCATTTCTCAAACTTATCGTTTATTATTGAGATAAATACATTTTCAATTAATATTATATTCTTAATGTGAGCTTTATTAATAAAGTTAAAAAATATGTTTTAGTGAAAAAATTAAAGTGGCAAGAAACAGAACCTGTTTTAACTGTTATACATGTTAAATTTTTGCTTACACTGCAGAAAATATTATTCCTAATTCTGAGTGATACATTCAAATATAACTATATAATATGCTTTTGAATAGATCAAATTCTTGACATATTTTATTAAACATTTAACTAAAATATTGGTGTTACCTCAAAATGAAAGCACTAGTTCTTGATATCATTTTTTAAAATTTTCTTCAGATTACAATAATAACTGAACTACTTAGAAAAAATGATTAATTCCTCTCTTTGTTTGGTCAGAAAAAGGAAACTGATTTAGAATTTTACTTTACAATATTTCAATTCTTTTAAAACTTTATCAAAAAAGAAATATTTTAAAATTAACTAAGTATCGAATTAAATTATTCAACAATGAATATGCGTAATAAAATTCCAAAAATAATTTATTAAATAATGTTTTCTCAGTATTTAGATTTAACAATATATTATATTTTCAAAAGTAAAAAACAGGACTAAAAATGAAAGGATTTAAAATATTGTTAAATTCCATTTCACGCATTACTAAATTAAAAAAAAGATTAAAATATGTTAAATTCAACTCAAAAAAAATTGGAATATCTAGTGAAGGCTAGTACTAATAAAATACTAAATTATTTGCAGGGAAAAACTGCAAACAAATAAAGATTCCGAAATGATAAAAAATAAATGTTATTAATGTCTAATCAGTCAAATTTTGATGACTGCCAAGTTCTTTTGATAAAACTTAAAATTTAAAAATTAGAAATTGCAAGTTCTATATTTATTTTACAGAACCAGTACTATTCTATGGTAATTTTTAATTGACACATGCCTTGAAATTTTTATTACATTTATTAAAATTAATTTCTTGTGAAATTGAGATTTTTAACTATTTTAAACAAAACAATGTAGAATAAATAAATGTACTTTTAAATATTTATGGCAGAAATTCTAACTAATGTGATTGGAAAAATTGCATTTCAAATACAATAGTTTACAAATATTTTGCTACTTTTCTTCTTAACAATTGTAATTTGTGTTTTCAATTATTATTTTTAAGTATAATGATCTCGATTAAAATAAAAAATATGAAAGTTGCATTTAAATTGCTATGTTTTCTAAAGTAAATAGAAAATGTATTAATAAATTAGTGTAAACTAAATCTAAAAATTATATATTTGCAATTTAAAATATTTTATTTTGAAAGAGTTAAATACTTTTATTCAAAAGTGCATTTTAATTAAAGAACATAGAACATTATAACTTATAACTCTGTAATAAAAAAGTCGGATTATATATATATATATATATATATATATATATATATATATATATATATATATATATATATATATATATATATATATATATATTATATCATTCTCAAAATTCAGCTTCCTTGTAATTTCTAAATTAAGTCAAAATTCAGAGAATATCTGATTATTTTATGTAACTGAGAAACACATTCTAGTACAAATCTCTAATTCTGATTCTGTAAGTTCCTTAACTGTGTGAATTCACTTCAACGATTTCGTAGCATTACTCTAATTAAAGATTAGTGTTCCTCGCCGTGTGAGTGTACTTAGTTTCATCTATTCCTTTATTGGATTATCAATAATGAACATTTAATATATTATCAAAGGATTTCGTGGAGTATAATATGCTATTTAATCTGAAAATGTGTTCTTATTGTATAATATTGGATTTTAATTCTTTTTTACGGTGGAGAAAATAAATTTTTTTAATTAATATGTATGCTTTAAAGTTAATTTAAACAAATAGCTATAAAACTTGGAAAAGTTTATGTTGTGTACAATTACATACAAATAAATGAATTATTTTTACACACACAGTGTGATCATCAAAATATTAAATATATGATTAAATATTTTTAAAAGCAATTAAACAAAAAAATTCTAAAAAAATGAATAATTTGCAAATAATATAATCTTTTAAAAATCATTAATATATATGTCATTAATGTATATCATTTATATTAATATTACATTCTTTAGTATATTTAGATTTGTTTGAAGGTAAAATTTTAAATTAAAGTATATACATATAGACAAGAATACTATAACCATATTTATTGTTTATTAGAACTCAATATTAAAAAAATTAAATAAAATTTTATTTAAGAAAATGTTAATTTTTTTACAAAAATATAAGCAATTATTAGAAAATGTTAAATAAAGTTTATTACTAAAGCTAAAAACTGAGAAAATTATACAAAATGTTCAACAGTTGATGATTAAAAAGTTTTGAGCTGACTGTGAAACTGTTCATTGAAAATTCTTTTTGGGATTGAACAGATGTGAGCTTGGCTTCATTGAAAATGGGTGAAAGAGAAACGTCATGGACGCATTGTTCCAGATTTTAAGTTTTTATCTTTTAATCAACCTTCATTTGGCAGTTAAAATACTTATAGAAATGAGTAAAATTGCTAAGGTTGCAGTTACAAAAATTAAAAATAAGAATTACCAAAAAAATTATAGGCATAAGACTTAAGAGAAATAACCTAGAAAAAAATCAAAATTTTGATATTTTTGTACATCAGATGTTGTACATTGTATATTTTGTGCTGCATATTTTTATACATAAAATTTTTGTACATTGCCCACATGTGGTGACATCCCACACTCTATGTTTAGATTTTGCATACATGAGGACTACTTTGTTCAAAATATGTTTCATTGATTTCAAGTAATTCCAACCGTTCTCACTAGATTTGAGTAATAAACTCACAAATTATAGAATTGAATACAAACCATTTTTCAACCAGAATGGTTTACAGTTTTAAGTAATTTTCTGGTATATTTCAGATTATTTTCTTGTCATTTTATGAATGAGTACCGTACACGTACACATATATGTATATGTGCATGTGCGTGTGCATACATAAAGAGAGAGTGAGATGTATTGTGAAGTTTAACTGACATGCAGCAAAATAGTCTTAAAAATTAGTTTATTTCAGAGATTAAACTTGTTATAAATGCTAATTTATATCAAAAAATAGTTTTTCTTGTGATTTAGGAAAAAAGATGCAATCATTTATGAACATTTTTCTCTTTATTAGCAATTACAGTTGAAAACCATCACAGAATAAGGTAAGAATCATTCATAATATTCTATGAATTCTCTTGGATAGCACATAAAATTACAGTCCTTGCAGCCTCAATGTGTATCTATAACTGATCTAGAAGCTTCAGCATTATGTGAGCTGAATATGGTTGATTAATACGTCTTTTTCAATATATGCCTTCATGTTATGAGTAAACAAGAAGTAAGGAATGTAAATAATTCAAATAAACATTGTACTATGTTTGCTTACGACGAAAATCGTTTGATTTAATCATAAAGAATACTTGAGTTTAAAAAAAGATGTTGTTTAGTTTTTAAAATATATAGTACAGATAGGATTTTATCGTTTGTTTGTGTTTTCTCAACAGATATGAAATTCATTGAAAATAAATGGAATAAATTTAATAAATGTTATAAATTGATTTACATAAAATTTATTGTATGAATTCTTTAGAGCCAATAATATCTATATAGTTTCTGGTCAGATAAATAAAAATATTAGTACTTGACAAGCTGCAAAAAATTTGAGAATATCTAAGATTGCTGTCTCTTTCTAGAATTACAGTTTAAAATGAAAATCGGTTTGTTATGATTTACTTTGCGTTAATAATTTGAGAAAATTAGCTTCAAAGGAAATTAGTTACCAATATAAAACTTATAAAGAAATGTTTTACTTTTTAAATGTTTGTACAAGAGTATATTTATAACATAACAAAACTGCGGCTCTCTTATGTATGCTACAGCGGGAGGTGTAGCAAAAGTGCTGTCAAAATATTCCAAGTAATAAAGGCATTTCATTTTTTATTTAATTCCTCAGAAATTAATTTGAAAAAAACTTTCCACTTAAAGAATTTTCTGTCAAAAGAAAATTTTAACTTTTCCTGGTGTTATAATTTTTGTGTGGAAGGAATATTAATTCTTATTCACATGAAAGTTGGTAACGTTTTCGATTAGAGTGAAAAAGAACAAAGGTTATTTCTTTTTAGCATAATAAACCATTATCTTTTACAAAACTTTAAAGATTATTAAAGTATTAAAACAGTTTTTTTAACATTAACACATATTGTCACAACATGAATTTAAGGGTCAGTTTGCAAGAAAAAAATATCGTTAATTTCCTATTTCATTAAACAAAGTCTTATCTTCAATTTCCATTTTACAGCTGCATAAATTGAGCAATTGATTAATGGAAGATTTGTGTAAGATGAATCTTTAATTAAGCTGACATTTTTTTAACAAATGAATTGTTTTTGTTCTAGATCTTCTGAGAAAACACATGTCCCGTTAATTTTTTATAGCAGAAGTTTGAACTTTAAGCTTTTTAACAATGAAAACAATGTAGTCTGCGTGGATAGGTTTCAAATTTCTCATATGTACATCAAAATTTACGATTCTAAATAATACCCAGATACATTTTGAAATGCATTTAACATAAAAATTAATCAGTGTAACAAAGCCAATTTTCAGTTATTTGGTATTTTATGTGAATATACGAAATATATATGCGTGCGTGTTCTATTTATTTTTTATTAAATAGGTTTGTTTTCATTTTATGTATAACATAAAGCTCATTTATTTTAAAAATTTTGAATGGTTTCGGAAAAATATTAAAGTACATATTTTAATATAAAACTCAAAAATTCGAAATATATTAAATTTTAAGTGTACATAAATTCATATCAAAGTGGAATTTATAGTAAAAATGGGATTCATATGATGTCATCAGTTTCTGTATGAGTTATTTAAATTTTTAATGAGGATTTTAAAAATAATTTTCATACGGTTCATCATAAGAACATAATTCAGACTGACTCCAAATTTTAAATTTAACTTAAAAATATAAATGCAACCTTATATTTATACAACTATGCATGACTACACGAAATTGTATACGTATGTAACCATTCCTAGCAAATTATTGTGAACAAATAGTATATTTCTTTATTTCTAATCATTTTAAGGTTTGTTCTCATAAAATAAGATGTTGAAATACATAAAATGATAAAACAAGAATGTAAAATAATAGTTTAAAGTGAGATTTTCATCTTGAAGCAGTAACAATTTACGTAATTTATATTATATTGATGAAACATATGAATGCATTATAATGTTTACATTGAGCTATTTTCCCGCTGCAAGCAGATTTTAGATACATTTTAATAGATAATATTGTTAAATGTGATCAGACTGCCTTGTCCAGACTCAGATCCGGCCATCTTCGGACTCTACGGTTCTGCCAGGGCAAACAAGTTTTTCCCACCTACACTTCTTGCAAAACTAACGAAGCCAGTCCCGAACACCTACTGAACTGCATTGGCTTTTCAAAGCATGCACTTTTATACAGCCCTGGAGCTGTCATCGATTGTTTGAAGGCGAAGGATGTCATGGACCTGGTCTGATTCAGACCAGAGGATAAGAAAGAAGAAGAAGAATATTGTTAAACAACTAGAAAAGAGTAAAATTAATTCGTAATACTTAACAATTTGTATAATATTTAAAGTGTAATACAAATTAGTATAAATTAGTATTGTTTTAAAAATTTGGTAGTGGTAAATCAAAATTGATACACAAAAAAGCTAAGTTCTTAAAAGAAAACATAAGAGCAGTTATTATTATAATACCAGTTAAATTAAAGTGAAAACAATCTGCGAATGTATGATGATCTCAATTAAAATTCATCTCATATTTTCCAAACATATTTGTTGTTATTTACAAATACATGCTTTGGCAAGATTAAATTTGTATTTTAATACTGTATTTAAATTTGTAAGCTTATTTATATAATTACTTTTAACGTATTAACATTTTTAGTGGTGTTCACTCATTTATTTAAGTAAATTCAAAATGAATCAACACTTACTTTTGTAAATTAAATAATTACTTTCAGCAATATGCTGTGTTTTATCGAGCATTCATATTTTCTTTCTTATCAATGGAAATGAGATACATTTCGTTCCATCTGAAATCAATAATGTTGTCTAGAGTATCATAGAAAGAAAGTTTGTTTGATACTTTCCTACTTTTTTGTATAAGATAGATGATTCAGAGATTAGGAGTTTTTGATTAGCCTGCGTACATTATATATTTAAAAAATAAATTAATTAAATATTAATCAAAGCAAAATTAATTCTTTTTTTGATAATTATTAAGTATTATTTTCTTTTTTGATAATTTTTACGCTTTTGTTTGACAGTTCTCTGATTAATAGATTGACGGTTCTCTGAATAAAAATTAGTATTTAATGTTTTTCTTCTGAAATATGTAAAAGATGCTTCGTTTTACAGCAACTCATAATAGAAATCTAAAATTTGATTTTATTAAGTAACTTATTTTGTGAATGCGTAATCACAACAAATTTGAACTTTAAAATGATTGCAAAAAGAAATGGAAGCACAATTTCAACAACAATATTTGAGCTATGTAGTCACTCTGTTATATTTGTCTTGCACTTAGTATAATTTATAAATATGCTCATTAGAGTGGAATAATAAATATTTATAAAATGACGATGTTTGTTTTGATATATAAATACATAAATAAGCAAAAAATTCTAAGCATATATCATCGTATTATATGTTATGAGCATATTGCTTTGTGCATAAATATGCTTCTTGGTATTGTGGATAAAATATTGTTTTAGGATAGTTTGCTTTATTTTATATTCACGAAGACTAATATTGTGTGCGTATTCCAGAAACTTTATTTCAATAAAAAAAATATTTTATGTAATTTGCATGAAACGTATTATAGTTGAAGTCGATAAAATCTATGAAATTAAATATGGTTTAGCTTTAACACATGACGTTAGTAAGAATAATAACTAAAAATTTATTTACACTCTTTTAAATTTTAAATACACTTAATGCAGCACAAAACTATTAAAGTTTGATTTTACAACTAGTTATCTATTCCGTTTTACATTAACTATGTTTTTGATTTGGTTTGCCCCAGTTCACTTATTTTTTTGAATACAAATGTTGATTTCATTGGGGTCAGTAGTTTAAATTGAATTCTATATAATTAGAAATATATTTCATCAGCAACCAAAGTTTTCCATTCTTAAAAACACAAAAAAATATCGAATACGAGAAAATTTCACAAAACCTAAACATTTATAACATACTTTGACATGAATTTAAAAAAAAAAATTAGAAAATTTATTTGCTTTCTTGCTAAAATGCTTGCAATTTTTTTTACCGAATTACTGATTTTAATTATATTTTATAAATGCTTTGGAAATTTTTTGACATTTTTCTTGTTTAAAATAAATATTTTCCTTTTTATGTTGACTGGGTATGTTACTTTTGGGAGTGTACTAAAATATTTAACATCAGAGCTTGAATTTTTTATTGTCAACTTGGTCACATAATTTTATTAAAATTTGTATCAAGACAAACCATTAGTGATAGGACTCTGCCTTTGGAAACATGCACTTGGATCAGAGGCAGTGTTGAACATAGGAAAATAATTGTTTCATTTTTGACTTCTGTATAATCATTTTTCAAAATAAATTCTTCAGAGAGTTCTGGAGATTTACGTCGTGGATTTAAAATATCCTAAATGGTTTTTCGTTGTTTGGAAGTCCACTACTGTTGTCTAACATGTAAATCTGTACCATTTATAGTAGTTTTTTCTTTATATATGTTTGCAAAGAAATTATTATGAATACAAATTTAGATTTCTTATAAATACAAAGTTATTATTGAAATTTGTAGTTATTCATGTCATATTAGTTTTCTTTAAGTACTCAACACAATAAATTATGAACAGTAGGTAAGGAAATAATTTGTGATGTTTGGCTACTAATTCGAGTTTAGTATTTAAATTTCCATCTTGCATATCTTATATATATTTATCCGATTGCATATTTCACTTATATTTATAGTCAGAGGTAACTATTTATTTTTTAAAAAATTAATAAATGAATTAACATCATATTTCTTTCATTTTTTAGTCCATAAAGTATGTTTGTAATTGTCATTTCTAAACGATATATTTTTAGATATTTGGGAAAATATTTCTTTTTAATTATACTGGATACCTTATAATCTTAACAAATGTGTTTCTTTATGAAACAATATGAATAATTTATTCTTGCTTAAATTTGAATTATTTCCTATTTTGAAAAGTATCTAATTTAAAATAAATCATTATTTTATTCAAAATGCGTTTCTGCTTTCAAAAAAAATACAAATAAAGTTAAAAGACAATTTTATAATGATCGAAATTGCAAGCATTAGTTGATAATAAACATTGTAAATTGATAGAATATTGTTTTTAAATTATCACTGTAATGATGCACTTAATTGGATAAAAATAAATTAATTAATTTTCGTTTCAAAAATACTTTCAACAAAAAATGCATCATAAAGATAAACCAACAATTAAAATATTATCCGTCACTGTATGAGATTTACCAGCCATGATCTGAACTAAAATATTAATAATTACAACGAGGTCGTTGTTATATATATTTTCCAATCGTAAAATGACTCTAATTGCATGCATAATTTCAACTTCTTTGTAGTTTGATATTTTTAGTAATATTTTTACCGATTATCACAAATGCTTATTTATTAACTACGGTAGATTTTCTTTTTTTATTTTTAATTAAGTTTAAATGCTGCCCTATATAAGAGAATGATTCATTACTAAACTTTTAACATTTAAAACCTTAAAAGATATGACGTTTTTCTCCGAAATTATTGTATCTTCCCATTCTAAAGAAAAGAATTCTCGGTGATTTTTCTTTGATATTTTTGGAGGAAGTATTCCATAATTTGTTACTTGTTGATATTCTCTATTGGGACCAATATTTTTGATAACATATGATATTTCGATAACATTCGTTTATTATCTTAAAGTTTAGAAACAGAATGAATTATTCTATTCACAGTCTTTGTGTGCACCAATTTCTGTAGTATATAAAAGCAGTTAAAGTCCACACACAGTGTTAAGAAAATAAGTCAAGCAAAAGCTATAAGGACAGTAAAAACTGATGCATATATATTTTCAGAATTTTATTGAAAATTGTTTTATTTTAAATATCTATTTTGTATTATTAGTATATGTTTATAGGTAGTTTTATTATTTATTTGGTACCCACACTCATTCATTCCTTTCTGGTGAATATAGATGGGAAAATGGGTCTAAAGGCACTTAAGGATGGCATGACTTTCCTTTGAAGCAATTATTTATTGATAGAGTTTAAAACTTCCCCACTTGTTGAATATTACATCTACTGTAATATACAAGAGTGCATAGTAGTTTGAAAACTTATTCGAGATAGTGCTTTCTTGAATATCCATTAATTTTATGTATAAGAAAATGGCTCAATGTTTTATGAGTGCATTATTTAAAAATAATCCAGCACTTTTTTTGGTGGGATATATCTGACAATATTTCTAAGAATGTAAAATAGAATCAAAAGTAACATTTTGTTATTCAATGATTTTATACATAATAAATTTTAGATTTATTCAGACATTCCATTTTTCAATTCAACAATACTAAATATGTATTTTTGAAGAAAATTATACAAAATAAAAATCTTCCACTAAATTCTATGACAAAAGTATTTCAAATTTATAACATGATGCTTTTAAACCGATATATATAAATTATGTGTCTTACAACAACTGGCATTGAAGTTAAGATTTTGATTTACTTTTAGTAATTTTTAAAATAATAAGCTATAAGCTGATAAAAAATGTTTAAATTTTGATTATCAAACCCTCATAAAATAGTGATTAAATAATGAAATCTAAATTCATTTTTATTAAGTTTAAACAATATATAGACTAATATATATATATATATATATATATATATATATATATATATATATATATATATATATATATATATATATATATATATATATATATATATATATATATATATATATATATATATATATATATATATATATATATATATATATATATATATATATATATATATATATATATATATATATATATATATATATATATATATATATATATATTATAGTAAATCCTATATCTAAGTCATGACATTTCAGTACTTCAGTGTAATTTACATAGCTTAAATTTAAATATAATACGAAGACAAATTAAATGAACAATCTATGGAATTTGATTATTATATCATATAAATATTATATTTAAATTAATGGAAATTGTAAGAGAATAAATAAGTTGGGGAATAAAAATTTTGAATAATCTGTTCCGAACTATTTATGAATATATTTTGTAACATTTCTTTTACAAATGACAGGAGTAATGTGGTATCACGTAGGCTTTTGGCTGAAGATTTTATTATCTTTTATATTCTAGTAAATGTATCACCTTGTTCATCTCTGGTACCTCCTAGTTGTGTAACATGTAATCAGTTTCTTATTTTAAATTTTTCGTTACGTAATCAAAACATTTAGAGTTCAATGTAGAATTTGACACCCCTTAATTTTTGGTGAAATATTTCGTGATGAAATTTAACATTTGATAATCCTTAGTTTATATTTTGTGTAGCTGTAGCGGCCATCTTGGCGTAAAATAAATCGACAAATTATTAAAGGGTACTTGATTGTAAACTTTTACCACCATTTTTCTCTATAACTACAAAAGTATGATCCGTCTATGACAAGAAATGTTAACATTATGCTCTATAATACCCAATTATTAAAAGTGGAGAAAATTTCTTATTTTCATCTAACTAAGATGCCTACGATAATATTATATTTTTCTTTATCCAAATTTTTCTATTAAGCTACTTTTTCTATCCCCAAGAGTATTTTATTTCTTTTTACTAAGAAGCACAATAGCAACGGTATTTGAATTGGGAAAGAGTTTGTGCAAGATGTCTATTAGGGAGCACGATTCTATTTAGCATGCATTACATTACACAATTAATGAGGGCTAAGATAACTTGGAACAGATATCTTTTCTGGTAAAAAACGCAAAAATTATTTTCTATAATTTTGTGTGACACATAAAAAATTATACCCTGAAAAAATTACTTCATTTATTTAGATTTAGTATTCTTAATTTAGTTAAATCACTTCAAAATTGCTTTACAGTAAATAACTTATTTTGTGGAAATGAATATCTCTTCTGAACCACTTAATTAGATTTGTTATGTTTCTAATTTAATAATACAGTAATTAATATTTATTAATTATTTGCATTTGGAAAAATGTTATATGAATCAGAATTTTAAACGAATTTTCAAACAAAAATTTCGTAACACTGCTGTAAAAATATTTCAATTTTTAAATACTATTTAATTTAATTATAGTTATTTTTTGATAAAATAGAAACAATACATTTAAACACAGAATTCAGATATAAGAGTAAGAAACGAAGAATAAACATTCTTTAACGAAGTAAATTAAAATCTCATAAGTTATTATAATTCAAGTGAATTTGTTATTTTTAATATACCATTTACCTGATGCTATTTAAATTTTACACATGAAATTTATTATGAGATTTTTTTCTTGTTGTAGATTAATAAATTTATTAATGCATTATTTATGGAAATGATTATTGTATTTTATTTCACTCAATTTAACTTAAATTGAATCAAATTTTGAATGTCATTTAAATATTGAGTGGGTCGTAAATATATATATATATATATATATATATATATATATATATATATATATATATATATATATATATATATATATATATATATATATATATATATATATATATATATATATATATATATACATATGTATATATATATATATATATATATATATAAATATATATATATATATATTTATATATATATATATATATATATATATATATATATATATATATATATATATATATATATATATATATATATATATATATATATATATATATATATATATATATATATATATATATATATATATATATATATATATATATATATATATATATATATATATATATATATATATATATATATATATATATATATATATATATATATATATATATATATATATATATATATATATATATATATATATATATATATATATATATATATATATATATATATACATATATACATATATACATACATATATATATATATATATATATATATATATATATATATATATACATATATACATATATACATACATATATATATATATATATATATATATATATATATATATATATATATATATATATATATATATATATATATATATATATATATATATATATATATATATATATATATATATATATATATATATATATATATAAACTTTATAACTATATCCTTTGAAAAGATATTAATTATAAAATTACTAATGATTAATGAATTACAATAAATTATTTTCAATTACAGCCAGATCAATACATTAAATTTGGAAAATCTTAAAAGAAATTGTTGAATCAACAACTTTAATATATATTATTTATTCATATTAAAATATAAACAAGTTTTTCAAATGATATTGAAGCACGGAAACATTGAAAAAAACCAAGTATTTTTTTTATTGTGGTTGAAAGTTTTACTGAATAATTGATAATTTTTAAGGTACTGTGAAACTATTCATGAATAGCTATGATTATAAAAACATGAAAATTATATGCAGAATAAATTAGTGCATTGAAAGTGTTAAACACACATGTTTTGGTTTTGAAATTAACAAAATCTAAAACTATTTTGGTTTGAACATAAGAAGAAAGAAAAGAATGAAACTACTATTAATTTTTTGATACATACAAACCTATTAAATAATTTTTAGATTTGAAATAGAGTTCAGACAATATTTTGTGAAAATATTTGAAAATTATACTGTGAATAAGTCTTTAGATATAAAAAAATTATTAAATATTTCTTTTTGCAAGTTTGGTCTAAGTTTATTTATTTATTTGAATTAATCATCTTGTTAATTAATCACATAATTTAACCATGATATAAAGATTTCTAATTCTCTGAAATATTTCATTCTATCAAATTGATTATTATTTATAAATTTTTAGTTTCAATGGATGAGTATATTTTTATTAATAAATATGATAATTATATTATTTAATTTTTCACTCAGAATTCTTTCTTCATTACAATTTTTCCTATTTTCAATTGCTAATAATGAAACAATATTCAAAAATAATTATTCAAAAAGAGAAAACGCTGCAAATAAATTTGCAATATTTTATTTCTTAACTAATGCTGGAAGGTATGTTAAATTGCGTAAGCAATTTTGTTTTAGTTTTCTTGCTTGAGTAGTGAACAAAGGCTTTTTCAGTAAATATTGCATTTATGTTCTGTAAAAGTGAAAAATCGTGTCATAATTATTGGTGCTTACACAATGAATGTACATTACATTTTTATTTATTAATCTTTTACGATCCTTAAATTCTGTAATCCTAAAGTAAAATGTTTAACAATAATCAAGTTCCTGTAAAGTGAAATAATCTTCCACTCAAGCAATTCCATACACTTTGCGCATCATTAACTGCAAACGTCTCTTAAGAATATCATAAGAGTGCCATATAATGATTAAAAAAATAACGGAATTTGTTTTATTGTTTGGATAAATTACAATATCTTTGTAGTTTTAAGTGAAGCAGCTTATTTAAATATAAATGAGATGTAGTTTCATTAAATTGCAAAAGTTTCAACTTTTAAATTATTCATTACTGCCTACAAATTTGAATACATAATTCGATCAAAGTTTAATTAAAGCTTCTTATGGAAAGCAGAATTGTAATTATATATTTTTTATGAAAGCATGAACTCTTTATGTTAGCTATCAAAATTATTTCATATTAAAATTATTAACATAATGGTTAAACACCTTTATGTAACTAACAATAAAGAAATGTAACTTCAACTTTTAATGGTATAGAATGGAATTTGTGTATTCCAAAGTAAAAATAATAAAATAATAGTAGAAATGTATATCACGAATAAGAAAATTAAATTAGCTATTGAAAAAGAAATCTTACCGTAAATAAAAAGTATCTTTGTTTACTCCACGATTATTTTGTTCTTTGCTTCAATTTACTTTGTTTCTTATAGCACATTTTATATTACTACAGTTATATTCAATAGAAATTTACGTAAATATTTTACACAATTCTTATCAATATATAAGTTTTCGACTTACTTTTGCTTTGTGTCCTGAATTAGAAATATACTGAAAAAATGTTGATAAAATAGTTATCAAAATAACGAGCACTCCTCTTGATATTTACTCAGGTAATTTCACTGAGCTTTGATACATTTCGTAATCAATAAAATGTAATTATACAGGCACTAATATTTTTATTAACTGAAATGCATGTGGTAGAATGGGGTAAGGATATTGTAAATTATCTTACTCTTGGAATTTTTCTAAAAATGCAAAATGTCGCACTTCTCATATTTTCAGAGACTGAACTGTCCGAAGCTGTCTATTTGGAGCGAGAAAGACCGAAACATCCCAACTTTTAGGTGCTTTTAAAGATACTGTAACTAAAATCATGACAGCAAGCAAACAACATGGCAAGATAAACTCTGCAAAACGAAATAGTAGACAGAAAGAGAAACCCAGTGAAAGATACTTGTGGGTAGGAAAACTGATTGTAATAGTTAAAAAGTGAACAGCTGTGCCATCATAATTGCAATCAAAAGGCACTTTCAAAAGCTGAACATTTACTGTAGAGCAGCAATTATCAAAACACTTGTCACAAATGTGAAAGCCAAGTGTTATCTACAGTGATGTCATACTCATAAAACCTGTTCCCTTAATAAATGGACAAAAGTAATGTAGTAACAAATATCGTTTTATACACACTTTATCCTACAAAAAGAGGGCTCACGTTTGGAAGCCACTTGCACATGCTACAAATTGTGTTTCTACATGCCAAGCTTGGAGGTAGATCTGTCATGAAATGAGCAGTCAAGTCGTGCTTTTTTGCTGAATAAAATCGTAACTTTGAAATAAGGGTTCACTGGAGAAATGCGTAGAGAAATGTTAGTTAACCAGTTCCATTCTATCATACAGGCTTTGTATCCCTCAGAAGATGGAATTTCCCAAGATGATAATGCAAATATCAATGCAGCGTTGTTTGTCCATGCCTGGTTTGATGAACATGAGGGTGAAGTTAAAACTCTATCCAAGTCTGAACAGTTACCTGACCTCAATATAGTTGAACAGTTTTGGTTATCTTATAATGCTCAATATGCAAATAATATATTTTCTTCTAGTATCTTTCCACGATCTTTCACAATACTTCCATGAAGAATTTTAGAGTTTTCATTCAAGCATTATTCAGCACAAGTATCAATGAATTATTCTGTATTACTTGGCAAACCTAGTAATGCGTCAAAGGTGTCGTATGATCTCCTTTGACAAATAACAAATCTATTTAGTTTCCACTATTTTGAAAAGTGTACATATATGTATATAATTTTTACAATTTCTGCATGACATGTTATTTCATAAACCCAGAAAAGTGAGCATATTTAAAAAAATTAAATGGGGTACAAAAATGATTATTGATGATAATATAAATTAACAAATATATATTTATAAAAATAAATTTAATAATTTTATGAATATCAATAACACATATATGGATCAATGCCCACATTACTAAAATGTAAATAAATCATAGTTGAAATGTAAGTAATAATGCTACCGAGCAATAAAAAATTTCCAGAAAAGCAAATATCAGTACAAACGCTTAATAATATATTAAATATGTATGAGTAATTTAGCGCATTCATTACCGCGAACGGCAAAATATCCTAATTCAAAAAAGATAATAAGTGCTGTCACTTTCACAAATTTAATAAAATATGTCAGACTGATGAATTGCAGTTGTTTAAATTCTATTAGTTTGTGAGTTTTTAAGCATTGCTACTAAAAATAAAGAAATTTAGAATCATCATTAAATACTTCCATTCAAATATCTTACGTCTACTAGGAAATAATGAATGTTTTTATTAAAGAATATATTGTTTACTTTCACGTGACTAAAAAAATAATAAAATTGCTAGATTTAAAATAATTCTGTATGCAAAGTCATCAAATTTTAATTGTACTGCAAAGCTAAAAAATCTATGATCCATTTATATAAATTAAAATATCTAAATGTATTTTTATTAATTGGGTGCCAATCATCAGAGATTCATTTCCATTTAATTTAATTTACATTTTACAGTCTATTTCGTAATCCAAATTGATTGTTAATATAATTAAACATTCTCAAGTCTTTCTATTTTTAAAAATGTAATTTTTTCTTTGTTTCATAAAAAGTTATTTCTGTAAATTCTGTAAATATGTAAGTAAATTCTGCTTCTCTAAAATAAATTGTATTTGTTATATCTTAAATTATTCCACTTTAAATATAACTCAAAATTCAGATCAGAATTATCATTAGAAACGTTTAATTTAATCTCTCATTAAGGTCGTTTTTCTAATTTGCTTAGTATTTAAGAAAATGTTAAATAGCAATAAATTATTTTTTTAAAATTAAAAAAACTCATTATATAAAAGTTACATAATAATCAGCGAATTAAGTAAATCTGCTATTACCTGAATATAAAAGCATAATTTGTAACGTGCTCTTATCAATGTTGAATTTCTGTATACTGCTCAAGAATCACATACACACACTGTATGCATACACATATTTATAAAGTGTGTAGGAATATATGTTACTTTATTGCGATGAACACTTCCAAACCAAGTTACCAATACATTTTTAAGCCATGATCATATATCTCCAGAATATTCAATGCATGTATCCAGAGCTACATTTTCATTAAAAGTAGCTTCTAAAATTTTTAATATAAAGTGATATATTTTCCAGTGATCTATAAATTTGAGATTTTTAAAATAGATTAATTTTACTAAGGAGATTTTAGCGAATGACTCTGGGAATCATTCTCATTCCCTTCAAAAACCAGAGTGAGTTTTTGCCTTGTACTTCTCGTGCCCTTGATATTTCTGAGTCAATGTGTTAGAAAGTAATGCATAAAAAGTTAACACACAATCTATTTCTTTATATCTGGAAAATATTTATTTTCTAGTTTTACACACTAGATGGCAGAATTTCATTATTTTAATGCAATTCAATACAGATAATGCATATGGCCTCTAAAAATTTATTTTATACTAAATGTCAACCCCATTAAAATTTACTTGAATAAAAAATTACATATTTATGAAATTTTTCTAGTAAATAATACAATAGTTAGACATGGTTATATAATTTATTCATTTTACCACATAAGTTTAGAGAAATAATAATATTAATAAATATTTATAATTAATATAAGTGCTATATATTAGAAATAAATTGTAATAATACAAATGGTATCTTTGTTTATTATCATAAATACACAACAAGAGCTAAATTTCCATGCATGTTTTTAAACCTCATATAAATAGAAAACAAAAATTAAGTTATATATAGATTACTGGTGATTAAATAATAAATTAATTATTAATAAAGCTGTAATTACTTTTTATAAAAATAAAAATGGTTATATTTGTTTCTATTTAATATTATCACAATCGATTTTTAAAAAAGCACGTGAATTTTATCTCAAAACCAACCTATAAATAAACGATATTAAAACGATGTACTTGGAGGGTATTTTAATGAATTAATTCGACTTTTAAATACATTGTGACTTCCAATATCTAAAGAACATACACACTTTTCTAAGCTACCTATAAGTTAAACGCATATAAATAAACCATAAAACAATAATCTCCCACTAACAATAAAATGAATAATTTATATCAATGATAAAAACGAACTTGGGAAAATTTATGTAAAAGTGCTAGCAACCACTCTTGTGATGAAATGGAACAGGTATATATGAGTAAAAGAATAACATGAAAACAACAGGCCTTCATAATTAGGCATATAGCTGTTTTTATTTGCAACTATTTTTACCATATTCGTTTACAATAGTCAGTGGGATTCCGCAATGTTTGAGATGAGCCATTTCCTCTATTCGTTAATGTGGAAGGAGGTCAGATGGATGAAGGGGTTGTCGCAGTGAGACAAATGGACACAATTTAACTTTTCTTGTGGTTGACAACTGGAACTATTTGTGAGGAGGGTGCTGGTTATTTTCTTGTGGAGAGTGCATGGCAAAGTGAAGTAACGAATAGCCATTAACCGATTTAGGCTCCAGCAAGAGAGGGAAAAAAGTCGAATGTTTTTGGAAAAGGGAATATTGGATGCTTCGAGTTGCCTGTAAGAAGAACCCAAACGAGGAGCTATACGTAGGAAATTTATCTGTTGAGTGGGGAGAGGACAGTGTACCTATAGAAATAGGAATGTATAGTAGTTTCCACCGCAGCTGTTACAGTACTAAATCCTAAAAACTGAACAAGAGGCGGTGCAGCTCATTTGAAAAGCATGGGGAAAAGGGGATCCTGTGAAGTAGGTTACCATAGAGTTCCTGGTTGTCTGATCCAGCATTAAGCCATCCATCTTCCCACGTGGCCTTCCACGTTTCTCCAGATATCCTAGTAAGTAATGCGGAAATGTCATTTGTGTAGTTAAACTGACATCGTCAATTATATTAAAATATGTCACTTGAGATTTGCGGACCATATCTTTCGAATGGACCCCTCGTCTTTGATTTCAAGAATTTTTAATAATAGATCCGTTGCATACAGATCTAGGGGTCGGCCCAAACTTAGATGGACTGATTGTGTAGAGTAGGACTTTAAAGTGCTGAAAGTGATTAATTACAGAACTATATCCTTCCGGGAACACTATGGAGAAATGTTCTGAGGAAAACCTTGGCCCACCACAGGCTGTCGTACTGAAGAAGAAGTTAAGCATTCTAACCAACCTTTAACTCTATTTTAAGTATACAATTTTCATTTTTAATAATATGGGCTCGCTTTTCATTATCAGGAAATAATGACCGATAAATGTTAAATTATTTAATTATATTTTCAAATAACAAGATAAGGCTATTTACATATTTACAATATTAAATCAGGATCTAACATCTTAGTTAGTTATAATTCAGATCAAGTTCAATATCCATTCGCGTCTTCACGTCATCGCGTCTTTTCTCGTCCATCACATCGTCGTTCTTCCTCCCTTCTCCCCCGCGTGTCCGGCGACAAACATGTGAGTGGCCCTCTGGTGGCGCTTTCAATCCCACAATCGGCCATCCTGATCCTAGCTGACCTCAGCATTCGTCTGGAATCAGAATTTCCTGAAATAAAAAATGAATAGGAGCAGTAACATGTTCAAGAAAAATCTTTACAAAGTGTTGTCAATTCTCGTCTAATTATTTTCAACTCTCATCCAAATCATCGTCGTTGTCCCTTGAATCTGAGATTCCGTCGTGGAGGACTCCTTCGTCTTCATCTGGTTAGAGCATCGGTAGTTGCATCTTCACTCTCGTCATTTGCCATCTTCAAAAGGAAACGTCTTGAACACATCTCAATTACTACTCTTTTTTAAACAATTAAAAGGTTACAGTCTGAAATAAAAAGTTTTAGTCTTAAAAAAATAGCAATTCTGTGGGTAAAAAAAGACAAAATCAGGAGTTGGTCGTCATCGGTGTCTTCTTTTCTTCTTTCAGCACATTTTAAGTTACATCGGGCCAAGGCTTCATGTACTCAGCACAAGTACTAGTAATCAGGGGACCTTCGGTAAAACCAATTTTTTGAACATCGTAGATGTCATGGCTTTTAACTTTTATTACTTTGTTTTGGGGCCTAAATATTTTGGTTTTAACTTGAGACCTGCACCTTGTTGTATACGTTTAATAGCAACAATATCATTTAATTTGAATTTTCTTGCTTGTTTTCTTCTTAAATTATAGGTTTTGCGATTTTCATTTTGAACTTTTAAAATTTGTTTCTTAGCTTCTTTTCTAAGGTTATCGCGATTATTAATGAAATCTGTTCGAATTTCTGCGTCTAAGAGATCTTTAATTTTAACATCAATTTTTTGTTTCATTTTTGTACCAAACAACAATTCAAATGGTGTTGTGTTAATACTTCTGTGAAAAGTTGAGTTTATAACCTGTTGTACATTACTAAGATGCAAATACCATTTAGCTGGGTTGTCTATCGACAGTTTAGACAGAACAGAAATTATACTGGAGTTAAAGCGCTCTACTTGACCATTATCTCTAGGTAAACCGGTGGTTGCACAAATATGTTTAATTTCCTCACGGCGACAATATTTTTCGAAATCATTTGAAGTAAATGCAGAACATTTATCCTAAATTATGCAAGAGGGGTTACCGAAAACAGTCTTTTGTAGTTCTAACTTCAAAATTACTTCAGAAACGTCAAGTTGGGTAAAGCCATATAAATTTGATAAAACTATCGATCACAGCAAATATATATTTATATCTCTTATGAGTACTTTCTAATGGACCTAAATGATCTACATGATATGTGTGTAAAGGAGTGTCGTCTTTTTCGATTGGATGTAATTCTTCTTGTTTACCTCTTTTTCGATTGCTTAAAATACACGGTATACAATTAGATATACATCTTTCGATTTTTTGTTTAACTTGAGGAATGTAAAAGTTAGAATTTAAGCTATCTTCTGTTCTTTTAACTGCAAAATGACCTTTCTCGTGTGCAGATTTAATTATACTCATTTGCATTTCGTCTGGGACTACTAACAGTTCATTACCATTAACATATTTATAAAGAACATCGTTTTTGAGTAAATAATCATCATGAGGTTTTTGTTTTAATATCTCTTTAATTGTTTTGATATATTCGTCTGTGTTTTGTGCTTGAATTATTTTTAGTGTTAAACTATCTTGAGCTATCATACAAATTGGATTCCTGCTTAAAGCATCGACATGTCGCATACTAGAACCATTTTCTGTGTTCAATTGTGTAGTCAAAATCACTTAGCATTAGAGCCCATCCAGCAATTTTTGTGCATAAGTCTTTTTTGTTCATTGTCATAGCAAAAGCATTACAGTCAGTAACTATTTTGAAAGGAATTCCCAACACATATACCCTAAATGTTTTTAAAGCTTCTATGACAGCCATTACTTCTAATTCGTAACTAGAATATTTTCGCTCAGCTTCTATTGTTTTCTTACTCATGTAGTAGACAGGGTGGAACTGATTATCTACTAGGGACTTTTGAATAAGGCTGACACCATAATCCTCAATGCATCGCATGCATCACAATGAACTTCGGTTTCACTTTGAGGGTTAAAAATTATAAGAACGGGTTCCGTGGATAAAATATATTTCAATTGGTTAAAGGAATTTCTTTCATTTTCACCAAATTTAAATTTAGACTCTTTTCTCAATAAATCACTTTTAATGGTTTAGCAATAATATAATAATTCTTAATAAACTTTCTAAAGTAACCAGTCAATCCTAAAAAGCTCTGAACGTCTTTTGCACTTTTAGGTTCGGGAAAATTAATTACAGCTTTCGTTTTATTTGTTGACGGGTGTAATTTACCATTTATTATTTTATAGCCTAAAAATTCTATTTCACGTTTCAAAAATTTACATTTCTTTAAGTTCAATTCCAGTCCATACTCCGACGCAGTTTGCAGGACAAGTTTAAGTTTTCTAACACCTTCGGTTTCGTTTTCGGCAGGAATATAATTAAGTCATCCATGTAAATCACTACAACACCTTCATTATAATAATCGTCGAAACACATTATTAATGTATTTCTGAAAAGTACTCGGATGAATTAGTTAATCAAAATGGGTACTTCAAAAACTCATACTGACCATCGTGTGTAACGAATGAAGTATATTTGCAAGAATTTTCTTCAACGTCAATATGGAAGAAGCCATTTCTTAAATCCAAAGTTGTGAACACTACAAAAGTATGTAATTTATCTATTACGTCATCACAGTAACTGGCAAAGGGAAATGTTCACGAACCGTTTTCTTATTAAGCCATCTATAATCAATACACATATTGTGAGAATTATCTTTTTTCTTAACTAACACTACAGACGAAGAGAAATCAGAAGAACTATTACGAATTATTCCCTTAGCTAACCATTCCTCAATTTGAGCTTCAACTATTTTTTCTGAAAAGGTGGGAGTCGTCGGGGGGATGAACAAATAGGGATTTCATCAGTTAAATTAATTTTCATCTTAACATCAACATTTTTAATTTTGTTAGGAACATAATTTTTAATTAATGAATCTATTTCAGAGCACAATGATTTATCTTTAATGTGACTTAAATCAATTTCTGATTCATCGTTAAGATTTACAAAATTACTTAAGAAATTATCTATTTCGTTCTTGTTAATGTAAAACGATACTCCATTGGCCGAAACTATTAAAGTACCTTGGTTAATAATGTCAGTTCCTACAATTAAATCAAAACTTACAGAATCATCATTTATAACAAATATATTGGTATTAACATTCGAATTATCAATTTCAACTTCTGCTTTAAAATATCCTAGTGGTTTGATTGATTTCATTCCTAAGCCAGTCAACGAAATATTAGAAGATTGTAAACTAACAGTGTCTTCAATTTTATTAAGTAAACTCTTTTTCAAAATCATTTTCTGACTTCCAGTATCAATTAATGAAGTTACATTCAAAGTACCAATTTTAACATCCTTAAAGAGGAAATATTTTTCGCAGAATCTTGAAATTTTCTGAGCCGCTGAGTCGGTTAAGAATTAAATTTTCAGAACTTATCGCATTTATTTTCGGTTTATCATCAAAAAGCTTTTTTCTTTTAATTTTGGACATTCCGAAGCTTTATGGCCAAAAGTCTGACATGAAAAACAATTTAAACCCTTATCTTTATGTATACAATATTTAGAAATATGTGAACGTGAACCACAATTATAACACACTCTATTTCTTGAATCAAAATTACCATCAAATTTTACTTTATTCTTATTCATATTTTCATATTTAGAATTAAATTTATCATTAAATTCATACCTTGAATTATATTTATCATTACCATCATATTTTAATTTATTTTTTTCAAAAGAATAAGATCTAAAATTTGCATCATGTTTTGTTTTCATTTTATCGAAAGCATATTTACTCTTTGCTGAATCACTTTTCAATACTTCATACACTTTAAGTTTATTTTTAAATTCTATCAAGTTTTCGCACCCGTATAAAATAATTTTATTTTCATGTTTATCAT
The DNA here is from genome assembly GCA_037975125.1 of Latrodectus hesperus. Lineage (NCBI taxonomy): Eukaryota > Metazoa > Arthropoda > Arachnida > Araneae > Theridiidae > Latrodectus > Latrodectus hesperus. The sequence goes on from CM075858.1 coordinate 51,331,954, forward strand.
TAAGTCCTTTAATCACATAATGTATTAACGCGGCGTCATCAATTTTTCCTGAGTGACCTAGTTCTTTCATTTTTAAAAAATATTCCTGAACGGATTCTGAATCTTTCATTTTCTTCTTACTTAATAATTCATGAAGATTAGCAGAATTTATTTCAGCAGAAAATTCGTCAATTAAGGCATCTTTTAATTTTTCCCACGAATTTATTTCAGGCTCTGTTTTAACAAATAATAGGGCATTTCCACCAAGCGATCTTTCAGCAAAAATAAACTTTTGTAAATCTGATAAATGGAATAGTTACGATACATTTTCAAAACTCTCTATCCAGTTATTTATATTTTCATGCAAATCAGCATTAAATGTGGTAATTGTGCTTTCGATATCAGAATAATTGATATAAGCATTTTGAAAATCATTATTTTTACCAAGTTCATTAGCACAATATCACACGCATTTAAAGTATTATTTTTATTTCCCCATTGCATTGCTTCGCTTTTATTTTTGTTTGTTTCGTCTACATCCGACATACAGGCGTCGCTCATTCCCTCAGCTAAAGAGTTCAAAGAACACACATGCTCAAGCATTTTTTTCCTATTTAAGATTTACTTCCTTCGAAAGAGATATTTAAAATATTAGAAATTGTAATTAATTCCTTCAAAGAAAAATTATCTGCTATTACTTTTAATTTCTTTTTAAATTCTTCACTTTCAATAGCAAAATTAAAACCAGAAAATTCTCTTATACGCTTTCGATTTGACCGGTCACAGTCAGAATCGAAAAAAAAATTATGTAGAACTTTTACTTTGTCCGACTTAATAATCTGCAATGCAATGCGTATCTTTTTGATGTCATTTAACTTCATCTTGAAATAAAGAAAATGTACATACCCTTTTCTGATGCTTGACTTTTTACGTGTGCTGATTATTTGATTATATGATTATTTTACGTGTGCTGATCTGAAGGTAGAAAAGTACTAGATACCATCAGTCTGACACTTTAGAAAGACACCGTTACCACGGTGACGGAATCCTAGTTGGGTCTGAAATTTAACTCGGTGGTCTCATTGAACTGCATTTTTTCCAAGACAGAACTGTAACTAGTGTGCGATATTGAAATGCTAACCTTGATCCATCTATCTGCCCACATACTGGTGCAATTTAGAGGGAATTAATTCATACATACCGCACATTTTGTGATCAATGATTAAAATTTATTAATTTTATTGGGAGTGCAATTGTAAGTATAACAATTTTCCGTATAAAATGTATTTTAAGATATTTTAGATATTCATATTTTAGACATTCATATTCATATTAGTATTTTAGATATTCATTTCTACCTTAAAACCTTTGGGCGCTGAATTTTAATTAAAGATTATTAACATTTATTTGTATTATATATCGAAATTTTTTCATGCTAGCAACATAAATAATCTATACAGTTATTTTCACTTATCTAAGCTCTAATAAATCGAAAATACTAGTCAATAAAATATTAAATTTACAACTGAATTTTCACTGATTTAAGTAACCAGTAAAACAACCTTTATACATGCGATTCAGTCATTAAAATATTTTTAATAGTTAAAATCCGATAAGTGAAATATCTGAACGTGAACAAATATGTTAGTTTTTAATATCTTTCCTAATGAAGTTTGTATTATGGGTAATTTTCAGCATCAAACTTACGTTAATGTAATAATTATAAGAAGGCATATTATTCACATGTTAATTAAAGTTGAATGAAAAATAGGTATATGAATAAAAAAAACATATTATTGTGTTGCATAAATCGCTATAAATAAGAAGTGTTTGAGTTTAATGCAAGTTGTATACAAATTCCTTTTAAAAATGAATTTTAACTACGCTTATATTTTAGCCTTTCCATGTGTTATTAGTATGAAAATATTAGATTTACTGAATTTCATTTAAGGATGTTGAAAGTATTGTGTTCATTATTTATTGATTTTTCCTAGATTATTTTGCATGAAAATTTATTTTATTCAGCTTGATATTAAATATGAAGATAATTTTGAAGAGATTATTAAATTCTTTGCCTTGTATTTTTCTTTTTAAACATATCGGATTTGCATTCGGATACAAACATATATTTTATTTTAACTAAATTCTAATCAAAAAATCTATTCTACCATTAATACGAATGAGTTTTATCAAATATTTGATAATTATCATTTATGAACGTTTGCATTTATATTGTTTACAGTAAGTCATATATCTTGAGCATTACCTAAGAAAAGAATTATAGTAATTTGAATTTGAAATTGTAGCTAAGGAAATATCTTAATTTAAACAAAGGATTCATTAATGGAATTAAATAGATGTTACAAAACAAGTTTATCTTTAATGAAAGTCATTAATCAGTTGAAATCAAATTTCCTATTTCATTCCCAAGTTAGATTGCTAATGAGAATCTTAATCAGTGAAACAATTCGATATCCGTACACAAAATTTATAATGCGAATCAAATTAATTTTATTTGATTCATGTAAAACATTTCACTAGAATTAAATGGCTATTATATACAAACACTAACACAGATACCTACATACATAAATATATATTATGTATGTTTCAAAACAATAACAAAAAGTTTCATGCACAATCAGAATTAAAAAATGACAACTAACGGAACTTATGATTTATAATTTTTATTTATCTCTTAATCTTAGCTGCTTTTTATTAGCGTATTATTTTTGTTATTTTTTTACACTGTATTGCTGGTGATATTTGAAAATAAGCATTGAAAACTATGTCTTGGCCACATTCCTTTAACCAGAAAGAAATGATAATTTTCTTATACTGAAGTCTAATAGAGAAATTTTCTGAATATTAACACATAATATATTCTTAGTACTTCGTTGTAAAAAAAACCTGGTTCTACTATAATTATAATCAAATGCCATTAAAATCACCCATGAAATTTGACTAAAAGCGCTGAATTCTCAAATATTTAAAGCATTCTGTAAAGAAATAGCTTGTTAGTATACTCATCTTCAAGTTGAAGTGAATAGTTTCTCGGCATAAAAAATGAAGTACTTTATCAGTAGCAAATTAAATTTCAAATTTCAAAAACTCCTATTTTATGATGATCTAAAAGCTAAGGGTTTTTACTTGGCAGGTATTTTTTCGCTGTTGAATAAACTTAATATGTCCTTCCTAAGACAAGTGAAGGACACGTTTACAATAAAAGGTAATATAGATCATTTTAGGAAGAAAATATTTGCACAACGATCGTTGGCGAAAGAATTACTAATATTTATTAATAATGATAATTGTATGGGAGAGGAGGATCTCAGTCAGCAAGTTACATCCACTGTTTAACAGAATTTGCAGTTACTTACTTTATTTATTCTTATTATCCAAAAGAACACTTAATTCATAGAAATTTATGAATAAACTATCGATTTCCAGATAACCTTGAAGGCAGAGAACTAAACATGCATGGAAAACCAAGCCTAAGCGATCTATCTTTCAAATTAAGCCTCAAATCTGCATTCCAGTCTTTTTTTAAAAGATTTAATTTTTGCTCCCTATAAAAATTAATATCAATCTCTAAGGAAGAAATCGATGAAAATTTCAATTCAACATTAAACAGCATGTTTGTGTGAAATAACATTTTTATCTGTGAATATATATAAAACTTAATATGACTCTCGGATTAAATTAAACACAGCTCTGACGCCATTTAAGCCAAAATTTCACGTACCAATGGTCAATAAACAAGATCCTTTATTGAGCTGAAAATCTGTAACACTAAAAATATGCATATATGTAAAAATTTTAATTATATTTTGTAAATTTTGTAAGCTTTTTGTTGATAAAAAAAGCTACAGTTTAATATTCTAAAAGTATATTCACAACCTCTAATTCTAAATTAATATAAATAAATGGTGATTGGTATTAAAAAATTATATACGTCCCTGTCCTAGGAGTTCTGATGATCTGAATCGTAATAACAGATTCCAATTGCTGTTCTAAATCACGGTTATGATATTTTTTTATAGTTTTAAATATTTTACACTTACTCTAGGTGCTCAGAGCATATTTAAAATTTATCTGTTCTTCATTATACTACTTTTAATATTAAATTTACTGCAATTCATCATTAATTCAACTGCAAAATTGGAAAGACTTTGTGCATTTCATATAGAGTACAGCGCAAAAAACAGGCCCTACGTAATATTGTAGAAAATAATGTTTTTCAAAACTATTTGTTTATATTCGTATAGTACGTTTTTGGTAATTAAGTCTCTGTGTATGGGACCCATATTCTTTGAGTCGACGTTGAACTGTAAATCTGATTTAGGAATCCTAGAGGACTTTCAGTTAAATTTTCTAAAAGAGAAATTTTAGTTAGGCTATTTTCAGGAGGACGTCGCATCATTCAACAGATCAGAACATGATTTTCACGTAAGCATGAGGTGATTATATCTAAAAAGATGACCAGAAAAGGCTGTAATCTTCTTATTCTTGAGCTGTCCAATTAAGACATTTACTTTTAGGGCCTGTTAAATTTACGATTTTACGATACAAATCCACACACAATAAGGTATTCAAGATCAGAATCCAGGATGCCATCAATTGAACAACTATATAAATTTGACAACAGTATATATAAATATCTTCAATCCTGTTCATATTTGAGCAGACATGTATAAGAGACACATTCAGCACCTACAATGAAAAAAAGTTATCATATTTCACACATTACATTTTATTTTATGCATATAATTTATTTGCTGGATTTATATTCTGTAGATTTCCGAAATTTGTTCATATGATATTAAATATGAAATGCAATTTTTTTTTACATTTTTATTCAAGATATTTAAAAAGAAAAATATACTTGTTTAGCATAAAATTACTTTGTTCTTTTTTTAGAAATAAATAAATAAAAGCATCGATAGATAATGGTAAATATATGTTTAAGAATGAGCATGAAATGAAATATCCTTTTTAAAAATGTGCGGAGTTGAAATATGTACTGAAATATTTTTCTGTTTTAAGGAATTTTAGTTCAGCATTTAAAAAACAATTATAATTTATGGTTCGAAAATAATTCAAATAGATCATAGTAGAAGTGGTAGGAAACCTATTTTCAGAGTAAAAAGATTCAGGTATGATTCCATCCACACCTGAGAAATAGAAGATGAATATTGTGCTTCTGTCTTTTTGTGTGTGTGGATGTGGATGAGTGAGAATTCTTCAAGTTACTTCCCTCGTGGCACATGAATGTGGCCCATTATTTTTAAAACGTTCTTCCGAAAGGTAATTATTTGGTGGATTTTAAAATACTTAACAAAAGACGTTGGGCAGTTTTCAACTTGGTATTAAAATGAATCAAAATTATTTTCGAAGAGTAAATGCATCCAAAAAATGTTTATCACTAGAAACGATGAATATGCTTAGGGTTTTGATTTTATTATACTTTTATTCAATTTTTATTTATATTACTTAGTTTTTGAAAGAAAATATTTAATTTAAGTTTGAATGATACATGATAATTAACTGTAATACATCATAGACTGTATTCTTATTATTTACCAAAAGAAGGTAACAGAAATGATTAGAAAATCCAATTTTAAATATACTTTATTTTTTGTTACACTCAGAAAGGGCAAAAATATCCCTCTTTAAATACATTGCTTATAATTGAATATGTAATTTTACTCACTTTAAATATAAATTGAAACAAATGGAATACTAAAAGAATGAAGATCATGTATTTTAGTTGGCCACGTTAAAGAAAGGACATGCTTTAACTGACGTACAATTTAGTGTACACATTAAAGACTTTAAAGTAGTTATATCAACCAAAGTAAAATCTGTTTATATTTGATAAATATTGAAATCAATTGTTGATGTTGAGTAATTCTAATGTCTGTGTATTCGTTGAGGCAGAATAATGGCTATACTTCCTATTTTGATGTTAATGTAAAACAAGGAACTAATATATATACCGAACTTGCTAAATGTGTTCACACGATTTTATTTGTAGTTAATATCCTTAACTATGTGGGCAAAGAGTTTCTGAGTATGTTGATATTTCCATCGATATTAAACAAGCAAGTTATTTTTCAACATTCTATTCAGCACAAAAATAATATCAAAATTGAAAAGGTATGCATTCACATTAGATTTTCAATAAAATAATAATGCATATAATGTTATATGCATGTTTTAACAATTTCAATTAATTATTTCATATTAAAGAGTCAGCGATTATTTTAACACAAATATACAAGTTCATAATAAAATATTTATCAATAAACAATATATTCTATACAACAGTGTATTTATAATTATGATGGTTTTTATTGTTTCATATGCAAACTTAGGAGTTATTTCTAAATAATAATTGGCGCAAATATAACAGGTTATTATGGATTAATTTCAGAATATTTGTAAATTACTTAAAACTATCACAAGATTTTTAAATTATTGTCAGTTCAAAACTGCTTGTCTTATATTTGGAATGGTAAACATTTTCAGGAAATAATTCATTGGTCTGTAAAAATATGACACCACATGCATTGCATAATTATTTAGCAAAGAGGATCAAACACAAAAATGTTTAAGCAAAAAACATAGTTTTTCAGTAAATGTAACGTTGCTTTAGTATAATTTAGATTCTAAAATACATTTATTAAATCTTAATACATTATGCATGTTTATATTTTCATTTATATATTATTAATAAAAGTAATATAAAAGCTCAAATTAATATAGAAAGTATGCTTAATTAAACTTATGTAATATTTTTTAAAACGGATTAAAATAATTCAATCTTTTCAGATACACTTTTGAAAGTATGTTATAAAATAATCTCAATCTATGGAACTTGGTAATTTTTGATGAACTTTTAAATTTTTAGTTTGTGCATTGAAAAAATTTAAGAGCATTGTGTTTATTTCAAATAAAAGTATATTATTATTTACATGTAAATTTCTTTTTATTAAGTTTCTTTTTTAAATTTCGAGATATTTTATGTAATTATTATTTATAACCATGAAATGTGTTTGCCAAATTTTTAATTGAAATCTTAGTTAAACTTAAATAATAATAGTATATAATGAAAAATTTATTTATTTAGGAATGTCAAATTATAAATTCTATTCCAATAAAATTTTTAGGAACCTTTCATTTATTACACTGCCCATTTTACATATTAAATAATCAAAACATAGAGAAACATACTTTCTTTAAAAATAAGTATCAAATAAAAACATTGCATATATTTTTCTATTGAAATCAGATGGCAAATAAAGAAAAGCCAGAAAGAATGATTTATATTTTATGGTTGACAAAACAAAATGCATAGTTAATCTTAATTTTAACTGACTAATGTTTTATATTGTATTTTATGTTTATTTTGGCTGCATTTCAACTTTTTAAAATGTTATTCTGCATTATGGTAGATTAACCTTTCTAATTTTATACATTTACTTTCTTATAAAACACTTTAATTTAAAATAATTGCCTTCCTCTTTTTACCATAGTTCAGATATAAAGGATGTAATTTGATAAGTTCATCTTTTCTTTGAGCCTGGATTACAATACTTAAAGTACTGAAGCTATGTTTATAATTTCTGATTATAAATGTTTTACATAATTTTCTAAATATTAATAAGAACATTTATAAGCTTCATAAACATACATATGAAACAAACATAATAAAATATGAAACAAAAATAAAAATTAATACAACAATAAATGGTAATAAACCTATGTTAAATACCATAACTAATTTAGTGAGCGGAATCTTTTTTACCCAATTTATAATTAGAATAATCATAAGGAAAACATTTGATAAATGTAAGGGTATTTGTTAGAGCAACATATTTTTGTATTGATTTAATTGATTTATGATTATATATATATATATATATATATATATATATATATATATATATATATATATATATATATATATATATATATATATATATATATATATATATATATATATATATATATATATATATATAATATCAAGAGAAAATATCAGTGATTCAGTGATTAATTAATAAGTAAATTTTTTTGACATTGTTATTAATAAAAAAGTAAATATCACGTCTTATATACAAGAAAATTAAACATGATTTACTTCCAGGGATGTAAGGGATGAAGTTATTGAACTTATTGATGAAAATGTTTGGAAATCTCTCTGATTCGAATAGAAGAGAGTTTTTTAAATACGAAATTGTTTCTGGATATAATAGACACTCATCCTCAAAAGTACTCCAAAAAACCTGTAAAGCAACAAGAAATTATAGTTATTAAAGATGCTGGAATTTATATGTCATAAAATCACAAAATTTCCCCAGACCACCCAGACAAAACTAAATCAGTAAGTAATGTGGGTAATTAGAAAGATTTCTGACGGGAAGTGTGTGGGCATTTTGGTAGTCTGGAATAATTGATTTAAATTTACGAACCCCTGCACATGGGAAACGAAACTATCACACACTTGTCAAGATTTTTTTAGGAATGAAACTGGCCTAGAATTATTATTTAACTATTCTGACGTTGTAAAAATCCATAATCGATGAAGCACGGCAGTTAAATAGAATGATCATGGGCATTAAATTTGATTCGTCTAAATGAGAAACCAATAACCCAACACGAAATAGTAACAGGGCTAAAAAGTTTGAATGACGTATGTATGTCTTTGCTTCATTAAGATATAATCATTGGAGTGCATTTCGTGCCAAGAGTATTTTGTAAATCCTTCAAATGATAATAGCACTCAGTCAACCCTTCCTGGGTATTAACTATAACAATCTTTGAAACATGCTAATAAGTAACGTTTACAAAATTTGCTGTCAAAATATGCCAGACATAGTATGACAAAAGCAGAGACACCTTTCTGGATACGTTGCATGGCATACGGGAATATATGTATGTCACCGACAATATAAGGAAAAAATATATAATTTATTATTCACATTTTATTTCTATAAGATTTATCAATCCCTTTAATTTAAATTGCATTTTATTTTATCATATATATATATATATATATATATATATATATATATATATATATATATATATATATATATATATATATATATAAAATTTATGTTATTTATCATTATATTTATAATTTTATATTATTCAAAATACACATTTTAGATAATAAAATAAAATGCAATAAAATATATTTATAAAAATGTTAGTGGCACCATCTTTCAGCGCATAAAGTAACTACACAATTTTATAAGGTAATCTTTGGTTAGGTGAGGACATACTATTTTTATTTACTTTTGAATCAGATTGAGTTTTATGAAAAAAAACTATAAATGTTTTTATTCTTCGATATTTTAGAGATATATACAATTTATAATTTATTTATTAAGTTAAGTTTCATTTTATATTTAACCATTTATAAAAATTGCAATAGTTTCTTGTCATACTTTGTATGAAATTCTGAATGTGGATTTCATTAGTACCATCGTATTTAAAATTAAATTATGCAATATGTTTTAAAAGAGTTATTCCAACTTTTAACATGTATTGTTGTGAAAAATTAACAAGGAACTAATTACTGTGCATTGTTACACAGAAATATATTCTACTGTTTTACCAGAGGTAAGTTCTACTAGAATCAACAAACTTCTGTTCTTGAAATGATCAATAAGCCAGATTAGTTTTATTTTAATACATTGATAACATGTTACTCCATTTTTTTCTTTTTGCACTTTCAAATATCTATGTCAAATACTTTATTTGTCTAATGCCAAAAAATAATTAAATGAATTTTTGTAGTTATCAATAATCTCGAATATTTGAATAAATATATTGATTCATATATTAGTGAAACTTACTAGTTTTATGAAAATGTACGTCGAATCCTAGTAAAAAAAGAAATTTGTATGCTTTGAGTAGGTTTGAAATTCTTATTTTACAAGAAACACATTTTGTATTCAATGAAATGAAGTAGTTTTAATTTGAGATTATATACATATATTTCTTACATTCATTTTTACAAAGCCTATATTCAATAAATTGGTCTTTAATAAAATTTTGATTTATTAAATGTGGTCTCAAAGGTAGAGAATATTTATATTAACTACAAAATTTTGAGAAAAGAAATTATAATACAATAGTTCAAAATATATTTTTAAATATTTATGAATTGTATCATATTTTTCCTTAAATTATATATAAGAGGAAAATTATGGAGTATATAATAAAAAATATGAAGATATACTGCTAATAAAATACAATTGCGAAGCAAATTTTAAATTAATAGAATTTTAATAGCAATGATTGCATATGCTGAATAATTTTTAAAGTATCCGTTTTCGGAAAATGACAGTTATCCTTATCCATTTAAGTTACTTGTATATTGCAGCAACATTTATGCTGTTTTTGTACCTGAACCTAATAAAATTTCGAGTAACAATAACTATTAAGAAGAAGTTTAAAATAGAATAATTTTAATTACTTGTGTGTGACTTTACTTAGTGCTTGGTAAAAATCTCCATGCTGTACATAATGAAAATCCCTTAAACATAAAAAATAGAGATGAATTAATACAGCAGTCTCGAAAAAATCAAATAATTTTTTATTTGACATTAAAAGTAGCATTTATTTTCGATTCATATTTTATTTTGCTTTATTAGGCAATAAATATAAAGGAACAAAAAAGTAATTTAATTTTGACTTAAGATGTTTTTTTTAGACTTAAATTTAGAGGCTAGACATGAAATCCCTATATTTATTAAAACATTGAAATGAATAGGTAATATAGAATTTCACTTTAATTTCTTTCATGGGGAATTACATTTTTTTACATCTTTGTGAAATTAAAAAAAAGGAAACAAGCAGGATATAACCTATCAATTTCATGCGCTGAAGCATCAGATTTCATACTAGGCAGCGAGATAAAATTAAAAATTACCTTCTTAACTTAGATTACTGTTTTTAAAGAAGAAGATTCGTTATATTTTCCAAAATCTTTTTTATAAAGCTGACAATTATAGTTTCACTGTTGGGCGTTAATTTATTTGAAAACTGATCTTCACTTTTATATATTGAAATTGTTATTAAAAAGAAGTTTGCACTTTTTGTAGTGAATTTGCTGTTAAAGGTCATATTTTTATCATATATGTTGCAAAGCGAAGTAAAACACGTTGTATATATATATTTTTTTTTGAAAATAATTATCAGTTTTAAAACAAAACTTATCAGTTATTGCAAATTTATAAAAAGGTAAGTGCAATTAAGGGTGATATAAAAAACACTATCATTGCAGAATTTCTTTTCCTAAGTGAATAATAATTTTTTTTTTTTTTGCAATAGAAAAAGAAAACTGTTATTATTTTAAACATAATACTTGGGAAATTGTATGATCTGCTTGATTGTGATTCTCTCTTGAAAATTTCTAACATTTATTTTCACTATTTGGGAATATAAGTTTGTATAATTTAACTGCAAATGTCTCGGTAGAAAAATGCTACTTAATACTTAAATATTTCTTAAATAGTCTAACATCAGTTGTTTTTTGACAAGTTTGAAAATTGCAGATGTGAAAAGTTTTTGTAATAAAAGTGGCTCATTTATGTTCATTTCAATTAAAAAATTACATATTTATTTTGGAAATCATTGTTCTTGAATAAATAAAAGCATGTTTTAATTTGATGCAAAAACAATTCGAGGACGCATGCATATCTTATCGACTTCGTTTCAATATTTTAAAATTTAATAACAAATTATTTTTAAATATTGCAAATTTCTTTTCAAAATATGCTAAAAACCATCACAAGCAAAATTTCTAAAAATGAAATTTTAAAAATGATTATGTAGAAAATAAATATAAATCTAATCAACAAAGTCTTTAAAATAATTTAATTTTTTAGTACTATTTATATGTATAGATTCCAATTGGCATACAAAATTAAAATAAAAGTTTTAAATTTGTTGAAACACATTCGTGGAATTGGAAATTTTATAGAATGTATTTTCCATAACAAATTTCATAACTATGTATCCCAATAATAATTACACAAAATGAAATTTTTTTCCTGCTTTATCAAATATTGTTTTTATTTCTTTTCTCATAAAATCACATCAATGCTCATTCATGAAATTATATTCATAAAAAAACTGAAACAAAACTAATAAATAAACAAAACAAAAACTTTGTTTTAGTTTAGAATTAATTGGACAAAATAATATAGTATTACCTGACTAAAGGCAATATCCGATTTCTGATACTTTGAAGAATGCTGCATATTTTACAGAAAAAACTGACACTATGCTACAAAGTAAGCAAATTATTGAACATAACATTGGTATTTTGAAAATCGTAAATTACGCTAGGTGACATAGTTTGGCGAGACATTAATCTGGCTCTTGGTTTCAAAATTGGAAATCGTGACGAAGTTGTATTGAATTATAAGATTTTACCAACATGAATAATTCATTGCTATAAAAGATTTTAAAAAACTGAAATAATACAAATTTAACGGAAGATTAAATATAATTCAATTAAAAATATTATTTAGGAAAACCTTCTTAAAGATTTTCTATAATTTATACTTCTCTGAAAGAGAATGGAATAAAAAACTGAAATAATTGCAAAAAAGTATGAAATATTAGAAGAAATATTAAACAGGCGTGCTATATTAATTTTAAGATATGTTAATTGACAATTTTGTGATTTAAGTACAGCTCGATTTTTGTAGGAATAAAAGAATAATTCGTATATATTCCAACTCACCTAACATTTTCACAATAATAGCTTTTACGATAACATAATTTGGAAAAAATAATTACAGGGATTTGATTTTCCTCTTTTATGTTTTATAAGAGAAAAAATCATTAGTTTGAGAAAACAATTATCGATTTTCTAGAAGGTAATTACATACATTTTATAGCACTAACTGCAGTCTAGCTCTTAAGAAAAACTAAACAATTAAAACACTTTGTGTTTTGATTATTTAATTTCTTCTGAAAAATTGAAATATTATATAAATTGAGGATTATAGAATTAATATGGAAAGTTAAATATATAATACGTTTATTTTTAATTTGAAATGTGAAACGTAAATTCTGATTTCGTTAGCACAATTTAATGAAAAGACATACTTAGTAGTATGTAAATTATTCTTCTACAATAGATAAAAGATAATATACTATTTCACAATATTATGCTAAATTTTATTAAATGAATGAGTTTTTCAATTTATTTGCATCTGAAAAGAATTAATGTATTTATATCATTCTATTAATTTGTGATGTTCTTTTACATTGAATATACATGAAATCACTATCTTTAATTAACACTGGATAAGTAATTCAAATTGTATCTGATATATTATACACATTTATAACATGTGTTTATTTAATGTGCACGTGTTAGCTTAAAGTCTGTTGCAAATATTTCATATATTGGCAAAATGTGATTTCGTGCTAGCGAATGGGATTGGAGACGGTACAGTTATATTTATAGTTGAGAATAATTAGAATATCCTAGAAAAGGGTTATCAATACTTTAGTAAGAAACTTAGCATCCCAAATTCAATCATTATATTTATAATATTTAATTAATTTGAAGGAACAATTTTTCTCGATTTAATTAATTATTTCAAAACAATAAAATCTTTATATATAAAAAATTTCTTTATTTTCAGTATGTTTTATTAGTTTTTTCATTCATTGCCTTAGATTAAAATATTAAGTTTTTTATGAAACATTAGCATGTTGTTTTTTTATTTTAGATACAAATTTAATTTTAAAATATATCCATACCACTTTTGTTATGGTGTTACGGTGTGATTGTTATGGTGCTATTGAATTTCCAGATCATCATTTTACTTTAACGAATCTCACAAAATAATATAATTTCCTTTGCAATTAATCATTTTAAAATGGTTTGTAAAATTAGCATAACAATTGCACACAACATTGTTTAATGTATAGTGCGCATATAATATAACTTTATAAGTTAAAGAGACCAATGAAATATATTGTTAAGAAAAAATATTTTTTATTACAGAATTTTATTTTCATTATGTATTTGTTTGTATTTTATTAATGGTATTTAGTGGTGCTCCAAGCGTAACGATTTATTCATTTTTAAGCTGTTTATTCATAAATCAGGAACAAATTTATTTTTAAATGAATGCTGCTTTTAGTTCATTTAAATATCACCAATATTCTAATAAAAAAGTCAATGAATTTATATAAATAATTACGAACATTGCTATGCGAATCGATTTAAGTTTTTATTGAACAGAATATTGTAGATTGCATAAAGTTGCTTGAACTTCTCCATCACATCATCTTTACATTAACAAATCTCTCAAAATAATATAATTTTCCTTTCCAACTAAAATTATTATGTAATTTAAAAAACATTCGAAGATAATAAGACCAACTTAAATTTGGCTCATAATATATCTGCTATGTTATGTTAAATCCTAATGATATAAAAATAAATAAATCTTTTGTCTTAAAATTATTTTATACGCAAATAATAAAAGCCTTATTGTTTTACAAAAAATTCAAATTTTGTAAAAAATTGATAAAAAAATATAATTTGAGCGTCTGAAATGTTTGTATCTAATTGTGGTTATTTGATTAATTATTTACGCTCTTAATTAAATTTTAACAAACTAAGCTAAAGTATGTTTCTATTAAATATAACTTCGATTTTCTGAAAAAAAATATTTATTAAAATGTACTACGTTATGTTGGAGATAAAGTACCAAGCAGGAATGTCCAGAAGAAAGTATTTAGTTAGCAATAATATTCATAGCAGAGTAAAAACATTGGCGACTCAGCAAGCTTTAAAACCATGATAAATGGAAATATGCGAAGCTTGTTTGTCCAGGACACAATTAATGTGAGAATCGATTACGTCCTGAGGAATAGCTCGGTATTCCTGGTCAATTATTTGTCACAGTTGGTCTGCAAATCACACCAATCAGTAAAAGTATCTGCAATGTACTTTATTATTAAAAAAATAGCATTTGTTGAGGAATAATTTATTAGAATAGTTATAAATATCGTAATATTATTTGAGAAGAAAATTGAAGTTAATAGAAATGAATGTTAGTTGCAAATAGAAATGAGAATTGATTGTAAAATCAAAGTATAAATTGTAACTTATCAAAAAAGATTAAAAATAATATGTAGTACTCTTTTAAATTAGTTAATTTAAATGTACTGTTTCATGAAACTTCGTAAAAATAATAATAAATTTGCATGATTTTATATATTACACTAATATTTTTAAATATTAAAAATAATGTTTTTTGAGAAAATCATGATAACCATAATTCTAATAAACACATTGAAATAACTGGTATTTTATTTCGTTATAAATCAGGTGTCTCATGATTTAAACAATTAGTGAAAGCATTCAATATATCTTGGACATAAATCCTCAAATTTATGAGCTTAGCAGTTAATAATCATTTTAAAATGATTTCAGTAGTGATGCATATATAGCTTTGTTTACAAAAAGCAGATTTGGAATATACATTTCATTACAAAACCATTAACATTTCAATCACTTTTGTGGGTTTTCTTGAATATTAGTATACATCTATAGGAATTAATTTCAAACAGCCAAATATAAGTTTCCTTTATATAATTGAAGAATTGTTTTTTTTTCCTTTTTTACATTAAATGGCTTATATATTTATGCTTGCTCATCAGCTTAAAATAAAAACTTATCGAAAATTCTACTTATTTTTTTCGTTGTCTGTCAAATGTTAACTTTTAATGAAATACAAATTTAAAATATGTTAAAATTATTAAGTCATTAAACAACCCATATATTTTCCATCATTTCTCAATAAACATTTTACTTTTCAAATTAAATTAATACAAGTATAAATATATTCATTGCATACTTCTGAATAAAAAGATAATATTGTTTATACAGAATAATCAATTCGTTGAATGATATGAACAATGGATTAATATCTCAAATTTCATTAAAATGTAAGTGATGCAGTAAAATAAATTTCAGATGACATAGCTTATAGGAATTAGAGTAAACATGTGATGAAAAACATGTGGGAACAAAGAAAGCATGAAACTTTGGTAGATAAAGAATAATAAATATTTCTTGCAATAATAAGCCATTTTTTTAATTTAGTTAAATTAAATAAGATTATTTTACATTTTAAATATTCAAATGTATTTACTTAAGGGTCAGTTATCAATTAATATTATGAGTTAAAAAGTGCTACACGATACTGATTTTGATATCGCTTAAATCATGCAAATATGTTTGTTATTTATTATTAAATTTTTTTGTATTTTAAACACTTTGTAGCAATAATTAAAAATCAATAATAGCTGCATACCAGTATAATATTTCATGTTATTTATATTTTATAATGAATAACATAACTATGTCAAAATAGGTATTTTGCTGTAGGCAAAATAAATTTTGAATGAAAATTTTCATTCTTAAATGAATGACTCTTACAGATATTTATTTTTTCAATCTATAAGAAAAGAAATATTTGTAATTAAAAACTTGCATTGCTGTAAATTATTGACACAAAATAAATACACTGTGTGTTCTTGAATTTGTGTCAATAATTAACACTATTTTAAATTTTAAAATAATTTTGGAATTAAAAAGATTAGAATTAAATTCAGTTTTTATGAAGGGATGATATCCATTTTTATGAAGAGAGGAAATTTGTTGTAACAATGAAAAAAGTTACTTTGTTCATTATTAAGAATTTTTATATTATTGTATTTATAAGATATATTTGGTGTTAAATTTATTCCTAAATTCAGTATTAATTTTTTATTGCTTAAAAGGTATCAAATGGACTCGTATTTCAAACTCTTTAATTTAATTTTATATAATAATTGGGAATTTAATTTACATAGAGTCACATAATATTTATAAATGCTCACATTTAACACATTATATTTAGTATAAATGGAATTGCTTTCCTGCCTGTCTATTAAAAAAATGTCATATATAAGCAACAATTTGATGGAGGTAAATAATTTTCTCTTCAAATGTTTTCAAAAAAAAATAAAATTATTTAAAATAAAAATTTCTTTGTTTAATTAGGATTTTTTTCGGTCTGAAGCAACGCAAAGTGTAAATATTTTCTGATTTAAAAGTATGACTTTTTGTCTTCAAAAAGATGCAATCATAGTTTTCTTTAATCTTGTTCCTTTTAAAATAATTGTGATAGAATTCTTAAGAAAGTTCTAATTCAAAATATAAAAATATTTACTAGAAAATAATTAACGAACTCCTTTATTTAAAGAAAAAATATTCCATTGAATAATTGATATATCTTCTTTTGAAAAGTTAAATTTTATTTTTATTTTTATACAAATATTTAGTTTTGTATCTATTAGATATTCTTTCATACTCTTTAGTACAGATAAAATTCTGCATGTGCTTAAATAAATAGAAATCTTTTTTCTTCTTAAGAATAATTTTCTTAAAATTTATCTTATCTTTAAATACATATGTTGGAAAAATTTCAATGTTTTACACAAGTAGTAGTTTAAATTAAGTGGGTTTAATTTAAACCTGAACCTACGCTTATAGCAGTCATGTTTAAAAATAAATAATATTTTGTTCAGAGAACTTTGTAGGTAGTATATTCATTGTAAATCCACTGAACCCCTTTATAGCAATTTTAAATTATTTGTTAATTGTATATTCATTGCAAAATCAGGAAAAATAATTAACATAACTGATGCATTTTTCTAAAAATTTGCTATTCTTTAGTTGTTTTTTTAATATTGTATTTCAATACATAATTTTGTTTGTACTTTTAATGGGAGAAATTCACACTCATTTAAGTTAACCTTATCTATGACAAATTTTAATTATATTAAAATTTATGAGATATAATTTTACTACAATAACTTATTCAGGTTTAATTGTGCATTGAATTAAAATAATTTAATGAATGATCAAATGTATGTGCAAAATGTTTTAATAAATAATTCTCAGTCATTATAATAATCTCAAATCCTGTCAAAGTCACCAAATATGAAGACAAAAAGTTAAAGTAAAATATAATATTTTGTATTTTTATAACTTCTCTGATTATATTTAAATATTTGAAGAAATTATTAATATAAATCTAAAAATATATGTTTAATAAACTTTAAGAATTACTACGAATTAATTGGATAAAACATTAATTAATTGGATAAAATATTATTTAATAACACTAAGATTAGATCATTTTGAATTAATAAAGGTTTAGAATAAACTTTCATATTTATATTTCAGTTATGTTTTTGTTTCATAGAGCACTCACCAGAAAACTTTTAACTTCTCTAAAATGTTTAGAAATGTAATTACGGGTTTCTATATTTCACACAGTATTTTCCTTTATTTCTGGAATTTTCTTTAAAGTGTTCTTTTTGTTTAAACTGTATAAGATTGCGATGAAAAATAGCTCTTTCCAGTGCATTCATTTTGGAAAAGATTTTCAGGCACACATTTTCACAGTTTTCAAAAATAATATATTCACTGAGAGAAGAAATGTAAAACATAATGATAAGTCTAAATGCTTGGTGAAGTTGTAAATGTGTTCCACAAAAAGAGTTTACCAAAAGAAAACTGACTATCTTTAAACATAAATATCTAGTGAATAATAAATATGCTTTTACTAAGAAAGTTTTCGTTTGTTATAATATAATAAGCAAGCATCTGTTTCACACTTTTTTTGATTTAACTTTTAAATCATGATTTGATATTAAAATATCATATACTCAAATATACGGAATATTTTACTGACGAGTATTTTGTTATTTTGAAGGATCTATAAATTTAAAATAGGAAATTTATTGAACTGAAATTTTTGTTAACAATTGTCACTTTCTCTTCATTATTAGCTTTTACACACAACGTTTAATAATTGGTACTAAATCAAGTATTTCATAATTAAATCAATCACTTCATAATTAGAATCTTTTGAAAACAATGCCTTAGAAAGAATTTTATAAAACCTTGATTTCCAAACTACTTGAGTATCATTCCATTTTTCACATACAGCTTACCATCTTTGGGAAGATTAGTATTCTTTGTCATAGCAAGCTTGGCTTGTAAAAGTGTTATAAGTAACTGCACAACTTAACAACACATAAAATATCACAACCTCTAATATTTTCAAACATTTATTATTCAAAAACTCTTCAATTTTTATATATAAATAAACTTGTACCATATTTTAATAAATAAATATAAATTTATGGTTTTTACATATTCAAATAAAAAAGGAAGACATTTTAAATTAACAGAATAAATCTTGTATTTGCAAATAATAATATATAGCAACAAAATTATTTAGACTATTTAAAAGAATTAAATAGGTCAGTCGAAAATTAATTACATCTAATAAGCATAATGTGATATCATGTTAGCTTTATTGAGATGATATAATTTTAAAATTTCAAACACCCTTTATATATATATATCATAAGCATTATTTTTTGAAATACAAACGTCATTTTACAAAATTAATTTTCATTAAATAAGCTGTATACTTTTCTTTTTAATTTTTAACGCTTGCTTTTATGAAACAGCAAAATCTATTTACGCCTAAAAATGACGAAAAAAGAAATTAGAGTTTAATATTACCACTTACTTTTATTTGTATATTCTATTCAGTATAAAGTATTTATCTTAAAATTTTAAATTAGTTGTACACTAGAAATAAATCAATATACTTGATTGCATTTAAAATTTCAAAAAACTGAGTTTTATTACGTGGACATAAAATTTACATTTTATTTTAAGACAGTTTTACTTCTGGTTGTTGGAAAAATCTTTTATGAGTTACTAGAATAGAATTGTCTAAACATACAGTTAAAATTCTACAGTTGATCTGATAACAATTTTCGCTAAATGTTCGCTATCTGCTTAATGTAACGAATTTTTGTCCCATAAATATATTTTTAAATTGGAATTCTAGTGAATATAAATATTTCGGAAACAGTTAACTATTTAGTAAAACTGAAACTAGTGCGAATATTTCTGAATCCTGCGTGGGGGATGTTTATTATCTTTCCATAAAGAAGATATAAAATCATTAACCATGAACATACATTGAAAACTTTAAATTCTATTTTCCTTTTCCATTTTATTTAGATTCGTTTCGCTTCAAATCTAAACTGTGGTTGTTCAAAATATTTGTTGTAGTAAATATGTGAATAGAATAATTTATAGGTTATTATATAAATCTAACGATGGTTATTTATTTAGGGGTTATCTTTGAATGTCATTTTTAATGTAAAAGAAAATTTTATTTATAGTTTATTTTTGTCGATTATGAGGAAAAATTTAGTGTAATAAAATCATTAATACTATTATTAGTCTCTTTTTTCATATAGCAATTATCTTTAGTGACCTAAATTCTGAATTTATTCCCAGGTATTCTTGATGCTAAACATAAAATAGAAATCATGGTATGAAGTAATAAACATGATTCTGCATCATATAAACTGGATTTTGCAATTCCTAAATTTCATAACTTTGTGATCCACTTCATTACATTATTGCATCATTTGAATTTCTTGTTCAAATTATATTTACAGGCTCATCTTTTTAGTACTGTTTGTCAAACTGCATTTAGTGAGTTTTCATAGCCATCTTTTATCACTCAACAGTGGCTGAAATTGTTTTTCTATTAGACATATAATATACACTTATGTTGTGATTAACATATTAAAACAAAAACAAAAACAATGTCTAGTTATAATATTGTTAGATGTACAAATTCTTTAACTTTCTTTTTATAAAGTAATAGTTGTTATTATAGTAATGGATGAATGAAATTTACCTACACAAGGGACGTATAAGTTAATAAAATAATTATATTTTAATGGAATTATATTCCTTCTGAGTACAAGAAATGTAAATTTAATTATAATCATTTTTTGTACAAACAATCTTCCAAAGTCGTCAATCCAAAATCGTTTGGGATATTTCGAAGGAATGGAGAAACCCACCCAGGCACCACTGGTATGGGAGCAGCGAACCTGGATCATCATTCAGTCTCAACTGCGGGCTCTGTCGCAATGGCAATTGCAATAGCAAGACTCGAACTGCAATAGCACCACACAAAAAATCTCTTTTTTAGAGGGAAGGAAGACCTATTCATTATGCACAAAATGCCGAGCCCAACAAGCCTCCCCTGAACATGTTCTTGACTGCATGGGGCTCTCCAAGAAAGACCTTTATTCTTTCCCCCTTTTTGTTTCAGATTTTCTTCGGGTCAGTGGTCTTATAGACGTTGTCTGAGTTCGTCAGACAAAAGGAGGATATGCCACAACAACAACAATCTCTATTATAATGGGGCAATTCATTTAATTCAATTAACTGTGTTTAAGAACTTAGAAACATAATTTATTTGCATTATTGAATGCTCTTTCTGTTTTACTTGGTAATGAAAGAGCTGACACATTGGCAAAGCAAGCTGCCAAAGCATGCTCAAACATGCAAAAAATTGAATTAAACTGGCCCAAATCATACTTGATTTCTAAATTACGCAACCATTTACTAATGGCCTGGCAACAAGAATGGAATCAGGCAGAACAAGGTAGATGGACATACAGCCTTAAACCCTCTGCCTCTCTCGATTTCCTAGTCAAGGACCACAAAGAAGCACAGTTTCTTTCCTGAATCCAACACCGGAGTATCTCAATGAAAGGGGTATGGCTCCAAATAGTGCTTGTTCATGCGGTCAGGTTGGGACCATTGTTCATTACGTGTTTGAATGTGATTTCACAAAGCAATGGCACCTAAAAGCGCCTAAAAACTCGAAAGAACTTACTCCGTTTCTCTGCTATGCTAGCAAAACTCCTTCTCTTCTGCATAAGATAAAGAACATAATCACCTTTATATATGAAAAAGGATCCGAACTCTGTAAGGATATTTCCATAACTGCGCTGCGGATTTCATCATAAGAACAATTTGGTAAAGGGTAAAAATCGTTGTAAGGTATTTCTCCACTTTTTATGATAAAATATTATTAGGAATTGAATTTGTTTAGCAATTAGTTTTTGATAATTTTGATAATAATAATTATTCAGATTAAGGTATATATCAATCAACTGTGCAATATAAAATATCCTAGCAAAATTTATCAATTAGTAATTTTAATGCCTAGTTTTTCATTATATTTCCTAAACATTGTAAACCATTATAAACTGTGAACAGACAATGCAGGTTTTTTATGTGATAAAATGATTCATTGTAATATAGCACAATTAGTATATGTTTTATTTATGTATATACTGTCCAATGTATTGTATATATTTGCGCTTTTTCTCATACATTCTTCATATGGTACGTCATGTGATATAACACTTTCCTCTATCTAACCACTATATATAAAACTGGGGGTTTATATTCAAGTTTGCTTTGAGTCTTCAGAAATACCCTGTTTAGCAATTTTAGTGCAATATAAGTTCATAATTATTTCTAGTAATGTTAGAGTGTCTGTAAAATATTTTACTATATATTTTATTCACTTTTTTAAGCCTTTTTATTATTTATTGTATTGTAATTATATTTTTGTTCAATAATTTTCTTAATCGTGGTAACTACAGTGCACAGACTGAGCTGCTGCAAAATATTAACTGAATCAGCAGATTGAAATCTGTTATGCTTTAAATATTCTACAGTTATCACCTACAGCAAATGTTAAATGTTCAATAGGATACCAATCATGCATACGTAATCTTAACTATCTGCGTGTAGACAATGCAGTCCTTTGGTATTGCGAATAATGCAATGTTACATTAAAGGACACAATTAAAGCATGAGGGAGTTACTAGTACTTATTGAAAATCTGTCCCAGTTATTTGCTCTTTTTTATACTCTTCTACTGAAACTTAATTATATTGCTTGCATATTTGTGTTATAAACTACTTATATCGTCTGCTATGACCATCATCAAGATAATTTATTTGTATTTTTACCAAGGTTACTTGGAGTGTTAGGATAATCTCTTTTCACAATTTTATTGCAATATGTAACTCATGTCATCTCCCATAGTGAAAATTTTGTAATTGTTTTGTTGTTGATGTTATATTTCTGTCAAATTATTTATTTCAAATATTAGAGACCTATTGAAATTCAATTTTGTTATCAAATTTCGTGACAATTCTGTCACACCAGATGTATTACATGATGGAGGTGTACCTGATAACCTAAGGTAAAGACCAGGTGTTCCATTGCGTATGTCTATGTCTATTTGAAAACAATAATTGTTAGAATTATGCATAAAATCAATTTTATATGCTTTATTTCAATCAAAATTATCCTTTTTGTCAAACTGCATTTAGTGAGTATTCATATCATCTTTTTTTCCTTAACAATGGGAGAAATGTTTTTTTTTCTATTAGACATATAATTCATTTATTTAATATAACAAATTATTCTAACTTAAATACTTCCTTGAATTGTAATTCTAAGGAAAGTAACTGTATTAACATTTACATATGGAACTTGGAGACACTTTCTCGGATCAATATTTTTCTTAATTGGTTAGCATTAGCTTCAGTTACTTTGAAAATGATCACTATTATAATGGTTATTTTTTCCACCAATAACATTTTTTGTACTGACATCTGTTAGATAAACAATAACAAAAATATTTGAATGTTAAAAATATATTAACACTATTTATTTTATCCCATAATTTATAACTGTAATAGTAACTGAATTTAGTTGGAAATTTTGCAAGCATATAATAATTTAAATTAATAATATCAATAGAGTTAAAATAATATGATAAAATATATTTAACATAATTTCCATTCATAAATACATCCATAATGGTTTTCATGCGATTGTGCATTATAAAATATTTTTTCTTTAATAAATTGCTGGAATATACATCATCGTTATCCACAAATGTATCTTTAATTAATTTAATAATATTATCAATTAATTCAGAATTTTTAGAGAAATTTGTATGTTAAAAGAAGAATTTTAAAAAGGACTATAAATTAGAGAAATAAACAAATTATTTAAAAATATATTAATTTGTCTATTGTGTGTATTTTCAGACCTTTAGTGTCTTTTCAGTTTCTGTGTGAATCCTTTTAAATTATTCAATGGTAGACTTTTTTAATAGGAAGAAAAGACTTTAAAGAAAAATAATAAAGTGTGAATTTTATTATTTTTCTTTTATTATATATACGATATGAAATTAAAATAAATTTCCTTTTGAAGAAATTATGAAAGCTGAATTTTAAAATGAAAATGCATTAAAAATGCACTTATTCTCCATTCAGGTAAATAGAATGATTTAATGAAATTCAGTATTTTGAAATCACAGGAAACTCAAACATCAAGCAAATGCGTTTTCAACGCAATGCGACATTATGTTACAGAAACAGAGATTACTGTTAGTAGATGTTATCCAATCTATCGGTATATATAAGTATTATTATTGTCAGAAGTGTTTTTATTGTCTACTGAACAGTATTTGAATATATGTTTCCAAATTTCTAATAAATTACATTTATAAACTTTATTCTCAAGATATTATGGAAGATGAATTTTTAAAAAGAAATAGTGTTAAAAATGTGTACTTATTCTGTCTTCAAATTATTAATAAAATGATTGAATTAAAATTAGCATTTTAAAAATATATTTCAACAAAAATAGTTTAAATATATATATATATATATATATATATATATATATATATATATATATATATATATATATATATATATATATATATATATATATATATATATATATATATATGGTATGTCCACTAAAGTCCTTGCCACTCTCTTAACTTCGGAACGGCTGCTACTATATTTATCAATGTGGTGTCTAGGTATAGTAGTCATGCGCTACTGAATGAAACAGACTACTTCGCCACCTGGTGGAAAACGGTGGAGTTAGCATTCCTATCTCGAAAACGGAACGAGATAGAGAGAAAAAGTGATTTACAAAGTTGTAGAGCATCCTCGATTTTATACGAAAAGATACCTTGTAGTCATTAATGTGAAGAATATAACGGTTAAAACGCGCATTTGTTGTTTCGTGCTGTGACGTGACAAAACGATCTAAGAAAGAAAACAAAATAGTTATAACAATATACTTTATTTAAGATGTTCAAACTTCTCACCGTCAGCTGCAATGCACTCATACAGCGTGACACGTCGAAACACGCTACCGTAATGCGTCATTTAAGGTCCTAAAATTTTTGCGGAGGGGTCGCATACACCTGCTGTTTCAAGTATCCCCACAGGAAAAAGTCCTGTGGAGTCAGATCAGGAGAACGTAGATGCCACTCATCAAAACCCCCATACCCTAGTATTTGGTTTCCAAATTTCTTGCTTCACTGGAGATGTCTTGTTAGCAGGCACGCCGTCATTTTGAAACTTAAGATTAAACAACGGCAGGTTCTCCACAAAATCGGGTATTACCTTCTGTAGAAATTATAAATATCGTGCACCTTTATTTAACGTGCCATTATAAAATATTGGGCCTATTAGCTTGTTATTGTAAATTGCACACCAAACGCTAATAGCATACCGCATTTGGTGAAGAACGTCGAAAAAACATTTGGGATTTTTCAGCGCCCAGTAAAGGGTGCTTTACCTATTGTACATGCCATTCCGTGAAAAGCGTGAAAAGCATCAGTCCACATTATATCTGCGTAGAATGTTGGCTGGACCTGTATCTGATTCATGACGAAGTTGCACCATGGATAGCATAACTCGGCAACACCGACCATTAAAACCTGTTCGGCCGGTATAGATGAGCACCTGATTCGCTTAGGATTTTCCAAATCTGACTTTTGGAGCGATCACAGTGTTGACTGATCGCTCTTACGCTGTTTGCTCACTAATATTTTAATAATTTGAAGAACCGTGTAAAACCTGACAAATAATTACAGACATTTCGGTTTCTGTGATCTAAAACAAGACTAATTAAGAAGAAACATTAATGTTTTTATATAGTATGAATGCTGGTCTTTGAAACTGTTTTAATTTTGTTAAAGCAAGAGGAAGTTTTTGTTAGATGCAAAAGATAAGTTTTTACCTCATTCTTGCAATCAGGTGTAGTAGCAACACTTATAATATATTTTAACCTGGTCAAATATTAATGAAAAATTGTTGACTAACACACAATGTTTATCTTTACGTTTCTCTAATTTGTAAGAAAGATTGAAATCTAGTAACCTACCGGAAATGCTGCCGGTCACATCAATCGAGAGTCTATGATTATATATATATATATATATATATATATATATATATATATATATATATATATATATATATATATATATATATATATATATATATATATATATATATATATATATATATATATATATATATATATATATATATATATATATATATATATATATATATATATATATATATATATATATATATATGTTTGTGTGTGTTGTTTGGAAAACTCAAGAAAATATTTCAGTATTTTTAATACAATAGATTACTTACTAAGTAAAATGTTTCTTTGTATTTCTTTTAAATTGAAAAGAAAAATATTAATAAATATTTAACTTCAAATCTTTGTGCCTATTAAGATTGAAATTTAATTGCTTAAGCAATCAATAAAGTAGCAAAATACGTAACTAGAAGGCAGTTATTATTTTTTTACATACTTAAATTATTAACTTTCGTAAAGTACTACAAATTATTTATTGATTTTTAATGAAATCATAGGAAGTTTCATAAAAAATGTACACATTTAAAATTGTTATACATTGAAACTTTTTCAAAGTTTCATTCTATAAAATTATTATACATTGAATCTTTTCACTGGAAAATCAGGAAAAGAATTCCAAATGCTTAAGGTAATGCCATTTCAAAACTGACTTACCAACAAAAGTTCAGACTGATAGAAATTTTAAGACTTTGATTAATTTTTTGAATCCATTAAATTTCACAATGGGTTTTATTAATGAACTCACAAATGAAGCTAGTCATTCTTTGCTTAAGACGATTCTCAGAGCTGTTTTGTCTAGATTTAATAGTTGGTTTCTTTTGGTTGGTTCATGGTTTTTTTTTCAACTAAAGTTTGGAAATAATTTACGAAGAAAACTTTATTCATTATCTTAGTCTTCAATTTCTTTTCTTTTTTTTGTAAAAAGGAAATATTATTAGATTCAAACCATTTCTCCAGTGCAACTATTTATTACAAACATTATATGAAAAAATTTAAGTATTTTTCATTATAAATACTAATTTTTTTACCTAATTAAAGGATTATTCAAATGATTATATTTATTAAGTAATTTTGATAAAAAGAAAACATTACGTACGAATTGAGAATAATATGAATCGTTATGAAACGCAGAAAATGAATTCTTCTGGAGAAGATTTTCATATTATTATCTAAATTGATAAGAAAAATATTTAAACAATAAAGCTTGAATTTGTAATAATCTCAAATAATTGATGAAATACATTTTATGCACTTCCTTTTCATTGCAGTTATATTTGATTTTTTGAACAAAAAAGTAAATGTTTGGGAAGCTTAGAAGGAAGGAATTTCTCAAATGAAATATTCAGCAAAATATTTTTTTAAATAAATATTTGATAAAAAAACTACAGTTTTTAAAATAATTAAACATAAATCTTTCAATTGATAATCATTTATCTCTTAGAAACGTGATTGAATATTATAAAGTTAAAAAATAGATAGTTTTGGTCAGAATATTTATTTCAGTGTAAAATGATATAATAAGCTAGTAATATTCCGATTATTAAATTTTCCACAGTATCAGCGCAAATTATTTGGAAAATTCATATCTTCTGTCATTACAATTTGTTGATTCTTTTAAAATGTTGAACCTTAAAATTCTGTTTACTTTTAAAATTTACTTCTTATAAGAATCCTAGTACATTTAAATGCATTTTTAATGAAGCAAATAACACTAATCTATTATTATGTTTGTAATATTTATAATATGTTTAATCATAAATTCGCCAATGCATAGATTTATGTTTTGTCGTAATTTTTATTTTTAAGATGTAAAAATTTCTTGAAATCAATGCACGTTTTTGATAACAATATTTAAAATTTTAATGTAGCTTTATAACTAAGAATCCTACAACGAAGCGTACTTATTAATCTTTGATTCATTCCTTAACAACACGCAAGTAATGTGAGTAAGAAATTAAAATGAACAGTCGAATAATAAAAATACTGTAGTTCTGAAGTATGATACTTATAAAAATATAAATAAAAATTCTTCCCCCATGTGAGTTATAAATTATTCCAGGAAGATTATTGTTGAACGAGCAGATTGTTGTTGTTGTTGTTGTTGTAGTGTGCCAACCAGGCTGGCAATATGGGGTGCGCTGCTCCACCACAAAAGATTAACAGAGCAATAAAACTAATCCAGTACTTTTGAACAACAAGCACATATCAGCTCATAAAAATTATATTACATTGATTTATTATTGTGTGTTTTTACGTAAAGCAAAACGATATACATTTTAAAAAGTGATATTTAGGGGCAGTAAACAAAACGCAGTACTATAATTAATATTGTTGAAACTGATGTATTCTACCCATCAAAATTAACTAAGCAATTTTATTCACAAAAATAAGTGGTACTCCAAAAGGGATTAGTCATCTGTTAGCTAATAAAGGGTTCTAAATTATCTTAACTTTCTTTACTCAAGGCTATAAAAAATGTAATAATATATTTTCACCATCAAAAATATCATGAAAATGTTATAATTAATATATTAAAATAGAAACAAAAAGGATATTTATTTATAATATTGTTAAATGTAAAATTTCCTTAATTTTATTGTTATAACAGAATAGTTGTTATTATAGTAATGGATGAATGAAATTTACCTACACAGGGGATGTATAAGTTAATTAAATCATTATATTTAAATGTAATTATTTGTTTTGAGTACAAGAAATGTACATCTAATTATAATCAATTCTTGTTCCTACAATCGTTATAATAACGTGCCAATTCATTCAATGAAGTTAACTGTGTTTGAGAATAAGAAATATAATTTATTTGATTTATTGAATGCTCTTTCAGTTTTACTACCATTTGAAAACAATGATTGTAAGTATTACACATAAAATTAATTTTGTATGTTTTATTTCAATAAAAATTATCTAATAATTACTTATTGTATCTTATTTATATAAATGAATTTTAGCTGATTTATATGGCAAAATTTACAAATTAATACATTTACTACATTAATTGTAAAATAATATTTTTTATTAATGTCTTTTACACCAGCAAAAATATTAAATAGGGTAATGAAATATTTATTACTAAATACAAAATTTAATAACTTTTAATTCCTAAATCTTTTCCATTTATTTAAAAAATTAATGTTAAATATCTTTGCATTGTTATATTTCAATTTTGTATAATTTTATTATCGTCTAGCTTGAACAATAAAATAAAGTCTTGATAGCGCTTTAATGCATTTATATTATCAGAAATATGACTATTGTAACAGATCCATAATAACTATACTGACGATAGATGGCGTTACTGGCCAATACAAAATATTCTATATACAATAGAATTAGAAAAGAGTGTAGAGGACTGTAAGGAATGGAAGCCGAACCATCCGGTTCGTAAATATTTCCGTGTTTATAGTTTGTACTATGTAACCTTATAATTAATTAAATGTTTTCTTTGTAACTATTATTTTTTCTAATCATGTGTGATGTCGTAATAAATATAATATTTTTTTCTGCATAATTCTAACTCCATTTTTTTACGTCCCCTACAAAATGGCGCTCCAACTAGTTGCCCTTCCCACTGTTTTCTATTTAATTAGTTTTGAGTTTAAGCTATATTAATTTGTTAGTTATAATTTCACATCGGAATTTCCCTGATTATGTGTTCATCCGGAATGCATTCCATTTTGTGAATTTTCCTGAGTCGTTCTTTTTCATCCAAAAACGGAACATACGTATTTCATATCGGAATTTCGCCAAGATATATCGTTTTCATCCAGAAAACAGGTAAGTTTATTTTGTTCTTATCATCCTGATAATATGTGCATGTTGTAATTATAGCATGTTTTGTAGTAAAACTAATCCAAATAACATAACTTTTGTTTTGTAGTATTAGTTCCTTATAACTTCTGTTTTGATTAAATTTTGTTCAGACGTGTGCATGAATGTTATAAGATTCGTCTACTAATACTGCATGTATTTGATATACATTTTCTGCACGTCAATTTGCATATATAGTGAAGTTTAATCTTTTGAATTGTATAATGTGTTCAGTAAAATTCTTGAATTTAAACTGTTTATATTGTAAAGCTCAAAACGCTGTTTTATATTGTTCTAAAAGGATAAAATTCGAAAGAATTCGATTGATTTTTTTATTGTTTTAAATTAAAATAAGCTTTTGATATTGCATATTTAAATTAAAAACTGATTATCTTTGTTTATTTTCATTGAAAGAATTCAGTTAGAATAATTTCTTTGCATAAAAAGAGTCAATGTTCTGTCTAGACAAAAGTATGGAAGTCGAAGTAATGGCTCCATGAATGTTGGTTTTGATAAAAATAAGTAAATATTTCATTTGTTTATTTTTAAATCACAGTGTTTTATATTCGAAAGAAAATTTAAATTTTTTTTATCTATGAGGAATCTATTAAGTTTTAGAACGAAAACAAAACAAAATATAAGAATAATATTTCTGTTGTGTTCTATTCTATTTCTGTTCTATTTTGTTTTTACTCTTGATATCTTAAAATTTTTTATTTCTTTTGAAAGAAAATAATACTTTGTAGAATTTTGTATTTTATGACATAGCTTAAATAAGATATTAGAAATAAATGTTTTGTATTTATCTGTTTATTTTGAACATTGTCTATGAGTATATTATAGTTTAAAATTTTTCAAGATATGGGTTTTATTAAATAAAGCATAAGAACATTAAATATTTTTACATTGAAATTAATTTGCTTATAAGTTGGTAAATTGTTAAACTTATGATGTGAAATTGTTTATCAAGTGAAATGCAGAAATTAATGTTTGAATTTATTTAAAAAATTGTAAAAAATAAAATTGTCATTATTTTTAGAAATAATTTTGTTTTCACTCAGAACAAAAATTGTGTATTATTTGTTTAATTATTATGGAACTAATTCATTAATTGAATAGTAATTGAAGTTGTTAGAAGATATTGCTTATTATTCATATTTATTCCTTTCTTTTTTAAAAAAAATAACTTTAGTTATTATCATAACTTTTGGTTTGTAATTTAATTTGAATTATAATTTCAACATATATTTACTAGTTTTCTGTATTGTTTCTAGTCTTAGAATGTGATAAATGTGAAAAATATTTTCAAATTATATTATTGTTGAAATGTAATTAAAAAACATGTGTTTGATTAATTTAACAACTAGTATTTAATTAATGTTGCTTAAGAAGTGTTTAACAAAACTTGTTTAATTGATTAAATTAATTTAAATAATAAGGTTTAAAATTAGAACTCTTGAGATCAAGAATGGCTTTCCTTTACCGTGCCCGAAAAGAAGATTTAAGGACCTTAGCCGACGAGCTTGGTTTGGTAGTGGGAGATAATTTAAAAATAGTCCAATTAACAGATCTCATTAGCAAAGCTCCTAATTATGATGAAACTGTGGTCAAATGTATGCTTCAAGCAATCACTGAAGAGCGAGTTGCGAAAGAAACCGCAGCTTTAAGAGAATCCGAAATAGCTGATGCGAAGGAAAAATTTGAGAAAGAGCAAAAATATGAACTGGAGAAACTCCAGCTTCAAATTGAATCTCAGCGTTTGGCAAGCATAGATCCTCTATCGTCAACTGGTCCCTCGGTAGCACACCAGAAGCTGGATTTTAGTAATTTCAGCACTCTTTTGCCAAATTTCGATCCGAAAAAAGAAGAATTAGGTACATTCTTCACAGTTTTCGAAAGACAAGTTAAATTTATGGAATTACCTGAATCTTCATGGATTCCTTACTTAATAGGCACCCTGCCATCTGACATTGCAGCTCTCATAGTTCGAGAATCTGAAGAAACACAAGATTATGCGAAAGTAAAGGAACTACTTCTGAAAAGATTTAAATTGTCTGGAGATCGATTCAGACAACTTTTCGCTCAACACAAAAAAGACCCAGAGAAAACATGGAGAGACTTCTTCTTTGATCTGTCTAGCTATTTTGATGGCTGGCTTGAAGAACTTAAGGTTCAGGATTTTGAAAAGTTAAAACAACTTATTATTGCAGACCAAATCAAGAAAAAAGTTCCCCCTGATGTTAAAGAACATTTTATAGATATTTGGTCTGAATTTATTTCTACGGTTGATCTCGTTGAGAAGCTTGATGCTTACGAAAGTGTCCGGTGTGGTGTAAAGAAATCTCTCCTTCCAATACAACAAAAGAAGCAGTTTCCCATTAAACATTTTACCCAAGAAAGAAAACCTCGACAAGAAAGAAATGAGAATCTTAAGAAAGATTCAAGCGAAGTTGCCTGTTATGGATGTGGCAGTCCAGGAGTTATTAAACCAAACTGTCCTTCCTGTAAAGGAAAGAGAAAGAAAACTTCTGGTACTTTTAGTAGTGTTATTCTCCAATCGGCTTCTAGTGCACCCGCACAGATAGCAACGTTAAGAGTAACTATCAATGGAGTCATGGGTACCGCTTGCGCAGACACTGCTGCAACCCACTCAATCGCAGGAGAAACACTTTACCACATCCTGCAGAAACAAGGTGCAATCTTTGCCCCCAGTACACTACTAATGTCTTTAGCAGATGGTAGTAAAATAAAAAGAGAAGTTCACACAACAAAGGTAAAAATTCGTCTTGGAGGCCGTACGTTGCCTTTGAACCTTGTTGCCATCCCTGAGGCAAAAGGAAACAACACCCTGTTGGGAATGGACTTTTTGAATTCGGCTGGGATTGTGTTAAATTTGAAACGGAACATTTGGTTTTTCAATGATCAACCCAAACGACACTTTTTCTTTGAAGAGCCGATGCCAGCTCTTTGTGGGTCGCTACAAACAAATGCTTCCCAAACGGTTGCACCGCTAACTGTGAGTGAAAAAGGTGGTACTGTTGAAGATGAAACATTCCATTTGACTCCCACCCGGGAAAAGAAATTAAAGAATCATCCTCATCAACTGCGTGAAGATGAAGGCATTCACCTGACTGCTAAACAGAGAATTGAACTAAATGAACTCTTATCCCAGTATGAAACTATCTTCAGTCCAGGGGGAGAGGCAACCCCATTTATTGAACAACAAAATAAAAGCAAGGTTTTTGCGGATCAGAGAAGGAGACCAGCTCCTACATATAAATCAGGAGATTTAGTTTTGGTTAGCAAACCAAATTTAAGTAATAAAAGTGCTGGTGTTGCTGCAAAATTTTCGCCTCGTCACGATGGACCATTTATCATCGTTACTCAAAAATCTCCTGTATCGTATTCTGTGGCAAACATAGATTCTCCAAATATACCAATAGGAGTATACCACACTTCGGCATTTACTCCTTTTCAAGGAAAGAAAACTTCCCCTATCAAAGCTTTGCGCAGAAGAGGTAGGCCAACAAAAATTAACTGTCCTAAAACTCCCACTCCTGCCATAGCTCATGCTCAAGAACAAAACCATTCCAGGAAAACTCCTGCTGACCCCTGGTCGGGACGTCTTCGGGGTCAGAGGGGGAGGTTGTAACAGATCCATAATAACTATACTGACGATAGATGGCGTTACTGGCCAATACAAAATATTCTATATACAATAGAATTAGAAGAGAGTGTAGAGGACTGTGAGGAATGGAAGCCGAACCATCCGGTTCGTAAATATTTCCGTGTTTATAGTGTGCAGGTACTATGTAACCTTATAATTAATTAAATGTTTTCTTTGTAACTATTATTTTTTCTAATCATGTGTAATGTCGTAATAAATATAATATTTTTTCTGCATAATTCTAACTCCATTTTTTTACGTCCCCTACGCTATTAATTTTTGTCGTACCTAAAAATTAATTGCCGATGAATAGATTTATTTGAAAGCATTATTCATTTTAGCATTTTTAAAAGAATAAAACATAATTAATTGCTATTTTTAGCAGAATAAAGGAGAATACGCATCTTTTGAATTCAAAAAATAATTGTAATGATTTATTAAAATGCATTTTTCATACAATTTAAAATTCTAAGATAATTTAAAAGAAATAATCATTTATATACTTTACTGTGTTATATATTTTTATATTAAATGAAAATCTTCAGGTGCTTATACTATCTTCAATTACATTAACTAAAAAAAAACACAAATATACATATATATATTTTATTTTTGGAATTCAATATTTCTTAGAATATGGTGAGCCTTAAATACCAAAATTTTAAAACAATTTATGTACAATTGATATATCTTTAAAATGTTTGATGCTTATGCATATCTTTTTTTAAATACTTAAAATAAACACAAAATTTTTTAAATATATTATGGAACTCTCTCCTAAAATGTAAGGAAACGTTTCTCAATAATTAGAAATTGACTGATGTTAACATTATAAATTGAAATATATTATAAATTGAATATTGAAATATGTTTGAATTTCGCCTAAGTTATCAAAATTCTAAATACTTTTGAATTATTTGCCTTTATTACTGGTATCAAGCATTGTATTGGTTGAAAAATTTACAAAGTAATTATGTGAGATTCTAAAATAATATTTCATAACATGACTGTAATAAAATTTTTCGAATTAAATAACATTTTGTTTGCATTATTTAAATTTTAAAATATAATCAACGATAATGTTCTCAGAAATACATTTCCAGTATCTCTCTCTCTCTCTCTCTCTCTATATATATATATATATATATATATATATATATATATATATATATATATATATATATATATATATATATATATATATATATATATATATATATATATATATATATATATATATATATATATATATATATATACAGAGAGAGAGAGAGAGAGAGAGATATTTTTTATATATTCTTGTGTTTTTCAGTTCTATATCTAACTTTGCATTTTATATTTATATAACGTAATAAAGTTAAACTTCTAGCTGCTTTGTGCTGGTTTACTTATTAAATATTCATCGTTTTTCGAATTTTTATAAATAAATATTCTTCGCTTTTTTGTATGCAATTTTAGAATTTTATCAATACATATTTGTCTTATATATTTGCATGTTTAATCTTATATACCTAAACATTATTATAACATATGGAAATAATATATTAGCGCCTGACAAAAAGACAGTAGACAATTCTGCTGCCTGTGTTCGGTACAATTCCTATAAAGAGTATGGATTTGGATCGATAAACATCGACCCTTGCAATTCATCAGGTAAGCACATTTTTGAAGTTAATGAGGATTGTGCTTTTCTTAATAATAATCTTATGGTTACAAAGAAGTTTACATTTAAT
Source organism: Latrodectus hesperus (assembly GCA_037975125.1). NCBI lineage: Eukaryota > Metazoa > Arthropoda > Arachnida > Araneae > Theridiidae > Latrodectus > Latrodectus hesperus. Next base: position 51,367,397 of record CM075858.1, read on the forward strand.
ACTTGTAATTCCATACTATGTAAGACTTGTCCCAAATTCAATACATCACAAATTGATAACTCCTATACTTTAAATAAAGCCTGTAAAGCTTACAATGTTATATATATATATGATTGAGTGCAAAATTTGTAAATTTAAATATATTGGACAGGCATCTAATACTATACAGATCTAAACCTATACAGATCAATACAGATCTAATATTAAAAAATATAATAATAACAAAAGTTATAACATTGAATTTGAACATTTCAAAGTACATAGTTTCGATAATATTGTTATAACCATTCTAGATATTGAAATCGACATTAATTTACGACTAATTAAAGAAAATCAATATATTATTTATTACAAAACCTTAGTACCATTTAGACTTAATGAACTATTTAACAATTCGAAAATTAACTACGAAAATACTAAATCATTTATGTACTTTAAACCTAATAATAAAAAAATAAAAGATACAAAAGAGGTTGTAGAAAAATTAATAAAACTTATAACAATTACAATTTAAATAACTTTATATATTGGAGTGATAAACTGTTAGAATTAGAAAAACAATTTGTAAACTCTTATAATTATTCTTTTTGTAAAAACTTTATTATGAGTTTAAATAAATAATAATGTATTTTTCTTTCAGAATTTTTAAATGACTTTAATTTTAATAATGAACATTTTAAGATTCTAATTTTTGACATTTTAGAATATAAAATACGTAAACTAAATATAAATTCTAATAAAAATATCAAATCAGATTATTTTGTTATTTCCTTTAAGCATCCATTATTTGATAAAACTAAATTCTCGAGTATTATTAAAGAACTTAAGCATATATTTAAGTTAAATAATAATGAAATTAAATGTACTTTTCAATATGATCTACCAATTGGTAGACATATCTTTAATTATAATAAATTCTGTAGTAATATAAATATAAATAAAGAAAATGCCGATTGCTTCTGTAATGACACGAAATACAATAAATTCTTAGATTTAACTTTTGGACACATAATTACCGGAAATACTGATATTATATTGAATAATGAATTAAAAAATTTCGTCAATAACAGTACAAAATTTTGACCAGTAAATTATTATAATCAGAAACAAATTCTAAAATTTTTTCTTAATGATATCGATACATTTATTTGTAAAACCTCTAATACTTAGTCAACACCAATAGAATATTTCTCACAATGGAAATGGAATTTCTACTGCAAATTTAAAACAAATGTAAATAATTTAAAATTTAAAGGAATAAATAAAAAATATCTGAAATAGTATATAAAAGAAATACAAGAACTTTTCATTATTACTCTTGTAGATAAAGCATCAAATAATTATGCCTTTATATGTAAAAAATTTTACTAACAATTACTAAATGAAGAAATATCTAATTCAACTATTTACGAAATTATTAATTCAAACAAAACAACAATGTTTAAAAAAATTCTTGCCTTTGCTAAAAAACTCAAAATTAAAAATATAAACTCTAAAATTCCATATATTACTGTATATCCGAAATTCCATAAAAAAACCTGTTGAATTTCAGTTCATTACTAGTGGAAGCAGAACTTATGCAGACAAATTTGGTAATCTATTTTCTTATTATTTAAATATAATCTTGAATAGCATTACTAATTCAAATAATACATGGATAATTAAGAATAATAAACCTATCATTGAATTTATTTCTGCCAATAAAATTAATGATATTTGTACTTATGATTTCAATGATTTATTCACCAGTATTCCTCTTGAAAAAGTTTTTGATGTTATTATGTTTTATTTTTATGATTTTAATTTAATATTGGATGTCGATATAAATTTTTGGAAAGACCTTAGCTTATTTTGTATTTATAATAATTATATTTCTTATGGAGAAAATATTTATTTACAAGTTAACGGCCTTCCCCAGGGTTCCAAAATTTCAAGTATATTAGCAAATTTATTTTTAAACTACTATGAAAAATAATTTATTATACAAATGCCTTTTGCTTACAGATATATTGACGATTTTATAATTTTAATTGCCTAGAATTTGATAAAATTTACAAAAATATATATCCTAAGGGGAATTAAAATTAATTAAAACTAATATTAAATACTTAAAAACTGAATTTCTAGATATTTCAATTACGATAAAAGATAACCACACATTTACTAGCATATATGATAAAACTAATAATTTTAATTTCAAAGTTAATAAACTAATTTTCTGGAATTCAAACATTTCAATTAAAATTTATAAAAATTTTATTTTTAATCAACTTAATAGAATATACAATATATGTAATAATTTAAACAACATCAATAAATAAATAAATAGAATAGAAAATATTTTAACTCATAATGGCATTACAACTAAATTTATTAAACACTATTTGGCTAGTAGAGCATTGCTTATAAGAGTGAAGTAAGGCGCAGTTTTTATACTACAGAAGGGTCACCCAAGTCTTGAAGGTCTTATAAGAAGCTTGAAATGCCGATAGTGTTTACACTTAGTCGTTAATTTACGTATTTGGTGAGGTTCTTGCAGATTTGGACTTGTATTTAGATATGGTTTTAATTTGATTATTATAAATTAAATGTATTTTGGCAACATTAGATTTTGACTTATATATTTTAGATTAAATTCTACTTCTTTTATTCTGGCTTGATACTTTGGTTTGAATTTTTGATATGGCTTTGGGGTGTACTGGCTTCTTTAAGACGATGTCTTGGGCCATTTCAGAAAAGCCATAATTTGTGACAATGTAGTCAACACCCCCTGACGAAGCTGGCCATATTGGTACTTTATTCCATTTTAATCTATCTTTGCTATCTTTAAGGTTTCTTCCAAGTATTTTCAATGTTATTCTTTCCATTTGGTATTTTTATTGTATTTTATAAAATATACTTTTAACTATATAAATACATATACATAATATATATATATATATATATATATATATATATATATATATATATATATATATATATATATATATATATATATATATATATATATATATATATATATATATATATATATATATATATATATATATATATATATATATATATATATAAATGTTTTAATGTTTAAGAATATGAATAATTCATAAATTACAAAAGCAGAATTACGTGCTTATATTAAAGATTTTGAATAGACACATCTACCAAACACACATCTACCACACATCTACCATAGAACACATCTACCAAACACAATAATGATTTTTGCAAATAAATTTATCACATTGTGTGCCAGAAACTTGAGTTATATTATCTTTAAATATTTTTGATATGTAACATATCAACTTTTGAATGATCGCGGATTTTTCCAACAATTTGATTTCTACTAAAAAATAAGTTATTTCCAAAATCAGATTCTTCTTCATTTTGATATTTTATTTATATATATTTATTTTATTTTATTATTTATATATATATATATATATATATATATATATATATATATATATATATATATATATATATATATATATATATATATATATATATATATATATATATATATATATTACATGTAAATTTCCTTATTAGATTTATCCTAATTGGTTAAAAAAGTGACGATTGAATGACAAAACCTAGACAAACCAAACCTCATAAGTTTCATCAATAGTTTTTGCAAAATTATTCATATACATGAGATCGACTTCTCAAATATTCCATCTCTTTTTCATACTCTATTCATTTACATTGGTACACTATTCTTAAGAAATGAAATGACAAACAGAATACAAAAAAATGATCTCGTTAAAGAAGAATTTCTGAATCTACATTTTTGCATGTGGCGCAGATTCACAACAATACCATGTGAATTCAAATAAATGACTATTTCAAACTAAGAAAGTAAGGCAGGTGAAAAATCACAACGCCAATTCAAAGGAGAGTGTCAGACAGCAGGATAAGGGAAAGATGATTGATTACAGATAAATAGATTTCCCGTGCTTGTTGGATTTCGAAGCATGAGATAAATCTATGCCTCACGCGACCTGCAAAGGATTAAACAATCACACGATACTTATTTAATGCTATTCTATTTTTCAGCATTGACAAATGTTTATGTAATTAAATTTTTGATCTGAAGTTGAGTTATGTTCCACCTATATTTTTAATATTTATGAAGATGGGAATCAGTGTTATCTTTGTGTTTTATTCATCTTTTTTTAATAATATTACTTTTAATTTACAATTAAGGAGGTGGAATTTGTGGGTTTTATAACATCATATTTTTTTTACTATGTAATTGCTTTTTCAGGGGGAAATGATTTGAAAACATAGTAATGAATTTAAAATATTGACTCAATTTTAGGAATTATAATAGAAGATAAAAGATATAATAATTTAATTTTTACTTATAAATTACTTATAAATCTACAAAACTGTAATATTTTAATGAAGATGATGATAAAATTGGCATATTTATCTGTTACAGGGTCCATTAAATGTAATTTCTTTTATTAACCGCATTATAATCTATTACGAATTCGTTAATACGTTTTTTAATACTGCAGTTAATTCAAGGATAACTAACGAAGAAAATATAACACTTAGGTGGCTATGTATAAATGAATCAACCATACAAATAATCAAAAGCAACAGTTTCATTTGTGTTAAATTTTTTTTATTTTTTCAAAGAAATCATGATTAAAAACTATGCTTGATATTAAAAATCGGTTTTTAATAGGCATGCCAAAAAACTACACTCAATTCATAATTTACGTGAATACCTATAGAAACAAAATAAAATAAATAATTTGAAAGATTTCAAAAAAATATTTAAAATCATATTTAAAAAAATCCACAACCACTCTCAATGGAATATGAAAGTAAATATATTTATTAAAAATAGTTTAATATTTAAAATTTCCCATACATCACCAAAAAAAAATGCAAATGTTTCAGATCAAATTCCTATTAAACTAAAAAATAATCCAAATTTTTCATCATTTAATATACTTTATATTTTTTATTAAAATATGTGTCATTTAATCAACAATAATATATAAAGTTATGATATATATATATATATATATATATATATATATATATATATATATATATATATATATATATATATATATATATATATATATATAAGAAATCTGTATGCAACATAAATAATTCCTAAAGTGAAATCAAACACTGCAAAGTAATTTATTATTCTGTAAATGTGAAATAAGGTTTCTAAAAATATTCAGTTTTGTTCAAATTTTTAGGATCAGTTTTCCAATTTTTTAAAAATATTTGTTTTTAATTTAGAAACTGTAATGGATAATTTTTTATTTGTTAATTATTACTCAATTTTTTCTTATAACAGTAAAATCTTAGTATTAAATAACTCATATTGATTTTAAATTTTAAAATATAAAATAAATTGACTTTTATTTGTTACTTGTTTTTAATATAAAGAAATTTATTACATAACTATTAATTTATTAAATCTTTGCCACACAAGTGTTCCACCCAAGACGATTACAGAGGAGATAACATTTGTGTTGGCTAGCCATACATATTTAATTTATTAACAAAGTAACTCTAATCTGTGAAATGGTTGATATTTTTTCATAAAACTTAATAAAAAATAATTTACTTTTATGATCTGTTAAACAGTCATACATTTCTTTTATATTGAGTTTTTTGTATATATTATCATTTTACAAATAATGACTTAATTATATTTCTTTTTGAGAGATATTTTGTTTATATAAATTTTACATGCACAGCATACCCATTTCTTCTTTAATTTAACAACTGTTAAAGAAATTACTGAATAGTTCATATTTTTAAAATATGATTAATTTCTAAAAAGAATATGAGCATGTTTTTATAAAGTGAGGAAAAACTATTGATTTTAGTATTTATAACGATTTTTAACTGGTATATATAAGAAATTGACTAAATATTCAAAAATAAATTTAAATTAAAATATAAAAGAATATAATTTAAGAAAAAAAATTTTATAGTTTTTTTAGCATCATTTAGAGTTTTGATAGTTCTTAAATCAATTTTTATGGTTTTATATAGTTTTGCGTACATTATATATTTATAAAAATAATTAAAGGGATAAATTATAAGAAACATTCTAGGAAAATCACTGAGAAAACGAATGAAAGTCATTGACAAATGTGCTTCACCCGTAAATAGCTATTATATTCTCATTCTTGAGAATAACTGAAAAAAAACCACCCACAACATCTCATAGCAGATCATAAGAAATAGACTATAGTATTTGCCATAGTATTTTCAAATGAGGGGAAAGTGAATCCGTCAAATCAATGATGTTTGTGCTGCATAGTACAATTTCAGTGATGTTTACACCATTGGTGTAAATTTTATGCATTAATTGATGACAACAATAGTTGCTGAAGAGTCACTCTGGCACAATGGCTCAAAGGTTTTCAACATGTAACTGCGTACACTTATGATGAAAATGTCATCTTGAAGATGCATTTCAAAATTTGACTTTTATTTCAACGCATAGTTCTTTGCATTTTTTGTCAATCGTGAATTTAAATTGCTGTTTAAAATATTTTAGCTATATTTTCATGCATCTTTCTTTTTTTCAGAAGTCATTTTAGTATCTTTCAAGAATGTTTTCATGATAGATGATACTATGTACCTTGTACATGTCACAGAGTTGGAAGTTCTTAACAACCATTAAAAAAACATTAATATTATTTTTGAATTCTCTCACATATGATTTGGCATCTCTTTTTAGAGAAGATGACGCACATATGCTACTCCTAAATTTTTTACAAACTTATTACACTAATATATAGTATACCGCTTTTACGAATGTCTTGCTAATGTAAAATGTGACAAACATTTTCATAAGTATTCGTGTTATCGTATTACAAATGTGAGTGCAAACTAAGAACATCTCTTTAAAATATCTCTTATCTAGTAAAATATTAATCATTGTAGAGCTTTGTGTCGAACATGATACTTTATATCATGTATTGGAATTGTTTATTATTGGTTACGAAAGTGTCTATGAATAAATTCATTTGTTTGCAAATATATATATATATATATATATATATATATATATATATATATATATATATATATATATATATATCATGGAAATATCATATTTCAATTCTGTTTTCAAACATTTTTATCAACTGAGTTTTTTTGGCACTTAATATTTAATAAATTTCAAATTAAATATTCGGAGCTAAATTAAAATTCAAATTAGCAATGTAAATGTATTTCTATAAATAATGAGATGTTATTCGAATGTTCAGAATAATTCATAAAGATTATTGTCTCCTGAATTTAATTTTGTTTGATCTGAAAATAAAATAGGACCATTGAATTAAATTGAAACAAAGAAACTGATAGTAGAACTAATACTAATTTATGTACGCATTTGAAGCTGAATATATTTTCAAATTAGTTTTATAATATTTTTTACATCTTCATAATTTACCATTCCTGGAAGTAGCACATAGAATTTTTTACCAACAAAAGTAGTAAAAAATAATTTATAATAAATTCAAAACTTATATTATAATATATATATATATATATATATATATATATATATATATATATATATATATATATATATATATATATATATATATATATATATATATATACCCCTTCTGTTTAATATTTTCCATATTAAACAGAAAATTATTTCATATTAAAATTGTATTTAAATTTATATGATTATAATAATTAATTAATATAATGAAGAATTTAAAGTATGCATGTATAGATTTATAGGAAAGAAATAATATGTCTTATGTACCAACAAAATATAAAAAAATATGTTCAAAATATAAAACTTTGTCTCAAAACTTATTAACATCAGATTTATCTAAAACACTCTTAACAAAATTGATAATTTTGGAATTTTGGTTAAAAATATAATTTTGCAATTTTTTTCTGCATAGTGCTTTATAATATTGTATGATATAAATGATATTGTTCTAGGATTATACTGTTTTATTTTGCGTTAGTAATCAATTTTTTTTTACATAGTGCTCTTGCATAAATATTTTGTTAGTAATAATGTAAAAATCTTTAAATTATTTTCCATATTAAACAGAAAATTATTTCATATTAAAATTGTATTTAAATTTATATGATTATTATAATTAATTAATATAATGAAGAATTTAAAGTATGCATGTATAGATTTAATATCTTAGAAATAAACAGGATCGATTATAATACGTGTCTCTTTCAAAATTAAAATGCATATTTTATTTTAAAACAATGTATTACTGAATAGAGAAAAAATGTTTTAAGTTAAATTTATTAATAAAACATTTCACAATAAGAATTTTTGAAATCTGAGAAACTAAACTAATTTGAATACAAATATTTAAACTACGACTGATTCTTTTTATTCTTCAGTACTTTGTGATTATTTTCGATTTTATTTTTTCATTTATTCACAGCCTTATAGAATCTTATTGTTGGATGGAATTTAAATAGAAAAGTAGAAGTTTTGTAAAAGTAAAACTGGTGCTTTTGTATCCTATAAAAAAATTTAACATATTACATTATTTTTCTTTTCTACCGACTAATTTTGTACCTTAAACATGCATGTAGAGAATTCTGGAAAGAAACTCTTATTATTTAAATGCATAGATAAAAGAAATATATAACCTGTAGAAAAGCTACAGAATGTTTTCATCGGATTTTGTATTTGAATAGTTTCCTTTCAAAAAATTTCTGTTGCTCTATTGAAATCCCTTTCCTTATTATTAAGGCAATTTTTAGATCTAAGGTTACGTTGAAGAAATGCCAAAGAAATGAAAAGAAATGTTTTTATTTGAAGTTTTGTATCTTTTGTGTGACGTGAAGCTAGAAATTCAAATGCTGGATTAAAATATCAAATTCTGAATGTGGCTGAAATGAACACATATTCGAAACTCAAATTGCTTATATAGAATTTCTAAAGAATGTTTAAGCAACTTAAAAAAAAGCTTATTTTATTCAATTTGAATAAAAAAATGTGGTTTCAAACAGAATGGGTAATAGGCAAGAAAATTAAATAATTAAGTAAGAAAAAATATGCATTATTGTAAGGCTATAATTAACGGAGTTTCTTTAGCAAGAAATTAATCATTTTCCTAACAATTGGTATTTATACTATTCTTTTAACTTATAATGAGTAAATTTTAGAATAATCTTAATTACTTAATTTTACTGTTTATTCTTCTCATTACACTTAATTTTATTTTTAATTTGTATTTTATATTTTCAATAATATTTTCGTATTTGGAATTGCATACGGTCATTAGGGTAGCATTCAGATGCAGAACAATTTTCAACAGAAATTAAATTAATAATGAATGGAGTATACATTTTACTTGCTTGAAGTTTGTTTAAGCTTATATCTTGGTAGAGATCTGAGTATTAATTAAAATATAAATTTTCCTTCTTCTTCTTCTTAAGGTTGGGTTTGTATGTCATTGGGCACCTCTGCTTTTATCAGCATTTTGTACCATTAACTCCAAACCCAATGTTTCCTAGTTCCAGTTGCTCGGGTCACCCACTTTATTAATAAAGTCTGATAACCCTTTAATGGAGCCTAGGTGTAACTCTCTAGTATGGATGATGCCTAAAGAAGTTAATCTAGGGAGGACAAGAGCCTCGCATTCATAAATGATATGCTCTGCCGTTTCCTCTTGCGTTTGACATTTCCAGCAGATGGGGTCTTGCTGAAACAGTCCCATCTGGTCAGAAAGTCAGTCATGCTAGAAATATAAATTTTACTCCTTTTTTATCACTTACATAGTTTCATCAAATAAAATGTTTAAAATTTACTTTTACATTGCCAAATCAAAGTTGATTTATAAAGTTATATCTCATTCATAATTAAGCAAGAGGTCTTACATTTAGTACAAAATGCTGAATAGGATGTTATCTGAAAAGATAAACACTACCTTTCTGTAGGATGTAACAAACTTTCTATACGTAACACAAACTTATGTAATACAAGCTCTCTGTTCGATAGACTAATTTTTCTGAAAAAAGTTATCAGAGGCGAAATCAAAGGACATGTGTTAAATTTGGTATATTTGTATCCAGACATGCGTAGTTTTCAAATATATCAGTTTTCAAATACATTAAGAAACATGCTAAGCTTTGAATATTAAAGATTTTATTGCTACTTAAGCTAATTTTACTGAAACAAACATGTTTTAATTTTAATTTAATTGAATAAATGTCATTGTCAATATTTGATGTGAAATAACGTTATAATTGAATATAATTTCTTACTCCACCTATTATCGTATAATTTGAGAGTAGCTCTTCTATATATTTTTTTTTAAATATTTTGTTAAAATAATTTTTTAATGTTATATGTAACAATTTTTTATATACTAAATGAAAATTCTGTATATTCTTAAATAAAACAACATTATTACATACAACAAAAATTACTTTGTTAAAACAAAATAATATTTTAAGAACTTTAAAAAAAACAGAAGATACTTAAATTTTTAAATATGAAAAGAAAACAATAAATGATGCAATAAAATTAGAAGTTAGTTTTCTCCCAAAGCAATGGAAAAACTATTTCTTAAAAAATGTACCTTAATAGCAGTAACAACGGTGTAAAAACTACTTACACATTTAAAATAACAAAATTTCTATTCATAATTTCGTTTACTCTATTTTCATTTTCACTTACGAGAATGATTAATCTTAACGGTAAGTATGTATGTATGTATATATATATATATATATATATATATATATATATATATATATATATATATATATATATATATATATATATATATATATATATATATATATATATATATATATATATATATATATATATATATATATATATATATATATATATATATATACAGAATGTCCACTAAAGTCCCTTGCCACCCTCTTAACTCTGGAACGACTGCTACTATATTTATAAAAGTGATGTCTAGGTATAGTAAAGTAATCTTGACTTGCGCTACTGAATGAAACAGACTACTGCGCCACCTGGTGGAAAACTTCGGTGTCAGAATTCCTATCTCGAAACCGGAACGAGATAGAGAGAAAATGTGATTTACAAAGTTGTAGAGCATCCTCGATTTAATACGAAAAGATACCTTGTAGGCATTAATGTGAAGATACAATGGTTAAAACGCGCACTTGTTGTTTCGTGCTGTGACGTGAAAAAGCGATCTAAGAAAGAAAAATGTAGTTATAACAATATACTTTTTATTTATGATGTTCAAACTTCTCACCGTCATCTGCAATGCACATTTGGATCCTCGCTTGAAGATCCCGTTGCACATGATGGAGCATACAGCATGACACATTGGAAAACGCAACCGTAATGCGTCGTTTAAGGTCCTGCAATTTTTGTTAAGGGGTCGCATACACCTGCTGTTTCAAGTATTCCCACAGGAAAAAGTCCTGTGGAGTCAGATCAGGAGAACGTGGAGGCCACTCTTCGAAACCCCCATATCCTAGTATTTGGTTGCCAAAATCCTTGCTCCACTGGAGATGTCTTGTGAGCATGCGCGCCGTCAAGTTTAAACCATAAATTCTTATGGTTAACAACGGTAGGTTCTCCTCAAAATTGGGTATTACCTTCTGTAGCAATTGTAAATATCGTGCACCCGTTAACGTGCCATTGTAAAATATTGGGCCTAAAAGCTTGTTATTGTAAATTGCAAACCAAACGTTAATAGCATACCGCATTTGGTGACGAACGTCGAAAAAACATTTGAAATTTTCCAGTGCCCAGTAATGGGTATTTTGCCTATTGTACATGCCATTCCGTGAAAAGTGGGAAAAGCATCCGTCCACATTATATCTGCCAAGAATATTGGCTGGATCAGTATCTGATTCATGACGAAGTTGCACCATGCATAGCGTCACTCGGCATCCCCACCATTAGAACATGTTCGGTCTGTATGGATGAGAAACTGATTAGCTTAAGATTTTCCAAACCTGACTTTTGGAGCGATCACAGTATTGACTGATCTCTCTTACGCTGCATTTCGGATATGCGAGGGCATATGTTAATACCTCATCCGGTTGAACTTGCCATCCTATCTTAGCTGGTCTGCCAGATCGAGGTCGACTAGTAAAGCAAACTGTCTCCCTTAAACGTTTTACAACAGTTAGGATGATTTGGTGAGAAGGATGCGGGCCTGCAGAGAAACATTGGTGGTTCAACCTTGCTGCTGAACATGTCTTGCGTCGACATTCACTGTACAGTAAAACCATTGCACAATACTCAGCTTTGGAATACTCAGCTATGACCAAGAGCATCAACATACTACAGCACCAAGAAGATGTCTCTTTTATAGCTGTCTCAGGTGAACAGGCGTGACGTTTCCTACGTATATGCATACTGCTTACAAATTGCTGGATTTCTTTTTAATACTTCTGTTCTTCCCATTCCGAAATAAAAGTGAAAAATGTAATCACGAAAATGTAAATCGTTTTCTTTTCGTAAATAGTTCAACGGACACGATTTTTTGTTTTTTCAAATATGCACACGTACAATGTACCGCATCAAAACACGAAGCAACAAATGAGCGTTTTAACCGTTGTATTCTTCACATGAATGCCTACAAGATATCTTTTCATATAAGGTATCTTTTAATCATAAATCGAGGATGCTCTATAGCTTTGTAAACCACTTTTTTTACCCATCTCGTTCCGTTTTCAAGATACGAATGCAGACTCCAAATTTTTCCACCAGGTGCCACGGTAGGTTATTTCATTCAGTCGCGCATAGCTACTTTACTATACCTAGACACTTTACTAAGAATATAGCAGCAGTCATTCTGAAGTTAAGAGGGTGGCAAGAGACTTTAGTGGATATACATGCATATATATATATATATATATATATATATATATATATATATATATATATATATATATATATATATATATATATATATATATATATATATATATATATATATATATATATATATATATATATATATATTCAAATTATAATTTAAATATTTTTATAATTAACATTGAATATTTATTAATAATATCTAAGTTGCAGTGCTAAAAATATTAAAGATGTTCCCTAATGAAATGATCGAAGTACATTAAATCTTATTGATCTTACAAATAGAAAATAAATATAAACGTTCTAATGAGTCAGATAACTTTAAATAGATATTTTTAGAAATTATTATTTTTAATGAGAATGGTGTAACATTCATGTTATTGTTTCCATTATCAATGAACACACTTTTAACACACTGGCAAAATTGAGGCAATGTGGTTTTAATTTGATTCTGTATTGTTAACCACCTTTGAATGAGATTTATATGTCATAACCAGTTCATTTTAACTAATTTGGAAAGGTTTTACTCACATGTCTAGACATTAAAGAACTCGAAAGCAACCCATCAAATTTTGTGTTTACCTTGATGTAAAGGTATGGTGGCGATGATAACGAATATAATTTGTAATAATGCTTTGTCTTCTATTTGAGTATGTTTAGTGAGTTACATGAAATCCTCTAAAACACAATTTTCCAACTAGTTAGTATGGTCCACTATATGTGAATAATCCTCCTTGAAATGAACATGAATTTTAATACTTACAAATGCATAGGCTATTCGATTATCCCCATCAATATAAAAACATTTTGTATCTGATACTGTCATACAACTGTTAAATAATTAATGAGGGAAGCAACACAATAATGGAATACAATATAATATATATTCATAGCAATATAATAATAATATATATGTAATACAATCACAGTATAATGAATTGCATGATCATAGTAGAGAGAGTATAGTATTAGGTGATACGTATAAATAATAAGAAATTTATATTTAATTATGCATTAGAATAAATGTATTAGTAAAAATGTAAATCACAATGTAATTGATATTTTTTAGTATTTTACGTGATAATATATTAAATTAGTGAAACTGATAGGGTGAAATATTTATATCTTTCTTTTTTCACAACTTACGAGGTAAAATATTTTTGAGAACATTCAATATTTGGTATTATTTACTAAGTAATGTTAGAAATAATGAAATACAGGTTCAAGTAAGATACCAATTATTGCTTCTAACGCCTTTTGACATAATTATATTATGTTTTATAATTATTTAATATCTCTATGTAAAACCCCATTTCAATAATTGCTAGGCTCCAGTTTTTCATAATATTTACTTGCATGCTTAGTGAGTCATTAATGATAACTGTCAATGAATTTCTAATAAAAGAAAAGTAAATAATATGCATTAATTCCATAGTTTTACATGAAATCTCAAATGGTAATCACCAATGTAGCTCTAATAGAGGAAAAATAAATTATAGGGTTTAATTCCCTAGTTTTACACGAAACTTAAGTTTATATTTGGACTGATTAGACCTTATATCTCTATAATCAAGCACTCATAATTAACTTCTACAAAATGTTAATTAATGATCGCATGCATTATAAGTTAATAAATAAATGGACTTGTAAGATAGAAAATAAAAAAGTGGTTAATTCATTTTCAATAAATCATAGAGTTTTAACTATCTGGAGTCACATATGTAAGAATTTGAAACATACTCAGGGTTAGCACTTATATGACCAAAACCAATATTTTATTCTAAACTTGAAAAAGACGAATCATTCCACACATAGGTTTTTGATGTTGTCATTATCAATGAATTGAATAATATAATTACATTTATTGGTGCTCAATAAAATTAATATTCAAATTTCAAGCTCTGCCTTGTGACATGGGACAAGAAAAGTATACTAAAGCACCGATTACAATATGACAGCTAAAATTGTTACTTTGAATCTTTCGCGAAAAACTCAAACAAAGCTGAAGCACATAATCATTCAGAATTGTAATCAATTTTTCAATGTGCAGCCAATCAGGAGTGTAAATAATCAGGGTTCTAGTTATACTTAAAAGTAACTGCGAATCCAAACTACATTTGCTTTAAAATACATTATAGACGTCGAAGATTTTGACAGGAAATTCTGACAGGAAACAGGAATGCGATTTAATTACTTAAATCTAAAACTTAATTTATTTTACACGTTTGCAATGTTTTACATTACTCTTGGTGGTTTAGCTTATCCATTTTATTATCTGAAAAGGTATTGTAGATTGATCGACCAATGGATTGGTACAAATGATATTACTATGGGAACAGAGCAAGTGGACATCTTTTGGGATAGCATTAATAGGCACATTGAGCTCAGGTGATTTGTTAACATTACTCGTTCATGTAGTCATAGGTTAAGAGAAGTTCTTCTGGATGGTCTTAGACAGTATACTTAATCCTTGAACACTCAATTCCTTGGATTTCCTCAATATTTTGAGAACCATCCTTCGTACATTTATAAAGTTGTATGTTTATTTTCATTTATCATACAAAACATTCAGTAAATATGGCCTTAGTCTGAATTAATGAATTGTGCTAATTTTTACACTAATCAATTTTAGTATTGAATGAAAAAAACGCATTATTATTAGCAATCACTTACAGATATATATCTGTTTTGAGACATTATTTATGTTGCATTCACACAGAGTTTTATCGGTTTTCTATCATAATATTATCATTTAATTGTCTTAATAGTGAATAATTTTGCGTAACTACAGCTAAATTTACAAATTTTGTTTCTATAAATTATGCATATCAATTATCGTTATTTTTTACTTTTTGGGAAAAATGATTCTGAAATTTAATTCTAATTATATTTTTTTCTGTTTTCAAAGAACTGATTTTGCAATTATTGTGATACTTTTAATTTAATAGCAAAATATTTTTGTATATTTATTATTTATATTTTACTTTTTGTTAATGTTTCTGCACAAAATGAATCGATAAAGAAAAAAATGTAGAATAAATTACTATTTTAAACTATAATTACAATACTTATTTTTTAATAAAATTGGTGATTGAAAAATTATAAATTTCCTGATTTCTGAAGGATCAATATATTACTAATATACTTGATATTTTGAAATTACAAAAAGTTCAAATATAATGAATTCCATTTTAAAAAGAATATATTTTACATAAGTAATATTGTATAACTTCTATAAACAAGAGTATATGAAAAACTAGGTACAAAATTTATTTTACTTCTATATTATTTCATTCTGACATTTATTTGTACCAAAAAAGATTAAAGGCAAATTACTGCATAACTCATCTATTTATCCTATGATGACAGAATTATTTATTGGATAAATATTTTAATGTTTTAACATCCTTTACTTTAACGTCTGAAGATTTTCATTTTAAATTTATTGATCATTCAAAAGTTATGTTTATTAAAATTTTATGAAAGGTAGAATAATTTTCTAAATTTTATTATGAACATTATATTTTTAACTATATTTTAAACACATATTTATAGCGTGATTTTCTATTTATTACTATCAATGAATGATAGCATTTATTATAAGTCTCCCAAAGATATACATAATTTTTTTAAAGATCAAAAAGACAGGATTATTGAACATTTTAAATTAACGATTTTTGTCATGATAATATTAAATTTTTATAAATGTCTCCACAAATAAAATTATAAATTACTTTACTGTTTCATTTTATTATTCAAAAGAAAAATGAATAAATTCTTTGAAATTCATATTATTAAAAATAAAATAGATGACTTTAATTGTATGCTATTAGTAAGTCAAAGTTAAATAAATTTATTTCTAATTTTTTCAAATTTATAACCAAATAACGTAAGCTGATTATAAATTTATTTTCTTGAAAAAACTGTTGAATTTCTTTTTATAGGATATGTGATACTAATCGCTAAGTTACTGAAAAATATCTTTATTTAAATGATTCAATTTATCAATTATAATTAATAATTTTCATTACAATTTAACAAACGCGAACGTAACAAAAATATCATTTACGGAAAAATCATAATTTTTTTAAACATTAGCAATTATTAAGAGAAAAAATTGCTTAATTTTAATAACTAAAGTCATGTAAAAGAAACATTTATATAAGTAGAAGCGTTTATATTCTCTATTACAGAAATTTTTAAAAATGAACGTCAATTAGAGTCTTTGTGATGAGTCTACACATGTGATCTAATATTAAATTACGCAATAATTTCTTTAATTCTTATGTATTTTAATAAAATTTAATTTCATTGCATTTGAAATCAATTTCATATATATGAATGCCATATATATATATATATATATATATATATATATATATATATATATATATATATATATATATATATATATATATATATATATATATATATATATATATATATATATATATATATATATATATATATATATATAAACATACTAAAAAGTGAACTACGTATCTTCAGTCAAACAGTAAAGATTTTCGTGGATTTTAAAGCGATTGAGACACTCTGCTAGATGGTAATGGTGCTTTGGTCATCTCGGAACCTTTATGAAATTTTTGACTCTTCAATGATTTGTAAATTCTAATTCATCCGATGCACTCTTGGATACGCAACTTCATAGAATGGATCAGAATTGATGTATATTTCATTTGTGAATGGTATTCTTACATAAGGTCCATCTTTTCTGAGGAAGGACGCAGTTTATTGGGATTTTCTCTAATGGGCCACACATTTCAGTTTTTCTAAAAACAGCTGTAGAAAATGCCACCGAAACTAGAGATTTTATTTATGAAAATGCGCATGCTGAGAAAATAGCTTTATTTATGTGTTAGAAATGAGAAACAAAGTCTACCCTATGAAACCTATCCTGGAATATCAATAAATATTTTAAATCAATTTGAAAAGTTTTAGTGGCAGCAAAAAAACGCTATTTTTGTGAAAAAAGTATAAGCTTCATAAGGTATCTGAAACTAAAGTAAATATTTTATTCCTGATAATTATACTTTACTCATGAAAGAAAGCAGAGTTTGCTTGAGCACGTGAATGAATTCTGGGTTAAGTAAATAGAAACTAAAGTTTCATTTGGAGTATAAAACTTCATAATGTATGTACAATTTTTCCGTTTTAATTAATTTGATGCAAACTTGCTTAAATATATACTGTATCTAATGACTTAGAAATATCATGTAAACTTCAAAATATCATATAGACATACAACATGAATGTAAAAATTTCTTAAGAATTCCAAGAAAACCAAAGTAATACTTTTAAATGTTTGACATTCAATAAATTTATCAGTGGTAATTAGTTTCTCAAAATATAAGTGATAATTTTTTTCAATGATGACTTTAATGATTTTATCATTCATTCATAAATGTTGATTGATACTTTGCTATATATATATTAGTTCAAGTATATCACACGTTGGATATTACGCAGAACTATTTCCTCATGTTACATGCTGGGCAAATTTCTTATAACGCAATGAGAAGTTGATTTTGCAAGTTCTTTCATTGTGTTTCTCATTCGAATTCACAACTAGCCTTAATATTATGCAACAAAAAGATGCTGGTTTTAACAAACACATAATTTGCTTAATCCATATAATATCAGAGAATTAAGCAATGTTTTAAATGCCTAATACGTTTAAATGAATAATTATATGTTTATATTATATTTGACATTAAAAGTAAATGTAACATATAAAGTTTCTTTTTAATTTTAAATAAACTATTCTGGTTAATTTATATAAATGAATGCAATGTGTCACATTCTTTATGAATGTAATTTGCGAATGTTCTTAACATATACACATTTAAACTTTATAACTTTCGTTATCTAGGGTATAAATAGTATCCCAGAAATTATTTAAAAGAAATTAATTGTTTAATGAAGCCAAATGCATTATGCAAAATCCTGTATTAAATACTTTTCTAGAAATTAACTTCATTTTGAATTAAAAATTACCCGATTTAATTTCTGAGTATATTTTGTGTAATATATACTCTGTTTTCCGAAATTCAATAAACTAAGTAAACTTTTTTCCATTAAATATGAATCTAATTTTTTATTGGACAAATGATCTATGTTCATAATGTATAGCTCATAATTATTGATTCCTTGCATTCAGATAAGAAATTAAAAAACATTAAATTCGAAAATCGATATTTTAACACCAAACAAAAAGTTTTTTTAGTTAATTCTTATCTAAAATTAATAACTAATAAAGTTAACATTAATGTGTGTTTTAATATTTTTAAGAACATACTTGCAGTAATTTATATAATTATTAAACCCTTTCCCTAGGTAAATAATTTTGGCAAAATGAAAATTTTATAAAATAATTTTACTGGAAGTGAAAAATGTATGAATTTGCATTCATTAACTATTTCATCGGCGAATATAAAATAGATTTCAATTAAAAGTTCATCGACAAATTAAAATACAGACGAAGTGTTTTGAAGTAAATTTTAAAAATAAATAATTGCATCAATTTACTTTTTATATGCAATTTAAAAAAAAACGTTTAAGTTTTTCAAAAAAATTGCATTGGATGTTTCCAATGATTTATTTTCCAAGGCAATGAAAAAGTAGGATAAATGTTACAATATTTATTAACCATACCACTAAGTTAATGATATTACTTAATAATAATATTTACTGAATTCGGAAAAGATGTAACTGAAAACGTGAGTATACCTAAATTTGACTAATTTATAGAATGTAGAGAAACACGTATTCAATTTTTATGAAGAATTTGAAATATATAAATGATATAAAAATTTAAAAATACGTGGGAAATTTCAGTAAAATATATACTTTCTAATTAGATTGTTATGAAATATTTTTTATCACATTATATAAGGAATCTAACACAAATTTTCTTATTTAAGAGAAATTGCATTATGTAGAGAAATATCAAGCATTCAACAGCTGACTCCTCCAATTACTATTTGCAAAATAATATATTCTTATTTTATTATTTTAATTACAATGAAAATTTAAATACCAATATGCATACTTCTCTTACATGGTACTGGTGATAGTTCCTTTAGCAAAAATTTTCATGAATAATATCATAAATTTTTTTTAAGATAAATAATTATCTTTCTTTGATTCTTGAATTATAAATACATTACATCAGATATTTTCTAATTTTTATAAATAAAGTATTAATCACAAAATAAGTCAATATTTACTAATATTTAAATTTTTGAAAGCAATTTTAAAGCAATATTTACAAAAAATTATTAGCAATATTACAAAATTTTGTCTTAAAACATTTATCATTTGCTCAAAAATATATTTTTTACTTCAAAACATTCGCTATATTATTCTATAGTAAAATATTGAACAAAACATTCATCATTCTTAGCAAAATGTGTTGTTCAGAAGCATATTTTTATCATCATACATGACAGACAAAACAAACATTTTTCTAAGTAAAAAAACTTGAAGTAAGGAAAAAATTTATGTTTTTTCTATTACTAGTGAAAATTTTTTAACATATGTAGTTATTGGAAACAAATATTTTTTTAAAGTTCAAATATCTGGCCACTACATAGAAGAATTTCAGTAAATTGCTCAAATACATTAATAATTAATAGAATTTTATTTTTGCAGATTAAAACTAATAGATACTTAAAGTATTGAAGCAAATATTTCTTTGTAAACAGAAAAACTGTTGCATAAAAAAACTTTAAATGAAATTTCAATAATTTATTAAAAAGCCTCAAAATGTTCTTAAAACAAAGAAAATTGATTTGAATATGATAATTTAACCAACTAAGATTTGATTCAGTTCTACGATACTTAGACATTTAACTCAGGAAACAACATTTTAACATTTACCAAATAGATGATAAAGAAGTAAACAAGGGTTAAATGTTTATTGAATAACTAACAGTAAGGATAGTAACTTTCCCTAGTGCTAATTGTAATGTTAATTCAAGAAAATAAATCTCATCATTCATATCTATATAATTTTTTTCTTGGAAAGAACAGGGAAAACGAAGATGCGTGAAATTAAGAAAATAATATCATTGGTTAAATATATAAACGTGAATGCAGGATTAATGATATTCTCTAAACTGAAATATAAAATTTTATAGATCGTTAAGAGTAGGAAAAAAATAACTAAGCAGTATTTTATTATATTTTTAAAGTTTTCATTGTCAGTTTTCATCAATCCGATTTCAATTCCATTTGATATTATTTACATACTTGGTAGTTATACTTGGTAGAAAAAAATGTATCCAAAATAAATTTCAAAAATTTTGAAATAAAATATATTTCTGTGCAGAATATGCAATGCTCAGAAACTGCAAATAATATTTCAAATAAAAATAAAAAAACTCAGATATTTTCCATTATTTAAAGAAATAAAAACTGTTTATACCATAAAAATATGTTTAGTGATAAATTAGTTGATTGTGTTCTGTTTGTTTATATTTGATTAAGCTTAAATATTTAATTAATTTTTTTGGAATCTACTTTTAGAAGTTTATAAATATATTAAGATTTGTCAAAGAATATTTTCAACAAATTTATAAATATAGAATTTACCTCATTTTAATGTTTCTAAATTTCCTGCAATGAGAAGATACATTTAAATTGGTTTAAAGTTTTAGCTTCTAAGACATTATATAGCTGATTTAAAGGAATAACTTAATAGATAATAGTAATTAAAATATCCTTTAATTCACTTATTCATAAGCTCGTTGAAAGCTGTCAAAATCAATTTTGACATTTTTTCTGTATTGGTATCATAAAAACAAATGTTTCATTGATTTAAAAAAAAAGAAATTTTTATTTTACTTCTTTTAATATTTTATTATAACAAATGATCAATAGTTTAAATTAATTTTACAAAAAATTATTAACACTGGACTTAAAACTTATTTCCTTATTTTCTTCAATTTCGGAAAAATGAGTTCAAGAGATTGTCTCTAATTATGTCTCAATATGATAATACGATATTTGAGTGCATGCAATAAAATATTAAAATAAGTACATTATCAATAAAAATCAAAGAGCAAGCATTAAAAAAAAATAATGAATGAAAAGTGGATTACCTTGTGAAATGCGTTCAGGATTATATTTGCATAATGCTTTAAAATTATACAAATATATGTGACTACTGTAAAAAAACAATATTATAAAAGTTTTCAATATTATTATAAATAAATATAAAAATTTCAATTTGTTAAAATTACGGCAGAGTTAATATTGATGTAATAAATTATGGAACTGATGATTTAAGATAGCGCAAAATCTTACAAACATAAAGAAAATTATAATTAATAAAAAAATTACAAAAAAATTACCTTATGTAAATTTGCTAAGTTTGAATATAGTTTTTTGCTGATAAATTATTGAGGCAAAATAAATTGTATCTTGAATAGTTGAATGATCTAAAAACTTATGCAAATATTTAAATGAAAAAGTAACAAATACTCCCTTAAAAGAAATCAATTTCTTCAATCAATCAATTTTCAAGTAATATTACTGGGAATTTTAAATAAAAATAAAAGTAATTTTCTTTAAAGTGAGTATAATAAATGCAAATGTATTTAAAAATTCAAATAATTTCTTGAAATAGAAATTAATATTTGATTTTTTTTTAAAAAAGCATTTAGTGTAATGGCCATTAGAAATAAATTGTTTTTGTTACGGTGTGTTCAGGTTTTGTTTTACCTATTATTGTAAGTTATTTTACATGATTTAACTTTAGCAGAAGAATAATATTTCCTTGAGGAACTTAAGTAATGCAAATTTTAATGAAATAAAATATCTAAAATTTAAGAAAGAAGCTGAAGAACGATAAATATTTTTTTTCAAATAATAAATCAAAACTTTATAAAAAATGAAAGAGACAACTTGCAGAAGTTGTGATTACACCCAACAATATATTTATTACGTTAGTTGTTCTGTTCATTAATAAGCTTTAGTTATATTAAAAATGTAATAACAAGATAAATTTTCACGATTCAGCTATCAGAAGGCTTCTACCCGGAATAACCTAAAAACTTTTAATCCAAATAATTTAATGTCGGTGGAATTAAATTAAAAAAAATACTATATATTGACCAATGACAATTAACCAAAACGAGTTAAGATAGATATGGTCTATACCATGCATGAATAACCCGTGGCCCATTTGAATACTTTTGTGGTCCTACTGAAATTTTTATCTACCTACATTATTTAAGACATTTGAACTATGGGTGGTTGAATGGAAAGAGTGGTGTTTTGATCCCCGTTCCCTCTTTCTGTGCAATTTTTCTTCAGATATGTTTTCCTTCATTTGACTTACATGCAATAAGAAAATAAACATTTGACCAACTGGCAAAAAAAAAAATTAAATAGTACAATGATTAAGTTGATGTCCTTGACTTCATTGACATTCTGTTTTTGAAATAAAAATATTAAAATTTTAAATTTAAATAAATTTCATACACACATTCTGTAACACAAGTATAAAATGTGAAGATGTTATGCCGATGGTTTGTATACTAAGTAACGTTATATTCGTTGCAGGATTTCACTGTAAATAAGAGCCTTGTAGGAGACATTCTACCACTAATAAGTGTAATCTGATCGACTTTCAACATTGTTGTGATTATAACCTACTTTTTTTTTTATCTTACTTGGTATATTTGCTTTTTTTATCACATCAATAACTATTGTATTTATTTCTATTAGATATTTATTCTTCATAATTAGAAAATAAATTTAAAAGAAGAAAAGAAAACTTGTAGCTGAATATAGACAATTTCTGAGTGAATGAGAAAATTTGTAGATTTTTATTTATGTTAAAGACAATGCTGTATGTTTGATTTTTCATTATTCAATTTCAACATTAAAATCTTAAAATCTAAAAAGACACTTAGAATAAAAACGAGGAGAAATTGTTAAACTTACAATTGGCGAATGGAAAGCTAAGCTATAACCTTTGAAATACAGCTTAACATCTCATCAATACATATTTAATGGGCATATTGTGCAATCAAATGGTATTGCCAGTGCTGGCTTTTGAATATAGTACATTTTTTTCTAAAAATATGACGTATTTTACAGTCAGTAACTATATCAAAGACTATCTAATTAAGTCAGATGAAGATATATGTCCAGAAAAACAGAATATCTTTGCTCAAATTAGCCTGCCCCGGTTAACTGTACAAAAGGGAATGGAAAACTTTTCGATAGAGATTTTTGCGTAACTACACACAATTACAACAAGTTTCGTAAATTTCTCACTGCCTTTGGATAAAAAGTCAGATATAAATGGTATTGATGAACTTCCTATTTTTATTAGAGGTGTCGATAGAGAAATGAATATTACTGAAGAAGTACTTGAACTTGTGAGTTTGAAAGGTACTGAAAAAGATATTAAGGATGATGTCATTAATTGCGCGCAAAGTTGTCAGATGGATTTGAAAAATCGTGTAATCATTGTACACAACATACATACAATGATGCAGGTGAACTCTCTACCTTTAGGTTAACCGGTTTGGAATAATCGCCTTTTTCACCGAGTGCCTCGTAATTCTGAACCGGTCAGGTGACGAAGCCAAATTTGAGCTGGGATCCTCCTCTCTACATAGAAACTATTCAATAGTAGAAATAAATAGAAATAAATAGAAACTATTCAATAGTTCGAAAAATGTTAATGCTGTTACATTAATTTTTAATCACATAAACTCTTTGGTAAACAGTTCAAACGAGTTTGAAATGTTTATTTGTCCTTGTTTTGGCACTTTTAGAATCTATGCGTACAGGTATTAATTATGCTTCATGTGATGAACGATTGTTGTCAAAATAATTGATTCAACTGAAAACAGTCTATTGAACCATCGTCAATTTCAAGAATATCTTAGAGAACAGGAATCTGTGAATACGGCATCTTATTTATTACACCAAAATTCGGTCGTAAATTCGGAATTGCTTATAGCGATTTAGTAAATTAAGGGGAAAAATTGAAACTTTCATGAACAATAACTGTCGTAATATAAGTGAATTATCGGATGATCAATTATTTCTAGATTTATGTTTTCTAATAGATATTACACACATACACAATGAAAAGTGATAAGCTAAACCAGAAGTTACTCAGCTTTATGAAAATCAGCTTAGATCAAATAATTCAATTCCTTTCCCAATGTTAAATGGCTATAAAAGTGACCATAGAAACTTCTTCAAACATTTTTAGGAAATCAGAAAATTAATTGAAATATACAACACCGCATTCTCTTACATACAAAAGTTTGAAGAAATGCTTCCAATATTTTTAGCTCCATCTAATGTAGAGGGGGAACAGAACCATCAACTTTACAAATGGACGAAGTTAATAGAATTAAAATCAAGCATCGAGTTAAGAAGTTTGTGTGAAGGGAATAAGATGGGATATTATTAAAATATATCCTTGAAAATAAATTTCCAAACTTAAAGCGCTTGAATATCCTAATATGTCAGCTTTTAGAACTGCTTATCGCTAAGAATATATTCTTTTCTAAATTAAACCTGGTAAAAACAAAGTAACGCAGAAAGGTTGCTAAATGAAACCATGGATAATCTCATCGACTAAATTATACGTTAATATTAAAATAAATCACTAGTAAAATAAAAAAACAGGTGTCACATTAATTATAAGGTAATAAAATATTTGGAATGCTGTAGGTCAATGAAATATTTTTGATAATCTGTTGTTTTATTTTCATTTGTGTGGCTCACCTCAGTAAATTTTACCTATCCCACCATCAGGTTTAGGTTGGGAACCCCTTATCCAGACTATGAAAAAAATTACCAATATATCCTGTTATTAACTCAAAGAAGCAGAACACATGATTTTAATTTTTAAGCATTTTTAACAATCGAATGAATTATCCCAAATCAAGAAATTTTAAATAGGCTTAGTCCCAATGATTTAAATCTAAGTGACAAAAAGTGTATAATTCGTTGAGACAAACGCAACCAAATAATGTGAAATTATTAATAACATCAAGATTGAGTTTAATGTAAATTAAGTCAAGAGTCTCAGTTTTTTTTTTAAAGTGTGATATTAAAAGTGTTTTGGTATGGATTAAAAAAGCAATTGAAGTCATATACGAAATAAGGTTGTGAAAGAACGTGTTCAAGACGAAATTAATCGTTGAAGAAATTTAGATCGTCATTTCAAATATATTTCGATGCTTGAATTACATTATTGTTTTTCTTTGCTTACATTTATTCACTTTTCATTAATTTCTCTTAAATATCATTTTGCAAAACTAATTATTAACATCATTTTGTTTTGTTAATTTTATTAAATATTTGTTTTTGATAAAATTTGCGCACTTGAAAAATAGTGTAGAATTCCATATTGGCAGGGAGAATTTGTTTTAATTTTGCTACTGAAAATGAATCAAAATTTCTTGTTAACATAAAAGATTAGCTTTAACTGTTAAAAACTATTTTCGTGAATTCCGTTTAATCTGAATCACATATTTTCTTGCTAAATTAAATACCAAAAATGATTTATTTAAGATCGTAAATGAGTTAAGAAAATTCAACACACATCGAATAATGAAATCACTCGATTACCTCCAAATTATAATGCATGAATAAAAGACAATAATCAAAGTTTAGCAGTTGCTGATGGTAATGAAACGATACTGTTATTTTAAAAATACTTAAAGTTTATGCACAATTTAAGGTTTAAAAAAACATTTATAGATAAAATGGTTTCCTGAAAATGAAAATATAAATACATTCACATTTATTTGTTTTAAAAATAAACAATTTTTTAATTGACTAGGCCAAATAAATAAAACGTACTTTTCTCTGTTCTCAAAGGAATAAACACAAATAATATCAAACTTATAAACTAAAAAAGCATGCGATTAAACTAAAACTATTAGTTACTTAATAAATCTGATTTTTTTAATATTTATTTATATTTTTCCATTTATTTGCTCCTAAATAAATTCTATCAAATTTATTTATCCTATTCGAGAGAGAATTTTTTTGCATTCAGATATTTAAGAGAAAACAAATTGCTTGCAAGCATTTCAGTAGTACGCTATTCATTGGAGAAAATGTTAACTTTTGAGGAATATGAAAGAAAGTGTT
Source organism: Latrodectus hesperus (assembly GCA_037975125.1). Taxonomy (NCBI): domain Eukaryota; kingdom Metazoa; phylum Arthropoda; class Arachnida; order Araneae; family Theridiidae; genus Latrodectus; species Latrodectus hesperus. The sequence continues at coordinate 51,394,377 of CM075858.1, forward strand.
TGCTATGAAAATAGTTTAGATATATCTATGTATTTATACAAGATAAATGCAATTTCATTTATTAACATAATTTAAAAAATCAAGTTATATTCTTAACAAATATTTCAAAAATATAAAAGAATAAAATGCAATTTAGCAAACAGCTATCCCCATGTATTGCATCTCATTAAATGCTCTGCTCAATGGCAATAAAAGAAATAAAATTTCAGAAAGCACATTTTTGAAATTTCACTTACAAATTTTTTTTAACTATTACATACCCTTATTTACAAGAGCTTTGCGGAACTGAATAATATGTAATAAGACAATACGTTTTAAAATTTATTATAAATTTTACAAGAATCTTGTAAATATAAACGATGTCTTATCTAAGTACATGTAAACATTGTTTACTCTTTTTTTAAATAAAATATTTTAAAAAAGTAATTTCTTGACAATATGGGACATTTATTGAAATATTATTAAGATCAACAACTTATATTTCTGATCAAAATTTTAATGTAAAGTTTCTAAATAATTCAGTAAATGTCTCATGGCTTTTGTATTTTCTCTTTCATTGTATATTTACGTAATACGAAAAAAATTGGAATTTTTCTTCCTTTTAAATTTATTTTCATATCATCAACTGAGAAAAGTCAACCATAAAAGTAGCTAGTAAATGGAAGATATAATAGAAGCAAATAGAAAATAGCAAGAAATTCTTGTTATGCAACATTTTGAGAAAAAATGATTTTTGAGTTTCATTATAATGAGTAATAAATAAAATACTTATGATAACATGAATTTAAACATTAAAATATATTGAATATATTAGAGGTAACTTCAACAACACTTTAGTTCTAAAATTGATCTTATTATAAATATTACCAAGTTTAAATATAAAATAAGCAATAAATACAATTAGTTACAAAATAAATAAGTAAGGCAACTAAATATTTTTGAAAAATACTTTAAATGAATTAATAATAAATTTGGTCCACTCTTCAATCAGTTATTTAATAAATTTTAAATGCATTTGTAAATTTAACATTGAGGGAAAAATCACTTCTAAATTACCAAATATGTTTCACTCACTTTTCAAATGTAGATGTACATTATAGAAGGAAAAGGAGGAAAAATAAAGAATTGCCTTAGATACTCCTTAAAATTGAGAACCAAGTAATTAAGGCTTTCTATGCTGGCATAAAATATAATCTTTCTTTCAACAGTGTACTCCAGAAGCATGTAGTATTTTAAGTAATTTTTCTCCAAAAATGTTAAATTGTTGTTAAAGGGTTACGTAGAAAATGTTTTTAATCATAGATAGCAGAGCAACATTTAAATAGCTAGAGATTTATTCTAAAATAAAATTTTGTGATACTGAACAAATTTTTCAATATGAAATTAGAAACAGATAGAAGATTGACGAATTAGAAATAAAAGTCTCATAGTTGTAACTCCACAGTTTATACAAAAATATTCTCAATGACGTTTAAATAAATATATCCTTAACATGTCCGTATTACGATACAAAGATTCGTTTGTTTTTCTATATGGAAAATTATAGCATTGAAATAATTCTACCCATGTTTTTATATCCAAAATATCACTATTTCTTTAGAAATCATGCTTTCCTTTATATAATGGATTTAAAGTTTAGAGTGTCCATGGATATAGATAATAAATACTGAAGCATTTGTCTTTAAATGATGCAAAGATAAAAAAATATTTATTTTATTTGAAATATTTGTTTAAAGAGAATATAAAAGAAAAAATGGATAAGTAATATCAAAGTAAAATTAGAAATATTACAAATAATACATAATATATGTAAGAATATTGAACATACAAATACTGAAAAAAATTGCGATTCACTTAGCACACCAGTAAAAAGTAGTATTACTTTTTTATATACAGAACTAAAAAATTATTTACAGTTGTCCTTCGCTATTGCAGAAAAAAAAATTATTTTCTACCAATGTAGTCAACATTACATGATGAAATTTATCATGATGTTATTTAATTATATGTGTATGTTCGTTCTTTGTGTTAATTTTAATATAAAGGAGATTAATATATTTTAGAGGTAATCATATTCATAAGGTGAAATGAATACCATTTAAATATTTTGTAAGAATAACATTTAACACAATAATATACTTAAATGATACAGATAGTTTGAAATTCTTTCAAAGCAATAAAAATAATTAAAGGCTTGGTATGGAATATTGAATTTTAGACAAACTTATGTGTTCTCTTATCGAAGATTGTATTGATTACTACATTCAAATTCTTTCGAAAAATAGTTGAGTTATAAATCGCTTTACAACATTTCAAACAAAGAATTTCAATATAGAAACAAAAAAGTTTAATTTAATCTATTAAAATGTGTTTCCTTTGTTAATAGCTTAATTGTTCTGAACGACTTACTTTCGATAAAAAAATCTTAAGAAATTTCTTTTCTGAAAATCCTTAAAAGTAATCACTTAAATACAACAACTTTAATCGCGAAAATTATAAATTTTTTATTATTAATTTAACTTACTAAATATGTAAATAGTTATACTGAAATTGATTTTCCAATGTAAACATTTAAATTATTTGCTGATGATTGATATAGTATCTTACATTCGATTGTAACGTTTTTATTTTCTTAATTTTGTCTATACTTGAATACATCTATCTATCCTCTATCCTCTCCCTCTCTAACCCTTTATATATATATATATACATGTATATATATATATATATATATATATGTATATATATATATATATATATATATATATATATATATATATATATATATATATATATATATATATATATATGTATATATGTATATATATATATATATATATATATATTATATATATATATATATATATATATATATATATATATATATATATATATATATATATATATATATATATATATATATATATATATATATATATATATTGTTGTATAAATGAATATTCAAATGAATAATTAACCTTGTCTAAGATAATGTAATAACAAGATATGCTCTGAATTAGTAGTAATTTATCACTTCAATAAAATTTTAAAATATAATCAAACCAGTTTAAATTGCTTAAGGCTAGATCAGACACGTTTTAAGTTTAATGTCTGAAACGTGCCTGAGATGACACGATATTAAATTTACAACATAATGGATTGAAGTGCCATATGTTGAATTTAAAGCAGCTCTTTAAGGGATACTAATAAACTTAATGGAAGCTTATTGTAGGATTCATATGCAATATCTTCAGTTTAAATGCATGATTAAATTGCAGATCATAAATATAGAGTTCATTTCGTATTTTACAGAATTTTATAGATTATTTAATTATTTTATGCTTAACTTAAGATCTTACTTAAAATATCAAATTTATATATATATATATATATATATATATATATATATATATATATATATATATATATATATATATATATATATATATATATATATATATATATATATATATATATATATATATATATATATATATATATATATATATATATGCATTATTCTTTAAATCATTAGAATTATTTAATTATTGCCGTAAGTATATTTCATGTGTGATCAATAGCATGAAGATAGAGAAATTGAAGTAAAGAAAATTTATTACAATAGTTTTTAATAGAATTTTAGTTTCTAGATAGAAATATAATATACAGATATATTGCAATAAAATACATTTATTATTGTTAAATTTTAATTATATAGTAGAAATATATTACAAAAATATCTAAATATTTCTATATAATAAACTTTTGAAAATAGTAGTAATTGAGTATAGTATGATATAGTGTTTTATAAATATTTAATATAATCTGCCTTTAAGTACTAGAAGATTTATTATAATTTTAAAGTAGATAACTATAGTATTAAAGTAGATAAAATGATTAAATTGAGCAATAATTTTTTTAAAAAAATATGAAATAAATACATTTGTTAATTTGATTATATAATTGTTTTTTTTATTTTTATTTTCAATTATTACCCTTCGCACATGATGTGATGAAATGATTATTGCCAAATTAACATAGATTCTTTAAAATAATGATGATAAATAAAATTTATTTCTGTATTATTGTTTCTAAGAGTCATATGTTTGAATTGCCCCATATCTAAAAAAATAAATGATTAAAGTTCTCTAAGAATATAGATAATATTATGATAATATGAATGTTAATTATTTTGGCTAATATTTTTCTTGCTGCTTATAATTTTTAAATGTTTCAACTCATTATATATTTTAGATGAATCGTGTAATTCCATATAATTCGTTACTTGATAGTGAAAACTATTTCAACTAGTTTATTTCACACTTTTAACAGCAATCAGATAAGAAAATATTATAAAACAGAATGAATAAAATATATTGATGTATAATGTTAAGATAGTGATAGCTGATAAAATGGCAATTTTTTCTATTGATAAATTATCTCCTTTTAACATTTAAATAAATTAACCATTTTTTTTAAGTTAGAGGTAAAGAATTGCGGTATTTTATCTCGTTAATAAATAAAGAAGATAAAGTTAAGTAATTTTTTATAACTGACGTATCTAGAATTTTTTTTTAAATGAATCATAATTTTGTACCTAAATAAACAAATGATTGATTTTGCTTATCGATGTCTTGATGAGGAGAGAGTTTTGGATATAGTACAAAACAATGCTGTACAATTGCTTGCAGAAAAAAATATATTTTTTAAATTTTTTCCCTTGTATATACTACAGAAGATAACAGGGAATAAAATTGACGATTTAAATAGAAATATTAAAATATAAAGTTAAAGTACTACTCTTTGCTGAAGACAATGTACTACTCTTTGATATACAGTGTACTACTCTTTGCTGAAGCTTGAAAAGGGAACGATATTTTCTTTTAACTTGCAAATACAAATATCAATAATTATTGTATATAAATCCATAATTGTGTAAAGCATCTGAAACCTAATGCTATATTCGAAGCAGTTATAGAACGAAGCAAACTGAATTTATTGAATTTGGTTAGTCATGGAACTATACTGTATAAATTTTCTTTGTTAAGATTAATATCTTCCACATTATTTCATTTGAACCACTATTTTGATGCCTCAATTGTTAAAGAGAAATCATTAGTTTTTCAATAATTATAACTGAATAATCCCTAGATTATTTTAACATCTGTGCAAGAAATTTATGGTTTTTCATGTAGAAGATTTTATTTCACATTTTATTAATTATGTGTATTATAGAGACAGTGTATAATATTACATTCGTTAAGATTAACAGAATTTAATATAATTTAATGCAATTTTAACAGTGTTTCATATTTCTCGTATTAATAAGCATATATATTATCTAGTTTATAGTTATTTTCTTTGCTATATAATTATAATGTGATTTTCATCTAAAATGATATTTTGTTAGCAAAAAGTAATTTGATATTCATGTTTATCTTGTTATTTTTTGAACGACAGAAAAACATTTATCAATTTGGATTATAATCTTAAAATTATAAACTATTCTAGAAAATATTAAATTTTGTATTATATTTTTCCTTTATTATTATAAAAATAACGTTTCCAAAAGTAAATTTTAATTATCATTGTTAGTTGTAAGTGTGAAGCACAATACAAGTAAAATGTTTATAATAGTATACAAAATATTAGGCAAAGTAATGTATCGCTTAAAATGCTATGAGTATTATTGTTTTTTAATGTGTTTCAGTATAAAATCATAGAGATACAAGGGACATTTAAAAACTAAGTTACATGTGAACAATGTAAGTCAAAAAATACTTTGATGAGAAGTGGACTATAATACAAAATGAAAAATATACAGCACCCTATTTCTCACTGAAGACACTGTCAAAACAAAGCTTTAGTCATTCTATGCACTGATGAAGGAAAATCGCTAATTGGTAAGAGTCAGATTAGAAAAGTGGTCTGAAGCTGGTCATTGTTGGAAAATTGTCTTCTACTTGAATGTTCCTTGACATTGACGGACACATGAAAGTTACAGCGCGTAATATCAAGATGTATGGTGGATGATCAAGACCTCCCCTCTAAAACTGCGAAACAAATCCTGTGCTGCGTTATCGTTGCGAAGTCTTACACCATCGTACAAGATGATAACAATCTTACTAGTCTTTCCATGTCGCTTATATTTCACAGCTTTGCGCAAACCTCTTAATGTTTTGTTCTAGGATTCAGCATTAATAGTTGTGCTCTTCCTCAAGAACTCGGCATCGACAAATCCTTCAATAAAAATATATAAATAAATAAAAATATTGGCTCATGATTTTACCAGCTGTAGAGTGAACTTTGGATTTTTTTATGATAGGCGATGATGAGCGTCTCTATTGCATCAATCCTTCTTACTACATTTCGAGAGTGAAGTGATAAGCACATGTCTTATCACTCGCAATGATTCCACTTAAGAAATCATTGCCTTCAGCAGAATAACTTTCAAGGAATTCCAGGAAAACTGCAAGCATTCCTCTTTTGTTTTCGGAAATCAAAGTGAACACAGTTTGCAACAGATGGTGGCATGAACACAGCCAACAAATATTTCCAACTGCTATGAAATATGCGCGACTCTTACTCTGCGATTGACGAATGTATTGTATTCCACCCTCCCCACCATGTCCGTTGTGATCACCGTTGATGGCCTTCTTTGACTCTCCGCATTGATTGAGTCTATATGATCGTCTTCGAATTGCTGACACTATTTCACAATTTCTGGACATGACATTGCACGTGGCCATGAAGTGCCGATATTTCATAACTCTCAGTACTCGTTAAAAAAGTAGCCATTTCTCTTTTACATATTCTCTGAACAAATTAATAATCATAAATTAACACTTAGAAAGTACGTTTGATCAAATAAACGCTAAATCCTAAGCTGTATAATAGGCTTTAAATGTTCCATTGTTTATTATTAAGTGAGTATAACAAAAACGTGATTCAACTTTACCATATTTATAAAAAGTTTATCCAAATGAGGCTAAATAAAATTAATAAACTTTTTTAATTTAGGAATTATGATAAAATTACCTTCTTCGAATTGTTATGGTTGGGAGGTTTCTTCTAAAAATATCAAGTATAAAATTTCTTCTGACTAAAATAAAAGTAACTCTCTTTTTACATTCCTTCACATGAAATTTTGATATATATATATATATATATATATATATATATATATATATATATATATATATATATATATATATATATATAAATTAAACCGAAAATTGCAAGCAATTGAGTTCAATTTTAAAATTTGAAATAACTTATGGCTTAAAAAATGTATTTTTTATTAATGGGCTTGTTATAATCTACTACTAAGCATAAAACATTAATTTAAATGGATTATAAATAATAATTATTTTTACATTAGAAAAACATTTACTGTCGTGATTATTAGGATCAATTAATACTTGCATTATTTATGTAAATTTAGATAACTTAATTTTCAGCCAAATTATTTTAATCTATCCTGTTATATGCTTAATTTTACAAAAATATCTAGATTTAATCATGTACTGCACTCTTCTAAAATTATTTGAATCATATTTTATATTGAATTATTCTGTTATAGAAACTCTACATTTAAATTGTTTTATGTATTCAAAATTTTATATTTCAGACGCCTAAATTTTGTAATCATTCTTTAAAGCCTTTAATTGCAGTCTTAAACGAAGCTTCCTCTTTAAACATAAAGGAAAATAAAATATTATGAAATTAATGTGTTTCTCTTAAACTAATGAAAGTATTAAAGCTTTGTAAACACTTTTTAATGGATTCTTTAATGTATAGTAAAGTTGCATACTTATATTATCTTATGCAATTTTGAAGCACATTTAGGATGTAATTATCTTTACAGAATACTGGAACTAAATAAAAATTATTTAATTATTTTACATTTAAAATTGATTTCGGAAGTTCATAAAATTCCTAATTATTTAATTGAATATAACACATTTTAAAATAATCATTGAAAGTAATATCATGATAAAGTGAAGGCATTTTATATTATTTAAATATGTTACATGGAATGGCTTTGAATCAAATAAGGATAACAAGCAAACCATAGTTAGAATCCGATAAAATATCTCAGAAGTTTAATGTTCTTTAAAAGCTTATTTATATGAGATATGACCCTTCAATGCATCCAATTATAATTTTTCAATAAAATTGTGAAAAAATAATTTTAAAATACTTAATAAGGGAATAAAAATTTTAAAAATATATATGATTATAAAATTGTAAAATTTGTAATCAAAATAATTCTAAATTATATGCATAAATATATTATATTTTTAACACAATACGTACCATGGTACTATTATAAGACCATGAAAAACGAGCATATATAATATTTATGAATTCTGGCTCATATAATGAGCCAATATTTATAGTATAATAGAAGACACTCGTAGATTTTAAGAATTTGACATTATGTTAGTAATCTGCATATTTTTAGTTAAATGTGCTTTTCAAGCGTGATAATTTTGAAAACTAATGGCAAAAGATTTAGCAAATCAAAGGAAGTTATGTAAATCATCTTGATCCATACACACGCAAAAATTGATAGTAAATCTATTGTATCAGAAATAATTAAAATTACTCGAAACGAGTTTCCTTAAAATATAGATCAATTGTAAATTACTTCATAACGATATCAATTCTTTTTCAAATGATCAGAAAATAAATACGATTTCACAAAATGTTATTAAGAGATTAAACTCAAATGTTAAATGTTATCAATTGTGTATTTTCAAAAGGAAATGTATTTCATTGTGATCAAAACTGCACGTCTATTTGGTGGACATAGCAACATAGCAATAACTTCTATCAAACAAAATAGAACTTCTAATTGAAGCCTATTTTTAATGTTTCAAACAAAATTTGAAGAAATAAAACTCTTAAGTTGGTCTCTCAAAACTTTCATAACTTTGTTTATTAATCAGCTGACCGAAATCATGATGTATTTCATAGAAATGGCATGAAACAAGTAAGGTTGAGAATAGAATATTTCTGTATACTTACAAAATGTTTGAGCATTTTCGAGTAGCATAACGATAAGAAACTTTTCTCAGCAGGACTTTCATAATTTTCTTCATTGGGCAGTAAGGGGAACATAGATAGGAATTATAACTATCATTTTAGCCTAATTTTTTAAATAATAATTTATTTTAATTTTAGTTAGTATTTAATGTTAAACAGAGTTTGTAAATTTTTCATTGTGCAACTGTATACATAAAGAATGCAATAAAATTATCCTATTGTAGTATTGGAGTTGTTAAATATACTTATACAGTATTGAAATGGGTAATTCTATTAAAACTCTGATTTAGTTCTAAAGTACTCACATCTATGGGTCTCAAAAAATAAAGTAGTTCCGTCTGATAGATACACTTCAGGAATCAAATTCAAATGAAAGTAAATTATTTATTTTCTTGTTATTTTGTACACTTTGTTTTTTAATTTTCCGTTCTACTTTTCAGGTCTAGTGTAATAATTAGTGGTGCACAGGGTGGTTTTTCTTTCAATTAAAAATTTTAAATAATTGAAATATAAATTAAGGTCAGTTTTCCCTGATAACATAAATATGGCAAAACATTTATTTTATTTTTGAGAAGGTTTTGTTAAAAGCTTAAAATTTTACGTTAATAATATCTATCAGATTTTTATCACATTACTAACAGCATTCTGGTACATTATGTCATTTCAATTTTTATTGGAAATATATCTACGTAATATAGTTAAAAAAATCCATTTGATTTCCCTTTAAACTAACCAAAAAGTCTCTAGGAGTAATATGTTGAACGAAAATATAAGTAAAATAATTTGGCGAACATTGAAACACTTTGGGCATTCAACGTGATCTTCTTCAGCTAGTAGTTTAGCAGTAGTTTAAATAACGTTTAGCAAAGCCCGATGGTGAGGAAAGAAACACGCAATATGGACTTAGATACACAGGACTGATGCATAGAAGGTAAGGGACTTTAGCTCAATGAAGTCATGAACAAATTTATTCAAACTATATCAACTTCTCTTTGTGATTTACTTTTGTGGCTCTTCAAATAAATCATATTCACAACAATAACTTAGATTAGTTGTGTTGTTGTTTCTAATCTCATATTTGCTTTGAGTGGATCACTCCAGATCAATGAAACCATTGACATAAATGGAGTCTGATACAAGAAGTGGACAGTTGTGGATGTCATTCAAGTCCATTCCAAGTCAGTTTGAGATGTGCTGAGACAATGCCTATTCTTCTTGGCATTTGGGTCAAATAGAAAACCTCTTGCTACTCTTAGAAAATGTGAAATCTTTCAAATGACATATCGCTAATCGCGTGTCATAAGACTAGTCAGAATAGACATGTGTTGTTCTGCCTGTAACAACAGAGAGATAAGGGAAGTCTTGGTTTTTTACTTTATACAAATTGTGAAGCTGAGGTATTAACTATTTTTCTATGTTTTGGACTTTTTGCTTCGAGAATGTCTTAAATATAAGAGTTCTGATATGAAAAGTATAGACTGTTCTAATCCTTCCTTTGCAAGGGTACAGGCTAATTCATTTTCGTAGCTATTATCATGGAATGGGATTCATTGACAATGTACTTTTTGCTGGTGAGGAATAAGCTTTACTTTCATAGGACAGATAATCTGGTTTAATCTCCTATATGGGACCAATATTTGAGATGTTGAATTGAACTATGAATGTCAGATAGAATCCGTAGTTGCTTTCGCTCACAACTCTCTTTAATCCCAAGTTCATTGCAATTAATTCACTTCGAAACGCGGAACATTAATCTGGGCTACGTTGTTTTACAGAATACTTTAAGAGGCGTCTAAATATATATTACACTGCTTGCCTTTATATCTATTTTGCTGCATTAAGTATAAAATTTAATGTCATTTCAAGGAATTTTATTCATAATTTCAAAGATTGTATTAGTTGTGTTAGGGTTGAATGTGAAACAGAAATTTTGAATAACATTATCGCTTCTTAAATATGACAAGGCAGCTGAAATCACGTGGTTTGATATTCGTCAGCTTTGATATCCAATGTTTTCGCATTGGTTTGATTGTTTTTCTTAGAAGGACTGATTTCTTAATTGTGAGTTAATCCAGTATTTAAGAGTAATATTAACTCTCTCGATCTGAATTTAAAAAATTAATTTTATTTCCAGATAATTGAAACTCATATTCAAAGTATTGCAGTAAAAGGCAACTTAAATTTACGAATAAACCATCTTTCATTGCCTTATATAAAGTTTCCAGAACCACTGGAACTAATACTGGTGTATAGAATATATAACCACTTACATATCTTAATAATTATATTATCAAAGCACTGCCACGGAGTGGATTTTTTTTAAATAACTTCTTAAATTCAATTCAAGGATTTGTTATATCCCAAGAATTCTGCAATAGGTTATTACAGTTTTTTCCTCATTTGTTCGAGAGTGGTGTGGGTTTTTTTTTTAATATTTCTTTGCTTTCCATCTTTTCAACAGATAAATATGATTCATTGTACAGAAGAATTCCTCCACACTATATGCGGCTAAATGGAATATCAAAAGTGACTCTCATTTTGAATTGCACCACAGTTTGGGCATTTTTTTTATTTTAACACTTAGTATTAGTAACAAATAATTCAAGGATTTTTAAATGTTTTATTTGTGAAATTAGTCTTTCTTTAGTAAACTTTATAGCAGCTATCATTAGACAGTGGGGATATTGGAAACTTTAAAATATTCTTGTACAATTAGGTTGTTTAGAATGTGGTGTAACAATTTTCATCTCTCAGGTACACAAGGGCGAGTTATGAAGAATTTTGACTGTCTCTTTTTTGTTTTATCTTCATATTCAATGAATGAAACCAATTTCTTCTTTAAATTCATTAGAAAACAATCCACTTTCCATAATTTTCAAGTGCCTCAATGAATCCTTTGCCATATTTATGATAGCCGTAAGTGTTTTAATGCTATATATGAAATGGCTATAAATATCTATTGAAAACTAACCGTGTGTTACATGAAACACAGGAGATGAAAAGTTATCATGCAAAACAATTTTTTATAATCACAATAAACCGAATCTTAAGCGAAAATTACCTATTGAATTTTTAAAACGTTTCAACTTATTTCTTTAATTATATATACATATATATGATATACTATAATCATGATATATTATAATATATAAGAATACTACTTATAGTATAATATATGAATCATATATATAATTGTATCGAACTTGTAAAAAGTGGGTGCATTTTTAATTCTAAGAAAACATTTATACAATTTAAGAAAGTCTTATAAAAGAATTTAAAAAAAATAAATAAATAAATCCGAAGAAAATAATTAACTTTGCTAATTTGATTTATATTTTTTTGAAAATTATTTTAAGTAATTTACATGATTACAGATGAACTAGCAATCTAGAATAAAATTTGAATATATATGCTTAAAATTTTTAGTATGGTTATGCAAAAATTTGTACAGGTTAAATAAGTTCCAATAATTATAATCAACAAAACAAGTGTTTTTCCTCATTTATTTTTTCAATATTACTAATATTGAAAAAAGAAAAAAATGATCAAGAGGGAAGTAAATACTGTTGAAAATATGCAATATTAAAATTTTCATTTTGCTAAGTTACTCAATATTGATTTTAGTATTCACATCAACACCTGATGCGAATTTATTTGCCAAAATACATATTTAAATCAATAACAATTGATATAAAGAAATGTTATCCTAGATATTTATAAATTGAAGAAATAATTTTGGTTTAGTTTGTGCTTATTCTCATGGTGATTTTTGTATACGACTAAGGTATATAACGGATTTTGCTTTACATTGTAAAAAAAATAAGTTATTTTTTTACAAGAAAATCTACTTATTTTTTTAGAATTAAGAGAATAACGCAAAAATTATAATTCAGTTTTAGTATAAAATAAAAGGTAACAAATATTACAGTTTAAAGATATAATAATTATTTTTGCTTAAAAATAAATATATACAATTTAATTATCATTTGTAACTTTTGTGAGTTTTAATTAAAACAAGTCCTGTAAAATATTTACAAAAATAATTATGTAAATAAAGAAGTATACCATTAGATTTCAATTGCTTAAAATTTACCGAATTACCAATAAATGGAAATGGAAAAATAGATTCCTCTTAAATATAGGAATTTTCAAAGTTTTTAAACAACTGAATTCGCAGATGCGTATTTTACGATTAAATAAATTATGTTTACAAATCGATATACAGTTTTAAACAAATTGTTTAGTAATTACAATCTGTATTATTTTTTTAATATTACAAAATGCATATGAAAATATTTAAATACTAAAAATGTATTTTTGTTACGTACTTGAAAAAAGATACTTAATATTTAACATTCTATCAAATGTTTTCCACATTTCTTCCTGCAAAAATCCAGATTTTCTTTTTTATTGTGTATTCTCATGGTTGAAAATCTCTGAAAATATCTATGGCTAGGCAATGAGAATTGAAACCAAATGCAACATATAAAATATGATTTTATTATTTACAATATGTGGTTGCATTCTCAACTATAAAATTCAGTGTAATAGTTTCTCTGAAATCAATATTTCTATTCTGATAAATATTTTTATGACGAAAACTTGAATGCTAAACATTTTATGTTGTGAATAAGAATACAGGAGATATTATGTGAAAATGGCCAAGTTATGAGAAAATGGCAGTCGTAAAAGAAAGTTCAGAATTTTATATTTGGAATTAAAGAAGGGAACGCATTTTAAGAAATTGTGAAGAATATTTCTTTTATAAAATTTACAATTCTTTCCAGAAATCAAGAGAAATACTATTATAAGTGTAAAAAATTGAAAGATAAATTAGGCTATGATAAAACCCATGTATTATTTAGAAAATATCATCAGAAATTTGGAACTTTAAATATCTTAGCAGAATCATCCTACTTTGTTTTTAATGAAATATTAACCCAAAAATATGGAGGAACTATATTTTATTTCTGTAATAATTTAATAATTTTACTACAGTGAGCTGTAATAAGTTTACTACTGTAACAAAGTAAATTAAATTAAATGTGTTTAAATGTGTTGCGTTAGAGTTTTTATATTTTTAATGTTTAACAACAAATTTAGTTTTACATAAAAGTATTAGTAAGAATAGTCATATATATATATACATATGTATATTATATATAAATATATATACATATATATACATATATATATATATATATATATATATATATATATATATATATATATATATATATATATATATATATATATATATATATGTATATATATATATATATATATATATATATATATATATATATATATATATATAGATATATATATATAATAAGATATATATATATGTATATATATATACTGGTTATGCAAATGAAATAATAAATTTGATTTTTTCCTTCCTACAAGCACAACTTTTTATTTAAAACTAATCTGCATTCACAATGTAAATACACATACAAAATCTTTAACTTCTTGTACTCTTATGATGGGAATCGAACATTCGTTATAGTAATACAACAGGAGCTTCCAATTTTTTAACATTTAAGGTAAGTTTTATGCAAGGTTAAGTTCACAAAACATCAAACAAGAAAATTATGTCATAGTTCATTTTCACTCTGCTGGTCTTAATTTCTCTTATAATGTGGGTTATTATCCTTGCATAAAATCTTATTATTAGCAGCTTTAGCAATAATAAATACGAACACTTTAGACTTGACAAGTAAATCAATCTTATTCAATGTAATAGACTAATGATAAACTGCAAATGAATTTAATTTAGCTATATTTTGTGTGAAATCTTCACACTTGTTTCAATAAATTTGATGAATATCCATTTAACAAAAATAAAATCCATGTTCGAGTTCTCTTAATGAACCCAAAACTCTAAAATCGTAATAGAAATGTAGAAAAATTACAGAAATTTTATTGATGTGTAAGAAATCTACTTTAATATGCAGATATTATAATCTACCATAAAACTAAAATACTAAAAAATAAACTAATGTTTAGTATTTCTTGACAAATTAAATCCCTATAAAATTTTATAAAAAGTATTTAATATTATCGGAAACATTTGTATATTTAATCATATTTGTTTACGATATATATATGAGGCATTCTAAAAGTAAGTTACATTTGCTCGGCTAGACAAAGTCTCGTTGGAAAAGAAGAATTAAACTTGCGCAGACATTAATTGAGGTCCTCGACTTCCATCTGTAGCAATTTAATTCGGATTATTTGCGCCGTGTCTGCACAGTACGAGAAAAAATGGCTTTGAGGAAAAGAGCCAACTCCAATATTAAAACTCATGAAAAAGTACGATTTTTGTTGGCAAAACGCTTAACGGGTACAGGAGACTCATCGTGAAATGTCTGCAGAGTATGGGGAAAAACAATGTCACGTCCAGCCATAGTGACTTGAGTCAGCAGTTCGAAGGCTGTCGCACAGACATCACCGATGTAGAAACGCAAGGAAGACCGTCAACGGTGAGCACGTAGAATGTGGTGTATATGGTAGAAGGCACTCTCACCAATCGCAAAGTGAGGGTCACACATTGTGCAGCAGATGGAAATATCTGTTGGCAGTGCTCATTCCCTCATGTGTTTCTAACTGTATTATCTCAAATTTTGTTTGTGCTGGGTTCCTTATTCTTTGAATACCAATTACAAGGGAGTAGGATTTGCAGCTTCCTTGGAGTTCTCTTAACGTTATTCTGTAAAAGGCAAAGGTTACTTAAGCCGCTTCATTACGTATGATGAGACATGATTACATCATTAACGAAACAAAGCAAGTGTCGATGGAATGGAACGCATCCTCATCTGTGAGAACAAAATCCAAAGTTTTTGAATCAGCGGTTAAAGTTACTGTTACTGTTTTTTCGATTGTGATGGAACTGCCTACACCGAGTTTATGCAAAATTCCACAACCATTAATGTTGAGGCATACGCCAAATACTAAGACGTTACCGCAAAGCTGTGAAAAATAAGGAATGAGGAAAGTTAGATAAAGCCGTTGTCTTGTTATACCGCAATGCAGTGCCTCACAAATCATGCACAGCACAGGATTTTCTTTGCAGTTTTGGATAAGAGATCTTGAAACATCTTCGGTTCAATCCGATCTGGTACCCTGCGACTTTCATGTGTTCATCAATCTAGAAAAACAGTTAGGAGGAGGATAATTTTCTAACAATAACCAAGTTCGGACCACTATTCTAAATTTGGTTTGTTTGTTTGTTTAGTTTGTCGCTCAACGGTCATTTTTTGCACACGAGGGCTAATTAGACCGGGACTTACGGTTTAAAGTGGATTCCGAACCACTACAAACATCCATGCCCAAGGTGGGATTCGAATCCACGAACTGTTGAACCGAAGGCAAGAGAGCTAACCATTCGGCTGCCAGCTCGGCTAAATTTGGTTAAGGATCAAGGAATGATTTTCTATCGTTTAGGCATCGAGTGATGGCTTGTACTATATATATATATATATATATATATATATATATATATATATATATATATATATATATATATATATATATATATATATATATATACAGGGAGAGATTTAATATTCAATAAGAATTAAAATACAGTAAATTAAAAAAATATTTTATGAACAGGATTCACACATAAAATTTAGTTCAATTTATAAACGTAATACTGTTCTTAAAAGAAAATATGTTTTGCAAACGAAGAATATTTAATATTGCTGCATAATTATTTTTAATATTTTCGCTCACAATATGCCGCATGTTTGAAGAAAATAAAACTAAAAGCTTTATTAAGCTTTATTAATTTAAACATTTTATTTTTAAGTTAAATTAAATTCCTAAAACTTTTAATTGAATTTTGTAATTTTGTTCATATATTTTATGAATTTATTAAAAAAAATCTTTCTAAAAATTTGTTTAGCACGAACAGGAGACTCAAAATTTCAAATACATTATATTTGTTTGTAAAAAATATGTGTTTTGAGAAGCGTTATTGGTAATGATTGAGTTATATAAAAGTAACGAGTCTATCTTCGTATTATGTAATCAACAGAAATATTTCGTGCTTATTCATATTACTGAAAATTCTATGTTATTTTTATCTAAAATATGATGGTATATCCTTTTTAGTTAATTAATGCTTATGATTTAAAAAATGTTTATGTTAAAAATATTCACTTTGTCAATATAGTTTTAAAAAATAATCTATGGAATAATTGTAGAATTTTATTATATTAGTTGTTGTTTTTATAACATTGTAAATGTTATGCATTTTCGAAATTAAAAATGTCATTTCTGTACCAGTTTTTGTTTAAAAATACTTGATTATGAAGAAAATATTTCATAAAACATTAGAAATATTACTCAATCATTTGAAAATATTTATTCTGAATAACAATTTGAATCTCAAAGAATTCACGACTTTCACAGTTCAGCACTTTTGTTTCAAAAGGAATTTCTACTAGTTGGAAATTGCATTTCCTATTGCTTTTAAGAAATCTTTTTCCGTCTTTTTTATCTGAAAATATTTCTCAAATTTCTAAAATGAATGTTTAGAGTTAAACATGGTTTATTTGTTCACGTTTATGAAAGTTTTAACTAAATAGAAGCTTTAAAATTTATTGCCCCAGTTTTGATAAATATTTTATATGTGATGATAAAAATATAGCAGAAAATTAAAAAATAATGAAAATTGCATAAAATAGTAATATCAAATACATTAGCTGAATACATCTTTTATGGTTTAAGCATTTTACTTCCGGTAATAAAATACTGATCTGCAGTTTTATTAATTTGCAGAATTGTTGCAGATTTAGATATTAAATTATTTTATTTAATAGTAATGCCATACATAATATGCACAACTACATAATGGATATATATCATATACAAATCTACATACTTCTATCAATCTGATTGAAACTTTAAGAGCATTTACTTTTTTTCATCCTAGGAATATTTCTAAGATAAGATTGGAGAATTTAAAATAAATATAATAAAATCGAACTTTTTGTGTTATCAGAACAGAGTCTGAAAGAAATATGAAAAAAGGCTATAATTTTATTTCATTTATATATTAAATTATAGGGAACAGGTTAAAAATATTGATATATTGTTATTTATATGTGTTTGGATTTGTCAACAGAACCACATTGCTTATCAAACATGACTCCTATTTCTATTTTAACTTACGTATTTTCTTCCTAAAACATCTTTTTCCAATTAATAATTATTCTTTTTACTGTATGACAACAGTACAAATTGTTCCTTTAAAGACTTACAAAGGTATTGTGTGAGAATTTCCATTTTGAAAGAATTATTCTCATAAAAAGACCACAGTGGCTCTATTTAGAAATATGAGACTAGACAAAAATTTCTATAAGACCACCTCTAGGTACCTGGAGAGGAGGATTTTCCAAACTATTTTGTGGGAATCTAAAAACTATATTGTTTTTTTAATTTTTAAACACCTATATCGCTTTTTCTTGGTATGAAAAACTTAACTATACAGCATTGGATAATTGGATATTGTAAGCATCATATATATATATTATATATATATATATATATATATATATATATATATATATATATATATATATATATATATATATATATATATGCATATATATATACATATAGTATATATATATATATATATATATATATATATATATATATATATATATATATATATATATATATATATATATATATATATATATATATATATATATATATATATATATATGTATATATATATATATAGATATATATAGATATAGATATAGATAGATAGATACAGATATAGATGTATATATATATATACATATATAATGTTATTAGAAGTCACATAAATAAATATTATTACTATCATTAATTTCACAATTAGAAAATATTAGAGGTTGAAAAATCTAAATAGTTTCTAACGTCTTACATTAATAAGAAAATAAACAAAATTCCATTTTCAAATAACTGCTAAACGAAATAAAACAATTACCTTATGAGATTACAATATTGAAAAATCTTTCAGTTTAAATCTTAAAATCCTTTATTAATCTTAGCCCAATAGTAAGATTTTCTCTTACTATTGAAGTTTTGAATTTCTTATTTCCTTAACACTTGTAAGGTTTTTGAATATTTGAAATTATTAATATTATTTCTACAATTTAAGATTAAGAAATCATTTAAATTTTACATGAATAAATTTCACTGTAATATATTATTACAATTTAAACTAAAGAAAATTTTACTGCATAAAAATGCATTCAATATAAATATTTTATCATATATAACATAAAGTAAGTATTTATTATTTGTCAAAATAATCAAATTATTTGAAACTATTTATCCAAATTTCATTATTATACTAATAAATGTTTGCTTAAAGATATAACTTTAAAATATATTTCAAGAGGTGAAAAGTGATAAGAAATTTTAATTGTGTATCCTAAACTAGTGATTATAAATACAAAAGGATTATCTTATTAATTTTATGTAAACGATGAATGTATCATAAATTTATAGAAAACATAATATTTAAATGAAATTTAAGGATTTTAACAATAAAATGATTTTTCTTAAATTAAGAACCAAATTTACAATTTAATCTCAAAAATATTTATAAATTTTATTTTTGTACATTAATTTGCATTCTACATTAATTAACATCAATAAAATTTAAAAATATATTATACAGAAGAACTCTAAAGTACTTTTAAGGATTACATTTATCGCAAAAATCCTGACTATAATTTTCATTAAATTATTATACAGCTTTATTTGGAAATTCTTTGGCAATTTTTGATGAGATAATAAAAATGGCATTAATACCAAACACTTAATTTTCCTTCAAGAATTGTTTCTATCGTTTGAATAGAAAATTTAAGCATTTTATAAAATAAAAACTACATTGTTTATTCAGTAAAAATCTTTCATTAACTATAGCTTCTAATGCAATTATTACAAAAATATAGAAGTGATTCAAAAATGATATAATTGAGAATTTTTTAGATATAAAAGTTTTGAATCATACAAATATTTTTAAATTATTAATCCAGAGCAAATTGTATCAGCATATTTACATTATTAGATTCAACAATGTTTCATAAATATTTATTTTTTTTCTTTCTATTAATTAATTATTCTTATATCTGGTACCTAAATTAAGTTAAGCGAAACATTTTATGCATTTTTAAATCCTTTTTTTTTATCCTACGCTCGACCTTGGTTTTTCAACCATCAGTCTCTGTCGGGCAGCCTAATACAATCTTGAGGTGAATGAAAAGTCATCTTCCGCAGAGTTTCGAACTGCGACGTCCGAAAGTCCAGGGCAAGTGTAACTGTGGTCACCAGCAGAAAGAACGTAATAGGCTGCACGAAGTGACAGGAGTCAGTCGCTTAGTGAAAACAGAGGGCATCACGTGAAGGCGACTGACACCACCCCCCATTTTTAAATCCTTAAATACTTCTGCTTTAGAAAACATAACGTATTTTAAAAATTCAAAACATAATCTAGATTATAATTTTCTGAAAATGTATTATCAAGATATACAAAGAAAATATTGTTATATTTGAATTCAAAAGTGGTTTTGTTGATAAATATATTTAAGTAATCGTTAATAAATCAAAAGAAAAAGCACATCTGATTATTTTCTATATGCCATAATGAAATAAACTATTATTTTAAATAAAAGGATAGAATATTAATGATTTATTTATTCAAAATTGTGATATTTCTACAGAATACATACAGTCAAATTAAAAATATTATTATATGATCCATAAAAAATATTAATCTATAAAGATTTTAAATACTGTTTATTATGAATTTTTTAAAAACAATCTGTTAAAATTTTATTTTAAATTACTGGATAATTTCAAATGAATTTTTTGCAGTTAATTAATATTTAGAATTGTATTGGAGTATTATACTTGTTATAAAATGGCTTTAAAAAACTAATTAGGATTAAAAAGACCAACGAACTAAATACAATTCAAATGTATTGATTTGAAACACTGTGTGTTTACTTATACATGATACTTCCTATTGATTTAATTTTTTGTAATGTTGTTTACAGTGGTTATATATTTATACTTAGTTTTCTTTTCAAATATCATGTATTTTTACGTCATATCATCTTTAATATAGTAAAAAGAAACTTTGAATGACATATTTGGAACTAACAACGTCATAAAAGTATCTAATTCAATAAATTTGTTACGTTAAAATAAGCATCTCTCCTGAATATTACTATTAATTTTCAATGAAAATTAAAATTTTGATGTATACACTGCCTGACATTGAAACTGTAAATCCAAGGAGTGGCTAGAAAATTATACAATTTTCAGACTATACTCACCTTATCGAGTTAGACCTATGATGTGAAGTGCGTTGCTCTCCAGTGAACATAGGATACGATAATTAGGAGAGGAACTGGCAGAGTAGGCAGTATTTGTGTCGTTATAGCTCAACGTTATTAATAAACGTTGAAAGTTCGTTCTTGTCTCAAAAGATGCCTGTAATTGCAGAAAATCCAGACCATCGTTGACGGAGTCAGTTCCAGCATTACGGCAAATCACAGGTGACAGATATCTACATGTGCGTGCACAGTGCACTGGCTGTGGTGAAAATGGTTGGAGCAAAGGTTTGTGGAACGCTTACATTTTACTGGTACAGCCAGATTGAGGTCAGAAGGCGTGGATCGACGCTTCAAACGGGAGGTGGTGGCGGTCCCACAATAAACGTCTACCTAAATTCTGCATTCTTACTATTGACCTGCATTTATGTTGAATCGTTAAGAAGACTGCCATTGCATAGATGCCACACAGCATGGATGACAATGTCTAGAACTGAGTGGGATTTTAGAGATGAGAACGACGGAGTGGCACCTGAACTCCTTCTGAGATGAGGCACGTCTCTGTTTCTTTAGTGATAGTCACCACGCAAAATTAAGGGGTCTACGTGGAGACAGGTCCAATCCTGTAGCAATTGTGGAACACTCCACTAATCAAAATGTGACTTCATGGTTTGCAGTTACATTGAGTACGATTCCAAGTCATCTCTAGTTCGTATTTAAGGTACTATGACAGCCCAACATTAAGTGGATGGCGTATTCTGGGGATGACACTCCCCATCATTCAGGGGGTGCCTTGTTCTCTTTATCTGCTGTATAATATCCAAAAGTATAGTGCTTGCATTAGCAAACATGCCCTGCAAGGTGTACAGCTGCTTTCCTGGTCACAGTGCTTACCAGAATACTTACCAATCGAAGATGATTGGATATGATTGAACGCCATTAGCAGATCCTACCTCCTTCAGAAAATACACTTTGGTAAGCGGTTGGCAGAGAATGGAGACACATTTCTCAGGATGCCATCAGTACTATCTCTTACTTCGTACAAAGAATTGTTGCATCGTGTTATGCTATCCACGGTGGTCCTACAATCTGCTGAATCAATCCTGCTCTATCTCTGTATTATGTATATCATTTCGAAATACAGATCACTTACGGTTCGTTGCTGTCTCTCTCTCAGATTTCCCATTATCCTACCTTTCAGGCAGCTCCTTGTTGTTACATTTTCAATGTAAGGCAGTGTTTTACGAAAAACACAATTTCCAAACAGTCATTCATTCATTTGCATGTTTTCATAGTCGATCAAAGTTTTACTGTACACATTTTTCGAGTTCATTTAGCATAATTGTAGAATATTACTTTTTTGGTCCCGCATTTACTTACAATATTTTAACAAGTATTAAGAATATTGTTTCATAAATATTATCCTTCTAATGCGTGATATTTTTCTGAATTTAAAACATTTTGTAAAATTTGATTTTTTGTATGAAAATAAAGAAATTTTGCACGAAGCTTCTTAAGGAATATCATATAATTGTTAAAAAGGATATGAAAGAAATTGTTTTGAAAAAGAAATTGCTCTAAGAAATGTAATTTTTAAAATTTGAAACTTTCTTCACATTTTTTATTTATCAATATAAGTAAAATACCTGAGAATAAGTTTATTTTTTTTCAGATTATTACTATTATTAAAATTTTCTTTTCATATTATTATTTCGCAGAAAGCTATATATATATATATATATATATATATATATATATATATATATATATATATATATATATATATATATATATATATATATATATATATATATATATATATATATATATATATATATATATATATATATATATATATATATATATATATATATATATATCATACCTTATTCTTTAAAAACATTTTTATTATAATTATTTTTATACTATTATAATTTATTAAATTGTTATTATTTGTATTATTTGCTTTACTCACTTTTACGTTCAACTAAATTTCATTTTCCATTCATTTAAATCTTAAGGAAAAAGAAATTAAAAATATTATAGGGATGCTCTGTATTAAGTTAAAAATTACAAGTCCACTTTGTTGTACTAAATCTATAAAAATATTTCCTTGTATATTTGGAAAAAAATTATTTACCCAATATTAATTACTTGCACACATCATTTTAAAACAAAATTTCTATAACATACATTTTCTTATCTAGCATATGTAAATAAGTGCTCTTATTTCTAATGAAAATAAAATCGAATCTAATATCATGAATTTGTAGAATAAAAATTATTTGTTGTAAGATAAAATTAATTTGCAGTTTAGAAGTGTTTGCTAGCCATTCTAAATTTGTATAGCGATTACAATTCCCTATTTGTTTATTTTTAAATAAATATTATGATTTCCATTTAGTATAAGCATTTATAAATTCATGCAAGTAAGTTACATTTTGTACAGAATTATTAATGAATTAATAAATATTCATTATATAGCACTTTAACAAACAAATTACAATTATATGAATTTTTACAAAGTTAAACATTATTTTATATCTTAACCTTCAAAGATTCCCAAAAATTAAAAAAATTATATATCTAATACCGTTACTCTATTATATGAATAAATGTATGATGTTTAGAAACATAAAATTGTACTTATCTTTACCTTTTGTTTCTCGATGCTACGATAGTTTCAGATAAAGTTAAGAAATCTTTCATTTCCTATCTAGTCATTTTTTCAGAAATTTAATATTTATTTAATATCAAATAATATTAAATATTCCCAAAACAAATCTATACTTTAGTTTATGTTTATGAATGTCAGTATCAAAATATTAAGCAAATGCCGATTTTTAAGACATAGGACGATTTTTACTTTGTTTCTAAAAACTGTCTCTAAAATACTCTTTTTTATGAAGAAAATAGCAATTATATCTTCCAAAATGCCAAATGATTTTGACTCACACAGTAATGTTTCCTGAATTGTTTTTTTTTTCTAGAGTATATTGCATGTATAATATTTAAATTTATTACTACCGTAATATTCAAGTAGTACTATTTGTTAAAAATTTTCTTTTCAGATCCTTCACGCTGATTAAATTTTTTTTCAAATTATCAACTCAACTATTTTACTTTGGATAAAAAAATAAAAAAGTAGTATAATTTACATATGTGTTGAAACTTGTAAATTATACTTCTTCTTTTCAAAATTTTTTTTCAGAATAAGATTTAAAACCTGATGATCAGGAAATGGAGGGATCATTCTGAATGATTCTTTTATTTAAAAACTTCTGATGAACAAACTTTCTTAAAAAAGTGAGGAAAAAATGTGTTTAATTAAAAGGAATGGATTGGAAATTCTTTTTAAATAAATCTATTCTCAACAGAGAGATACTCTTATGATTAAATATTTTAAATAGTTTTCTTAAAGTTTAAAATAAAAAGGTAAGATTTTTTTATGTTAGCAAAAACTTTCATCGTGATAGTTTGCTTAAAAGATAAGCAAATAAACTTAATTTTCTAATGTATTACAAGTATTTTTTGTTATATTATCGTCTAAATAACTATAAAATACTAGTGTACTTTGCACTGGTGTTGATTGTGTATTGAGTAAATTGAATAAACACTCTTGCAGGATAATGAGTATTGGGTGGTTTATATAAGCAGTTTCCTGAATTAGAAGTTCCTAATTTGTTTTAAATTATTGAGTTGGCTTAGAAGAAGTTTTATATATAGTTAAATTATTTTTATAACAGCTATTTTTTTCTAAGACTAACAACCTCACGCACAGGAAATTAGAAATCAAGTTCATTGAAGATATATAACAAGCATGGAATAGAAATATGGAAAAATGCATATTGCATTGATTACTTATTTGTATGCATATGATAGTATATACAATTAATTAACATTCAATTTATTTTGGCCTATCATTCTCTTGAATTAATTTTAGAATCATGCAACACATAAAATAATATTTTCATTCTTAATAAATAAATCCATGGAGAAACTGAAAAAATGCATCATATCATTCAGCTTATGAAGTATTTATTAAAATCAGTGTATTACATACATCTTCGAATTTTGCTTCTTTAATCAAATTATGCTGTTACGAAAATAAAAAAGTAAGTTCTTAATTTGAATTATCATATTACTAAAATTAAACAAAACCCATTACCATTAAAATAGCATTGAATACAAATAAATTTATCATAAAATCTAGGCTGACTTGTATTTTATACCTACTTTATAATAAGTCTTACACAAAAATAATGCATATAATTTCTGCTGTTTGCAGAATATGGTAATGTCTTTGAGAATTGACTAATATGGATCGTTTTTTCCTCATCTCCAATTAATTCAAAGAGGTACGACTGCAAAAGAAGAAGAGAAGTTTACCGAAGTTTTTTATTTCTCCATTTGGCATTCTATTTTATGAGTATTTAAACCAGTGTCATGATCAATGAAATTGCATCTGTGATTGATTTAATGATGTTGTAGACCAGATTAATATCCAGGTGTTTTTTGAATCATTTGACTGATATCATCTCTTCGCTCTAGCAGTAAATGAATCTCAAGTATATTAGAATACTTATTATTATTTTATATTATATATAATATTAGATATTAGATACTCAAGGAACTCAGTCTGAAAGGATTTTAATCACGTACATTGCGAATGCTCTTATTCTGGTATCATGTTAAAAAATTGTACCACCCACGTACTTCATGACAGAAGAGAGTTTCATTTCATAATTCTGATTGAGTGTTGCATTCTTTGCCAATATACTTTTTTCTTGCAAACAAAATATGGTACTGCGCCTCCTTCAGTTCTGCGTAAGTCCCAAATTTCTATCAATGTTTTTCAATGAAAATTATGATAGAAAAAACAAAGGAAAACGTGTGATTTGTTTTGAATAAATTCAGAGAAGAGAGCACCTGGAACGAACTTATGGTTGTAAGAAATTTGTCGGAAATCTACATTATTTAGGGATTATCTCTTGCGTCCGATTAACGGAAAAGTACCATAAATATATATATATATATATATATATATATATATATATATATATATATATATATATATATATATATATATATATATATTATAGAAATTAAAAGTTACTATGCTATATCCATTGAACGTATGATATTTTCCAAGGCCTAGCTAATTTCTTTTTTCAAGTACAGAAATAATCTTTGACGAAACAAAGAACTATGGAAAATGGTCCTTTAAATAAATGAAAATCAAAAGCATTTAATTCATTAGAGAAGGAAAAATAAATAAATATTTAATATATTCTATTTATTTGTATCATCGATTATATCTTTAGCATTATCGGTAAATCGAAAAATTATTATGTCATTTTTTAAAAATAATGATGCTCAATGAGAAAAAACTCTGAATAATGTATAAATCAGCCAATAGCTCATCCTATTTGTTGCTTTTCAGGTTGACAAAATGTGTAACAATAAGGTCTTAACAATACAAAAAGCAGGCATACGAACACAAATTCAAAAAGACGAATCGAACACTTAAAAGGAATAAAAGAAATAATTATTTTAAATTGAACTATAAAAACTTCGAAAATGAAGAATATCCATGGTTTTAATAATTATCTTAATCAGAAATGTCTCCAGAATTCATTATTCATTGTTTGTTTTTCATTTAAATTTCGGAATGCATGAATAGTAGAAATAATTAATTTTCCACAAAATGTTTCGTTTTATTATATTTTTGTTAGTCTGAAAATATTATTCTGATATTTCTTGGGGTTGTTACTAGTGTTTGTATCATAAAATAAAATATTTTATTTTTTACCAATCCTTAGATTCCCTCTGTATCAACGAGAAAATTAGTTAACATCAAAATATATTATTAATGTAAATTCTTCCCAATTACTACATGCCATGACTTTTAATTTGTGTTTTTAAATTATTTCATATCACATTATTTACTTTTATTTATAGATTTCATGCATCTTTACTAACAATTTTAAGAGATTTTCCATAAATAATATTTATATAAACGTTTAATATTTTATGTTAATGTCAATAAATACAAAATAAAAATTATGAAAATAAAAAGAAAATATGTTTAATATAAAATTTAGGTAAAATAATTCAGATTTTTAAAATGAGTTCTAAGTGCATATTTACAACTTATAATAAAGGAAAAAAATTACACATATTTTAATTATGCTTTGCTAGTTTCAATATTTGCTAACATTAACTATCAACGACAAATATGAGATTAAAATCTCAGGATGAGAAAAAAAAACTGTATACACTTAGATATATAATCTAAACATAAACTGATCTAAAATAGGGAAAAGTAGTTTGTGAGCAAGTGAAAGTTTTATCAGTTAAAGTCATTTTCCGCATATATGTTAAGAGATTCAATTTTAAATTAAAAGCAACAATCCTTGTTAAAAAAAAGGTACAATTATCTATTTAATTTTCCAAAACAAAAATTTTTGTTTTTATTTGAAAATAGGCATTAGATAAGTAGATCTTACATTAAAAGAAAATAATATCAAACTTGAATCTATAAGGGAAATTAATATTATTCACCAATATTTAAAAATGCTTTCAACTCGAAATATCGACGTATCAATATTGAAAATTGCTATTTTTCTATCCATTTAAATCTTTGTGAAAACATTTAAACATTTCAAACTGTATTCATTTCTCCAGTTAATTTTATTATCACACAGAATCTGTTATTGTTTTTAATATATAAACATTAATTCCAATAATTTGAACGTTACTATAAGTTCAATAATAGCATAATTATTCCCACCATTTGAAATTTAACATTGTGTATGTCATAAGCCTAAAATCGTAACAAAATTTCTGCATTCATTGTAAAGTTTTAAATTAGTTCTCACATTAAGCAGTGTACTTGTGATATCAAAGAAAAAGAAATTCGTTGAGCAAAATAACAAATTAAGTAATTAAATTAAAATCTCATATTTTATTTAGTGATTCATTTATAGTATGCATTTTTTATGACATTTTGTTATTAAAATATAATATTGCTTACTAAAATCACTTAATTTTAATAACGTAAAAAAGAAGCAAAAAAATACAATGGTAAATCTGTAATCGTCAGATTTATTCCATTAAAGTTAAAATTTGTGTTCTTTCTTAAGTTTTCACTTCACGAGTTCAACATTTTCTTTTAATAATTTAAATGAGAATTTCAATATTACTAATCCAACGATGCATTTCATTTCTTGCAGATTAAATTATAAAACATCATTTTAAAGTACATATTTAAGTAGAAAAGATCAGTATTCCTCATCTATGAAATTATTTGATAATTATCGTAATAATAATAATTTAAAATGTAAGATTTTATCTTTCTTTAATATGATTATAATTTAGATTTATCCCTCATTTTAAAAATTCATAGTATAACGATTAGTCGGGGATTCATGTTAATATAGTTTCTCATGAATCTCTTTTCAATAGTATACCACAGTGCAGATCATTTTAAAAAATGAACTAATACAAGGAATTTTATAATATACAAGGAAAACATCAAAGTTAAATAGAATAAAAACACTAATAATTGAATTTCCTATCAAGATATTTTTATAAAATTTATAGCATTTTTAGTCAAAATTTTCATATATGGAATTAAATTTTCTATTGTGATCTATAAATGAACACATCTTTTTCTAATTTGTCATTGCATTTGAAATTGTACACTCGTGTCCATATATAATCCGTGTAAGGATAATGCAAGTTTCGGCAAAGAAAGTGACAGAAGCAAAACAAATGTGACTAATTTGTAAAGTTTGATTATTAAACAAAAGGTAAAGAGCAAAAAATGTGCAATATGTTTGACACCATTAATAAAAACAGAGATTTTTACTCCTTGGAGAAAATTTAAAAAAAAGAACCAATTTACAAAAAGCAATTTAAAATCGCTGGTATGATGGTTAATACAAAGTATTCTCCCCAAACGTATCAAATTATCGATCTGATCTTGGGGAATATTACACCACTCATCAAGCTATGCTCTCTGAAGTTCCGGTAGACAAATGGAAGGGGGTTGACGGGCTGCAATTCGTCGGCCAAGCGTGTCCGACACCTGCTCTATTGGATTCAAGTGCGGTGAATATGCTGGCCAGTCCATACGGGTGATATCCTCCGATCGAAGGTATTTGTCTACATTGTTTTCACGGTGAGGACGGACGCTGTAATCCACACACAGAAATTCTACACCCATGGCGCCCCGAAACAAACGTACATGTTGTTCCAGAATGACATCCAGATATATGTGTCCTGCCATGGTTACATTCTGAACATGCAGGTTAGTTCTGGAACCCAGAATAATTTTTTCCCAAATTAGCAACCCTTCACAACCATTACGGTGTCGTACGATGGTGTTCTCTTGGTGGCACTCTCCATATGAAAGACCGGTTAGAATCAGACTGAAAATTAAACATGGACTAGTCGGAAAACATCACACAAGATCACTGTTGTTGTATCCAAAATGATCTACTCCATGTTAACCGCAGGCGACAGGAGTTGCGGTAAATGGAACACATCTAACAGGCCTACGACCATGTAGACCAATGTGCCCTAAGCATCTGTAAACTCTCTGCCTTAAAAATTTCGTACCGGTAGCTGAAGAGAGCTGACGATACAGGTCTGATGCTGTGCTCCGTCGTTTTCTTTTAGCAGTAAGTTCCTAATACCGGTTTTCATTCGGCGTTGTAACTCGGGGGCGACCTGTGCTGTAACGTCTTTATTCATCTTCTTTACCATCATCTTGTAACCGTTGCCAAAGCTTGAAGTTGACACTCTGGGCGATTCGAAGTTCCTCGGATACTTCCAGCTTCGTATGTTCACATTCCAGACGGCCGATAATTCTACCACGTAAAACATCATCCAAATGCTTCTTTTGGGTCATAACTATGCGGTTATTGCACTGAAAGATTTTAAAGCGCTTGTGAACAACTTTACTTCTTTGCAACCATTCCTTATACTCCCGTCATTGTGACGTACTATCGGCGCCATTTGGTGGCTTCTGTAATTTGCATATTATTCTTCAAGTTGTATGTGATAATTCTACATGTGAATTTTTTATTTTGAATTCAATTTCAGTGTGATTCTGAATTATCCTTAATTTATGGACATGCGTGTATATTCCTAATAGAATTAATTTTTAGAATCTGATATTGTCCATTTTTTCATTTGGAAATGTAAACCTTTCTTCACTTATTAAACTTTTGGTTTCTGTTTTGTGTTGAAAAGAATGTGTTTTAATAGCTCACTTACATCACGTTAGTACCATACATTTTATGATAAATCCATCTATATTGTGCTTCATATTTTTTATTATATTCTCATTATTTTTTTATTTTATGTAACAGTTGGAATGTTACAATTAGAGTTTTTGTTAGGAATAAAAAATTCAAGTTTAGATTATAAGCTTCTTTAATTCGACAATGGTCAATTTATATTATATAAGTTATAGAGAAAATGTTTTACACTATTATATTTTATGATAGTGTTATTTCATTTTCTTAATTAGGATATAAAATACAAAAAATATCATCTTCTTAATCAAATTTACTTATTAAAGTCTCGTAATCAAATTTTACATAATGCAAAGTAATTCATGAAATAAAATTCTGTTTAACTTAAGCACACAATTCAGAATCAACCATTATAACGAAGCGATATTACATATTTTTACATTTAAATATCCAGAATAAAATGAGAAATATAAAAACTAATGACATTTTATCTTAAAAATAGTAGCGATAATAAGAAAACATTGTATCGAGATTAATACTTTATCATGGTTAAATGTTTTACTTCCTACGAAATGTCTTAATGTCAAGACAATTACACAAGATTTTTCTCTTAACTATTTCTGTTAGAGGTTCGTTTTCTCTTGATTCTTTATTCCTGAATTTAGACTGGTTATAAAAATCAAGAAGTTATAGTTCATTTCTAAATATATTATGAATATAATATGAATTCGATAACGAGTACATTTTTATACTCATCATACGAAATATATTATTTTTGCTTTTAATCATAATATTTTGCAAGAGATAAGTTTTTAGGTTCAAACTTTTATTTTCATATAGATAAATGATAAAAAAAATGCATTAAAATTTTGATGACAAATTTAAAAATTTAAGGGAAGAAAATTATTAAAAATTTTATTTTGTTGTTTTTTAAATTTTATAAAAAATTATTAATAAAATAAAAAAGTAAAAAATACATTAAAATAAAAGTTTAATAATATTAATTTTTTATATATGAAATTCAGATAATTTTTACGAAAACTATTTTTAAGTATAATTCTTAAATAGTTTTTTTATTATTTTCTAATTTAAAATTTTATTTGTTATTTAAAAATATACAATGATTTTAAGGATAATAAATGAATTTTTTTTCTTACCAGTTATTTGCTATCGAAATCATTTCCTATTATTTAGGATTTGAGGTAAGGTAAATGTATTGTTTAGATAGATATGTTCAGAGATTAATAGGTAATAGATATGTTCAGAGATGAAATTTAAAGAATTAAGAAATAATAAAATTCTTCATTCAAATAAAAATTG
Source organism: Latrodectus hesperus (assembly GCA_037975125.1). Classification (NCBI taxonomy): domain Eukaryota; kingdom Metazoa; phylum Arthropoda; class Arachnida; order Araneae; family Theridiidae; genus Latrodectus; species Latrodectus hesperus. Next base: position 51,426,364 of record CM075858.1, read on the forward strand.
TGAAAGTTCTGAATGTTATTTTTATAATTCTAATCTACCAAATCAATCAAAAAGTCATTGTAGTTAAGCTACATGATCTTTATAATTATAAATTTCATATATATATATATATATATATATATATATATATATATATATATATATATATATATATATATATATATATATATATATATATATATATATATATATATATATATATATATATATATATATATATATATATATATATATATATATATATATATATATATATATATATATATAAATAATATATATATATATATATATATATATATATATATATATATATATATATATATATATATATATATATATATATATATATATATATATATATATATATATATATATATATATATATATATATATATATATATATATATATATATATATATATATATATATATATATATATATATATATATATATATAAATTTCATTAAAACTTAACTCTTTTACGTTAATGGTTAAGGAAGGATTTTGTCATTTTCTTAAATTAGGAATTCATATATTCAACCAGTATATAACAATAAACTAATAAATTTTCAATAAATTTTCAATCAAAACAATTTCAAAAACAATAAACTAATAAAACAGAAATCAGAGTTATTTAGTTAATTTCCTTTTATCGAATATTTATTGTTATAAAATATCCTGCTGTGTTACAGAACAAAACAAGAAATTAATTCTTCTGTTTATATTAACAATAAAAAATCTTATAAATCTTTAAAAATGATTAATTATTTTTTATACTATATTTAATGTAGCATTTTAAAGAAACACTCGATGTTGGCAAGTGGTTTCCCTTACGAGAAATTTTTTGTTTACAAAGTGATATGATTGAACACTTAATGATGATACTTTATGGGCTCTCAAAAGCTTTTCCTCATTCATCATTTCCTTATATTTTTTGGGGAAAAATAACTAAATTTCTGTCAGTGGAAAATCTTTGTTATCAAACATATTATCAGCCGAGCAATTTTTATAAATGATTTTTCAGAGATGTATACTCATTGCACATGATTGAATGGTATTTAATAATAGTTAAGCAATTACAAAAGAGTAGCAACTTATTACATTATTCTGCTTAAAATCTATCAACATTATAAAAATTTGAATGGCTGAAATGTGAAGTAACTCTAACATTCACATTATTTTTACATTATTTAAAATTATCTAAATGTTAAAAAAGTTTCAAGAAATATTCAGTAAATAGTTAAAAATCATTTAAGAAATTAAAATTATATTTTGAAATTATTGCTATGTATTAACTTTATCGAATAATAAATGAAATACCATTTGATATAAAAGTTATTTAAACTAGTTTGTAGAATTTTATAATTAAAATAGTTTATTTTGGTTGTGATTTTTTTCAGTAAGGTATCATACTGAGAGAATTATGAACTGAAGAAAATAAAGATCAATTAAAACTTCAATAGTATTTTCTGTTGTAAATGTTGAAGAAAAAATTTAATACTCAAAATTCTGGATTCATCAAATTTGCCCCATTTTTTGCATAAATTAATACATAGATTACCTTATATAACATTTTCCTTTTATGTAATAATATTATTAATATATTATTATTATTTATTAATGTACTGTATATTATAAAAATATTGAGTTATTTGAAATGAAAAATTACTATTCCTAAATCTATTTGTGACAAAAATTGTTAAATATTTTAAATAATTTTTAAACTATAGTATGTAGATAAATATTAAATAAATCCAATTTTTGACCCAGTGAACTAATGTGTGAAAGTAAATACTAATAAAATGTATAACTTTTCTTTCTACTCTGGAAACATTAATAGAATAGATATTGCTTAATATTATGCCACTTAATGAAGATATGCTTTCAATGGCTACTACTTTTTAACATGGATAGTAGCAGAAATGCGTTTAGAATGGCTGTTCTACAAATATATTGAGGGAGTCTATATTCATGAAAACACTTCTTTGTTCGTTTTAAATTAATAGATAGCATGAATTTAACTAATGAAAAAATTTGTTTTTAATTATGATAATGGAGTTTTTTTTGCAGCCTTTAAAGTACTGATAGCTGAAAATTTCATTCTAATAACTAATTATTTCATCATTAAAATAATTTTCTTTACCACTAAAACTATATTAATATTTAAATAATTATATTTTTTATATTTGCAAGCAAAATATATTAATGTTTTGAATAATTTTTTTTTCTTATGGTTTTCAAATATTCATTCCAAATTCATTAAAATACCACATAATATATGACTGATAGTACAGGAATAAATATATTATATTTATTTAAATGTACTTTTAGTTTCATACTAAAAGAGAACACACAGCCATTTTTTTGATTAAATAAAATATCCAATCATTAAAACATCACGTAATATAAAAAGGGTAATCCTTTATTTGCACAACGCATTTATTTGCATTGCAGTTGAAATTAATATTCGATTCAACTTTTTAATAATAACTTAAGAATGATTTCTTGAAAAAAATCCTTTTTATATTTCTAAATTAATTTTCATCTTTCATATTCTCCTTAGTTGTATTGTGTCAGTGAGAATTAAAATCTATCAAATAAGTAAAATAGATAAATTCAAAGAGTCATTATATTTTGAAGTGGATTTTATGTATATTAATTTTAAAATATAGCAAATAAAATATAGGATACAGTAAATTCAATTAAAAATATCATCGAAAATTAGTAAGGGAAAATGGGAAAAAAAGTTATATGAATAATAGAGCGGGTTTAAAAATCCCTTAATTGCTCTGGAATCCTCTTTAAACATAATAGCCATTTTTGTCTCTACAAATTATAATTTTGAATTATTTAATGGTTTTTTCTACTTTGTAGTATTTCTTTAAATCCATATTTAAAATCAAATAAATTTAAGGAACTACATTTTTTTCATTCATTTTTGTACACTTAAGAAAATATTAAGAAAAATGTACTTCAGTGATATCGTATGAATTCATTTCACTTAAGACATTGAATTACTGTGCTTAAAGAATTATTTATAAGTAATATGAATTTTATAACATTTTATAAAGATTAGCTAGTGTTTTCATATGATATTGTTTCCTCCTAACGAATTGTGACAGTTAATGTTTAAAAATAAATGGTTCTTAATGTATGTAGAATTAATTATATCTATCTCTATATCTACCTATCTATCTATCTATCTATCTATCTATCTATCTATCTATCTATCTATATATATATATATATATATATATATATATATATATACATATATATATATATATATATATATATATATATATATATATATATATATATATATATATACATATATATATATATATATATATATATATATATATATATATATATATATATATATATATATATATATATATATATATATATATATATATATATATATATATATATATATATATATATATATATATATATATATATATATATATATATATATATATATATATATATATATATATATATATATATATATATATATATATATGTGTGTGTGTGTGTGTGTGTACTCGTGTCAATAAATTAAGGAGAATGAATGTTCAGGCAAAGAATGTGAGAAAAGCTAAACAAAAATTAAATTTTTTAACATGTTTTAATGATAACATATCATTTAAAAATATCTCACATTGAAGTTTTATTGTCCTTTTACATGTGAATTACAAAGGCAATTCACTGAAAATTTATTAAAAATTCAATTCATTTTTGGAAAATTTAATTGATTAATGATCTGTTAAATACAGCTTTGCCTAAAAGAGAGCCCCTTTTTTAAATTTAATATTTATTTACAATAATTAGTATTTATTTATATTTTAAAAGAGCATAAACAAAAGAATAAAATTAATTTTGAAATTTGTATGAACTACTGTGCTTATATATATAAGTGCAATGACTTAAGATAAATAAGAATGTTTAAATAAATTTTGAATTAAATCTATTTTTCAAATGAACATTCTGTTTACTGTTATGCTTTTTCTACTCTGACGGGCTTATAATGGTTATAAGAAAAATAGATTGTTAAAAAAGTTGGAAATAGTGTTGAATAGTTTTAAGTTTTATATTTAAAATAGATTTTAAACTGAAGATTTAACAATAAATACCGGGATTCAAACCCGGGACCAACAGCTCAGGAGTCAGGAATCTTTTATTTCATATTGTTTCGTATTTTCATACTCTAGATAATTCAAATTAAAAATTTAGCTCTAGTATTTATTGATTCTGTAATAAACATTTGTCGCCAGTTCGTATTTGTGGCAACAGATATGTATTATAGAAAATTTATGTTTTAAATATTTCAACATAATGTAATTTGATATTTCACATATTTTTTATTTAGTTTCCACAATACAATAATAAAAATAAATTTTCTTAACATCATTTTAGAAAGTTATTGTATATTAATGGTATTAAATAATACACACCAATTTTCAAGTCTCTTAAATCACTACTAATGATTCATGTCTCATAAATTTCTTACTTCTCATGAAATTATATTTCATGCATCGTTCTGAATTAATGCGTTATATTATAATACAAATATTGTCAGAAAAATTAATATCATAACATTAATAATAAAAAATTAATAGACTTGTTATTTGTATTAATCAAAATCTATTATGTAAAGTATATGTCGAGATCTATAATATTTGGTTATAATTTCCTAAAAAAAATTATAAAATAAACACTTAATGAAATGGTTCATTTAAAACTTTTAAATATAATTTATGTAATAGAAATGAACGATACTTTTAGTTAAGAAAATGAAACATATTAAGTTAAATTGTATAAAATAATGACTCATAAATATTTACCATAAACCATTAATTTTAATTACAATGTATACGTTTCAAGTATTTAATAAAAATATTCAATTCATGGGGGTAAATAGCTATTTTAAATAAGACATAAAACCTCTTTTCATTATTTAAATAAGATACAGGCTCACTTTACATATTACAGCTATCAAGTTGAAATGAATACAAAGTATAAAGTTGATGATATTATGCTTTCAAATAAGGCTGAAAAGTAATCTTTCAATGTATAAAACAAGCATTTTCTTTGTCTTTTTGACTGAAGAGCAGCAGTAAAATTGACATGGTTATCACTGGAGAAAGATGAACGAACACCATATTATTTTTGTTGTGTCACAGAAGCAATTTTTAAAACATTCTTTTATTTAAAAAAGGGAATAAAAACCACTTAACATGTCTTTTTAATGGATAAGCGTATTTTTAAAAGAATCATTATAAGCGAGCGTTAAATTTCATTTTATATTCATACATACATTTTAACAATTATTTACTTTATATCATGAGATCTCTAATTCTTAACAAAATAACTTTCAAGACATAAAGAACTTTTGTTGTACTTTCATAATTTATTTATCAATAACATTAAATCATGAGTTAATTTATTTTGTGTTCAGAATCTAGTTTCCCATTTTTTTCAATTTCACTGCAAAATGCATAATATTCCCAATATTTTCTGGTTTTGTTTTTGATAAACAATTGCTTACGGATTTTGGTTTTTTAAAAAAATATTGAATTTATTTTTAGACATCTATAAATCACCTTAAGCGCTTAATAAATGTAAAAAAAAATTTCTTATTTCATAAAATTTGAAAAATTATTCAAAAATTCAGAAAGATTCAATAATTAACTTCCTTCTATTATGATCTGTTCCACTGGAATATTCAAAACTTGCAAATATAACATTTTTCATCTTTTTGTAGGCTAAAATTTAGTCAATCATTTTATTATTTAAATTAAATCTCTTTAATAATATTTTTATTTATTCATTCGCATTTGATACAGATTATCATATGACGATTAATGCCTTTAAAACTTATAAACGTTTTTATAAAAACGTTTTGTATTATTGTCGATTTAATATTTTGGAGTTTTTAAATTAACAATAAATAAAACAGTAAGAATAACAAGAGTAAACAGTAAGAAAATAATCAGTTTAAATATTCTACCATTTCTTGTTGTATACATAAATTATTTGTAAATTCATATAATCATTACATTTATAGAAATATTTATGAAAGTGTATACTGGATAAATTGCAACACTTATCTTTTATCATTTTGAATGTATTTTATGTCCTCAAAAGCAATCTAGTTTTAAAAATTTATTAGTTATTTCATTTAATAAAAAATCTTTAATTAAACCATGATTACAATTTAAATACTACGATTTAATAGACTTAAGCAAAACATAATATTCAAGATTTTAAACAGTGACACAAATCTTAATTTTTTGTTTTAAAAAAGTGGATTTCGTAGCATTGTCATTTTATATGAGGTATAAGTATTATTTATTTTATAATACAATTCCTAGATCCATATGATTAAAGCTTAAAAATCCACACTATTTGATCATAAAATTAGTAAATACTAACCAATCCATTCGTATTAAATTATTTTAATAATGATATTATCTTTAAAACTTTAATGAGTTTCCTTAATATGCAAAAGCTAGCTATTATTAAAAATGAGATTTTATTGAGAAAAACAGTTATTTTATAACTTCGATTGAAAACGGAATATTTTAGTTGTTATTTGAATTTGTTTAAGAATGTTTTGTATTATTGAAAATTTTAGGGGATGATAAAGATTAAGTGCCAGAAATCAAAATGAAAATGAAACCAAACTCTATATGTAATACTTAAATTTGAATCACCATAAATTGTTTTCAATCATTCTTATACAAATTTTATTATAAATTTTACATAATCTTTTAATAAAATCACTCAAACGCTTTGAAGATTATGCAGCAAAATGAGATAACTAATTTGTTTTAAATGTCAATTATTCGCAATGTATAGCAAAATAATGTGTGACTTATATAAATATAATCTACTAGAGTGAAATCTAAAAAAAAGTAAGATAATCAAAACTTACAGACATTTTAGTTTTCGAAAATTCTCATGGGAATAAAATACTTTTAAACAGTCGAAATAAGACATGAAGTCTAAAGCAAAACTTCCACATTAAATGTAATTTTCTTCAGCAAGTAATAAAACACAAACTGAAAGAACTGTATTTTAAATCATAGATAAGTTTAAGAACACAAACTATACTAAAAATTGTTGCATACTACTAAATTAAAAAGAAATATATAACATACGCATTAGATTAAAATGTATTGATAGCAAAATTTAAATATTCAATTAAAAATTATTTATGTTCTCAAATGCATGAGAATGTATCTGGAAACTGCTGTAAAAAATTTAAACGATTACTAGTTGCTTTTATCAATTTTCAATAAATACTATTCTGGTGAAATAAATGTAATCATTTATTTAAATATTAGATGTTATCAAATAACATATACAATTTATAAATAACCTTCTCTCATTTCACACTGTTTTGAAAAAAATTGAAGAAACTAGTATACTTTGAAAATCATCCTGTAAATTTAATCATACTAGTTGTAATCTACTTTTCTTATCAGATATTTTATAACGCATGTAATAAATTATACCCTGTTTCAGTAATTTATGTAGAAAAATATAAAATAAATTTAAAGCTAACTCTAATATTTGTAAATATGTAAGATATATATATCTTAAGGTTAATAAATCATAAATTTATCGAAAGTGAATAAGAATATAGAAACTAGTAATTGGTTAAAATAAATATAGAACGATAATTTTTAAAAGTTAGTTTTTATGTTTTAACAAGAATTAAAGTTTCTGTATTTTCAGAAGTTGGTTAAAATATTAATTAATGCTTTCAGTTAACTTTCAAGAAATATACATTATTTTTATATAATATAGTATATATATATATATATATATATATATATATATATATATATATATATATATATATATATATATATATATATATATATATATATATATATATATATATATATATATATATATATATATATATATATATATATATATCTGAACAACATAAGGAAAAGATTTTCTCAAAAAATAATGTGTAAAACATTCTTCTTACTCTTTAATTGAATTTTATGTAACTTTAATATACTCTGAATAGATTATTATTTTATAAAATCACTAGAGATTTTAAATGAAGCTGAAATTAGAATTGATAAATGAGCTTAGATAAGATAATTTATAGTCGTATACAAAATTCAAGCAATAAATTTCATATAAGTATGAAATAAGTAATTAAGAATTTCGTATTTATATGTGATTTTTATATTTTTTAATTTCTTATTTTTAATTCAAATTGTTGGAAATTTTAAGTTAAATGTATTTAATTGCGTTCCCTTCATCATCTTTATAAAATGACTTGTAACATGTAGAAATATCCCTTGATCATATCTCATATTATTTAGGAAAATGTTTCTGTATTTCCTCTATAAAGTGAAAAAGGATTGTAATCCAGATATTAAATTAATAAAAGTTATAAAATTTATTAAAAATAAGGAAAAAGTTATTTTATGAATAAATCATTTGGATTGTTATATAATAATTGAAAGCAATTATGAGAATTAAGTGGAGATAAGAACTATATATAAACTAAATGAAGAAAAAATAAAAAAATGTGTTTCTTAAAAGAAAATTGTTTTAGTAGGGTTAAGGATGGCTGAAAAACGTTGAACATTGTCAAGGATTCGAATCATTGAGAATATTAAAATGAAGATATTCGATGTTCTGCCCCAATCCACCAAAGTACACTTTTCAGTTATTGGAGTGTTTCTAAGAGTGATAGCGGTCTGTCTACCTGGTATACATTAATTATGCTCTATTCGCTAAGGGTTTGGAGATCACACTGGCTATTCTATTCGTATGATGCCTTCCTCTGAAATTAATCATTCACCTAGCTAGTTTTATGTGGCCTGCAATTGTCATCCATTAACATGTCTTATCAAACTGCTGAAGCCAAAGGGACTACAATAAGTCTGAGGAAATCCTCCCTATACTGGTGAGTGGTCTAAGCTCTATTTCCAATGATATGGAGATTGATTCCTCCATGAATGAAAATATCAGTACAGACTCCTCTTCCACTTAATCTGAAACTTTCATGCATGAGCGCAGGTTTGTTTCTAGTATCACATTCCCTCCTTATAAAACTACTCTTATTATCAGTTTGAAGAGGGAAACTGATCTCAGTGAAAAGATTATACTTTCATATCTCATCCAGTTCATATGCTCTGTTGCCTAGTTCCTCTGGTCATGACGGAACCAAGCTGTTAACGTGACGCATACAATTAGTTTGCGAGCATACAGACCTACAGCGGGAATGTGGTTTCGGATTATTTGTGTCGAAACTGAGGTATCAGTAGCGTATCGAAGTTGCTGTAGAAGAAGAGTGGCACACATATTTTGGCATCTTAGTGGCTTTAATGTTAAATAATATTTTTTATTGGTTGTTGTTGTCAGCCGATGATCTTACCCCGATCTTTGGCATGCATTTGCAGTCTCAAAAAAGAAAAATAATTCCAGATCCTGGAAATTAAACATTGTGAAACTCCAATTTATTTTGCTTCTTTGGATTGCGTTTAGCCCCATTGTAATCGGCCAACTTTTCACCAAGATTCTGATTTGGTTATATAACTTCGCTGAAACATCACAGTATCAAAGTAACATAATCACTGAATATCGTTAATAATTTTCCTCTAAGTTTAATATTATGTTGAAAGCCAAATCTTATTTGCTTATTTCGATATTTTCGAAGACTAACTCGAAGTCTGCATACTGCAAAATTTTAAAATGAGAAAATTTCTATTGGTAATTTATTTTTCCATTTTATCCAAAAGACATATTAATTGTTTTAAGGTTACGTATAATGCAAATGTACCTATAGATAAAACTTACCGTAGAAATTATAAATCAATATCACCATAAATATTTTATTCTAATTTATTTGAAAATCTTGACTGGTTTTCTAATAAAAAATAACCTTGGAGAATTTTTTTATTTCAAAATTCAATTTAAAATTTGCTGCAATCTAAAAAATGTAAAGTCAGTAAATAAAATAAAATGTTAAAGCTGATTTTACTTTTATAAAATTAGGTTTCATAAAATTACGATCCATTTTATCATGAGAAACTGAAATTAATGAATAACACTTCTTATCAAATAATAGTACACATTCGTAATTTGAGTAAAATAAAATATATTTCTGATATCTTAACCATCGCATTTATTTGATTAAAAAATAATTACAAATGCTTTATACTAGAGCTTTTGCATATACAATGCATCGAATTTTACAGATAAATTTAAATAAAGTTATTTTAGAGTTTGGTGAGAATCACACATTTGTGTTACAAATTCTCAGAAGAATATGATATGAAATTTAAATATTTCTCGATGCCTTAATGCAACACGTAACTTAATTTTAGAATAAACTGCACTAATAATCTCTAACAGGTACTGAGAGTAGCTAAGAAGGTTAAGTATTATTCCTTAAAATGTTACGGAATAATGGCACAATAAATATAGGTTAGGTGATTAATGGGAAATAACTAGAAAATCTTACCATTTCTAATGCAAGTACTTAATTTTGGGATGAACATTGGCGATTACAATATTTTACGTTCAAGACGCGAGGAAGCTGTTTAAGCTTAGAGGTTAATATTTCGTGGTATATGAAATTATTACTTTTAACACTTTGGATAGCTTAATGCATGTTCATCAGTAACTTTCATTGTGATGATATTAATATCAAACATAAGTTTAAATATCACTTCTGCATACTTTTGTAGTTGGTTTATAATATTATTTATATAGAAAATAATATTTTAAAACTTTTTGAGCTGAAAGATAAAATAAATATAGCGAAAGAAAATTTTGCTCCAAACAGAAAAGATTCATATTATATTTAAAACTCAAGGTAAATATTAAATGACATAGGAACAATATTTTATTTAATTTTGATGAATATAATCTGAAACATTATTTCAAAAATTTAAATTGTAGGAAAGTTTACTTGCATCAGTTTAGATATGTTGATTGCATTTCGTCGTAAATATTATCAAACTGAACTATTAAAAGTAAATATGTGTGATATAATATATACTATATATATACATACATATATCATATCATGATATATATCATATATAGTATGATATATATATATATATATATATATATATATAGTATATATATATGATATTTATACATATATATATATATATGATATATATATATATATATATATATATATATATATATATATATATATATATATATATATATATATATATATATATATATATATATATATATATATATATATATATATATAAATTTTTGAATATATATATATATATATATCTTCAAAAATTTGTGGAACACGGTTTTAAAATTTCCTGTTAATTTGCCATTCACATGTTTTGAAGTAAAGTTTGTTATTTTTACATGCATTGTTTATTCGTGAAGGTGGTTTAGTGGATTGTCACTATATTATTTGCAGTTCTGTTATAATGTCTAATGTGTAGCATTTAAAACCACTTAACTATACATATTTTCTTTTTCTGCTAATTTCTGAATTCATCCTCTTTGTTATTGCTTTTATTAACACAGATTACGCATATTTTTGTTTTAGATATAATATTACTATATATTAATGCGCTTATTTCTAAGCAACATGTTTTCATATAATCCGGAAATATAAATCATATAATGAAAGTTAAGTATAATACAGAATAAATTTTACTACTTAATTAATTTTAATCCCAAAAAAAGTTTGTCAAATGTATTTTTTACGTATCAAAAATGAAGAATAGCATATGATTCCACAAATATCATGATTTTCTCTTCCTTTTCAACAGCATATTCTTATCTCAGGTTTCATTTTTAATTCTTAGAAACTATAAATATTTCTAAAAGATATAAATTTTTTCATTTTCTTGTAAAACTGATCTTCGGTTACTAAGCTAAATGTCATATCAATCTTTTTTGTATCATTTCAGTATCATATCCAAAGAGGTAATACTTTTTTCTTTTAAATGACAATTGTTTTGAAAAATGATAATTCCCTGAAGGGAACATTGATATAAATTGTTCAAACATTATATAATCACCAAAAAGTTGACTTTTACTCGTCGGTATTTTATTTCTATCAATTTTTTTAAAAATAATTTGCAACATTATTCGCAACGTTTATTTGACATAAGTAGCTGGATTTCCTACCCATTTCTGTTTTATTTTACTCTCTTAAAAGAGGGATTAATTCTACAAGTTAATAAAAATAGATAATTATATAATTTGACTTCACAGTTTTTGAATGGCGTGTGAATTCTAAACTATGTTTGCATTTATTATACAAACATTATATACATAACAAATAATAAATTAGACCAATTTTTCCTTTGTCAGGGATGTTAAACAAGTTTTTTAAATCACTTTAAGATTATCATGGTGTTTCTTTATGAGTGAATAATATATTAAAAGGACACAAATTATCACAGCTACTTAGTTTTTCCGAACAATAATCCGAATCTTAGTAGGCATATTTTTTCCTTAATCGAACTAAAAAAAAATGCTCGAAATGAATACTACTAGTTTTAGTTAATCAACATCACAAAAAAAGTTCCAAAATATTTGCAGCACAATGGCAAACTTTGTTTGCTTAATTGTTGTTACTTACACCTAGGTGCATAAAATCTTACACCAAGTCCAACATCGCAAATGGCATAAGATTGATCCATGGCTAAGCGTAATTAGAGTTTCTCTTGATCACAGAAACACGCGGACTGAACACTTATTAAACCTCCTGATTTTCCAGAAGAATTAAACTAAGCATAATGGAAACACTTCCATTATTTGGGTGACACTCGCAAAAGAGAACTCTTCAAACATCCGGTTACATTAGGATTATCCTTTCTCACTATGAGTCTGCCTGCTGAAGTAGATGGGGATGCATGTTCATTTCATTACTATCTGAAATGTTTTGAAGATTTTTCCTCAGTTTAGACGAAATACTAATATTATTTGATTAGACGTTCATATATTTTACAGATAATATAAATATAATTCACTCAGAAAGAAGAGCCTTTTCAAAGAAATTTAAATGGAAATAGAGAAATCAACTATAGAAATATTTACTTGTTTGAAAAGTAAATATGCAGGAATGTATTTGATATTTATAGGCAAATGAATCTGAAAATTATGAGCTAGATAACTAGATCTTTGTGGTTTGGATGTTGTACAGAAATATCTGAAGTTGAATTAGACAAATAATATATGTACGCATTATTAAATGATTATTCAAAGTTATTTTGAATTTATAAACTTCACAAAAAATAAGAAGAATTTAATGTTTTTAAATAAAATTTATAATTATACAAGCATAAAATGTTAAAATACTTACAAACACAGGCAGAAGGTATTACATCGCAGTGACACTAATAATCCAATCAATATTTCTTTTCACCGAGGAAATTCATTCTCTCATCAGAATGATTATCTATTATAACAGGATAATATTATGCAATTATTATTTCAGCAATCAAAATTTTTCTTTTTATATTCTTTTTTAAAATTATCGTAATTAATTTCCATCTCGAAATTACTTCCTTTTGACAGTGAATTTTACATTTAATGGCAGTAATTTAATGCTTAAGAATATTTGAATCTCTATTGTGGACTTTTTACTATCTTAATATATATATATATATATATATATATATATATATATATATATATATATATATATATATATATATATATATATATATATATATATATATATATATATATATATATATATATATATATATATATATATATATATATATATATATATATATATATATATATAGTTATATAGTTATATATTTATATTAGTTACCTCAAACGTATGCAATATATCAAAATGAAAATTAACTATAAAATTTTCTCTACATATATGTTATTTGAATATAACATATGTACAAAACATAGATATACATCATTATGGTAGAATACACATACTTTATCACTTGTGATATTAAACAATATTGCAAACAATTTTCAATTGAAGAATAATTTAGTAATTATTAAATATCATCATGAAATGAACGATATTTGATGATCGATGGTGAACTTTCTTAGTGCTTGTAAATATACTGCTATTTTTGTTTTCAGATATGATGCAAGAACAAGTAAATTCGATAGTTTTCCAACTCATGAACATCCAATGTATAGCTGTCCCTTTGAAAAGCATGGACTTATCAAATTTTATCCCCATACTTTCAATGATTGTCCCTGTGCTTTGTTAATGATCACTGCGAAGGCTATTCGTAAAATAAACTGTAGACTTTTGGATTCAAATGGAGTATCCATTGATATCATGAAAATGCATGGTAGTAATGCACATTACTACCATGCATTTTCATGACCCTTGGTTTTTTCCATTTAAAATAGTTGCCTCAATATAACTATTCATCTTTTTTCATTGATAATCTAGTCCCATTGCATAGTCGTGATAGATTTATATTTCGTCAAAGGATCATTGGAGAACCAATTTTCAAGGATAAAATATACGGTGGTATTCCTGGTATATCCAATGAGTTTAAAATTATATTGGATAATAACTGATTCATCGTCATTCACAACAGTTTCTATGGATTTATATGTTGTTTCTTCATCAGGTTTTTCATTTTGAATTGTGCAGTTTATTAAATTCACATCAATGTTTTTGACTGTCAATATAGCGCACTCACTAACCCATTGATCATTTTTATAGTTCTGCAATAAATTTAGAAAAAAATTGACAATCAATTCATTAGGGGATTTTACAATGTGGCAAAAGTTCTCTGGTAATATAATAGTGTGGGGATTCGTCCATTTCCATTTTATCTTTCCCAATATCTAATAATTTTTTGCAAATCATCCAGAAGATTCATCTTGTTGTAACTGAACATACATATTGGTCTTTAAAGATATTTTCTCTGCATACCGCCATAACACTGACAATTTGAGACATGCACTCAATCAATTTGCAGGTGTTGATCGTGGTGTAACTGCTATAGTTTGATGAAAATCACCAGCTAGAGAAATGAGTGCACCACCAAAGAGCTACTCATTTCCTCTCAAATCTTTTACTGTGCGATTGAGTGCTTCCAATCATGATTTCTTGTGTGTCAATCCATAAATTAAGCTGACATATTCTTAGTATTTTTCCCATCCCATAATATCTGATAATATTACATGTTGGAGTTTCAATTATCTGCATATTTAATAGCAATTGCAATGCTAAATGTGCTGTTCGACCACCGTCCAAAAGAGTTGCTGCAATACTATATTTGTCAAAAGCAAGTGCAATATTATTTTGTGATCTTATAGTTGCCAGAATAATTGAAATAAGAAATATTTTGCCAGTGCCTCCAGGTGCATCTAAGAAATATTAACCAAAATTCTTGTTGGATATTGCATTTATAATTGTCTCATATGCTTTTTGTTGTTCTAATACTAATTAAGATTAATTCGAACAAATGTTCTTAATTCATTAACATCGAAGTGCATTTCTTGTTGTATATCACGATCGAAAATGTCATTACCAGATCTATTTGGAACAATCATTACCAATTCTGTCAGTGATTTGTTGGCTATTGTAAAAACATACATTCTCAATTAAAATAAATGCTTCATTGTTGATATTTGATGTAATTTGAATGTTTTATTTGCATTTATTCTACGCATGAGATGTAAATGCCTTCACTCATATAGTCTTTATATTTTCCCCAAAGATCCTTTGGATTAGCCAAAAAGCTTGTAGTTTGAATGATGGAAAATAGTGCACGTATCTGCTGTGGTTGAGCTGCATTAGAAGCATCAGTGAGAGAAATATACCAATGAGCATCGTTTTCTAAGAGACTTAATTTCTGGCAAGTTTCATGAAATGTAGTACACACATGGCCATTGACTGATTTTAATTGAACTTTTGGTCAACGAACATTGATTAATAATAATCTTAGGTAAGAGCATTCTGCGTTATTTGGATGTACATTGCACAGGCGTCCCAATGCATCTGTAGAATATAAATTTAGTTGCCTTTGTGCTGCTCTGCTTTTTTCCGACGCTGAAATTTCCGTGTTGTAGTATTCAACTTAAAATAAGTTGGTACTTTAGAGTACAGCAATGTCCTTATAAAGATTTCATTTTTACATAATGTGAAAATTTCAGTTAATGTTGCTGGTGGTGGTGACATTGGTCTTGCACAAACATTTTCTGATGTAAAATGCACACGCTGTCATTTTGTAAGACGTACTGCTAAATGAACAGCCTTTCGATATCTCTCATGAATGGAAAATGATAAAATACGCCATGCAGTCACATTGCTTATGTAGCTTCCCAGTTGATATTGGATGACTTCATCGTTAGATTCAGCTGTATTTTCCGCTCCAAACACTCAATATAAATTTGTTTGTTCAGTTATTTGCAAATATATTTTAGAGCTTTCACTAAATTGCAGTACTTAACATTTATTTAACATTTCGTTTTTAGTAGTAATGAAGAATATGGTACTACCCTTGAGATTATCAATAGTATTGAGTACTTTTAATTTAATGAATTTTCCATCATGTCGTCATCAATAGAGTGAATATTTATCATTGCTTGTAATAGTTTCAACAAGTAAGTCTCTAGTATACCGATTAGTACACTTTTCATCTAACATGCATGGTGAATTATTATTTAATGAACCACAAGAACCATGAATTATATTTTTTAAGACAATATCGTGCAAGTCTTTACCAATTTCAATATCTGGTATTCCGTCTGAGATGATTTCACCAATTCTGTTTACTGTTATCTTATTCGTCATCCATATTAAAATATATGCATGTAGTAAACCTCTTTTTTTGTCATTCAATGGAATACATTCAACAGCACGTCTCTCTAAATACATGGTGTTTGACAGTAAAATCTATTAAAGATTTTAATTTTTGTTTAAATACACGTGCAGAAATATCATGTCGATCTGATAGTGATTATACAGTTTATAAAAGCTCCTCTTTTTCATCCCATGCTGGGTTGCATGTAAATGAGATTAAAAAATCTGGACGACCATAACCACGAACATACGTCATTGCATCTTGTGTATATTCATGCGTGAGTCTTGTGCTGCCTGTAAATGTGGATAATAAAATTACTAATTTTCCCAATTCACTGAGAGTGCCATCATTTACAACTGTATCACGTAAATGGATGTACACTTCAGAACGCAATTTGACTTGATTTAGTCATATGTAGAGGAGTCTTTCACTTTCTATTTTTGCATACATATCAACATTGTAGTGAAATAATTGTCTACATTTCAATATATGATTATCAGCATTCACAAGAATCATCGTTAATAGCACTGAGCGTTTTGTTAATTTCAATATTATTTGTAGGATTTCTCATATTAATATTAAAATGATATCCATATTCATCTTGCAAAGTAGAACGGGATATCGTAATTCATCATATGAACGATGCGTTTCTGATACTTGCGAGCCGTCACTTTTGCTACGATGAGGAATTATATCACGAGAATTAAATTCTTCACCAACTATGATAATTTTCACTTCATCAATCGTCGGTGAGTTGATTTATCTTCGATGTTGACAAATGAGGGTCTTATCTGCCTTTATTATTACTCTGTAATCGTCTGATGGCATTTGTTCAATGGTGGTTTTAAGTAATTCAATTTATTATGTTGTTCAAACAATTTTGTGATCAGCGACAATGTCTCGTTTAGTACTCATATTCAGTTGACAACGTTTATTGATTTGTTCTTCAATATTTCCCATAAAATATATCTGACGACATTTATGATCAGCATTTGTCAAGGGTTGTAATGATTCAGCATGGTGGTGATAAATTTGCCCTTATACTTTAAATTTTGGCATATAATTTGCACTAACGATATTCTTTGCTCCTAATAATGTCATTTGGGAGCATAAAAAGTACTTGCGTATATTTTCCAAAAATTTTTTGATCAATTAGTTTCACCTGATACTAAACTTAATAATGGTTCAAGTGGTGAACACAGGTCTGATAATTTTACTTATCCCTTTGCACAACACATATCTGGTGTTTCATTTTTAAAATTTTGAGCTCCACAATATGTATACTTTTTGTATACACTTGGAAAAAGACTGTAATTGTAAAGGGGATTGTAATTGAAACCACATAGAATCAATTTAGTATGTATTGTTCCTCTTGTCAGTGTCCTGTGAATTCGATTCCTTTGCTTCTATGCTTGCCTCTGTTTAATCGTTTCTAATGATCGGGTATCTTGCCTTGTTTGCCTCTGTTCATATAATTTGTAATTTCATATACATTGTAATATTCAAACAATAATAGGAAAAATATAAATAGAAGTATTGAATATTTTACTTACCTCGTAAATTATATTTTTATTTTTATTATGACTGTTATTAGATGTATGTTATTTTTCAAAAATTAATATGTTTTATTATGAGTCAGTTTAATTTATTATGAGGAAATTTCAGTGGTAAAAACTTATTTTTCACTTTTAACAAATATTTCTAACTGTTGTTTTAATATTTTTGTGATATTTGTTCGGGAGCACCTAGAAACACAAATGTTAAAAATAAAAAAATTCAAAAACCTTCCTAGGGATATATTATACTGTAATTATGCCATGTCAAGGACCAAAATCGTATCGTACTTTAAATTTTAATCTATTTCTTATAATTTCACTTAAAAATCTCCTTATAACTAAAGAGAGGTCTTAGGATGATGCACAAATATGCAAATGTCAATAGATTTAGAATCAAACAGTAGTAAATAAATGGCATGAGTAATACAGTTAAATTAACATAAGTATATTCCCTTTCTCTATATTCCATGCCAAAATGTTTAAAAAATGTTAATTATTCAGCATCGCATACTGTCCATCAAAGTTATAGTTTTGAATTATATTCAAAAGATAGCATTTTTTACTAATTCGAATATGGTTTATAGAGAATTATATAATACTCCCATTATCAAAATATGTTTTTTAGATTTAAAATTTTTATTTTTTGTTTTGGTTATCGCTTTCATTTGTCAATCTTTCGTACCACTCGACATGTATTTATTAAATAATTGTTGTATTCGTACGTGATTTAAAATATTCATTATTTTAATCAATCATTTCACAGCCTCTATCAAATCTGAAGCGTATAATTCTTCTTTCAATGATGCAGAAATGTGAAAAAAATATGCAGAAAACTTTTTAGCTCACGGAAACACAGTGCTTAATGCATTAACGTTTTCTCAAAGAATATAATGTTCCTATATACAATTTTAAAATGAAATTACAATGTTTGATTGCATCAAAATCAGAGTCATTTGCTGATCACACAGCGATAAGCACATGCTAAACATTTTTATATAATTTCTATCTTTTCTTTTATATTCTTCAACTTTCATATCAGAAATACAATAAACTGGTTTAAATTATATACATTTATTTGAAAATAAATTTTATAATACCAAATAAAATCAAAAATAATAAAAACAGCGAAATAAAATATTCAATGATTAACAAAACAAACATACCTTTCTGAGCAAAATATGCTTATTAATTTATTTTATGTACTAATTTCATTATATTTTTTCTTAATTTAAAAGAATTACAAGACTTACGGTTATTCATTTTTATAAAATTTTTGTTCATTTCTAAGCGATATTGAAACATTTTTTACTTTAACTATCACTAAAAGCATAATTTTCTGTGAAATCTCAGAATATATAGCTCTTTCTTAAATATAATAACTCGATAAATACACAGTTTTAAAAACAGAAGTTAATTTAAATTTTACTCATTGTATCTTCAAAATTAACATTTGAATAATGGAGTGTATTTCTAGTAGCAATGATAAAAACTAGAAAATTTATATCTGGGTTCACATTTATAAGCTTGAAACAAATAGTTTAATATGTATCTATTATTTATACTTCCGATATGTATTTCGTTTGTCAATATTTGCTTCATTATAGTGGTTGCTGTTTAATCTCGCATACCAATCTAATGTCCCATTTGTGTTGCGCAGAAAAAAGTAGGAAATATTATTTACCAAGGAAACAATAATAATGAAAGCTAATATTAGGAAACATCATTAAGATAAAATATTAAACGTACAAATTCAAACTTGTATTTGAAATAAATTATTTGTGTATGCAAATACATGTGATTGTTAGAAATATATTATTCTTTATGCATATTAATTTGAATAAAAATAAATACACGAGAAAATGGATTGATGAAAATTTTCTGTTTTTGGAATACATTTAAATTTTCCCTCTTCTTTATTTTCTATCACACTATATTATTAATGTGAATCTATACTAAAACTCAACTATTAAAAAGTAGAATTTTTTTCAAAGTATAATTGATTTGAAATTAAATATTATAATAAGAATTATAATTGTGATGCGAATAAAATCCAATGTTATTGGCATTATATTTTAAAGTTATTTTCTGTGAAAATTATATCTTTAAGCAATAAATAATTTTAGATATTATATTGATATTAAAATATCATTGCAACTTAATTAGAAACATTTTCGATTTGGTATACATATCATTAAATTTGTATTTAATGTATGTATACTTTTTATTTAATCTTTCTATATGATTATTATTACAGATCCTATTTGTATTAATAAAGCATTAAAACATCAAATAGCATCACCAAGTAGTATGTGTAATAAAATAAAAGTCAATAATATTATTTAAACTCTTAAAAATATTTTCTAGCTAAAGTTAATATGTTTTGTTTGAAAACGATTATTTAAGTCGCAAAGAATATTTTTTATCATTGCATCTGTATAACTCTTATAGAATGCATGATGTTTCTCGAATCATATATTGCATAAATTTAAGAACTTTTATATTTTGCACAGCTGCTGTTTTTCTTAACTTGTCACTAAATATGACAGTTTTCTCAGAAATAAGAATTCATGCATGTGAGAAAAAATATTTAACAAAAAGCATATTTTCCTTGCCAACTGGTTTATTTTTCTTTTTTTCCGTATATTCAAATTCCAAAGATTCTAGCTTTTGCACCATGTAAATATTGAATAAACTATTTTCGAGAAAGTTTTAACACAATATTTTTCTTTGGAAGACGTTATTGCTGATTGAAATTTAAAAAAAAAGATCATAATATGCAATAAAATATTTTCTATTCATTAAAAATCAATTATATCAGTGTTTCTAGAACATCTGATATTACCATTAAAAATATCTAATATCTAATGTTATTTAAATAGGTTTTATATGTGTTAAAATTTTATATATCTAATAAAATGGCCAAGGCTACCAATATACAGTGTATTTCAAATAGAATATTAATATAAAAATAAATATTATTATCTTATCCATTTCTCAAAGTACAATTTACGTATTTCATATAAACCTGCTGTTAGTTTTATCTTATCAAGGTGTGATTAAAGAAATAAATTTCTTTTATAAAATATCATAGAAAACTTTGTTTTCAAATTATCCATGGTAAATTACATTTTCAAAAAGTGTTTCCTCAGTATTAATGATCATATCACTGAAAATATTAAAATAATCATTGACAAATTCTATGAAAAATGAAATTTATGATTTCTCCAAAGTTCTCAAGTATCTTATATTTATATCTTTGATAAAAAAAAAAAAAGTTCATACTGAATATGTCATTGACTTCCAAATTTTTCAGCACAGTTTCCAAGTACTTTTCCATCGCATGAATAATCTCCTGTAACTATTTTAATCCTAGAAAAGGGTTTTTTGTCAGCTGTGAATTATGCGTGTAATTATGGATGATATGAAAACAATTCCATTAAAATAAATATCAGTTTCTTAAGTATAGTAAAAAGGATTGAATTCAAGAGCCAATTCCTCTCATCATATTATCATAATTCATTAAATGTAAAATTTGCTTTTAAATTCTTTTCCCTTTTCAGACACATTATACAATATAAGTGCACTAATTAGTAGATCTAATAAATGGATGTTACAATTTAGTTACAAATTTTCTCATAACGTTCTCAAACACAGATAGACAAATTAAATTTCTCATTTTTGGAAATACTTAATGTGTACATCAGATTGCATTTTTAATGTAGCTTAGGTTGAAAATATCTTTAAAGTTCGTTTCTTATATGAATAAAATGTTTATTTATCAAAGACGTAATAAAAGGCTTTTACTGTTATTACAGTTAATATTGTCAATTCTTCAAATTTAAAAGATGAAAGTTTGAAGTGAAAAGTTATAAAATATATTACAATCTAATCCTCTTACATCAAAATGTCCAAAAAATGAGTCAACTTTGGCCATTGATTACAAATGATAACCAATAATTCTTCGACCAATATTTTTTATAATGATCAAATCCAACAATACCTCAATGGAAACAATATATCAGTGGACAAAGTTAAATCATTCTTCATATATTCATAGTACATAATAGATGATTTAAGTCTTACTTGTAGCTTATGTTGATAAATTATATTGTTAAATAGTTATATAACAGTGATGGTTTAAAATATCAATTTAAAAAATTACGAAACAATTTCAGAAAAAAAGGAAAGTAAATTAAATTTACCATTTTAACAAAAGGAAATGTTATAGATTTATTGTTAATGTTTTTCCATTTTAAGAAAAACAAATATTTTTTTCTAAATGTAACTAACCATGCTGAAAGCGGAAGAAGCATTTAACAAATCTGGAATTTATATATTGAGCTTCCTCATTTTAAATTTGAATTTTAAGACAAATTTTAAACTAAAAAGTCATTTTTAAAGATGTTTAAGGAAGTCACGATGCTTCTACATGGAATTATAATATTGCTTTGATTTATTTCAATAACAGATAAAAGCAAACAATATTGATAACATTGAAAAATGTTTATCTATCTCAGCAAAAAAAAATAATAATTTTCTTTTTCCTTATTTATTTACTGTCAAATTAAATATAATATATATATATATATATATATATATATATATATA
The DNA here is from genome assembly GCA_037975125.1 of Latrodectus hesperus. Lineage (NCBI taxonomy): Eukaryota > Metazoa > Arthropoda > Arachnida > Araneae > Theridiidae > Latrodectus > Latrodectus hesperus. The sequence goes on from CM075858.1 coordinate 51,449,321, forward strand.
TATATATATATATATATATATATATATATATATATATATATATATATATATATATATATATATATATATATATATATATATATATATATATATATATATATATATATATTATATATATATATATATAAAATAATATAATAAAATTATGTTTTTCTATTCTATTATTTTTCTTTATTGCATTATTTCAATAATAACCATAAACACACACAAATGATATTTATCTTTTATTGTTATTCTTCCAATAATTCATATGTACTCAACTCCCGCTATTATTCTTATTCACTGAATTTCTTTGTTGTAAAAAAAAATCTCATGTTTATATAAAAGTAATTAGTAAATAATTTAAAGGCATTACTCACATAATATTCTATAAAATATTATGTTAAAGATTGCTGTCACAAATTATTGTTATATATTATAATTGGTGTATTAGTAAATAGATAAGACTTCGTTAATATTTAAGATTAACAACACATAAAATGGTATACAAAAGTATTTATAAGATTATGAAGTTTGTGAAAATTATATTTTAAAATTCAAACCTACTAGTAGCGCAAAGAGTTTTAAGTACTAATCTTATCACTTGAAGCTTATCATTCTAGCTATTAGCATTATATAAAATTCCTATGTTATTGTTTAAACACATAGAAAACTTTCTTTCTCGTATCTTTACATTCATTATAAGCAATGAAAATTTAAAGAAGTGACACTTATCTGATAATTATTTAATGCTTTAATATTTTAAAATAAGTGAGCAATAAAATGAGTTTAACGTCATTATTCCAAAGATAATATCACTTTTGCAAATATATATGAACTTTTAAGTATATCTTGTATTATATCTTTAGAAATAATTTATTAAATGGTTAGTTTAGTTTCGTGTATTTATGTGGTCTCTCTTACGAGATTTTCATGATCAAAGATTTCCTAATGTTATTCATAATATATTAATGAATTTATAAAATCTTCCTTTTAAACTTCGTATTTTGGAAAATCCAAGGATTATTATCTATTTATAGAAGGTTAAGAATCCCTAGATTTTAATTTTATAATCAGTGTCATCTTATTATTGAAACTACATAAGAAAAGAAATATTTAACTCACTTAATGCTGGAAATGAAGCTTAAATATTTTAAAGCATTCGTTGCAATTTATTACCCCATTATATTTTATCTATAAGAAACAAAAAAATATAATGCACATTTGAATTTAGCATTATATTGATTAGTAAAATCATAGAAAACTTAACTAATAAAATTTTTGAAATTATATCAACCATATTATTTGTGTTGTTGTTACTTATGACACTTGGACAAGCCAAGCTCGTTATGCCTTGGCAATGCAAATTTAAGTCTTTCGTTTTAATCAGAGACCATGAAGGTGCAAGTACGTCTTTGCTCTTTTTTAAATCCTCCGATAGATGGCACCACCAGAGAATCCACTCACTCAATTTTGACATTGATCTGAAGGGGGAGGAAATTTTCTCCAGACCATTACACCCATGGTAACTGCTCAACGATCGACCACAGGACTTTCGAATCCACAGATTTAACGAGCACGTATATCGCATGTACTCGGTGAGACTTTGGCGGCATTGGGAATCGAACCCCGCCCTTCCGGATGGAAGGCCGATACCCTAACCACTAGGCTACCACGGCCCATATTATTTGTAACCCGTATTTTCCCAGTGGTATTATATATAAATGCTAAAAATCTGTATTACAATGCTTTCCTATTACAATCTATTAGCTTTCAAAACTAGTAGTTTATTATTTAAATAAAATTTTAGAGATTTAAAATTATACATTTTTATTTGATTTTAAGACATTTAAAATATCGTTTACAATAGTTATTTAATAAAAATTTAAAAATAATTGAATTTTACTGAATTAACAATGCAAAGAAAGTTTTGGGCAAAAAATGTATACTATAAATGATAATTTATTTTCGAATGCACATGATTGAAAATTTTAGAAACAACTGAATTAAGATGTATTTTTTTTAATTTCGCAATAATGATACAGTATTGTTCGCAAAAAACTTAATTTATTGGAGAAATACATGAGTCAGCAAGAATAAGATAAATAAGAAATATGCAAAAAAATAAAATTTCGCAACAAGGAAATTATTACTGATGTATAATGAATTAAAAATTTTTAAAAATTGTGTCTGTGTCCATTCAAAAGAATTTGCATTTGCTTAATGCACCCATATCCATAAATTAAGGACTATGTCTTAAGCGGCTATTAAAGGTTTAGAAACTAAACTAAGCAAATGGTTTATTGATAGAGTTCATTTATTAAACAAATGAGAAAGAACAAAAGAGATGTTTTAAGTGTGATACCAGGCATACACAGACTTTGATTATAAATCTCTAGAATATTTACACCAGATATCACCCGTACAATAACTAAAAATACGTCATAGGGCAAATGATGGTTAATAAATCGCATGTTTTCCATAATAAGAAATACAGCCCGTATAATGACAAAAAGTATATAGGAAATGGTAGATGGAATACGATTGGTCGGCCAAGAATTTTCCACGCAAACTATATTGTATTCGAGATCAGTAATATGGTTAACTATTCCATGTGGTTGGTATTCTGTGATTGCAAGCAGACATTGACGATACGAATGGTGAGGACAATTGTTATCATCTATAAACACAGATTCAGTGATTGCGGCATTCCTAAGCAAAAGAAAATTTTGTTCTAGTATAATTTCCCGATAAATATTTTCTGTCACGGCTCCAATTTAAACATCCAAATCTGTTCTGGATTCAAATATAATTCCTCCCCAAACAAGCGTCAGCCAACGCAATAGAATTAAATAGAAACAATAAATTTTTAAATGAATAAACCGATATTTTGTGAGAAACTGGAGAAAATAATATGGTATTAAAATAATTCTCATTAATTTCTTAGATATTCAGATTTATTCTAAGCTAAACTGTATGAATATCTGAAGAATAGATGTGTTTATATATTAAGACGAATTTTTACAATTTATTTAATTGTATCCCAACGGGTTTCCCAAAACTTTTGGAAATTTGATTAAAATATTAGAAGTTAAAATGCAAGTAAAATGAATAATACAATACAGAGATGTATTTATCTCATAAATGTAATTTTTATAAACTACTTTTTATAAGAAAACTATTTCGAGATATTGTGCAATTATTTCACTATACAATTAATTAAAAAATTATTATTCAAAAGTGCAGTAATATATCATTAAAGTACATTGCTATTTGCTAATAAACATCCATATAAGAATTCAGATTCCATAAAATATTCGTTATTAAATTGAATTAACTTTCTTAGATTTTATCCTGAATATTTATATAAAAAATATTAATTATTTTCTAACTTAGTTGCATAAAATCTACATTATATATACTTAAAGTTTAAAAAAATCGTCGAAAAAATAGAATATTGTATTTATTGAAAGTGTTTTGAGAATTAATAACGGTTGTATTTAATCAATACTCTATGTGATTTAATATATTTATAAACATAACAATGTAACCCTGATTCTCTAAAAAATGTAATCTTTCGACAAAAATATAAAATTGAATAAATTTCTTCTGTAAATTGCATCAATATTTTCATAAAATGTGGTATATATTAAATTCAACCACTTAAACATACAAAACATTTCATGTGTACTATTACAATGAATGTTTTAAGAATCCAAAAGAAATTATTTCCCAAAAAGCAATCTTAATATTATGTCCTATTCAAAATTTTATAATTTGCTCAATTTTATTTTCATCTGTAGACAAACGTAAAATATTGTAGCTTAATTTCGAACATCCTGCTTTTCTCAATATTCTAAGTATTATTTCATATCTTATGTGCATATGGATTTTCAAATTTCAAATCATAAAATGATGAATTTATATTTAAAATAAATGTATAATGATCAACATATTTAAACTTAAATATTTAATCTAAGAATGTCATTTATTACTTATGCATATCTTTTCTTATAGATAAATTTTCACTAGATCATTTTCCTAAAACCGGTTAGGAAATATTCTATAATAATTATTCTATAAAATATTCTATAATCATAACATGATGAATTTATTTGTAAAATAAATGTATAATAATGAACATATTTAAACTTAAATATTTAAACTAAGAAAGCCATTTATTCTTTATGCATACCTTTTCTTATAAATAAATTTTCACTAGATCATTTTCCTAAAACCGGTTAGGAAATATTCTATAATAATTATTCTATAAAATATTCTATAATCGTAACATGATGAATTTATTTGTAAAGTAAATGTATAATAATAAACATATTTAAACTAAGAAAGCCATTTATTCTTTATGCATACCTTTTCTTATAAATAAATTTTCACTAGATCATTTTCCTAAAACCGGTTAGGAAATATTCTATAACAATTATTCTGTAAAATATTCTATAATCGTAACATGATGAATTTGTTTGTAAAATAAATGAATAATAATCAACATATTTAAACTTAAATATTTAAACTAAGAAAGCCATTTATTCTTTATGCACACCTTTTCTTATAAACAAATTTTCACTAGATCATTTTCCTAAAACCGGTTAGGAAATATTCTATAATAATTATTCTATAAAATATTCTGTAATCGTAACATTATGAATTTATTTGTAAAAAAATGTATAATAATTAACATATTTAAACTTAAATATTTAAATTAAGAAAGCCATTTATTCTTTATGCATACCTTTTCTTATAGATAAATTTTGACTAGATCATTTTCCTAAAACCAGTTAGGAAATATTCTATAGTCTTTTATAGTTCAGATAGGAAATATTCTATGATTTTTATTTATTTCTAGATATCTGTATAGTAACTATATACAAGTTACTTTCCAAAATTTTAAATATTAAAAACCGTTATCATGATTGAGTCTTAAATCTTCCACAATATTCTGAGATAAAGACAATTACGGCAGCCTTCATTTTATCATACTTGAGTCACAATCATACTTGAGTAATTCTATTTTTTATTACTTATTTTTTTTTAAATTTGAAAATTCTAAGTTAATTAATGAAGTCTCAGCAATTATATTTATTGAATGTTTAACCAACTATTTCTGATTCAAAAGAATTGATTAGAAAACTCAAATACAAACGTTCTGTCTGAATGTTTTCTTCCGTTATTCCATCTCGTTATAGCATTAAATTCTTCATTTCATTGTCTAACTTCAAAAGTCTTTTTCGCATTTTTAGTTTCGAATTTTGCTTTGTCATTTAACAAATAATTGGTTTTTTTGAGATGGACAAAAGGTGCAAAGCCCAAATTCATGATATTGCACGTTATCGTGAATTTAAACTGTCCATTTTTTGTAAGTTATGAAATCATTCTATACTTCTAACTAAAATAACAACTTGTACAAAATTTTTTGTTTCTGTTAAATAACATGTTCATAGTTTATATAGGTATATCTAACATTTATTGAAATATATTTACACTTTGCTTTATTAAAATCCTTTATTAAAATTATTAATATGCTTTATTAAATGTTTTATTAAAAAACATGCTTTATTCAAATTATTAATATGACTACATTTTACTGTAATTTTCAACAAAATGCTATTGTTATTACTCCAAAACAATCAATAAAAAGTCACAATTCCCCATAACATTAAAAACATTATTAAAATAAAAAATATAACTTATAAATATAATTATTGCATTTGCTTTTTACAAAAAGATCTTTGATTTTTGTTGGCACTTAGCAACATTCTGTACTATATTTATGTTTTGTAAGCACACACACACAGTTAATCATAGCATATAAACTAAATTTTAATTTTTACAAAAAAAAAAAGATTTTTTGAAATTACTTTCTAAAACTTACCTAATAAAAAATTTTTTTTTATTCGTGCAAAAAGAAAGATATATTTTTATTCAGATAAATTTATAAAATTAAAAATTTTAAATACATTTAAAAATATACATCCCCAAAAATATGATTGATTATTTATCGTAAGGAAAAGTGCCTTGCAACTGAACCACTTACAGAAGTAAAATACATACATATCTGTAAAGACGTTCAATATATTTTATGTATAAAAGCATTGCTTTTTTATTTTCAACACGTTCCTTAAAAGATTTTACCGAAAGAAAATTGGTTTTCAGCTTGATGGATTTTTAATTTCAGGTATTATATGAAAGCATGATGCTAAAACTGAAAATAGAAACTATTTTTCATCTGCACTTAGTGTCTAAATCAGACATTTTGTTTTGGAAAATTGATGCATAAGTGAAATGGATAAAAACAATATTTTAGTTGTTACATTTATTTAACAGTTGAAAGCTAAAGAGAGCTTAAAAGATGAGTTCTAGTCTTTTAAGTGATTAAAATAGATCCCTGTTTGAAACGTTTGAAAGCTCACTTAAGCTTAATGTGTATTTTTTAAATTATATAATATGGAAGAGTAAAAGAAGTTTTTTGGAAGACATGGTTTTTAAACAAATTTTTATTTTATGTATTTTTGAAATGTTAATAATGAAAATATAATGATGTTATGGAAAGTTTAAGCTCAAAATTTAGATATACCTTAATAGAATTATTTAAGATATTAATTAATGTTTTATATCACTGATTAAATAAAAAATTTCATAACAATTAATGGAAACAATACAATAAGATATATAATTGAATTTTCAGGTGGCTTAAGATAGTGAAAAATATGAGCGATCAACACCAGTATACACAAAGTTTTGACACAGCAATCAGATATCTCAATTACAAATTTAATATCAAACAATGATTTTTTTAATGATTATGCAGTGTTTAGAACAATATTTTTAGCTATGTAATCTTAATATTTAAATGTGTTTTTTCTGAAGATTAAATTGATTTATTACTTCGAAAAAGATTATATACTTGATTACTTTTCAATAATCACAGTTGATTTCAAATGTTTTGTGCTAAGCATTAATCAGTTTTAATAGTTTTCTGTTTATTCTGGAAATTATTGGTTTTAATATTAGTGCGAAAATTTTAATTATATACACTTATATACAAATTAATACATTCTCTAGAAAAAATAATTTTTAGAAAGCCAACAAAACAGAGAAAAATGTTTTTGTTTATTTTTTATTACATTTTCACATAACTCATTGACTTACAGAAAATCGACTTTGTTGCAGTTGCTTGTTCAAATAGCAAGAATAGAATATTAAACTCCTAATTTTTTTAGTCATTGATAAATAAGTGTAGGGATTTTGAGTTTGAAAACAGTTTTACTAATTTAGATTTTTTATGAAAACACATAAAACAATTTTATATGTTAAATTTAAGGTGCTTAGAATTTTTTCTAATTGTAAAATTTTAGTGCATTTGTTTTGTACATGTGATGTACTTGTGCTGTTCTCTTTAAAAACAATAGCAGAAACAACTTTAAACTTATTTCAAGTCTTCGAAAATCTGTATTTGTAAGGTAAAAGTTGACATAACATTTTAAAATTATTAAAATGTGTTAATTAAAAATTGTTAAACTATTTTGATTTTCTTTTGCATTTGTGGTTGTTAATATATTCAGTAATTTAATACATACTCTGCTGAGTTCCCAACGTGCCTGCGGAGAGGGAAGTCCTGGGTTCAAATCCCGGTTCGGGATTCTCTCTCTCCTTTCCTTGTATGAATTTTTTATAAATGGTTGCCTACCCTATAAAATTATAACTATGGCGTGTACTGAGGAAGTCAGACTCTACATCAAATTAAGGTTCAATTAGAAAGGTGGAACAGCGGACCGAAAATTGCCAGTTTAGCTGCCTCAAAACAACAACAAAAGCTTTAATACAATTCTATTTTCCAAATGTGATAGTAAATTTCTCAGGTATCCTTCAAGTTATTTAAACAATAAAAATACTGTATAATTCTGTTCCAAGAATATTTATATTAATACACGGAGATATTTAGAATATTTATGACAGATTTTTTTAAATAATGAAACTATAGTAATGTACTAAAAACAAAGTGCAAAATGCGCATATTATTAGAAATTTATTAAAAAATTATTAAATTAATAAAAAATGAAATCAAATAAAATCAAAATTTACTATCATAAGATTTATAAGTTTATATTTTCCTAAAATTTTATTGTATGAACTATTTTATTTTTTATTTTTAATATTGCTGAATACGGAAACATTAATTTAATCATAAGTCTTTTTTTAACAAACTGGAATATTTTAATTAGTCAACAAGTTGTCTTTTTTACTTTCTCTGATATCTGATGGTGACTTAATTAAATACCAAATTTCTGCCAAAGAAGACCTAATTGGTTCTTTACTCAGAATTCTAATCATTATTACTTTCAGCCAAGCATGTATTGTTTTAGTAATTATAATAATTTACTTACTTTAATGTCATTCAATTTGTCAAAAATTATTCCTATAACCACAATTGTATTTATCTTCTTCATTGATGTATTAAGTTAGTTTAAAAAAAAGAACTGGATGGCGATATTTTATCTCTTTTAGAAAAAAAAATTGAAAGCGTTTTAGTGCGTCAATCGAATTCTAAGAATATGATTCCTAAAGTACATTTTAATGAGAAAAATATGTTGAGCGAAAAAAAAAAGTTCCTAGAAAGTAATGAAAACTGCGCTCACACAAATTTTCTTTATAGCAAAATAATTTAAATAAAATTGGTTTTTATAGTGTTTTCTATCTTCTATGTTATTATATTATACTTATACTAAAATATGTATGTACATTGCTATAAATGTTATTATACCAATTTTAAAATGATAACTATTTTATTTTAATCCTTTTTTCGTATACTTTAGTTTCATTTGAAAAAAGATAAACTTGTCTTGAAATCATACAACTGATATCATTTTTGAAAGTTTTATATATATATATATATAATTTCATTATTAAATGTATCAAATTATATATCAGCTTCATTTGCATCACACATATCAATCAAGATTGTGAAATTATCATTCATTACAATTCAGAAAATCAAATCCATGATGGATTCCAACATATCAGTTATTTTAAGTCTTATTTGTGTTCTCATAAAGTCAAGAGAAACTTGAAATGGATTAAGGTAATAATCATTATTAGACTGGAGGAGTGAAATAACCCATTTTTTTATTTTAAAACTTGTTTTTTAAATAAATGCCTATTATAAAGTTGATCGTAAAATTATTAGATTTCTGATTAAATGTTAAACTTTACAATGCTTTAAATGAATTATAATTTTAGAAATAATTACAGAAATATTTTATTTAATTTCTTCAAAATCTTTATCTTTTATTTTTCCTCTAATGTCTATTCCTTTCTTTTACTTTTGCCCATAGATTTATGTCATTAATTATTAAAACAAAATATATACATATTAATTATTTTAAAAACAAATTCAGTTTGAATTATATTTATCAAAGATTTATTTTTAATACTCGATAAAGTATATTTTATTTTTAATGAGTTTATTATTTTTAATTAAAATGAAAAAAATACCTTTTATTTGAAAAACAATTTTAATTTTAATGCATAATTTTTGGTAAAAGAAGTCCTTGCAAGTCAATTTTTGAGGCTTTATGCTTATTAAGTATTTTGAAAAAATTCAACATTCATTGTTATTTATCAATAGTTTACTATATTTTTTAAAATTTAAAATATTTTGTTTGCAGGTTACTTATTCTATAGAAAAGCAGTATCCTTTATTGCTGACAATTTTTTATAGTATCAAATATATATCATATGTTAACTATTCTTGGATTCTAGTAATAATGTTTTAAGGAGTAAAAAATATATAATTAATAGAATATATTTCAATGACTCAGGCCTGAAACATTCGATATTTGGGACAGATAGGGTAGACCTTGGCACCAGAGACGTGTCTCTAAGCAAGCAGGTGGCCTCTTTGCAGTCTTGTCAGAGCCGTTTGGCTGCATCTCTTGTGTTTACCCACAAGTGTGGAACCAGGATGTTTGCATGTGTACCATTCGTGGGTAGGAATTTACTAGTTATAATTTAATGTATCAAGATGTGTGTTATCTCAAAACTAAGTATATAATTCAATAATTTTCTATTTTAATGTATATATGATTTTAATTGTTATTTATAATGACGGAATGATTAATTTGATCGTTTTAATTTGATTATTGTCGGAATGCATAGAAAAAATATTGTGATTTCAGTTAGTTTTATGTGTTCTAAGTTATTCAATCAATTAGAAAGTAGATTTTCAAAGTTTTATTTTTTATTTCGTGTGTTAATAATTGATAGCGTAAGATATTTGAATGATAAGCAAATTAAATAAATATGAATAAAGTATTGCATTCATTTTTTGTAAAAAATGCATTAAGTTATTTAATTTCTTTAAGGAAAAACAAAACAAACTTTATATAACCACATTCATTATATAAAATATTATAGTTCTTCATAAAATTCATAAGCAATGATTTATGAGGATATATTGATCAAAAAATTTCTGCACACAAAACTTTCTAGATTATAAATCACAACGTATTACATCAATAAATGCATTATAAAGTAGATAAAAATTATAATCTTAGATTTATTAAAAGAATAATAATTCGTTAATTGGTCAAAATGTAAAAAAAAAAATAATAATAAGATGAGTTTTACAGTAAAATTCGACATTATTTTATTTATTATTTCAGATTATTTGTTTCACTTCAGACAAGTAAAACAACGAATTACATGTTTATTTAGTAATTAAGAGATCGATACATATATTCCGCCAACATGCTTTTAAGCTCTCTGTCATTGTCACTTGAACTGTTACACATTAATATTATTTGAATAAAGGTCAAAGCACTTGATGCATGCAAATTGCATCATAAGAAAATACTTTCGAATGAAAATGGTTGGTTTTGTAAGATAACCATGTAAAAAAGATCGAAATGCTGACGCTTGTAATGAGTTTCTTAAAAGACTGTACAGCCTTTTTAACATTGCGACATTAAACATCGTGACCTGATAAAATATTGTTCTAATGAATCATAAGAATAACGAAACTCTTAAAACTCAATTCTAATTTTGAAAGATCTCAAATTGCAGATTGTTCAGAATATTCTTAATCATATCTAGTATTTTTAAGTGTTTATTTAAAAAATAAATTGATATCTGCAAAATCTGGAAATTTTACGTTCAGGAGCGTCATATGAAATGCCGTGATGCATCTCTGCTCATAGTTGAAAACATAATCATAATAACCTTATAAACTGTATTGATCGTTAAGTTATGGCCCTTAAATTAAGTACCTACATACACAAATCGAAGACACTTGTAGCACCGTGAACTGTCTACATTGCCCTTATAGAACTGAATAAACTAGATACTGCATCATAGACAAGACTATTTCAAAGGAGTTATCCGTAACTGAAAAATAGTATGACATCAAGCATTTAGAAGAAACCAGATCTGTTTACATCATTAAATAGTGGAATCGGTAGTTACATTTCAACTGTATTAAAGGCCATGATCCATGCCTATATTAACGCTGCGCTTCAACTAGATAATATGCGATGGCACGTTACTTGTGTTGTTTTAATTTTACTTGATATTATAAAACTTGGACTGCCGTTCTAACCAGTGATTTGCCAATATCTCTCATAAATTCAGAAACAATAGTCATTTGTTGCCTAGTGACTGGCTGGTCAGCACATATCAATGAACATTGTAAATAAATTTCGTGTTGTACCTAGATCATGAATATACATATTTTCCAAACTTTGACTAAATTCCCAAGCTCATAAGAATTGTCATTGCTTGAAAAAGTGATTTTCAGAAATTATAATTTCTCACTTTTTAAATTTTCAGTACATTTAAATTTCTAATATATAAACAAAATTGCAGAGTTGCGTCACTTTCTGATTATATATATATATATATATATATATATATATATATATATATATATATATATATATATATATATATATATATATATATATATATATATATATATATATATATATATATATATATATATATATATATATATATATATATATATATATATGCATCAGAATATATTTATTAATTTTGGACTCACAGAGAATAAAGTTAGGTTGATGTATACTGTATCAAAATTATTATAAAATAATTTTTAGACAATTATTTTTATTAAATAATATATTAAATATTTTCAAAATATATTTCTAGACATCTTAATTATCATTCGTTAAATATTTTCAGAATTTACTAGAGAAACCTACAAAATTTAAAAACCTCATCTCTTAAAAATGATGGTCTTCGAAATATGATATCAAAAGTCTTTTTCTCCCATGAGGGGGCAGTTAAATTGAAAATGGAATATTGTAAAGTTTTGGAGTAATAATTTCAATTCTCTATATTCCCTGCAGTATTTCTCTACATTTATTTAATGATCTCCAACAAAATCCGTGTATTTGTTATCTTTAAGTACATAATTGTTAGAAAACAAAATTATAAAATTGTTTTGTAGATGTTGTATTTTAAGCATATTTATTTATAATAAACTATATGCGTTCAATATTTTAAAATTAAGAATTATTTTAAAAATTAATTTTTGACAAATCAAACTTTTCAATAGATAATTTTTTAGACCTTCCATTTAATTTCATTTTTATATGATTTTTTAATAGAAAATATTTATTTTTAAATTATTCTTTTTATATTTCAAAGTGAACAAACTCACAGATTATCAACTAAATATGTTAGTTTGGTGGAAGTCCAAATAAATATAAATTTATTTACATAGTTTAAAATTTCAAGAAAATAATTAGGCATTCAAGTCCTGCATTCAGTTGATAGAAAATTAATTTTTTCAATGAAATTTAAAAACTGATGTTTTTCCATTTTTCTTCTTTTTTAGTTTTTTTCAATGATTATTCTTCTGATTAAACTTTTGTTCATCAGATTATTTATATTAACAATTGTAAAAACTAATAAATCTTGCTTAAAAATAATTTATTCAAACGTATTAAAATATTTCAAAAATTGTTAATTTGTATGAAAATCTAAATCGATATTATGAGAAATAAAGCATCATTGTACATATATCATGAATTATTTCTGGAATTCAAATTACTTTGATAATCTGAATTCATAAATTGAATTTAAAACACTGATGATGAGTTTCATATTGGATGAAATGAATTCACTAATCAAAACAACATGTCACAAGTTGAAGATAATAAATTTTGAATTGAATGATTACAATTTGATTACAAGGGCTTACAATTTGACAAATTCGACTACTTGTAAAATTACCAACATTTCCCTTTTCAGTGATAATAATTTTTATTATAAATTTATTTTCAAAAGAGTACTAAATTTCCATATGAGTATATTAAAATAAAATTATGTTTAAAGAATGTAAAAATTAATACTAAAGAGTATTGTTGTATATATATATATATATATATATATATATATATATATATATATATATATATATATATATATATATATATATATATATATATATATATATATATATATATATATATATATATATATATATATATATATATATATATATATATATATATATATATATATATATATATATATATATATATATATATATATATATATATATATATATATATATATATATATATATGTATATATATATATTTTTGAATGTTAATGTTTCAGATGCTTATGAAAATAGGAATGAAATTTATACTTCTTAAGCAAATAAATGTGTAGGAAAGCTTTTATAGATGGTATTTATTAAAAATAGATAGTAATAATTATTCATTACTTTAAAAATGGGAGATTCTATATTTTATCAGGAATCATTGTAAAAAATGTATGCGTCTAACGTGTTTATTTTTCATGATTGGAATATAGACAATTTAAATTAATTGGTAAAAATAGTTTTAGTGTGATCAAAGTTTTTCTAAAATCAAATACAGTATAGTGCCACATGTTAAAATATTTTATAAAATGTCATTTTTATTTATTTATAACATATTTTCAAGGAAGTCAGAATTTTTGTTGCAGAAATAAATGTAGCAAATGAAATATAATTCATAACAAATTCAGTGGAACTTCTACAGGTAAGCTTACATAAATAAGGAAAATATCTCTTTAAAACGTATCAGAATCAAACAACATCACAAGTCTCTTTTCTCATGGCGAGACCAAGTATTTAGAGACATTCATTAATTTTTAAACCAACAATTTCTTGAAAATGTAACGCAAATATTATATTAACCATCTTTCACGTAGGTCAATAATTTTGAACAATGTTTTATCATACTATTCTCTGAGGAATATAAAAGTTAAAGCTCCACAAAGTATCTCCTGTAATTCCCAAATCAACTTTTTGAGGACTAATTGCTATGGAGACATAATAATCTGTACTGCAGTCCTAAAACAACTTTTATTTCTTGGAAAAGTAAAATATATTTTGCTATAAGTTATAATAATATTAACGTTATGATTTCATCACAAATGGTTTCTGGGGTACAAAGCAAAGCAAATTATTAACAAAACATTCGGAGAATAACTAAAGTTTTTGCCATTTAAAAAATATGCTTATATTACATAAAACCATTAATATTTTAATAGAAAAATAATTTAGTTTGTATTAATATTCAACATACAATTAATATTTAAATAAATAAATTAATTGTATAATTTCTTCATTGTATAATTTCTTCATTTTCCATCGTACATTTTGGCTTAGAAATATAAATTTAAAATACAGAATTTTTTTATCACTTGAATATTTTCTGATTACCATGACTGTCTTGCAAATTAATATGGGGAATAGAGTACATATATAATTTAATAAATTTTGTTTTCAACATTATTTTATTAATACGTATAGTTTGGAAGCCTTAACATATCTAAAAAAACCTTTTCTGAAAGATCACATTAATTAACACAGAATCACAACGGGATTTTTTCTGCAACATATTTTGCGATTTAATAGGATAAAAAACTGCATCCGTTTTACATTTCGAAATTTAAGATTAAAGATATTTCAAAGAAATTCCAAGACAAAGGTAAAAATTGACAAAAGCTAAAGTATTCTACTTTAAATAGATAACTTTATTGAAAAAATATCGATTAAAATTAAAAAGAAAAGCAGGTTTGAAGTGTTTAAAGATTTGTTTCATTTTTCATTAAAAATAAAAATGATATTTTAATAAAGTTAATAACAATGTTAAAATATTTATATTTTAAAATTTATTTAACATATGCTATTCAATTTAGTTAATATTTATATAAGATAGGTTTTTAAAAACTTTAATTTATTGTCACTATAAAGCTTAAAAATTCTATTTAAATATCGAATATCTAATTTGCGCTTAAAATGTTCGAAATAATTTTCGCTCATAGAGCTACAATTTGAATTGTTTCCGTTAGTGATTTTCATTTTTACAAGGTAACTAAATTGAACTGTGTTGTCAAAGATTAATCAAATTAAAATACAGTGCATATTATATAGAATACAATGTGTAAATTTTCAAGATAGAAATTGATAATTGGAAAATTTCAAACACATGATTCATTATGAGAAATTCTGCAGCAGTTATATTTAGCACTTTAAAAGAAACATATGGCACCTGGATTTCATGTGTGATGGAAACATTATAATTTGGTTGCAGATCGCTAGTGACAAATTATTCGTTAATAAAATTAAAAATGATGCATTCAGCATCATTCCCAATTGTATGTTAAACTATTCAGGGAAAATTATCCAATTAAATTAGAAGAGAAATTTTAAATGTGAATTTTTATGTGATAATTTAATTTAATTTCTCTTTGTGAAAAATCATAATAAAATCATTGTACACTTCTCTTTCATATATTCTTTATAATTGTTCCTCCTGCAATAAAGGAAAGTAGAAGTAAAAAAGGAAAAATTTAATAATTATAAATTTTTACGGATTGATTGAATATTATGATACTTTTAATCTATGATTATATTATTCAATAAAATCTAACTTTTGGATTCAATACATTCCCATAAACATTAACTATTCGAATGAGCTTAAATTAATTTGCTTTCCTAAACTTAAAATTAATCATTCAAATAAAAAAATAAATTTAAAAATATTCATAGAAACACAAACAACGTAGAAATATAAAAGTTAATGTAAAATACTGCCATTTAACGCAAATGTTTACATTGCGTTGTGACAAAAAAAGCTTGAAAATTAAAGTATGTAGATTATTCTAGGGACTAAAAAGAAATATTTTATATTTTAGAACAAATGTTTGAGTTTATTCATTGCATCTTATTAACATTGAAATATCTGAATCGTATTTTTATCTTGTGAAATACTTAGTTTTTACGTTAGTTTTCTTTCCTTCCCTGAAATCAAATGAAAGCGATTTTATTTATCAGTATTGATCCAATTTCTTATTGAAATTGAATAAATTATTTTATAGCTGTAATAATATATATATAATAATTATATAATATATATAGTAATTATAAAAAGCAATATTTGATTTATCTAAAGATATTGCTTTAGTGGTTTAAGCAAAAAATATGTCATATAAGCACTCACTTTTAATAGCTAAGGAAGAAATTACCCTTGACGATTATCGTAAAAAAATTAGAACGATCATCATTAACCAATGATTTACCAATTAAATTAAAAAGAAATTCCAGTGATAGTTGTAAACCATGATATCAAACTTTTGTTTCATTTGTCATGCAGTTAATATTAATTTACCTAAAATTCAGATACGAGTCAACTTTTGTACGGTTGTGTGTGTTGGAATTACTAAACATATTGAAAATAAATTTAAACCTAGATACCTTTAAGCATAAAATTATGTGAAAAGCCATTGATGCAATTTATGATATAGTGTTCTTGGAGATAAATTTATAATTCTAAGCTTCTATTGAAAATTCAAGCAACCCTTTATTTTATCTTACTAAAAAGAAATAATAAAACCACAAATTATGTTCTTGGAATATTTATACAAAACTAGTGACACGAATCTAATAAAAAAGCTCACATTTACCAAATCTATGGGAGCTACGATATATTAAAAGTAACTCCTAATAGGCTGATCGATACCATTAAGAGAAATAATTATATTTAAGAAAGACTGGGAGAGGTTTGTCTTGGATAAAACCAGATGGCTTATATTGATTGAGACAGCCTTGAACGATCAGAACATGTAGTGGCTAGAAAAAATAATATTTACATATCATTACATTTTATTGAATTATTATTAAAATCAAGTTCAAAAATCAATGGCCAATAAATGAGAGTTATCACTAGGTATTGCAAAATAAGTAAAATAATGCAAATAATTTTCATTGATTCCACTGACACAGAATTATATTTTATAAGAGTGTTGAACTATAATATTAGAATTGAAAGTATTTCTAAATTAATTACTGCATTTGTATGTAAAATTTGTCGTAATTGAAATTAATGAAAAATACAAAAATAGAAACATTTATTGATATTATAATAATAATTGAATCATAGTTTCAGAACTCCAAGAAACACCATCTTTTTAGTTTATAAATATACTAAAAAAGGAGCAGAAATCATGGTACTTTATTTAGTGAACCACACAGTGAATGTGCGAGCGTGGCCCGATTGTGGGTGGATCTTCGTAATTTAGAAGAAAGGATTAAGCAAAACACACACGGACATGACCTGCCACCTCCGAGGCATCATTTCACATGGAAGCTATTGATATATATATATATATATATATATATATATATATATATATATATATATATATATATATATATATATATATATATATATATACTCGAATCCAAATTTTATTTTTAAATCAATAGACATAAACATTGTAAGATTTTATCTTTTGTGGCTCATATTGCAAAAATAAACAATTATAAATTTTACTAAGCTATTCAATTGAAAATAAATGCGTCCTAGTATTTTTTTCTCTCAAATAGTAAGCGAGGGTAAAAATTGCAATATAAAATATTATATCTCATATTAATCATTACTTATCTTTCTTGACAGAAATGATTAGTTAAAGCTTCGACTGATATTTGAAAACAAATACTTAAATTCTAGGTACTTTATAGTGTCTGATTACATGTAATCTTATAAGCCTTCCAGACAGTGTTGTTAAATTGCTTTCTTTCAAAATTGACAGTTTTATTCTTATAAAGACATATGGGCACTTTATTTTATCATTTTGATAGATATAACATAGTTTGTAAATAACAACAAAATGTTTCTCTTTTAAGTGACAAATTGTATCACCGATATTTTTAAAACCCCAAATAATTTGAAGGAAAGATAATTTACTTTTAGAGTGAAAAATTAAAAGTGCAATTAGGGAATTATCTTTTATTCATTAATTTTGTTTTTTCAGAGAGATTCAATTTTATTTAGCAGTTTCGTAAAATGATTTTTGTCGTTACCTTCTTCATAATTGGTTAGACAATCCAGTTTGTGGCATTACCTGGCATTTCTCTGAAGATTTTTCCATAAAAACCTCTGAAAAAATGATAAGAAATTTACTAACAATTTTATTATTAATAAAATATTTTACCAATATCATTCATGCAGTTTCATATTATTATATAAATAACTGTTTGAAAATTGAATTTAATGTGATTAAAAATGTTCCTTTTTTGTACATTTATGTATCTAGTTATAAAAATATAGACGAAATTGCAAATAAAATGTTTTTAACGTGGATGATACTTATAAATTATTTTATTTTTTAATTGTTCTCATACCAGAGCACGTTAGTATTTTTGTTGAGTTTCATTAACTTTATACACATTTTTCTGTAAATTCGGGATACTTTAAAAAAACTCTTCATCAACTAACATATTCATATCATTATGGAATATTTGCCAACATTCATTTTAACTGATGGCTGTGAATCTTGATTAGAATATACACTTCATATGACATAATAAAATTTAATAAAAATTATATTGTTTCACATAAGAAAATACAATGTATTAGTATTTGCAAAGCAAAGCAACATTTAAATAAATACATAATGTGATAAATATAATTTCAAAACTGATCAAGATTAACTAGTTGATTAAGGATGTAGTCATTTTTGAAATAATGTGTTTCTAATTCAGAGAGAAAGATAAAAAAATATTTTATTATCATATTGAACAAAAAACAGCAGTAACTAACAGCTAATAGTAATAGCTAATAATAATAACTAGTAACTTAGTAGCTGCGCATTTTTATGTGCTCTTTGAACAAAGAAT
This sequence comes from Latrodectus hesperus, assembly GCA_037975125.1. Classification (NCBI taxonomy): domain Eukaryota; kingdom Metazoa; phylum Arthropoda; class Arachnida; order Araneae; family Theridiidae; genus Latrodectus; species Latrodectus hesperus. The sequence continues at coordinate 51,468,519 of CM075858.1, forward strand.
ACATTTTGTGAAATATTTTTATAAAATGTGAAAAGAAAATGTTTTGTGAAAGCGCTATCATTCAATCGTGCTGAGTTATTGAATGTCATTTCAAAAATTATTTTTAATCAGCTATAATGAACAAAAATCTGTATTAAATTATTTAATTTTTATTCTGAGAATTTATATTTTGTTTATAAATCATTTTTACTTAATAATAATATTATTTTTATTTTAAGTTTTTTAAGAACTACAGATTTGATATAAATCGCAATTAATCGATAACGAACATTTTGCAATAAAAAATACTTATACATAACGTAATCTAGATGTAAGTGGCAGAAGAAGATTTCAGTCATTAAGATTTCGATAACTGGGTATTAAATTATTTACAGCTATATAAGCCACTTACAGTTGCGTTAATGTTTAGTTTTATGAAAAATGGTTTACATTGATTTTAAATTTATCATTTTAACCAATTCATGGAGTAAATGAAATGCATTTGTTCAAAATCAGATTTTAAGTTAATATATGCTTTTTGATGGTCATCACAAATTAAATTTTCATTTTGCTCATTTTTATTGAGGAATTATCTGCATAAAGTCAGAAGTAGTTATAGCTCCATTTAATTTTAAGTTAACTTATCAAGATATAATAAAATTTCTAATTATTAAGCACCATCAGCCTGGAAAGTAATTAGAATATCATGTTTTTGCATGATGACGAATAATTGCCATAATATAACAATATATCTTGTCTTCATAACAAAATATTTGAAGTTAATTGATCTAGAAGTTTATCATTTCATCTCAGATATGAATAATTTCATTACACATGAGTAATTTTTAAATTCAAGTAAAAAAATATTATTTAATTTTAAATAAAATTGGAATGAAATTTTTAATATGTTAGTTACCACAAAACGTTTGATAGCATGACCAATAGACTGTCTTGAGAACAAAGAAAAGGGAATTACTGAATATTATGATAATCTGGTATAAATGCATATTCCTGACACACACACACACACACACACACACACACACACACACACACACACACACACACACACACACACACACACACACACACACACACACACACACACACACACACACACACACACACATATATATATATATATATATATATATATATATATATATATATATAACATTAAATAATGAAGTTTAAATTGAATATTTTTAAATTAACTGTAAATATTTGATCAAGTCACCATTAAAGATGAAAATTTAAATGAAAGAGATAATGTTCTGTTAAAAGATTTTTCCCATTTAAACAGGTTTAATTAAACTCAATATTCATTAATTATACCACTAGTTTTTCCGTATAAAATAAATCTATTTAAATTTTTCTTAACACTTTCAAGTTTTAATGACATGTTTTCAGGTAAAGAAAGTATTTGGCTTATTCTAAAATCTTCATGAGCAATGAAAATTACATGTTGAATTTCTGTTTTCAAAACATTTATCAATCGGATGGAGTGCTTAAGTACATAGCTGAATTCTATTGAGGGGTTCTAAGAATTACGGCAATTTGTTATTCTAAAATAGACTTTTAACCCACAAGCAGCTATGCTTTGGTCTTAGAGACTTGGTCCTTTATAAGACATAGTGTTGAAACATTCGCTTTTTTTTAAAATAATTCTAGATCTTTTCTATCAATTGTGGTAATCATGGTCAATTACTTTTTACCATTGTAATTCTTATATTTCTGAATTATCCTTTTTGAATTTTGATGTTAAGGTCTCTATGATTTAGTGCATGAACTTGTGTATCTAGGTTTTAGTTAATTTTTCTGAGTTTTATACTCAGGTGAAAATAAATTAGTCATTCAAAGTGAAAATTGAATGTGCTTAAAGCTAAGCTAGACAACAGTGAATGTCTTCATTTATCAATAAATGAAGATATAAATTAAAAGAATATTTGTAGGAAATATAAGTATCCAAAGGAATAAAGGTAAAGATTCTTGAAAAATAAAGACATAATGCTTCAAGTTTTCCATCTTGGCAAATTAATACAAATACAAAGCAAAGTAATGTTAAGAAACCGGGAAATGGAAATTCTTATTCAGAATAGAAGACATCAATATCAAGTTAGCCAATGAGAAAAATATTTAAAAATCTGGCCAAAATGAAATCATATTATGTTTGCCCACAAGTAAAAAAGACAAAACAATCATCAATATGTTGTGCCAAATGGTATAAAAATATCGGTAATAAATACAAAAACACCACATATATTTACAAGATGTGAATACACTATAAGAATTTTTAATAATTATTTATTTTTAATGTGTGCACATCTGTTTTTTTAAAGAAAATTAATTTAGTGTGGTAAAACTAACTTTTTAGTATTATTTAACAAAATTTACAAAAGAGATCACATAGAACAAGAGATAAGTAAATATTTACCATCCACTTAGAAAGAAATGCTTTATGGATAGAACCGAAAAAAATGTCCGTCTGTATTCTGTAATGAATGGGCAGTACTGTGACTTTCTTACATAGATCCAGTTGTCCATTCAGTTTCTTTTACTAATCAGTAATAAGCTATCAGTTTGCCTGCTTAAATGTTTTTAAGTCATAACATCTGATGATCTTCTGACAATTACACTTAGCTGAACTATATTGAAAATTGAAGCAGTATTCATCAGAATGCTTTAAAAACCTTTGGATTTAATTTTGACTCCATTCGCATTATCAAAATAATCTTTTCTATTTTTGTTTTCAAAATTTTGGAATATTTTTTTTTCTTTGATTTGGTACTAATTTCCCAATTTTTATACTTTTAATGTTATTTTGTTTAATTTTCTTTTTTTTAATTTAGATAAATCCACATTTTTTTAATAAGAGTAATTGAGGCATTATTATTTATTCCAGACAGTGATCTTTGCAAATAAAATTAATGGTAAGAGAAATTATTTCTAACATAAGAAAATATGTAAAAAATATATATAAGCAAGTAGATAGAATAAGACTAGTCAATAGTGCTTTATAATAGACAAATAGATGGAACTGTATAAAGGGGAAAATGGAGCATATGTATTTCCTAGAAATTAGAGTTTATTATTGTAAAATATAATTTATATTGGAACAGAATGTTGGACAGGTAAAAATCAATTTGCTTAATATTAATACCTCTAAGTATTTCAATTTAATAAAAATTTACTTTAAAATGAGTGTTTGAGAAACTCAAAAACCACATTGTTAGAGGGAATGGTTTAAATCATTAAATAAATGTTTTTCTAATTAAAATAAATCTAATGTAACTTATATAGCATTTAAAGTAGCTTATATTTACATTGAAATATGTTAATTTAATTTATTATATTAATATATGTAATGGGACTTATTAAAATAAACTTGAAATATATTTCTTTTCTCTTTTTTATGAAAAATAATTTGATTAATTCTTTAATCTTGAACTTAAACCTTTAAAATATAATTTATATAAGTTTTAAAAAGCCAGATATTTTTTAGTAAAGCAATATGCATATATATCTAAAAATTCAAACTACGTTATTTTGCATGATAAAATACATGAAACACAAGGACAAATAACTTGTTAGTTACATATATTGATATATTTATCATTCTTTATTAAAATGCCTTTATAAAAACTATTAATGTATAATTCATTAAATATTGACATATAATTTTATTTTCTTCGTTCTTAAATAATTTTTATTTCCATTTATTTTTCCTCATCTAAAAATTATCACCAATTAAATTTGGAATAAAATCAGAAATAATAGTTAAGAAAATAATCATTATCATGCTGGTTCACTGTTGATTGATTACTATTTGTGTGAGTGTGTTTGCGTGCATACGTGTGTGCGTGTGAATACTAATACGCGAGAGAAAAATCAAGCATTTCAACTATATATAAGTAGAATCACGCGAACAAACACTCATACTACTTTAGTTTTAAACTCCTCAATTTTATGTATGCAACTTTACAAACACTTGGAGATTTTGGAATCTTCAAAGATTCTAAAGAACAACAATAGATACGGAAGATAATATGATAAGAGTCATAAGAAATAGTATACTAATACCTCTAACATTATATATTTAACTGCTAGACATAGTATATTAAATTAAAAATATTTAAGATAAAAATAGCAAAGGAAATGTAATTTCTGATAAAATTTTAGGAGTTAATTCAACATCATCTTCAAAAATTTCAGTTTTTGATCCACTTGTGGCACCTATATATTACAAAATGTGAGTTTGTTTTATAATTTTGGTAATAATGTGAAATTCATAAGTGCTTTTGAGTAAATTTTGACATGTTAAGCTTTAAACTGCAGATGTATTAGAACAAATATCAATAAATAAATATGTTAATTATCATTTAAGATCACGAGTATTATCTTGGAATAATTTAATGTGGTGTTTTTCCTCTATACCTCAAATCTTTTATTATTAACACATTTTACGAATTAATAAGATTTAAAAAGCACGCAATGATATCTTAAATATTCGACACACTTTAACCATATGTCGTTTTATCCATAGTAAAAAATGAAGCTTTCTCTTGAAATAAAATTTATTTGAAATAGAGAGAAGCTTTTCTATGATTTTAAATTGCAGTATTTATATCATTTAAAGATTTAGTGCATAATTTCTTTCTTTATATATTAAGATTTTCATTAAAGATAAAAAGGAAATATAAAAGATAAATATGTTGAAGAAACTTTACATTCATGCATCTTGTGCTTTTGTAAAGTAATTATAAACTTCTGAAAATATAAGATCATAAAGCAATTTCATTATGTTTTTAACATATTTTCATTTTAACTCTTTGATATTTATATTTGATATCGTTACAGAATTGCATATGAAAATAAATAATTCATTTTCAGTTTGAAAAAAGATAATACTAGGGTAGATACAATATTAAAAAATTATAAAATTTCACTTTGTTAGGTACACTAGTTTTTCTATTATAAATATAAGTCTAGTAAAACAACTATTTTATTAGAATGTATTTGTTTACTTTGTACTACATAAAACAATTGAAGCAAGATTTCTAATAAATGTACTAAGGGCTTACAACAAAAAATAATTTTTTAGTATTTTATGTCATTATCGTTCTGATATCAGGACCTAATCACTGAATATTTAAAATCAATTCAGACAATAGAAGATTTTTGTCGGTTTTTTATAGCACGTATTTTGTCTTTTGTGATGATTTAAATATCTTAGTTGGATTTAAGATAAATTCAAACTTGGAAATTTTTGTTGTGTGAATTTTATTAATTAATTTAAGTGCTCTTTACGTAGATAATTTTTCAGTTTTGTTTATTATAATTTCTAAATCTCGAATGAGGTTGTATGGGATTCATTATTTCTAAAAATTATAATTGCAATGTGAAATGATGACAAAAATTAGAAAACCTGACATGGTAATAACCAACAAGATATCTTTTGTTCCTGATTAAGAACAGCAACAGCAAAGAAAAACAACATTGAAGAAAATACACAGAATACAACTAATAAATCTGTAACATATTCTAATATATTACTTGCTTCTTCAAGTAACGCTCAGCGAGGATAATCTCTTTCACAGAAAAAGACAGCATAAAACATGCGTGAAGTTCATCACCTCTCCAGAGCTGAACAGAGGTCGTAACAGAGTAGGAACAATTATGAATCTATGGAGATGATTTCAAATGCAATCACGTCCGGTGACCAGCAGGAATTTATCAGTTGTTCTATGGCTTACGCAAACTCCGCACAGGACTCTTCCAAGACTTATGAGAAACTCAAAGATAGAGTTTTTTAAAGCTCATTAATATTTTAATAGAATGGCAGGACATAACATGAGAAATATTCTACGTGATTAAAACAGTCTTTGTAAAGCAAATCGACTCTCTTATTACCTGTGGGGGAAGAATTTTTTTATTGTTAACATATTTAAATCATTAAAGGTGTTTACTATTACATTTAAATCAAATATATCATTTGTTTTCCTTTTTATAGTTTATTTCTTTTCAAATTTTATCTCAGACATGGAAAATTAGCTGTCAGGTATCACAGTATCATCCATTAAATGATAAGCAAAGGAAATATATTTTTAACAAAAAATAAATCATTCATGGTAGGATAATCAATGATTACATCAATGATAATAGATGCACAAGAAATTTTATTTTTTATTAATTCAGTCGTTGATTGTTAATTTTCATATTGCGAAATTCAGGTTCTGTCAGATTAGAGCAATTTGAAAAAAAACAATATTTGGGTTCTGCAAATTTAAACAGATTTTACAGATGTTCATTACATGTAGCTTTTAAAAAGAATGATGAAATATTTTATAAAATAGAAGAAAAAGCACTTTATAAACAATTATATAAACACATACCATGAATTTCACTTAAATGTGTTATGTGTTAGAAATGAAATTAATTCAAACAAGAGTTCTTATGTTATTTTCCGATTTTATATCATAGTGTAAGATAGAAAAATAATTGTATTATTTCGTCAATAATTTTGCATGATTTGTAGTCTTAACTTTTGTAAACAAACACATTTAATTTTATCTAAAATTTTAATTTTTGAAACTTCACGAGGAATATTTTATCAAGAACACATTTAATAAAAAAACTTCTTGACCAGGACTGTTACCTGAGTATAAAGATCAATTATTGTTTTTCAATTTCAATATATTTTTGAAATTTACTTTTTCATTTGTAATAATAAGAATTATAGTTTTTGACTGCGTTGAAGACTGTAATGTAGTCAGTTTTTTCAATTATTTTTGAACGATTTTTCTTTGAGAAGTTCAATAATGAAAAGTACAGGGAAATCCAATTCGCATCTCACATTCCTATTTAATGAATAGCTGGAAATAGAGAAAATATCTTAATTAAATTCTACATGAAGAATGCTTGCTGGTTCTAATTTTCCATTTCATTATCTTTTCTGGAATTTGTTGGTAAAAGAATAAAAATTTCTATGTTAAGGTTAGAAATTTAAAATAAATTCTATGAATATGTCAACCTGAATTGATAAATAAAATTAACAAACTCTCAAAAAAGTACTTTTGAATAATAAAGTACCTTCAAATTTAAAATCCATTGCTATAATTTACTTAGATTTTTTGAATGACCAGTAAAGTAATTAATGTCACTTTATTATGAAAATTATTATAATTTAAAGATGTAATAATAATTTTATAATTTATAGGTTAATTTATTTATAATAATAATAAATATAAAATTAATATTTAAATTTATTACTTTTAAAATAATTGCTATGATGTTTCAAGAAGTTTTTTCTGGTTACTGTATGAACAATTAATTTATTTTAAAGATAAATGCAAATTTCTCAATCCTCGTTTAATATCAAATGTCATACAGGAATACCAATAAAATTTAGGTAATTTCATAACACATTATTAAAGAAATAAAAGTGTAATAGAGGTTATAATTTTATCACCCATTTCATTAATCTTACATATCAATTGCGACTTAAGTATTTATGACAATTTACATGGTATTTATATTTCATTTATATATAAAAGTACAATATTTTATTTAAAAATACTAAACAATTATTTAAAAAATCAATTATTTTTTATTATGAGATATATATATTAATTAAATATAAATATAATAAAATATATGGATATATATATATATGTATATACTACTATATCACTATATATATATATATGTATATATATATATATATATATATATATATATACATATATGATCATGTATGATATATATATATATATATGTAATATTATCCTATGCAACATTATATCATGACGTAGTATAAGTATCAGTACATACTATATATATATATATATATATATATATATATATAATATATATATATATATATATATATATATATATATATATATATATATATATATATATATATATATATATATATATATATATATATATATATATATATATAATATATATATATATATATATATATATATATATATATATATATATATATATATATATATATATATATATATATATATATAAATTTCTACAAGAGTACTATATCATATTAAAGCAGATCCAATAAAAACTAAAAATTTTAAAATCACAAATGTGATTTTTCTATTTTAAATTCCATAAATCTGTAGAATTTGTTGAGGATTTTTAGATTACATTTATTAATTTATGTACCAGCTTATTTCATCTAGCGTCACTTCTTAACAACAAACGCAATACGATTTATTCATTTAGAAGTAAAGATAAGCATGAAGGTCTGATTAACTAATTAAATGTAGATATATTTACTAATAGATTTAATTTCAAAACGTAAATTTAGAATTAAACTTAATCATTTGCTTAAGAAATATAAGCGTGTCAGATATCAAATATCTTATATGAAGTTCACAAAATTTTACGTAGATTTTTCTTAAAAAATAACTAATGACGGTTCAATAATTTTTGAAACAAATTAATTCATAATTACTATAAACCAATGCTGTGTTGCAAGTATTTTATCTGATTCAATATTATGAATAATTTTACTTATATCAGAAATTTAGTATTGCAGAATGATCTTCAAAAGACTTTAAGGTCAAGGAAATAAAGAGCATTTAATTTTTTATTTAACAATATTTTAAGTAAGAATATACCTATAAACTAAAAAGGTTTAAATTTAAATATAAAGATACTTTAAAAGACAATTATGTATACATAATTGAGACTATTATTTCTCATTATAATATTGTGAAATATAAACTAATTTATTTAGGTCCATGTTTTATCATTGTCATTATATTTATTTGTATAATTATAATTAGATTACAAGGAAAACGTAATTTAAATTATATGCAATAAATATTACATATAATTTACAACAGTATATGCAATAAAATAAGGCAATACTAAAAATTATATTTGTAATATGTTATAAATTACTTATTCTATCCAATACAATACGGTTAGCTACATGTTTTCATTCGCATACCTACTGAATTTCCATTTCTTATATTCTATCATGACAAAATAATTTAAGACTGTAACAAAAGAAAAATGATGTGAATGTAGAGCTTTTTTGTATTTCTAATTATATATTTAACTCATCTGACAGTAACATTCAGTTCAATATAGGAAAGAGCCAAAGTTATCTAATTAATGTGAATGCTCTAATTTGAAATTGTGGATAACTAATGAAGATACACACTTTTAATTAGAAAATTAAGCTATTTTCTTCCTAAGTTTAAGATGTATCACACTGTTTGAATTTGTTTGTATCACTCTGAAAGCGGGGAAATTTTCCAATTACACAGATAAAAGTTGAAAATTAAAACTTAATTACTTTGAACTGAATTAATGCTGTGATGTATCTCAATGACCTATTTTTCTCTATACAGACTATGTGCGACAAGACCTGTGAGAAAATATTAAATTTATTAGAATGTAATAGCTTATATTAATACATAGTAAACCAATTTTATATTAATAAAGTATTTATATTAATGATATGTTATTTCTTAATAATTAGACAATCACTTTTAGTAAATCAGTAAACTTAAAAAAATTCAAATTTAATATATTTTAAAATATTTTTTTAAATATAATGACGAAATCATGAATTAAAAATGATGTTTAAAATCTTAAATTTTTATGACTTTTAAAATAATTAAATATTTACACAACACAGCAAAATATCTTATAAATTAGCACATAAATGTAATTTAAAATGATACATTGTTTGATGAGTGAAATATTGATTTCCCTTGTTTCTTCGATTCACATGAAAACTATGTGTTTTAATTCTGTGACTATTTTTGATGTTGATCCTCGGTTGCATTGCGAGCAATCATTTGTAGCAGAAAATTTAATTTTAACTGCATCCAAATTGTAAATTATATATACGACTTATTCAGATAGCATCTAAAGTTTGTATTGAGAAAAAAATTCTATTTATATACAGTTGTGGCCAAAATTTTGGACACTTTTGGAAATTTTTTCTGTTTTTGTACTTTGTATGCTAATAGAAAATGTTACGTTTCACAACATGCAAACTTATATATATATCATTTTAAAGAAAATTTATTACTGAATTCAATACACAACACAAAATTCAATTATCTGCAATACTAAAAAAGTTAAACGATAATAGTTATCAATATACATTAGATAAAGATGATTGCAGTGAGTTATCAGTACAGTAGAGTACCCTTTATTTTTGATTACAGCTTCACATCGACGTTTCATTGAGCTGACAAGACTTTTAAGCTCTTCTTTCGTTATTACATGATGCCAGGAAACAATTATAGCCTCTATTAGTTCCCTTTTATTTAATGAGCACCTCATTCGGACAAGAGTTTTCAAACGGTGCCACAAATTTTTGATAGGATTGAGGTCAGGACTGTTTCCTGGCCATGACAACAATTTAATGTTCTTTGTACGAAACTACTCTTTCGATATTTTCACATGTGGTAAAATTATACTGCAAAGGGGTTTAAATATCAATGATATCTTTAATGACATAATAAAATTATCTTACAAATTTGTTTTGTAAGAAATTTATATTCACATGCATATTATTATGAGTGAGTTACTTAGTGATTTTCATCATAGCGATTCAGTCATAAGAACATTTTAACCTTTAATATGAAATGTAAAAGATTCTAAAAATTATTTATCGTGTTGACAATTATAAATGTTTGCTACTCTTGGAAATTCAATACATTACTCATTGCTTATATTCAATTGACTTTCATTATGGCATTTATGTTTAGATAGTAAACATCAACAGTTATTTCATTATCAGGTACCTAAAGAACATAAAGAAACGTATATTTTAGCCCTCTCTATCAATAAGTGAGAATATATTACAAATGAAAAGTAATTGGCACTCTTCTCTTAGCATTTTTTATATGATTAACAGCAACAAAAAACGCAAATTGTAGTACGTCAAAATGTCATTTCTGTAACACGTATTTAATGAAAAATACCATGCATATTTAAAGAATGCATAAAGCTGGTATTGAAGATCACTATTATGTAATGTTTTCAATGAGTATACTGTAATTTAAGAACTAATAAACTTGCTTACAGGTTATCAATCAGTATTAGAATTATATTAAAAGAGTGTACTAAAATATAAGAAAATAAGATGCGTATGAAAACAATCTCATAATAATATTAAAAAATAGTAGATTTTCGAAAATTTATGTTTACCTTTAAATATTGATATGTTGGTACATTAAATACATGGTACCAACTGAAATCTTATTACTATACCATTTAATACAAATTGTATTAATTTTAAGTTCCACATAATGAAACATTTTCTCAAAAAACTTAACAAAAATTCCTTCACATTAAAAGTAAAAGTAAAGACCGAAAAATTTAAAGTTTTATCAGGTTAGTTTTTAACCCATAAAATATACATAGATTACCAATAAAATGCATAGATTACCATTAGAAGTATCACCATTTTCTCTAAACCCCTAAGTAAAGGAAGAATGAGAGAGACAGATTTTCAAGTTTTGAAAAATCTCTATTCATATTCACATACATAAATTTAAAATCAATATGTAAGAAATATTTTTTTAAAGAAATAACAGGTCGACGTTTTATTTAAACTCTTACTTAAATAATTTTGGAGATTTGTAAATCTCAATGGAAATACTTTGTTTGAATTGGAATATAAGCCATTTTATAAAAATCATGCATATAATAAAACTTTATTACTGCAAATGAAAACACATAATTATGATAATGTGTTCAGACTACCGAAACAACTTTGAAGTATATAATTACTTGTAGTTAAATTTTTGTTATGTATTCCAACACTAAAATGTCATATTTGCATATGCAAGCACAAATAAAATTTTAGGGAACGATAATTTATACATGAAATATAGTTCATTGAGATTAAAAGCATATTACATAGATTAATAGCATATTGCATTGATAAGAATTTAAAAACATATTACATAGATTTAACTCCAATAAAATGCTCATGTATGTTTCTCATCTAGTTTAAATATCGTGAGCTTTATAATTTTCAATTATAACTGAGAAACTGTTTTAGTAGACAACAGAAAAATATTTCAAAATTCAGTTATTCTATGGAAATGTCTCGGTAGGTAAACATTTAAATAATTGTCAAGCATTTATTATTCTTCGTCTTTGTGTAATGAATTTCATAATATAATTTTCGGAACCATGAAAATTTGAAATATTTAAATCCTAGATGAATTATCTAATTCACATATATAAAATATTAATGGAATGGAAGTAAATTTATTGACACATTAATTTCACAACATATTTAAAATGCAATAAGCAGTAGGGATCAAGGAAAGCGCAACGTTTTAGTTTTATAAGAACATAACGACGTATATAAATTTTGTTCAAGTTGTGTATCAATAGATGGAAAAAATTTATCTATAAGGATGAACAACTGAATGAATATTCATTGATTACAAATGCAAAATTATCAGGTTTTATTTGTTAAGATACAGGATAAATTTTAGCAGGAATAAAGAAAACACCTAAAAGTAAACACACAAGCATGAATTTCTCAACAAATTCTATAATATTGAATAGAATTGTAACTAAATGTAAAAGAAAGTTGATATTATTTATATTAATTGAATGTTTGAGAGATGCCCAATATAATTTTTCAAACGTCATTCAAAAAACAAATATTCCAAATTTAAATACTTCAGCAATGAAAACATTAATTACAAGCCTTTCTATATAACATTGATTTTTTTTTTGAAAAAATTGAAATCATTGTCATTACGAATTTTAATGAAATGGTTGATGTGTAAAAAATGAAATGAACACCCTAAATTTCAAGTAAACTGCAATTACTTTGATTAGTAACACTTTAAATATTTTTACATTATATAAATTTACATTTATTAAAAAGAATGGGTTTCATAATATGATATATATTGTGAAAAAAATTATCAGTTTTTATACATAATTTAAAACACAAAATATAAATTATCTGCCAATATATGCGTATGAATTAGAAAAAAAATGCGAATATTTTCTGACTAGCGAGTGATCATGATAAACATTTCATGAGAAATTGTAGTTTAGAAACACTTTAATTAAATAACAATTTAGTACAAGAAAATATCTTAAAATTATGTTTATAATATAATTAATTGCATTAATTATTTTTTCAGTTTTGTGTGTGAATAATATTTTATTAAAATTTAATAACATTGCATCTCATTTATACCATGGTTCTTAGTTTAATACCCAGTTATATGTTGTATAATGAAATATTTTATGCCGCTTTTCACAAAAAACGCTTAAATTAAATAAAAAGTGAAAAATTTTAAATATTAAAATAAGTGTTGCAAAAGAATTACGAGTGGATTGTAAACTTTATGAAATATTAATTAAAGTGTTCAAAATTCAGGTATTTCAGCAAAAAATAATAACAAAAATAATAATTAAATCATTAAAATTGGAAATAAACCCCAGAAATTATTATTAAATAAATTTAAGAATTAATATCAAAATATTGAATGAATTTAGTTTATCAGAATATTAAATTTATAAATTTTACATAAAATTTAAACATTTTTAATTCAATCGTTTGAAAAACTTAAATCTGAAAGCTATTTAGCCGCGTAAAGATACATTTTATTTACAAAATTTACCTTTTTTTTTATTTTTTTATTTGGGAAAACAAAAATATCTCCCTATGCACCAAGGAATACCACACAGGGCCCGGAGGTACAACAAATGTACTACAAAACAAATCCAAATAATTCATGAGATGAAAAAAATAATAATATAAGAAGGCAGAAAGAAAAAAAAAGAGATATAAAAATGAAAAATGAATTAGATAACAGCATGGATAAATTTTACAAAAAATTCAAAATTCTCTTTCTTAACTAGGTCCACCATAATCGAGGGCCATCTATTATTTAAGTCTTTACAAAGCTCGATGCTAAATATTTTTCATATTAATGGTTCCTGATATCAAATATTTTAAAATCATATATTTGGAAACTATTTAGCAATAAAATATATTTTAGCATTACAATGCTTATCCAAAAAACATCATAAACTACACAAAGGAAACTTTGACAATATGTAATATTAACTTTTTTGTAAAATACTCTGTCATTGCGATGTTTCAAATAGAATGTTACAGATGCTTGTCCAGAAGCATTAGGATACATGCATTGCTCAGCTCAACCCGTTGGAGAAAAAAGTGTTGTAAAACTGTTGAAAACTTTTTTCGTGACAGAGCTACGTATAGAGAGAATAATAGTAATTAAAAGAACCCTAACGCAATACAAGCTATATTATTTTTGCAAGAGATTGGCGCAATTTTTTTTAAATTCATGAACTACATTATAAAATATAAGAAACAAAACATATCAAATTGGAAACGTAATTAATTTTAAATAACCTGTTATAAAATTGGTTTTAATTGGAAAGTAAAATTTTATAAATATATTAAGTATAGCACTTATTGGAATTAAAAGTATTGAAATAAAGTCATAATTGAAATGAAAAAAAGAATGTAGTTAGCTTAACGTTATCAATGTTGTAATTTTACTATACTGTGAAAAAACAATGCATTTTTTATTTAAAGGTAAACGAAGTTACGAAACTCTAAGTACCATTAAAAAATTATTTTATACACTATATGTAATACATAAAACAAATTTAAGGTAAAATTACCTTAAAAACATCAATTTTATAATTTTAATTGGACATTTTTTTAAAATAGGAAGGCATTGTTTCACACCATTTTAACTTAAGAATAAAAAAGGGTGCTCTGGTTAATTTATGAATTTGCGATTAGGCTGATAAATCTAATGATAAAAATTTCAAAGTATGCATTGTCATGATTTTAATTAAAATTTCTATGGAAATGAGAATTTTGAATGAGTTACTGGCATTTAATAATGAAATAAAAATGCATTTTTTTATTTTTCCTTAATTAGAAATTAATTATTTATGGAAAGCTTACTTTTAATAAAGACATAAGATTAAACTAGCCATTTTTATAATACTTTAAAATCTTCGAATTTTGTGCATATAATATTTTATATTATTATTTTATTTTCTTCAATACCTCAAGAAAGTAATATGCTTATATAATGTTGTTATCAAGTGACTTTATAACAAAGAAACAAAAATGTACATGCTAATTGAAATTAAATGATAATTTTTCGCAATTTAGCCACATGTTTGAAAAATTATGAAATTTTTTACTGATCTAAATATTAGGTCTCAAGACATCACAGAAACTAATTTTAACCTAATTAATATCTTTTCGTGAAGACTTATTTGTATCTTAGGAATCAGAAAGTAAATTTTCACATTTATATAATAAATGTAATTTGAAAAATTTTTAAAAAAACTTTCTTTTGCAAATAAATTTTAATGAAATATTAATTATAGTTACTCATGGAATATTAATTAAATTAATATTTAGAAAAATGTCTTAGTTTTAATGCGGATTTATTTTATATCTTAGTAAAATCAATTATAAAACTACTGGTATTAGATCAAAATTTCAGTAGCTGAAAATAATTTTTAACTCTTCAGAATGGAAAACGAATTATAATTTAGCTAGTTTATATTATATATAATAGCTTCCTAACGTAAAATAAATAAAAAATACTTTAGAATTTACTTTATTTGATTTTAAATTTGGTTTATCTAATTTCTTAAATAAATGTGTTAAAAATCAAATTTTATCATCTGCTTATTTGTTGCCTAATATATCAAAGTATATAAACACCTAAAACAATAATTTTGAATTTGTCATAATTCTGAACAAACAACCTGAAGTATTGTTTGAACTACTCATATTACTATGAGTGATTAGTATCCTTAAAATGTTAAGTAATGATATTTAAAAAATCATCACAGCCAATTAATTTTGATAGATTCTCCTTACCTACAGTTGTTCGAATTATTCTGAAAACAACATTTATACCTAAAAATGCCTTCAATTCATCATTTCAAGCAATTTCGCAACAAACTGAGTTTATTACTTGGCCACATAATTTTTTGAAAGAAAATACCGAACTGTCACGATATTTTCCTAACGTATAATGCTGATTACAATAGAAAAGGACGTGAATAAAATGGAAATATGATCATATGTATATAATATATTATACTACATTCAATGTTTGTTTGTAGCTGCTCAAATACAACAGAATATTTAACAGAATTAATTTATATTAGCTAAAAAAAGTGAAATTGAAACGATCATTTCTGTACTATATATTTATTTAGAGTATGTCACGTTTTGCTAAAAGATCAAATGTAGAACAAATTGGTTTGTTATTTTTTTAAAAAAATATGATTTAAAACATTTTAAAACTGAAAATTCAGCTTACTATCTTAAAATCCTAACAAAGTGAAAAATATAAATGAGATCTTACGAGTTTTAACAAATCCTTTTCTATAAATTGATACATCCGAATTCATATTGTGCGTAAGTTTAATATATTTTCAAAATATTCCCACAAGTAATTTCAATTATAACTGAAGTTTGAAAGATTCCAGCTTAAATGAGTTTCATTTTTTGACAAGAATTTTAATAAAAATCTCGCTTGGAAAGTGTGTATATTCAAAATATATACACTTGTAAAGCTTTATAAAATTAGTGGTTTAGTTTTTGAAAATTTTTTTACAAATCAAATTTCTCATTTGCAGAAAGCATATTATTTATTCTCTTAATTAAATCCTGTCTTATGTTACTGCGTGATATTAGAACAGAATTTAATAAAGCTTCTTGCATGATTTGTAATTTTAAAACATAAAACATATGATTATATAGGTGTTTTCTTAACAAAATGAAATTAAATAATTCTATAAGAGGTGATTAAAATAGTTTTTGTCAAAATTACAAAGCGATTAAATGTAACAAATATGTTAAACATTTTAAAGAAAATATGAATTACTTTGTTTTGTAGGTATGACATTCAGTGCTTCAAATATTAAATCATTCATGGTATTTAATGTTTACTAGCCTAAAAGTACTGTAGAAATATATCAAAGAAACTAGTTTAGAAACAGCTTTGTTCATTAAAATTTAGATTACTAGCAGAAAATTTCATGGACGGTATTCTTAATAACCAATTTTGAATACCAAATAAAAACTGAATGGTTCTAAAATATTTTTAGATAAATGATGTGAAGCCCAATTCCAGCTCTCAAGCACAGATCAGAGGTTTTATCCTGTGTAATTTGAACACAGCCTTCCCTCGATAAATTAAGTACCAAGCATGCTTGGGAATTAAACACTGGGGGTTTGTGATTGGCTAACCAGCTCACCAGAAAATATGTTTTGAAACCCAAGGTTTTTGGTCAGGAAAACAGACATGTGCTGTCATGCCACAGCTTTAGCTTAGATAACTGATTTAGAATCAATAATAGGAAGCCTAATTTTAAGGAGAAATTATTACTGTAAGAATGAATCCAAACTTAGTTATTTACCTCTTAAGCAAATTTTATGAATTTTCCTTCAAATTTAATAAGTATGTTAACGTCATAGCTATTGTACATCATTTTAAACGATGAAGATCTCAGTTCTACTTTATAATAATTATAATAATACTCTAGTTCTTATGTAAGCACGATCAATTAGTCATTTTTTAACTTTTAGTTTAGCTATACTAAAAGTAAGAAATATCTATCTATGTATCATGCATTCGTCTATTAATTTACATATTTTCTATAATGTTGAAATAATACATTTTTATAAATATAATACTTGTAGATATTTTTATTGTTAAAGTCTTGTATTATTTGGTTCAATAACATTTATAGAACTGAATGTCAATGCTTTATATTTGAAGGCAAAGAGAAAACATCCTTAATTTTTTTTTATAATTTGTATTCTGATTTAAATATTATAATAGTATCTTAAAATTGGTAACATAGATGAATCATCATTTAAATGATTTATAGAAATTAATGAAATGTATTATTTAAGGTTCATACAAATATAAATTTTACTTTGATATCTGTCTAATACTATTTTTAAACAAGTAATAATTATATGGATTCAAGTTTAAAATTGAAATTAATTAAAATTGATTTTTGAGTTAAATCGTAAGAAATTTTTCTCGCTTTTTTAGGATTTTAATATGGGGAATGCAAAATAATATTCAGTAATTAATATATTTCTTTCCTTTTTTAAATAATGCATACTAATCAAACAAGAAACTATTTGTTTCAGCAATTTACGTGCACTATTTATATATTCCAGCTCATTTTTCCTTTGACGTTTCTTCTTCTATATTCGAAAAAATATAAAATTATAATATTAAATCAAATCAGTAAAAATTACAAAAATATTAAATTTCAAAATTTCTGAAGAAGAATATCGATCACTTCTAAGACAAAGTTTCATAATTCAGTTAAACAAAG
Source organism: Latrodectus hesperus (assembly GCA_037975125.1). Taxonomy (NCBI): domain Eukaryota; kingdom Metazoa; phylum Arthropoda; class Arachnida; order Araneae; family Theridiidae; genus Latrodectus; species Latrodectus hesperus. Next base: position 51,486,906 of record CM075858.1, read on the forward strand.
AAAATATATATATATATATATATATATATATATATATACACATTTTTGTGATAGAAATGCTTCGTTATATTTTTATTAAAGATTGATATCATTCCTAATTTGAAATGACAAAATAATATGTTTAGAATGGCTACTTTCAGTGCTTAATACTTATTTAATTGTCTTCAGTAAGATCAATAGTAATTGATTTCCAATACGATTCAATAAAGTATTATTTGAAAACATTAAATGAACCTTTTTACTTCAGGTGCTTATCTTCAATTATATTTTAAGAAACTTTTCTCATTAATCAAGATCGATTAATGTTCGGAAACCACACTAAGACACGTTTCAAAACCAGAAGATAATCCATTAATACTTTAAAAACTTACGTCACATGACAAAGTTATCACTTGAACTGATACTATCACACTAAATTACAGTTTGCCAATGTATGAGCAAGGCTTTTGGGGATTAAAAAGTACAATCAACCCTAAAATACTGTCAGATATTTTTTTTAGATAATAAACACGATATTACTTTAACTGTGACCCCCATATGACATGTGAGTTTTAAAATATAATTTTTCAAGTGACAGCTATTAAATGTTTTGGAAAATATTTAACCGCTAAGATTAGTTTCTTGACATATTTTCTTTTTTTACTTTATTTATTAATTCTTAGTTCTGAAAAATCATATTTAATAATGAAAGTTTTCCTTATTAAAGAATAATACATTCTTTTATCCGGTTTTTAAATAAATCTCCAAGGAAACAATAAAAATCATTTATAGCTTTTACATTAACTGTCTCATGTTATCAACTTGCAAAAATTAAATTTTACACACTTTTGTAATTGATAATTTAATGATGTTTTATATATTTACCTGCAAACTTAAATTTAATATTATAAATGTCTTTGTCAACTTTAATTTAAAGTCCTTTTAATAATTTAATAATAATATGTTTTAATAATAAATTAAATAAATTAAAATTTATTTTAAAATATCAAGTTACCAATAGTTTTATATTGATAAAAGCAGCGTAATGCATTATAATTATGAATATTTTCAATAAATATCTAAAAATTATCCAAATCTTTATATGCAAGAAGTTGTAAATAAAAGGAAATAAATGCATATCGAATTATAATGCAGTATTGTCATTATAACTCAGTTTAATTTATTTTTGCCTTTTTACGAATATACAAGGAAGGAGTATCTATGGATGATGATAAAATCAGTTGTTTATGTAGTCATTATTCTTGGTTATTATTACTGGAACAGGCTACGGCTTTGATAGAGAGAGAGAGAGAGAGAATCAAAGAGTTTTCGGAAGTGTTCTTCGAGTATAGCAGTATATATGGCTTCCACATATTCCCAAAGTGAAGCTGATGCAGTTGCAGATGTATTTTCCAGCGCCAATTGTGCAAATGTAGACAACAAATTTTCGTTTGGTAACTAGAGAGCACAAGGTAATCAAGAGCACTAGCGGGTCAATAAATCAAATTAATCTTGAGCATTGAGAGTCATATATTGTCAAGTGTTATTCTTTTGGATTACAATTGTTGGCAAGCACTGATTGTATAAGATGACAAAGGGCTTTAACATTTCAGAGATTTAGCTCAAGCTGTTCCGTGAACTGACAAAGCGCATCAAGAAAACACAAAACTGATATTCAAAAATACTAAAAAATTTAATCTTGAAGCTAGATCGGTATGGCGATGGATAGCGTAACAGTTCAGAAATCATTAAACAAGGTTTCTAATTGACGAAATTGTCTAAGTTGCAAAATGAAGACGGATTCGTCTGTCAAAACTATGCCATTTCATTTCGATATTTATTTCGATTTCTCATCAAACCACTGGTGGAAAATATAACTGTAGTTCTGAGTCAAGATTCCCATCATTAAAATATGAATGGATGACTTAAGAGCAATCCAATCAGAAGCAAATGACGTCGAAATGAATATGCAGCCACTAAATGATGGGAAGGATGTAGTTGTTTTGTTGTTGTTGCTTATCTCCAAGGGTCTGACGGAGTCGAGACAAAATCTTTAATCCGTTCAAGGGTGGGGAAGGATGACAAGGCGGGGAGAAGGGTAGATTTCGCCCCATATTATATTCATACAATTCAAGATATGCTCAGAAGAAGCTTGGTGTCCATGGCATTTAGGACAGAGGGGGAAGGTATTGTCACCCGCTACAAAAGTGAGGCATTTCAGGTGGCCAAAGGCAAGACGTGCAAAGTAAGTGCTGGATTTCCTATTACAGGAAAGAGCCAGAGAAAGTCCCCCTTAGTCCTATTAGTGGCCTAACTGTGGCAAGGGGGAGTTCCTGGGAGGAGTGGGTGAAGTAAACGCATGAAAAGATAATTGTCATAAATAAAATTGGCAATCCTTTTTTCTTTATACGGTACTTCAAGTTATCAATAATGTCACCCGTGATGCAATGCTAATGATTTGTATACCTCTTCTTCGTACTTAAATAGCATAAGTTTTGCACTATTTGTATGCTTCCTTCTAGATGTTGCATTTTGGATGTCTCTCTGTGCAGATACGTGAATGCACTTTTATATTGAGAACACATTGCAACATGTTGGAGAAGACACTTAAGCTTTATTTTATTATATTTTTTGAAAAATTTAATATTATTTTTTATAAAACTAAAACTGATTATAATTATGCTTTGATAAATTAATTTTTTCTGTTATATACAGTTCTTGGGAAGAATATTAAAATTTTTTTGCAAGAAATGTAATATTTTCAAATACCTAAATCAACATTTTCAGTTTTTCAGGCTATCTTATGAAAAAAGAGAATTTAATATAAAACATCTTTATCTAAGTTGATTTCTTTTAAAAATTAAGTATTGTGACTAATTATATTAGAGGAAAAATTCCTTTTTCCCTAATTTAGAAAGGAATAGATGTTTAGGAACATATTATCAAACATATATTTACTGTGGTGCGAAATCAATACTAATTCATAGTGTAGCGGTAAGAGATAAAAATTTATTTAGAACAATAGTAATAGAAAATTATTACGAATTATCGAGATCAAAGTACATCTTATTACACTTTACCACATTACAAATGGCTTTCAAAGCTCCATACTTACGGTATTAAAACTATCTACTCACAACGTAATGCAAAATTCAGAGATTATATTTAATACAAATTATGAGGATAGAAGAAATGAAAGAAATTAAAATCTCTCACCAAATATGGGCTCTAAAACTAAGTATTTAGAAATATTTTCAAAAAATTGTACAATATCTTTATAATTCAATAAAAAAGCGGAAAGTTCTTATCATTTCACATTAGTCATAGGTATGGTTGTATAATTCTTCGTCTCAATCCTATTATTAGATCAAGATAGTTCTTGGTTTTCATCATCTTTTGCTTATCATGGAGTGCCTTTTATTTTATAACCTTTTATTTTATATGCGAATGGTCTATTTGCTGATGACATAGTTCTATGGAATAATGAGTCTGATATTAATGCATTAGAATCCAAAATAAATATATCACTACAAAATATTCAGAATGCTGCGGATCATAAACTTTATTTCAATCCTCATAACCGCAATATTTACAACCAACAAACACTTATATAGCTAAAAACCTAATATCTTTGTCAATGGACATCCTTTATAGTGAGAGAAAAATCCCAAATAGCTTGGTTTTGGACTTGACACTGAAATTACATGCAACAAACATATCGGGTCGTTAGTAAACAACGCCATAAAGAGACTTAATATTTTAAAAATTTATCTCCGGATGTGATTGGGGCGCTGATCCCAGGACACTGAGAACTACTTACATTACAAATCTCAGACCCATTCTTGAATACGGGTACCAGATATATCAAGTCGCCTCAAATACAAATTTCCAAAAGCACGAAAGTGTGCAACTGGGTACGCTTAATTGCTGAATCTCATAAAAGCACACCTACTAATATTGTCCTTTAAAAGGCTGATTTGAAACTTCTGTGGCTTGGATGTATCCCAAATCTTACAAAACACTTCACCAAGCACTTGAGTTATAGAAATCAAAAACCGTGCCTCAAATTTTGTCTGTAGATGGCAAAATAACCCAAAACTATAAAGAAATATTCCCTTTAGTCAAGCTGAAAAATGTGATCTGTCGAAACCTTCTGTGAACTTAATTCACTAAAGTCTGTTACGTTCCTCTTAGTTTCCTTGTCGGGAGTATAATTACATGCTGAATTATTCACTCGTACCAATAAATCGTTCCATCACCCAGATTACTTGAGACCTGCTACTCTTGAAGTAATTAACACTATCCCTGCTGAGGCAGCCTAGATTTATACAGACATAGACATACGCAATGGAACACTTGATCTGTACCTTAGGTTATCAGGTATAGCTCCATCACGTAATACATCTGGTGTGACAGAATTGTCACGAAATTTGATAACAAAATTGAATTTCAGTAGGTCTCTAATATTTGAAATTAATAATTTGACAGAAATATAACATCAACAACAAAACATTTACAAAATTTTCACTATGGGAGATGACATGAGTTAAATATTGCAAATAATTGGGAAAATAGATTATCCTCACACTCCAAGTAACCTTGTTAAAAATACAAATTAATTATCTTGATGATGGTCATAGTAGTCGATATAAGTTGTTTATAACATAAATATGCAAGGAATATAATTAAGTTTCATTAGAAGAGTATAAAAATGAGCAAATAACTGGGACAGATTTTCAATAAGTACTAGTAACTCCCTCATGCTTTAATTGTGTCCTTTAATGTAACATCACAATACCAAAGGACTGCATTGTCTACACGCAGATAGTTAAGATTACATATGCATGAATGGTATCCTAGTGAACATTTAACGTTTGCTGTAGGTGATAAACTATAGAATATATAAAGTATAACAGATTACAATCTGCTGATTCACTTAAAATTTTGCAGCAGCTCAGTCTGTGCACTGTAGTTACCACGATTAAGACAATTATTGAACAAAAATATAATTACAATACAATAAATAATAAAAAGGCTTAAAAAGTGAATAAAATATATAGAAATATTTTACAGACACTCTAACATTACTAGAAGTGATAATGAACATATATTGCACTAAAATTGCTAAATAGGGTATTTCTGAAGACTCAAAGCAAACTTGAATATAGCCTCCAGTTTTATATATAGTGGTTAAATAGAGGGAAGTGTTATATCACATGACGTACCATATGAAGATTGTATTAGAAAAAGAGCAAATATATACTAATAGAGTTAAGTTTAAATATGAATGAATGGTATCTTATTGAACATTTAACATTTACTGTTGGTGATAAACAGTGGAATATTTAAAGTATTACAGATTGCAATCTGCTGATTCAGTTAATATTTTGCAGCAGCTCAGTCTGTGCACTGTAGTTTCCACGATTAATAAAATTATTGAACAAAATAAAATTTCAATACAATAAATAATATAAAAGCTTAAAAAAGTGAATAAGATACATAGCAAAATATTTTACAGACACTCTAACATTACTAGAAATAATAATGAAAATATATTGCACTAAAATTGCTAAATAGGGTATCTCTGAAGACTCAAAGCAATCTTGAATACTAACCCCCAGTTTTACATACAATGGTTAGATAGAGGAAAGTGTTAGGCGCTTTTAGGTGCCATTGTTTTGTGAAATCGCGTTCAAACACGTAATGAACAGTGGTGCCAGCCTGACCGCATGAACAAGCACTATTTGGAGCCATAACCCTTTTATTGAGATACTCTGGTGTTGGAGTATGTCCAGAAAGAAACTGTGCTTCTTAGTGGTCCTTGACTAGGAAATCAAGAGAAACAGAGAGTTTAAGGCTGTATGTCCATCTACCTTGTTCTGCCTGATTCCATTCTTGTTGCCAGGCCATTAGTAAATGTTTGCGTAATTTACTAATCAAGCATGATTAGGGCCATTTTAATTCAATTTTTTGCATGTTTGAGCCAAAGCAATGGTCCCCCACAGGATCCAAAAAGTATATGTTCCGAAGCAATGGTCCCCCACAGGATCCCTGCGGACAGCCTCTGTTATCGTTGTGTAGTACAAAACCTCCATCGTGCTTAAATAAACAATTAAACTCTTTCTATCGGTGAGAAAGTGTACCCACATCTTAAATAAATTGTTGGGACAGTTAAGCTTCGCCATTTTATCTAGCACTCCTAGCCACCAGATTGAGTCAAAAGCGCTTTTGATATCTAGGCTGATTACAACTGTGTAGTCTCCTCTGTTTTTTTCTTCAATCTTTTTAATCAAGTTTTTCAAAGCATGCTCTGTTGATTCATTAGCTCGAAATCCAAACTGTAATTCACTCGGCTTTTTATTATTTTTGAGATGGTAGCTCGTGCTTTATACCAGAAATTTTTCCAATACCTTACCTATTGCCGGCAGAAGACAGATAGGTCTGTAAGATCCAGGTTGATTTGGCTTTTTCCCATTTTTTAGAAAAAATATGATTTGGCCTTTTTTATAAGTACAGGGAAAGCAGTGTAGTTCCAAGCATCTATTAAATAGTATTTTAAAGAGTGATGGTGCAGCATAGTGTATAGCCTTGACAAGAGCATTATCTCTACCATCCGGTGCCGGAGCCTTTCCTGTTTTAAGTCTTCTAATGGCGTGAGTGACTTCTTGTGTTGTGAACCATTCGTCCTTCACAGTAATATTTAATGTTTGCGAATTTCGAATTTGTTTTTGGTGGAGTGTATCTCCTTCACTGTTATCTTCAGGAAAACAAGTCGTTATTTTGTTCGCTATAAGTCGATATTTTGTTTATAATATCTTCCGCTATGACTTATCTTTTGCGCTGTGGACCTGTACCATTATCTGTTAAGAGAGTTGGCTTGAATGTTTTGCCCATAGCAAGCTTCTGTAGTGTGCAATATACTTCCTTGTTATTGGTGCAGTATTTGCGCCAGCTACTTAACTTGGCTTCTTGGATTGAACGCTTATAAATAGCCAGTTCTTTTTTATATACTTGAAGCGCTATTCCTCTTGTTGGTTCAGGTGTTGATTTCATGCGCCTTCGCAAGGCTTTGACTTTTTGACGCATCTACCTCAATGTAGAAGTCCACCAGTTTATATTAGTTTTCGGTACAACAATTTTTATTTTTAATGCCTCATCAAGGTTTTAATAATATTGCTATTAATGTCTTCGACTATATATTTGAGTTCTTCTCTGTTTTTCGGATTCTGGATTTTTGGAATTTCCAAGAGAAGATAGCGTCTAATCCGATTTTGAACTGCAGTTTGTTTTGTATCTTCGGTTTGTTATAACAGTAATATCAGTCTTGATTGTAAAGGTGTTGTACAGGTGGTCAGAACAGGAAAGTTCATCTTCTACCTTCCAATCTTCAATTGAGATGATGTTTGCTCCTTTGTACAATGTGAGATCTGGCCAACCTTTTCCTTGATTTGTCACAAATGTAGGTGGACATCCAAAGGTATTATCAAATATTAAGTTGTTTGAAGCTATGAAATCCTGCATTTTTATACCTCTTCCATCATTACTGGTGTAACCCCAAATAATATTATGACTGTTAAAATATCCCATAATAACTGTGGGGAGATGCTTATAGGTAGCCATAAGGTTCTGGATGATGTTCATGGTGTCTTCTAAGTCTTCCAGTGCTGATGCGTAAGTGTAGTTCTAATGAGTAATGAGTAGTTGAGTAGAATAATGAGTAGTTCTAAATCTTTGAAATTAAGAATATTTGCAGCAACATCTCTTGTGGCATGAATGTTGATCCAATTCCAGTCACTGTGCTAACAGTAGAATAAAAATCAATGTTTAACGAATAATTACAATTCCATGCTTGAGGAAAAACCGGAATATTACCTTTAATAGTATGCGGCTCTTGAATTCCTATAATATCTGCATTATGTTGATCGATAAATGTAGTAAGCTAAGATGTTGCCGCTTTAGCTTTTTGTAGATTTATTTGTGTAAATTTAATAATACCTGTTCCATGGTTTTTCTTAAATGGAGTAATTTCGAGTCTTGGCTTTTGAGCTGCAGATGATTGGTGCATATGTTTCATTTTCTTCGGAGTAAACTTCTGTGTGTTAGGCATTGTATCAAAAAGGCTGCGTAGCTGATTGAGAAATTTTCTCCTCGTTTTTTAGATTCTCTGTAATTAATGCAGCATAGCGTTTTAGTTTTGCAGGCTAGTTCACTGTGATGTTCTCCACATTTTCCGCATATGCGATAGGATCTACAGTTATTGGCTATGTTCCCAAAGTCGTGGCAATTATAGCATATTCGTAGGATTTTATATTCACGAACTATTGTTTTCTGTAGCCCAAAATAAAGTGTTTTTCTTTTAATCAGAGCCTGATAAAGATCTTTGTTAGCTTCCACAACAAGGTGCTGTAAGTTGTCTTTCTTACGATGTGCTTTGATCTCCATAATTTTAATTTTATTTGGTATGTCTTCTATAGATATTTCTTTAGAAAGATGTTAAGCAATATTGTTATCATTTATTCTTTCAGGAACGTTAAGGAGTATCAGTTTTCTTGTGGCTATGGAAGGCTCCTCTGTCACAAACGAGTGCTTTGCTAACTGCTGCTTTAATGTTTCCTTTGATTCGACGTTATGGCAAGATATTTTTGTTACGAATTTACCCCATGTTATTTTATTTAGTTTAACATTGCAGTCTATCTTCTCCAGATTTGATCTTAATTCTTTTGTTGTTTTCCCTCTGCTGGCTTGACAATGAGGGATACTTTTTTATATTTTCGCAATCTTTCACTGAAGATTTAACTGTATGTGGCTTGCTCTTTCTCTAGAGTAATACTTAATGCTTTTTCGATGAGTAATTTTGTTTCTAGGCCTTCAGTTTTAATTTCTTCTAGACTTGAGTTAATCTCTTCCAGTTTGTCATTAAAATTTGAAGTATTTTCACTATTCGAAGGGGAATTTATGACTTTTTGTGACAAATATTGTTGTTTAATGGTATTAATTATTTTGTCTGCTTCATCCCTAAGAGGTAGAGGTTGGTTGTATTTGGTACCTGAATTACTCCAGATAATCTTCTTGAATTTTTTGCAGAGACCATCCGCTTTATCCTCTGAACACATAAATACATCTTGATCAATAGAAGAAGCCGTAGATCTTATTTCATCATTATCCTCGTGATGCCCTACCTTGTTGAGGAAGAAGTCGTTGACTTTTGTTAAATTGACACTTCTACTTTGCGACTTAATGTCATCATGTATACTTGAAGCTCCATTTTCTGCATCAGTTGAGCTCGTAGACGTATAAAGTTCTTCATAATTTACAACTTTGCTTCGAATAGAATATTTTTCTTTAGAGGCCATGATGTTAAAATAATGCGGTAAGTGTCCAAGTAACTGTTAATTTAGTTATCCATACATCCAGTAGTAGAATTACAACCAGTGATCAATTATAACCAGTTCTTGAGTAATCCATTGATTGAAGTCCTTCATAATTCGCTAATTAAAGTATTTAATTAGTCCTCGTGGTGCTCTCGTTGCCGGTCGGAGGTACCGGGAAGATGAGTCTAAGCCTAGCGGCAATTGTCCGCTCCTTGAGCCGGTAGGAAGGAGACGATTTTAAGCCGGTAGGCCGGAAGGAGACGATTTTGAGCCGGTAGGAAGGAGATCTGTAGGCTATGTGAAGCCTCTCCAGTGGGGACCGGTTTTCGTATGGGACTTGGAAGATTTTTTGAAGTTCGCTACACGTGCAACACTTAAAAATCGTTAATTAACCCCTTAACCGGCTATCCCGAGTTCACTCGGGCAAACATTTATGTGCGTTTTCCGGCCATCCCGAGCCCCTTGGTAGGGGCAACTGGCTTCACTGCGGTTCTTTAAATTCAACCCCCGAATTGATGGATTGCCGTGAAATCGTGGCTTGGGAACTTACTTACTAAACGGTCATGGTTGATTTAACTAATGTGAGCGGAAATCGAAAGTATTTCAAGAAAGCAACAGTTTTCGAATTACGTTTTACTTTTCTTTATTTATTCACATTTTGATATTCATAGTTGAACACTCTCTAATTATTGCGATTTATAAGCAATATACATAATATTAATTTTCATTACATTTTTTATCAAGTTTTTAAATTAATAACATTTTTAGTTTCTTTGTATAATACATATCATATATATATATATATATATATATATATATATATATATATATATATATATATATATATATATATATATATTAGAAACTGGTCAATATGAGATTAAATTAATATGTGACTTAGCGACAAGGTTAAAATACAAGGGATCTATATAATTTAAATATTCAAAAATATGAAATTTTAAAAAGTTAAAAATTTTTCTTAAAATTAGAATGGATAATATAAGTAATAAATTACGTGTTATTTTTTTAAACATTTGAATAAATTTAGTATTTTAATCAATCTTGTAATGATTTTTGTACGTATTTAATCCTTGTAATATCTCAGATTTTAACTAATTTCACAGTGAACCTCTCTAATTTTAATTTATAAATTAAATAACTTGTTTCTAGAGTTATCATTTTAAATGCTTATATATTTTTATTAATTATTGACAAAAAATCGGAAATCTTAGTTATACAAAACATGTGCTTATGTAAATTAAATATTAAAGCTTAAATCATTTTTTGTTGAATGTAAGAAAAAATAATATTATAAAATGAATTAAATTATCTCAAACTTGATTTTAAAATGTAGAACTTTAAATTTTAAAATATTAAAATAAATTTTAACATTTAACTGTATTTAAATGTTTAATAATAAAATTATTTCCATAGAAAAATAATATTTATGGCATTATTTCATGAGATACATAAACATTTATAATAAAATGTAAATTATGATTAAATATTAGTATGATCCATACCCTTACTGAAGACACTTCCAAATATTTTATTTTATACATGTAACATGAAAATATTTGCAAATGAATGTTACAATTATATTTTGAAGGTTTATTACTTATTATATTTATCTGTAAAAACAATTAAAAATATGAAAATAAATCGAGGGATATAAAACTAAGTCAAAGCTTAAATGTTAACATCATGAAATTTTTAATTCTATTTCGTAGCAACTCACTGATAAGCTTTGTTTGGAATCAAAAATTCAGATTTAAAAAATACGGTCTTAAATAAGTATAGACAATAATTAAAATCAATTAATAATTAAATAGCAAATTAACGCGTTTTTACAGCTATTTAAATCATTACAATTTAAAAAAATTCTGATTTTTAATAAAAAGAAATGGTTATGTATATATAACAAAATGTCATTTTAAAATTATGATAATATGATATTCATTGAGTTAGCTATCATAGATTTTTTATTTATTTAAGAATTTTTAATATAAAAACTGCGTAGAGGTAAATTAAATTTATTGATAATAATTTTTAAAATAATAAAATAAAATTTATAGTTATTGTAATTAAAAAACTTTAATAGAGACTTGAAGAAATTTTCAAGCAGAATATTCATAAAGTAAACTAATAGCACACGTGGGTTTCTTCAGCTGACAACGATTGATGGTCTTTTCCCATTGTAAGTGATTAGAATGTAATTATTGTGAGTTGGTCCAGGGTACAACGGAAATACGCCTCATCAAGAGTTAGAGGCTTTTGTATTCATGACAAGTACTGAACGGGGAAAAACTTGCATTGTAGTGAAAGCCAAAACTATGTTGCCACCGCGAAGCAAAAATAAAGCACTTTCTTCAATGAACCCCAGACGGTTAAGGTTATTTAATTTATAATTCACTAACAAACCAATATTTTTGAAATAAATAACCTTTTGAAGCTGAATTTGAGATCTATCCAATGATATAACTCCATAAACACAAAACCAAAGAAAACCGCCTTTTTCAATCATAGAGGAAGAGCAGCTTAAAAACATGTCCACTCCCTTCAGATCACAGTCGTCAAACCATTTATACAGACAGCAGTAAGATGGATGGTTGCACTGGGAGTGGGGCTTTTGTCAGATTAGGAAGGTTAATTTTTCTTAAGCGCTAGAATTTTGATAACTACTCAGTTTTTGCCTCTGAACTGATCACCATTGACATGGCTCTAGACTTCGTTTCTTGGCAACATTTATTGGGTGAGATCGGATACTTTGGGAAAATCTTAGCGCCATTCAATAACTAAATACTTTGAGACTGATAATAGAACAGAAAGGGATTGGAATTATTGAGAAGCTTAGGACACTCTCATCATCTTCTAGTGTACATCTTTAATCTCATGTCACATTAAACTACAATGAAATGACAGATGGATTGGCAAAAGAGGGAACTTTCATGCCACTTTCAAAGGGGGTTCCATTAATCTACATTGAGCTAGTATTCATTAAGCAAGGCCTCAATAAACATCTCTTGGAGGTATCCTCTTGGTCCCATGGGATATAATTAAATGTCCTGGTTCAAGGATTGACTTCGTACCAGGACGTGACAGGAGAGACCAAACTGGTTTGGCTCTATTGTGCACTGGACATTTAAAAATCTCTGCGATATTACAATGGCACTAAGACCTTCCAAGTTTTCTTCAAATGGCACATTGAAGAGGTCGAAGCATCTGATCAATAGTTAAGTTTAAAGGTAATTGAATGATAATTAGATAGAATCGAAATTCCTATAAAACAAGTATTTCTGAACTGTAGTTAAGACATTGTGCTTGTTTTATTATATGTGTTTCATATCACATAGTTTGTTTTACAATAAAATTGTTGATTTTACTGGAATAAAACTGCATTAAATGTTCGGAGGGAATTTTATCTTTCGTTTCAGTTTCCATCTGCTTGAGCAAGTCAATTGCAGTTTAATTAGCTTGTGTTTCCCATTTTGTTAACTGCGTTGATTTATTCTTTTTCAAGAGATGATTCATGTGTTTTAACATTTTCTGCTCATTATTAAGAAACACTAGATCTTTTGGATAGTTCAGTTCTAAACTTCCAGAAACCTAGGAATATTTCTTACAATAATATCACCTGTATTTAATTCATTCTCATTCCTTTCATCTTAATCAGTTAGTTCACTGATGTCTGGTGGCAACAGTAATTTCAATGTTGCTTCCATCCGAATCTAAATTATAATAAACAGTTTTAATACTTCCTCTAACTTCAGTTATCTTTGTACTAGCATACGTCACCAGGTGTACGACAATAGATGGGAAATTATTTTATTTATTCTTAGTTATAAAGAGAGAAAGAACGTAACAATTGCACTGTCTTCTTCAGTGGACAGTTCAAAAATCATGCGCAAAAACTTATATAGTAATATAGCTCTAACAGGATGATAACGAATTAACTACCAGGATAATAACGAAATGATACTCTCACATAAAGATGCTCAACTGAGTGTCCAAAGTAAACCGAAAATAAATTCTGCTACTGCAAATTGATATTACAAACCATGCTAATAATGCGATGAATAAGCAAAATGTTCAGAAGAAGAAGGATTGAACAAAACAGCTTAAGATAATAGAAGCTAATACATAACTTTATATATTCCAGCTGGGGTATGATTCCAGCAGTGAATAGGTCAGGGGATAAAAAGGGTTAATTGCAATGTTAGTATCAATTCTAATTTGTATTGTAAATATTTTAAAGATAAAAAAAATCTACCGTGAGTCTTTAGATTCTCTATTTTGTATCAATGGTAAAATATATTGTAGGTATTTAAGAAAAATATTTCTACCAAGAGCCTTTAGACTCTTTATTTTTAAAGTACTTAGCTAGCCCACTTTATAATTTCTAAATATTTGTGAAAGATCAATATATGATGATTACCTTTTTCTTCATTTCTTCATCACATTCCACCAATTTAATTTAGTCATTTCAATAAAAATGACACAATAGAATTTAAATTGACATATTTAAATGCAATAATAAAATGCAATATATTTCATTAAAAAGTTCAAGATTTTATAATAATACCATATCTATAAGTGAGAAATTACATAAATAATAATATTTTGATAACCAATTTTCTGAAAAGTATTTTATATTTTTTATTAAGTATCATATATAAAATAAAACTGCCTATAATTTTCTTTAGTTTTATTCTTCAAATTAATGTTTTTTAACCTTTTAAAATAAAATCATACAGTTTATGTGAAACCATAAATTTTACTGAATAACATTTTAATGATTTATTTTGATTCCTATGAATGCAAAAAATCGAACTGAAGAGCTTCTGTATTCTATTTATTTAGAGAAAATAACTTTCTATTTTAAGCCAGTTGTTATTGTTACATATTACATTTCTGAAATGACAAAAATAGTTTCACTAACAAGTTCTTCCAAGAATCCTACTCTTCTTAAAAGAAGGAATAAAGGTTTTGTAACTGAAAATTGGAAATAAATAATAAAAGAAGCTGTAAAAATTGACGATAAAGTTTGAAATTTTTATTTTTGTTTCTTTAGCTTCTAAGTGGTTTTTCTCAGTGGAAAGTTTTGGTACATAGTTATAGGCACCATAAAAATTCTTTGTATTTTGTAAGCCACAAAGAAAACTGTAAAAATAATTTATATTTTCGTTTCTGATTAGATAATGTGATGTTAGCAACTAAATTGTGATATTATTCAATTATTTGGACAATAAAATGAATTTTGATTGATTATTTATTTAATAATATGGTCAATTTTGCTACAACTATCAATGCTATAATATATATACAGTTATTAGGATTAATTCATTGTAGAGTATATTTTTATATAATTTGATTTATTTTCTTATAAATATAGAATTTTCGATTATACTTTCATATTGATAATAAATATTTAAAGCATTGAAACAAAAATAATGTTTATAGTTAAAATTTTAACACCATATACTCAAAAATAATGATTATATTAAATGGGTGCTATTTTAAAGGTTAAATAAGTGTTAAATTTAAAATAATTTTAATACTCTTATTCATTGATTTCACATAATTAATAATATGTATATTATATAAAAATATTAAAGTAATGTATGTTGTTTTAATATACTATTTTTCTAAAATTTTAGAATTTATCATTTTCTATTTTGTTTGAATACATTGCCAAGCTTAGAAATTTATATTTTGATTAATAACATAAATTTCCATTTGTGAAAACAATGTATCCAAATCTGTAACTATCATAAATGCCCTTTCTTATTGTAACTTTCATTTTTCTTTTAAATCAAACTTCGGTAAATTGCTTAAGGTTTTATATTATTTGCCCAATATTTAAATAACAATAATTTTACTCAAATAAAAAAAACTAATGCAATAGTTCTTTGAAATTTATAACTTAAAATACTTTGATACATTTTAATGATTAAGCCTCATTTGTTATTGCACATTCCATTCCTTCTTATTGAAAAGACAGGTTTTTTAAAATGTTACTTTTAAAATAATTTTCTTTAAATAGTAATAACTAAATGCAGTGATTCATGATTAAAAATATTTCCGTGAAACGCAGCTGCATTTTAGTTTTAATTCAAATACATTTATAAGTAAGTGGTGTAAACTTCTTTTTTAACAATCATCTTTTGAATATTTTAAAATGCTTTGTATGGAAAAAATATATTAAAACAAATAGAATAAATAGAATTTATATGAAATATGTACGTTTTTTAAATATTTGTGTATTTTTAGTTATTATAATTTTGTTACTTTTATACTTTTTAATAATCTGTAAGCACACACACACACACATAATTTAGTATGAAAAATAATTTTAAGCTGTAGTTGATGTTGTAAACATAAAAATTTTAAAAATAGGATATATTTTTTGCAAAATAATATTATCAAATGCTTTTAAAATCTCATCAATCTGAACTGTTAACAATTTGTGTTTAAAAATATTAAATTAAATATAAAACAATAAAACATGAGTTTTTAATACATATATAATATTTTTCAAAATATATATATAAATAATCGTCGGGAAAATAATAACATATGGATGTTTAATTGGTTCACTCATAAAGCAAAAAGAAATAATAAAGAACATGATAATTTACTAAGACCTATCCTATTTGTAAACACAAAATGGTACAAAACCACATTTAATAGCTGGATATCATTATTCTTTGGGATCCCCATTTTCAAATTATCCTGGAAACAACAGCAAAGAAAACATCTCAGTTATAATTGAAAAGAAACATTAACTTGAATAATGAAATTTTTCATTCCAAATCAATAAATTCAAAAAATCAAATTCATCCTAATAGAACACTTTTCAAATTTATGAATTAATATATCATTCAATAGATGATGCTTACAACTCCTATAACGATGAATCAGTTAATGAAAGTATCATAAAAGCAACATTAATTCTTCTCAATGAAATCAACAAACGATAGAAAGTCAGAATACAAACATCATATGTAATTTACAATAATATTCCATCAAATAATGTTTCAAACTGCTATACGGACGGACCAGTTTATGAATGTTGCATAAAAACAACTTAACAATAAAATAAAATTTTAGGCTTAATTTAATTTTTTAAAATTTTTTATATTTGAATTTTTACTGCTGTTATTAAAATAAAAGGGAAATTTCAGGAGTCAAGGCCAACAAAACACGTGTTAGGTATTGAATTATATTTAATGATAGAAATTGAAGTAAATCATGGTTGTGCGTTTCCCACGCAACAAATAATCCTGCTTCTTTTAAGCTTATATAAATTCCCCTGATATTCCTGAGATATTCTTCAGAAATTATCAAAACAAGTATTAATAATTTTTATGAAAATAAATATAATTAACACAATTGCCAAGTATTCCTTATTTTAAATTAAAAGTTATTAAATTTCAAAATGTATATGTGAATAATAACAAAATATGTTTATGTAATATTTTCACCATAATTTTTCCCCTTCCAAAAAGTTTGCTTATTTTAAAATAAAAGTTTCTTTACCTCACACTGAAATACAATATTACAATTAAGAAGTAAAATTACACCAGTAAAAGTTATTAGCTATCCCTAAAGTATTTAGCTAAGCCCACTTTATAATTTCTAAATATTTGTGAAAGATCAATATATGATGATTACCTCTTCATCACATTCCACCAATTTAATTTAGTCATTTCAATAAAAATGACATAATATAATTTAAATTGACATATTTAATTTCAATAATAAAATGCAATATATTTCATTAAAAAGTTCTAGATTTTATAATAATACCATATCTATAAGTGAGAAATTACATAAATATTAATATTTTGATAACCAATTTTCTGAAAAAGTATTTTATATCTTTTATTAAGTATCATATATAAAATAAAACTGCCTATAATCTTCTTTAGTTTTATTCTTCAAATTAATGTTTTTTAACCTTTTAAAATAAAATCATACATTTTATGTGAAACCATAAATTTTACTGAATAACATTTTAATGATTTATTTTGATTCCAATGAATGCAAAAAATCAAACTGAAGAGCTTCTGTATTCTATTTATTTAGAGAAAATAACTTTCTATTTTAAGCCCGTTGTTATTGTTACATATTACATTTTTGAAATGACAAAAATAGTTTCACTAACAAGTTCTTCCAAGAATCCTACTCTTCTTAAAAGAAGGAATAAAGTTTTTGTAACTGAAAATTGGAAATAAATAATAAAAGAAGCTGTAAAAATTGACGATAAAATATGAAATTTTTATTTTTGTTTCTTTAACTTCTAAGTGGTTTTTGTCAGTGGAAAGTTTTGGTACATAGCTATAGGCACCATAAAAAATTCTTTGTATTTTGTAAGCCACAAAGAAAACTGTAAAAATAATTTATATTTTCGTTTCTGATTAGGTAATGTGATGTTAGCAACTAAATTGTGATATTATTCAATTATTTGGACAATAAAATGAATTTTGATTGATTATTTATTTAATAATATGGTCAATTTTGCTACAACTATCAATGCTATAATATATATATACAGTTATTAGGATTAATTCATTGTAGAGTATATTTTTATATAATTTGATTTATTTTCTTATAAATATAGAATTTTCGATTATACTTTCATATTGATAATAAATATTTAAAGCATTGAAACAAAAATAATGTTTATAGTTAAAATTTTAACACCATATACTCAAAAATAATGATTATATTAAATGGGTGCTATTTTAAAGGTTAAATAAGTGTTAAATTTAAAATAATTTTAATATTCTTATTCATTGATATGCAAATAAAGTTTTAAAGATTACGTAATATTGATAATATTTAAATATTATCAAATTTTGAAACTATATATCATGTTTAGTCTAAATCAGAATATATTATTACAATATGTTGAGAGGAATGGGTTTTAAAACTAATTTTGAAATAATTTTTAAGAAAATTGAATTATATTTTAGAAAAATTATAATTTTTATTTAAAATTATAATAAAACAAAGAATTTGAAAAATTAATATTAAAAGTCAAATACAGAGGGTATTAACACATTTTTAGAACGATTTTGGGGTCGTTTGATTAATGTTTAAAGTGTAAAGACTATTTTTTTAAATGTTTCATCTGTTAGCTTTTTTTCTGGACTATAAGTCTGCATCGTGATTTCCATGATATAACAGCTTTTCGTAAAATTTCCAGGGGTATTGCTGTCCATTCCTCTTCCACTACTTTCCAGAGTCCATCCATCGTGGTGGGTTTGCGTTTAGAAAGAGCTCTTTTTAACAGACCAAAGGCATAGTAGTCCATAGGTGAAACGTCAGGGGACTTCACAGGAATATGTTGAAAAGGCTTATATGCAATACATGCATTAGTCTTCATTTTTTCAAGGAATGTAGTGGTAGTTTATGAAGTATGACTTGTAGCTTTGTCTTGTTGATGTTTCACTCTTTCAGAGTCTTTGGGATAAAGAAGTGAAATTTTTTTCTGTAAATATTGGACGTAAAACCTTCTCCTGGTAGTATGATGAGTTGATTTCAGCATTTTTTCCTACTCTTTTTATTTTTAATTTCCCATTGTAGGAGAAACTTGCGACCGTCATAAACCTCTTACTGAAACTTTCTTTACATTAACGGAACCAGGTTTGTATACTTTTTTCTCCTCGTTTCCTATATAAGATAGACCTTTTTTGTTGCAGTCATTTAGGTAAACCCATGCTTCATCAAGGGTCACAATGTACTTCCATTTATCTCCTGCTAAATGGTTTTCATACAGGATTCTACAAAATGTTTTGCGTTGAGCCACATGTCTCAGCAAAAGCTGGTGAACATTATGCTTTTTAGCTTTTTTAAGTTGTAAATCTTGATTTATTATTTTATTTATTGTTGATACAGATCTATCTAAACACTTTGCAATTGATTTCTGTGTTGATGGATTTTTTCTTGTTACCAGCGATTTCACTTTAGGAACATTTGAAACAGTACGTACTTTTTTCGGATATTCGTTTGGAGTCTTCCTTCCATGTAGAAATAATGATTGACGGTTTTTACCTGTCCGATTAATAATGTTGCTTATTTTGCACTTAGAAATTTTAATACCATGCATTTCACAACGTTTTCGAATCCTGGAATTGGAATATTTCTCTTCGGAAAGCGCAAAAACATATCCCTCAATCCACAGCTTGTTTACAAGCTACATTTTGAAAGAACAATAAATTTAAAAGTAGCAGACAATATTTCTCATTTCTAAATGAATATAGTACATAAGTTTATTGTGCCAAAAATTTTTATTTCAAAACATTTACTTTTTTAAAATTCTTAATTGAAATCGTTCTAAAAATGTGTTAATACCCTCTGTATATTAGATTGATATAAGTTTTGTATCACATTTTACTTATTTCTTCTCATAAATATAAACATTTTATTATTTTTCAGCAAAATTTAGATAATTTTAAAATAAAATGGAGTATTCTTAAAGAAGCAACGCTTATTTTACAACTGAAGTATTCGCATTTAAATATTTTGTTAACTTATACTGTTTTTTTAATGATACATTGTAGGATATAGCATTTGAAACATAATCTTATGATTATATGCATACAGTTAGCCTTTATTATGATAAAAAGTTAATCCCTATGTCAGTACAAAATATTAATGAAAAAATAATCCACTGCAATCCTTCATAGAAAACATTGTTTTCCTTTTCTCTCTAATCTTTTCCTATCTAAGTAAACCAATAATTATTTGGGTAGTTACAATCTATTAATATATATTTAATGACTTAAAAAATAAAGAAAAAAATTGAAAATAATTTCGAAAGAGTTAACACTTATTACTACAAATAAACATAAAATATTAAAATCTTCAAAAGGCAGCAAATATTTTAAAAGACATTTCTGTGATTGTTTAGTAATTTTTCAGTTAATTATGAATTAGTTTCATAAAAAAAAGAAACAATTTAACTATTAGGATTATTTAAAAATTAATTTTAATTAATTGTTTAATAATAAATGTCATACAATCGCAACGCATATATAATCGCAAACAGTAATATAAACTTTTAATTTCATTAAATTATCTTATGTCTATACAACTTGTACATAAAGATGAAGTAAAAATATCGCTTTGAAATACTAGCTTAAAAACAATTTTTTTCACTGTAACTAAAAAGTGTCAATATTCTTTCATAAAAGAGCCTAACCTAACTTTTAAGGATATAATTATGACGATAAGTAAATCTCTATAGACAATGTGTTTAATTAGACTTCCCTTTAATGGAATATTTTATTAACTGATGAGTAAAGAGCTTCGTTTTCGATAAATAATGGAAATGCGAAGCTTTAATGGACTATATTTCAAACCTCCATTCACAAGTATTTTAAACAGACCTGTCCATCTTTATATATAATCAGTAATTGTAATAAACTAAATATATGAATGAAAATGAAGAACCAAAGAATGAGACAAATTTAGAAATAGAATAAACTTCAATTCACCCCCAAAAATAAAATTTTTGTTTTAATTGTTTCAATATACAGCTTATTTGAGAAATTAATTTTATAAATACTTATTTTGATCTGTTGTGCCCATCAATATTTTATGTAACTATATCAGTAGTTACTAAAATAACTTTGACCCATTAAATTTAAAATAATATTTTTAATTAGTATGCTATTTTAAATTATAATGTAAAAAGTTTAAAAAATTGATTAAGAACAATAAGAATTTATTTATACAAGACAATTAAAAATTTTCAATGATTTAAATAGTCTGTTTTCTCCTAGATAAAATATTGTTTATTCTCTTTTATAAGAATTTGTCTATTCTCTCGCTGTAGATTTTATTAATTCTCTCCAAGTGTAATATTTTATTATTTGCAATTATTTCAGTATCGTTAAATCAAAAATTTAAACTTTCAAAGCAATTTTTTTTTAAATTTATGTAACATTGTCGTACATATAATGTCAATCTTATACATAATTTTATGAATCGTAATTATTACCCATCCAAGTGCATCACATAATATTTTGAAATTTAAGATGATGTTTGAAAACTCCTTAATAAGTAGAAAAGTGTAATCATTTATGATTTCATAATAAAATGGAATAACCACTATGATCTCCTTTAAATTAAATGCTTGTAATACAGAATGCTTGCAGAGGAAGAGAGAGAGAGAGAGAAAAAGACAAGTGTTATCGTGTAAAATTTAAAATGTATAAAAATTTGAATAAACTTTATGTGACGTGTTTAAAATGTTTGAAAATTAGTTTGATATTTTTTCTTTTTTCCTTTGAGAAATATATATATTTAATATTTCTTTTCAAGATAATTTTAAAATGTAATAATTTAATTTCAGTTTGAATTTACGATATAAATGGAGCTGTTCTTAGTTGATTCCTGGAATGAATTGCAATAAAAATAAGATTTACACTGTTCATTTAGCAAATATACAAACAATTAATATTTTCATTGAAAATCTAACAACATGTTATTTAAAACACTTTTATAAATGTAGCTAATGGAAATAAGAAAGCTATTTTTAATTTAATGATACACAAATTATTTTGGCTGATACGCTTTAAGGAAAAAGGGCAAACATAAATAATTTACCGTAAAGTTTATTACTTTGATGTTTTTTTCCTAAATATTAAATTAATAAAAATGTTAAAAGCTAAAAATGTATTCAGAAAGTAAATTAAATAAGACCATCTTCTTTAAAAACATAATTTTCGCTAATTTAATGAAGTACAAAATTATATTCATGGATTTTTTTCTTTCAGTTTCTCTTCTTGTATTGTATCTTGTATACAATACAAAATATACAATTCACTATCTTGTATTGTATATTTTAAAAACTTTAAAAACATTTTTTAACAAATTATGGAAATTAAAAATTTATTTCCGTTTGATAACCTTCTTCATGTCTTCTGATAACAGTCTACTACTTTTAGAAAAAAATGATTAATATTTAATAAAAATCTTTTTTTAAATATGTGAAATTGTTTTATTATCTTTAATTTTTGCTAATGTGAATTCATGTTTCTAAATAAATATTAAGCAACACAAATTTAATATGCCATCTGCTTATTACGGTGTTACAAATGAAAACTTCAATCGGCATGTTCTCAAGACTTAATTTTAAAAATATGTTTATTTTATATTCACTTCATTTATTCTAACCAAAAAAAAAAATTTTATTATCTAACTCATTGAGATGTTCTTACATAAAATTGTAATGCACAATTGTTTTTATTATATATCATGCGAGTTTGTCAATTCATTCATGTAATAATGACAATAATATTTTAATAATATTCTATTCAAATCTTTTTGCCTACGTTTAGAAGTAATAAATCATTCCATCTATTTTATTACAATGTATTTCATGATTTTATGCGTTTCCATTTTTAATTTTTTTATTTAACAAAATTAACTATATTATATAATTATTCATTTTCAAAAGTAAAATAAATACTAAAACAATTCAATATTTATTCTATCAATAATCATTTTAAGAGAAGTAAAACTAATAACGCTTAAAATCTTTACAAAAACTTAATTATGTAAATAAAAGTTTTATATAATTTCTACGAAACTCTTCCATAATTATGGGATGTAAATAATGTTTATACAATAATTTTAAGGAATCATGAAGCATTATCTCTTTTTTTATTAAATACATCTAATGAAAAACTGTACTAAAATATTAATATAATTACTAATGATAACAATTTCATATTTAAAATAATAACGGGAAAAATGATCTAGAATGATATCAGTAATTTTGCTGTTAGTATATATTATTGTATGTTGACATTTTCAAAAGTCAAACAAATTTTATAAATCTTAGATTTCTCTAAAATATAATGAAACTGTTCTATCATTTTATTTGAAATTACTATATGTTTATAATTTATCTTATAACTTTGATAATGCTGTTTCAAAATCGAAAGAAATCTATTTATTAATTCTTAAAGTATTGATTCCAAAGTATATAATGTTACTTACCTCATAATATGAAATTCTATGTTTAAAATGACCAGTAATCATGTAAATAACGATATTCATTAGAGTCCCATATGCAAAAGGCCCAAAAGTAGAGTTAAGAAAAGATAAATTGAAGGTATATTGATGAACTTACAAATTTTAAAAATTTCCAACTGGAAAATCAAAGTAATGGACATGGCTTTCATAGGTGACATTGTACAGCAGACTAGGGCATACTCTCTGTTGTAATGCTTTTAAAAAAGAAGTTTAAAATTTCATTGCATGTTACAGATAAATTGTAGATTCTATTTTCTTAAATTGACAAATGAATAATTTTCAACGAAAACAAAAATTAAATGAGTCAAAGTAACAAATAAGAAAATCACTCTTAAGTAATCATTTTTTAAGTAAAAATACTTAATTTTTTCCATGTAGAATGAACAAAATTTCGAAACAAATTGTAGAGCTAAATTATATTTTTGAATAATAATAATGCAATTCATTGCTGCCACTGGTAAGTATATTAATCAAATTGCCAAACAACCAAAACGCGTGGTTAATACATATATATCTTTGTGATGAGGGATTACATTTAAAATTGTTTTTGCTGATAATTAAAAAAAAACTTATAACTATAAAAATAATATCTATGTAAGCTATACATTATATGTTACGCTAAACAACTGAGTATTGCTGAACTCGATACGTTTAATTACAAAATATTTATCAGGTTAATTATCTGACTTAGTTATCTGTGGATTACTTTACTGTTAGAGAATTAATATGTAGAAAAATGCCCTAATTTCTATATATTTATTGTATTTTTAGTTTATTGGTGTTAATTTATTGCTATAAGCAAAATTATCAAATATAGACCGTATGTATCACTAAATGCACATGGTTATACTTATTTTAAAGTACTTTCAGCAGGTGATTTTTGATAGCTCTAGTTTAGATTTTTTCAATTGAATAGTATTCAACAAGCTTGCAAAAGGAACAGTGTCTAAAGGCTTGACACGCAGAGAAGACAAGATTGAGCAACTAAAATAATGGATGGAAAGAGAATCAAAATTTGGACACTAAGAAAGATTTTTAAGTGTAAAAAGTGGACAACTGTGGTAGCAAGTCCCAATGAGCATCTGGTTTCTCGAGTGTCAATGAATATATTTATAAGACATATTCATAAGCCATGAGTATAACGGAGTAATAATTTCCAAGACACTTATTAGATATATTGATGCAAAAGGCGTCGCCTGCAGGTATTTCACACTTACAAAACCTTGTCGATTGATGAGTGAAAGAAATTATAGTAAGACTCCGCTTTCAGAGGGGTACACGTTCCATCAAAGTTGAGCGTAATATTAAACAAAATTAAACGAGATAATCTCATGATGTAAATAATGGCGTTAGTGGAAGATGAGTAGAAATTTACCATCAAATTAATTACTGGTAATTTACAATTAAATTTATTAATTATGTTTTTATAACCATAAAGCAAAAACATATTTCTGACAAATATGGAAACAAAATAAATGAATATACATACATTAATAAATAAAATTCTGATGCTTGCAAAAGAAGCAGTATGCAAGGTGAATTAGTATGTTTACTTTCAGATCATTCAGTCTCTTTTGTATTTCCAATTTTCTGCCTTATTATCAAGAAGATATGCAATTTGCGTTTTTATTTTGCACTCTGTAAGAAGATGTTGGTAAGAGGATAAGACATATATAATACTCTTTTGCCTTTGAACTTCTTTCAAAATTTGCATCATTTTCAATAAATTGGTTCACAATTTCTGTTATGGTGGTCTGTTATGGTTTTAAGAAACGTTGTTGAAATCTCTGTTTTCTCATCTTAAAAATCACAACTTTCAATATTTTTGTGATCTTCTTGGTCCGCTGATTCCTTGAAATCCTCATTAAAGAGACTTGTTGCAATTTATTGCACATTTCCTTTGACACCTTTCCCATTTACCTCATCTAAACTGGTTTTCACGAATTCCATTCCAATCGTATTTAAGTTAAAAGTAGAAATAAAATTTGATGCATTAGGGAATAATCAATGAATTTTGATGCACTTTTAACGCTTACATGCTGCACATTTGAGAGAAAGCAAAATAATTTTCCCTTTCGTAATACAGTTTTGAGCAGCTTACTTTACCAGATATCCGGAGTTAATTAGCATTTGCAGATGTCAAAGCAGGATTAATAGGAACAAAACTTATTATAGTTATGTGTATATATATATTTCTCAGAAAATCCTTTGAGCTTTGAAAAGTGTTCACATGAGAAAAAGGTTCAAAATTTTTGTTTTGTAGTTTTAACAAGAGCAAAATTGTATTATTGTAGTAAATTGTATTATGATTGTTAAATTCAAGAGAACAATGAGATTATTTCGTTAAATAGCCTCTTTCTTATTATAGTTTGTATACATTGGTGTTTCACATAGATAAAAAATTAAAGTAATTTAAGTATAATGATGTGCCAAGAACAGATCAAATCTTTATATCAAAATCAGTTCATCATAATCTTACAAATAAACATGATAGAATTACTTTGATACTTTTATATTTAGTCATCAAATTTCAACCAAGAAACTTTATATAAAAATATTTTCTGTTCTTAAATGGATATCTTAAAATTAAATAGATATCTTAAATTAAAAGTTTTAAAATTATTCTGCCCGACAGAGGTAATACTTTATATTTATAAAAATAATTTATACTTGCTTTTTAAAACTAAAATAAAATATATCGGTTTTACACTAATCTTATGCTTTTATAATACTTTAATATTGTTTTGCCAAAGAAATTTTTAAACAGTTAGTTGAATATAAATTTAAATATACGAGTATAATTTACTTTTATTATACACTGAACGCATCAATCAAGCTCTAGGGATAGCACTTTTAATTTTCAATGCACACACATGAATTAAATTTTATAAGAATTTAGTGACTTAAAATATTAATCATGCGTTATATTTTAATTGCTGGAATGATAAAATATGTCACAAATTATTTATCAATTCATTAAAATATTTAATTTAAAATTTTTATTAATTTCTTAAATGTGATGAACATATACTTTTGCAAAAAATGTGTTAAGTAAAATATCAAAACAGAAAATATTTTTTAATAAAAGTCACGGAATATTTTAAATTTTTTATGCATATCTTTAATTAATAAAATTTTTTCGGAGCAAGAATTCTGGATATTTTTTTTTTCGTTTAAGGCTTGTTTCTGAAATAAACAATACCGGTGATTATATTTTGTCATAATTTTTTTGCCAAGAAAATTTATATTAGAATTTGAATTTCTTAAACAATAAAAATAAACGCATGCCATTAAGTAGAAAATTGTCCTTGAAGGTAAATAACTTTATAGATTTTTTGTTTAAAAACACATTTGTTTCCCATAAAAAATTATAAGAATTACTATAAAGATGTATCTGGAGATATCTTTAAGTTAAATGGTAATTTTGAAAAAAAAAATGTTTCCTTTCTTGTAAACATTTCTTTCAAAAAATGTAGTTTTTAAAAAGTCATCTTAAATAATAAATAAATTGTTTCTGCTTGAATATCTTAAATTTCTTGGGGTCAAAAAAGTAATAAATTATCATAAAATGGCTAAGCGATCAAGATGTAATAACAGCTATGACTTTTTACAACTATATTGATTATGTATTTTTATAAGGAGTTTTCAGCGTCTTTTTCAACTTTCGAATATTTTTAAAGACATATGCTGAATCTTTAAAGAGTATGAGTTCGTTTTTCTTTTACTTGATGTGAATTATTTATTTATTTTCTAAAATTTCATTAATGTATTCCCTTATTGTTCATTTTTATTTACAAAAACATGTTACACAAAACATTTTCTATAGTAAGTAATGTAAAAGTGTATTTACCATTCAAGAATAAGTAAACTTACTTACATTATTAGAATAAGTAAACTTACTGAAATCCAAGTATTTAGAACTAAAATTTGATCAAAAATTTTCAAAATATAGAAAAAGGGATAAAATAATTACAATATTTATTATCAACATATTGATAATAAAATATTTTAAATATTTATAAAAAGTACCTATTTAAAATATGCAAGCTCTTAGTAAAAAATATATGCTTTCAATTTACAAAAAAAGTACTTTATATATATTAAACATTTTTATTCATGTTTTGAAATACAATAATGTGTGCAAACATTTTATTAGAATCAATAGCATTTATATTTTTATTTATATTTTGTCAATATCTGTTTTAAATTTCTAAATTTATAACTTTTAATCCCATAAAATTTATATATCATAATTAATTAAAGAAAAACATTTATTCCGTCTTAAGTTATAGACTAAATATATAGAGCTATCAATTAAATAAATATTAACAATTATCTACTTTTTTAAAAAGAAAAATAATCTGCCACAATATTAATTTCCGTTTAATAATTAATAATAAAATTTTTGTCTCTACTTTTACATCTTTAATACATAATATTTCATTTCACTTAAAAATAAAACTGAAGTCGTAATATATTTTTTGAATATATTTGGATATAAAAATTAAACTGAAAAACCGAAATTGGATCCTTTATATATTAGATGTTACAGCATTGATGAGTTTTTTTCAAATTTTTGAGAATATATACCATGAAAATAAATAATATGCATTGATGTATAAATGTGTGTCTTATAAACAATATTTATATTCAATTGTTTTTAAATTTACTGAATAAAAGTTTTGTTTGATTACAGTTTATACTTTTGACTTTCATCTATTTACTCATGAGTATTAAGATTAATTGATGCGAGAATGCAAAAATATACCCTTAGGTATTAGTTTTTATTACTATGTGCTTTTAAATTCATTTGTTAGGTCTAGTACATCATTACTTTAAAATTTAGATATGATTAGAAACTGAGCAAAATACTTGTCTAAAATGTTATCTCATTAGTTTTAGAATGCAAACATAACACAAGTTCAATTTTAAAAAGTATTATTGTATTAATAACATAAATTTATACAAGATTCTATAGTGTTCTTCCATGATAGAGATAAATTTTACTTATCTTTAGAAACATTTCATTATTAATTAATCATATCATTTTTAAAATGTCTATGTCAATATATGTTAAAATAATTTATTTATTACACGCAATTTTATAGCAGTAACATTAGAATGTTTGAAACGTATTACTAAAAAAATTTACTAATTTGTTCAATCAATATTTATTTTCATATTATTACTTAACTTAGTTATTTTAACTGAAATTTCTGTATTTATGATAAATAATCAATAATTTTTCCTTTAAATCTGTCTTAAGGCTCCACTTATGGTTCATATAATAATTCTAAACTTCATAAGTTACATAAATATTATCAAAAATAGTGAATCTAACAAACACTTACTTAAGCAATTGATAACAAATTTCTAATTGATTACGTTCCTGTTTCATATAACAAAATTATGACTCTAATTTTGAAAATAGCTTTTATTTGCAAAGAAATATGTTACGAATAGGTATCTTCAGTAAATAGGTATACCAGTAAAAGAGAAGAAATTAATTTTTAATATTATTTTACTCAATATCTTTGTTATCAACACGATTTTCAGTTGTTTCTGATTGGTACACTAACAGTTTCTCGAATAAATATGCTTAGATAAAAATATCAATAAAGTGTGAAATAAAATGTATCAAGAAATATTTTGAAATCATAATCAACACGATATTTTACTCAGTTCTTCAATAAATTGTTAAGAAATATATCAGTAAATTAGTAATAAGCACATAAAAAAGTGTATCAATGAAATTATATTTTTACAATAAATGCATTTTGGTATACTGAAAAGCATATAAATGTATAAATATGTCAATTTTGATGACGTTTACTTATCCAAATTTATAACTACTCAAATAATTGATAATGTTAGCATTTGTATTCAGATTTACTTATGCCATTTTTTATATTTTTAAATTATGTATATTTTCTGATATCCCAAATAATGAAATTAAAGAACAATAAAATATCTTTGCACAAAAGATAAATTTATTCCAGTTTAAACCATTAATGCTTTTCAATTTCTAGGTTTTGCATTCATAACTTTTTCTTTAAGTCAAAAGTATAAGTTTAAAAAAATATAAGTCTTTATTTTCTGATTCATGTCCTGTATATTTCCCAGTATATCACAAAGTGAACAATGCGATTTACAAATGTATTGAACAAAAATGTTTCCACGAGTATGCAATTTATAAAATGAATTTTATATAATGAAATAAAACTATTTTTGTAAATACCGATAGCATATTGAATTTTTGTGAATTGTTCTTTTTATCATTTATTTCACATAGAGCATACATTATGATAAAATATAAAATAATATAAAAAGCTATTAACAAAATGTACACAGTAAAAGTAATGCAAATTTTTACATATTTCTGTTAAAATATTCTCTTAATAACAATATCTATAGCACATCAATACGTTTAGTGTTTAGACAGTACTAAATGCTGATGAATATTCATAAATATTAAATATCATTGAAAATATAAAACTAACATAAATTGCGCACTTTAAAACCATCAAAATTACTTAAGTTAAGCGCTAAACCCTATAGTAATTAATTTTTATTAAAGTAATTTTTTCCCCTCTTAATCCTAGTGATAATAGAAACATAAGAATTTCACTTAAACTTCATTGAAATCGTCTCTAATTAACTCAATATTTGCTGTAAATGAGAATTAAATACTAATATCAAATGAAATTATTTTTTTTATGTAAGCAATTTTACTTATCCCAGTACAAAGTGCATGTTTTTTTAAGTATAATGCATTTCAAATTAATAAAATTAAGGGTCACAAAAATTGTCCCAAACACACGATAACTGTGCAAATAGTAAATATTTTAGAAGAAAGGCTTCTATTTTCATGGCTCTTCCCATAGTTTTCCATATAAATTGCAAATGATATTTTTTATGTAAGTCTTCCACAACAACATACTCTTTTTAAAATTTCTTATATATACATTACTATATAAAAATATCAAATTTAAATAAGGATTTCCAAATTTTTCAAAAAACATTTTAAACTATCTATTTATTATTGAAAGAACTGACCAACAAATACGATTTCAGAAAAAATATATGACATGCTGAAGTAACCTGTTCGGTATCGAAGGGGTATTAAGCGTTTAGATGAAAACGACGGTTTTATCTTTCCTCAATAAAACTCAACTATATCAGTAGTAATCCCACTGAAAATTGCATCAGATGTTCTTCAATGTATAAAAAGTAAATACGTTTGAGAAATTATATTAATATTATTCTTAAACATAATCTAATTATGTTTGAAATAAACCATATGTTTATTGAAATTTTAGTATAAATTGAAATGAGTTTATAATTTTTAATAGAATACAAATTTTTTTAAACATTATTATTTGCTTTTTAACTGGATTTTTTTGATTCACAAATAACAATCATTAAAAATCTACACATGAAACTTAAATATAAATAAAACTGCATTTTACTTATTATTGAAAAATATTTGATGTCCATTTTATTTTCAAGAATAAATGAATCTATAATGAATTTAATTTTGCAATTCAAGTAAGAATTGTACTTCATATCAATATATTAAATATAAATGTAAAGATTAATTTCTATTAATTTACTATCGATTTTATTCTTTCATTAAAGACTATATATATATATATATATATATATATATATATATATATATATATATATATATATATATATATATATATATATATATATATATATATATATATATATATATATATATATATATATATATATATTTATTTATTTATTTATATATATATATATATATATATATATATATATTATTTTTAAAGCAAAATTTTATAAAATTAATTAAATATAAGAATTTATATATTTAGTATATTCTAATGTGAATAGTTTGTTTAAGTTATTATATTATAGCAACACGTCATAAGCATTTCTGGAACTAATTTTCTAAGGTAAAACTTAATTTCACCTTCACAAATTCACTTATTATATGATAAATTGACTTTAGCCTTATTATATTTGAATAACTATATCATATTCTCATTAATTTTTAACTTAGATTTGTCAAAAGTTTTGAACTAACTGCAGTTGAGCATTTGCATTTGATGCTCAAAGAGTTGCAAAAATTAATATTTTAAAAACAATTTTTCTTTTATTAAACTACTGTTAATAAAATTTCAAAGACATGAAACTATTATTTTTAGTTATTAATTTGATGATATTAATGAGTAAAAATTTAATTTTATAACTAGTAAATATGTAATATATACATATATTACTTAAAATTTTTAACAAAATTACTCGAAATTTGCGAATTTTGTATTTATGGCTCAACGCATTTGTGTCTATTGATCACCTACAAAAAGTTAAAAGTAATATTCCGTTTTATGTTATACTTATTTTGAAAATCGACTTGAATATTATCATCCTAAGTATTTTAAATTGCATCTTGCTAAGTTTAATTGGAATAGAATGAAAATTGAAGATATGCATTTTGAAAGTGCCAAATGAATAGCTTATTTTGCAAATAGTTAATAAATGTTTTTTAGTTATAACGAAAATATTTTACACAAGTTCTGTCTATAAAAATATTAATATCCTATTGCATTAAATAAAATTAAAAATAATATTTTCACTAAAGTTCAATATTTTATAATTATATTGAAAATGCAAATTTATTAATGATGAATTTATTTGCAATTTTATTTATCTGCTACTGATTGATATTTATAAGAGGACTCTTGTATCCATATACTCAGCAAACTTAACATGTTTTATATGATATATTATTTATTATTTGAATAAAAATAAAATAATCAGGAATTTTAAGATACCAAAAGCGATTTTACTCAATCTGAAGTGCCAAACTAAAGAATGCGAAAAACTTGATGTAAAAATTTGAAAAAGACCAATACTCAGTAGTAGAGATATTGAAGAGTCCCATCTGGTGCTCTACTAGCAAAATGGAAAAGTCAATTGAGAGGGAAATAAATTATATTTTACAGAAAATAAAACAAAAAACAAGCATGATTTTTTACGTTATTTTACATATATCGGGAGTAATGATATTACTTCTATAGATTGGAAATAATGGTAATTTAAATATTACCGCTGAACAAAATGTAGAGTGTTTTTCCATGTAATTTTCATTAAAATATCTTCTTGAAAAAAATATTAAAAGCTATAAATTCCCATTTTCTTGTTTTACTCATCCTATTTAAACAAATAACAATATTTAATTTAACTTATGTGTACACTGATATAATTTCACAAAAAATGAAAACCTATTGCCCGAAAAATTAAAACTAAGAAAGAAAGTAATTATGTAAATTAATCCTACGACTTCGATATGGAAAACATTAAAATCTATTTATATGCTTAAAAATATTTTACTTCTTTGAATTTATTGCACATATATGGTTATAAAAATATTTTAATAACTAAAATGAAGCTATTTTATACTAAATGTTCATTGCACTAAGTAAAATAGTTACGGTGATTAATGTGATACATCAAAAATATTTGATAATTATTTAAATATAAGCACACATATAAAAATTATTAAGTTATCACATAACTAATGTTATGTGCATGAAATTTAAGCTTTTTATATTATAAATAATAATGCAGAATTTCGAATGTCCAACACTGTAGTAAATTATTTTAACACTTATATGAACTATATTTTCTTTTGTTTTCACTTAACTTACCTACAACTTTAACTAATTCAGTATTTTTCTCAATTTTTAAAATCTAAATTTTGTGATAAACTTTCAATATTTTATTATTAAGAAATTTTCATTTGTAGTAATACTTTCTGAGTTTTTCACTACTCTTCCGTGATATTTTAATGATATTATTTTCAAAGTTTTAAGGCAACAACATGCAGAAAAAATTATAACATTCAGTTAATGATCCCCTGCAACACAACATAAAAGATGATCTCAGTTCTTTATGCCATGACTGTAAATTTCAAAATAAAACAAAATATTTATCTAAATTCTTATTTTTTTTAAAAAAAAATATTACATTTAAACAAACATAGAAATTTTATACGTGATAAAATTTAAAATTTCAATGGTTAATAAATTAGAATCATAAAATTGAAAATCTGAGAATTTAAAATAAAAAAATTGTTAATTTCTATATTTACTTTCACAGGCTTGTTAGCTAGATAATATTTAAAAATCATTAATTGTCTAGTTTTTATTGCACTAATACAATTTCATAAAGGCCAAAATGCTTGTATTTATTTATAAAGAAAATGTAATAATTAAAAAATTAAATTATAAATTTCATAAATAACGAGCAATAATTTGAGAATATTTACTCCAATACCTACAATAGATTTTTAAATTTACATTTTTTTAATTATCATTCAATCTCTCAGTTAATCTTATTCGTGATTTTAAACACATAATAAAAATTTTATTTTTAAATATTCCATCTTGATCTTTTGAGACACTGTTCTTTGTTATTCTCTCTCTCATTGTTCTTTGTTATTCTTATCATTCTCTTCATTTTCATTAATTTTTATGGAGCAAGATCCTATATTTAAACATCCAGTAATGCATATTGTTTGTCATAGTTTCAGTTATAACTCGCTTTGAATTATTTTGAATAAGAATCATGTTGAATATTTAGATAAAAAAATATCACACATTTCTCCATTTTTATTCCACTTAATATAGACATTTCCTAACATTGTATTAAAGACTTGTTTTAGTTGTTTAGTGGAAATTTTAATCTCTGAATATTTTTAAATCCTATGCTACATTTAAAACTATCCATTTTGTTCTTTCCTTGTTTTCACCTCTGATATTATCCAAGAATCTGTTATCAAAATGTTTTTATAATTTTTATAAAATAACTATTTTTTACTGTGTCGGATTACATTAAGTATTGCATTGTAGGCATTTTGGCACACTTAAAGGATTTTTTCTTTTCTTAGCGAATGTAGAAAATTTTCCACTTTCACACTTTGTCATTTTTGACGTCTAAAAGAAAGACTTTAAAACTTTTGAAAAAGTTTTATTGCAATTTCACTTTTTTCGTTAACCTTTTGTCTTTTGATCCTTTTAATATATCTTAGAATTTTTATTCAGTATAGCTTTGTTCCCAAATCTTTCAAACCCTTTCGATTCACAATATCTGCTCATTTTTTTAAAGTTAAGCTTATTTACTTTAACATTTTACTACTTTTTTTCAAGTAAATGGTATTAGAATGTATCTATCTAAAGTGAAGTGAGAGTAAAGTGCCCTTGTTTAACTCAGATAAATGTTTTCAATATTTTAGGAATTATTAAACTGATTATTTTATTTAATTATAAAACTAATTAATTTTCTAGGCATTAATACAATGATTACTGTTTCACCTCATTGATCAACAGTAAAACTTACAAGAAATAATATGCAATAATGTAATTATTTTTCTCAATATTTTTAATTGTTTTTAATTAAGCTTTTACAGAATTTTATGAAGGTAATTACATCGCCCGATTTTGAAAATGCCAACACCAAAAAGGAGTTGCCATAAAGTGACGAAATTCAGCAAGCAAAGAGAGAAAACAACGAAAAATAAGTGGTCTGCATTTCGAAATGATATGTACCATACAGAGGTAGGACAGGGTTGGGTCAGTAGGTTGTAAGACCACCGTGGATGGGGATACACGAAGCAACACATATAGGTACAATGAGAATACGGATGGCATCATGAAGAATGCCTGTCTATTAATAATTGACCATTTGTCAAAGTGTGTCTCCTAAAGGACACAGTGGCAGGGTCTACAATTGGCATCCAATCACATCCCAAACCTCATCGATTGGTGTACCTTAGTTACCCCCATCAATGAACCTGATGTTTTTGTGCTAAAATATGATAATATAAAAACAATAATGCATTTTTGATTTATTTTCTTAAAATAGTATAATTTACCACCATTAGCTTCCATCAAGATTTCAAATTACACCAAGGTAGGAACTGAAGGCCTCATTGTTCCTCTGATCTAATGAATTTTATAAACTTGAAAGCTATTGAATATTTTACGTTTAAAAATATAAATTCGCTTTTAGGCTTTAAAATCCTCAACAACTTTTTCAGATTACGAATTACATTATTGTGTATGTGCCTTAAAATCAAGTAGCTTAATATTCAAAACGAAATAATGCAAATACATTAGTAAATAATTCAGAAATAAATTGTGTTTAGAGGATTAAGATTAAGTCAACCAGCAGGAATCAAATGTAAACAAGCGGAATCAAACTATATGTTTCAAAAATGCTAATATAATGCATCCAATCAACCTAATATCTAAAGAAAGTTATAAAAAAATTGCCTTCAATCTTGAAAACAAGTAATCTCTAATTAAACATTATAATAAACAAACTCATTGTAGACTTTTCTTAAACTAAAGTGTCAGGTGAATTGAGCTTCTCCGTATTATTTTGGATTTATTCTGCTTGATCATGTCATACCTTGCTCTGTTTGCACCAATTGAAAATATATAATAAAAACACATTCGTACACATCACTGTTACCAAAACATGTTGGGCAATTGTTTCTGACGCTAAATCACGATACATTTACCTCTGAAATCATTTATAAAATTTTCAAAATACAAATAAAATCTAAGTTGTTACAAAAACAGAAATACTTTTCATTGATTACACAGCTCTATTAAATAAAAAAGTGTCATGAATTTAACTTTATTTCAATAATCAGGTAAGAAAAACACAATAAATATGTATCATAAATCCGAATGATAAGTACTAATTTCGTTATTTATACCAAACTTACAGAAACATTCTCAGTTTACATCAATTTGTATTTCCGTATTAAAAACGTACAAGTTAAATAAAATAAAATACTGATCAATATACTGTTATCTACTTCATAGTTGTTAACTATTTTCATATTTCATTGCTATGAAAAATGTATTTATATTTTATTGCTATCTAGTTACCAAAACATCTTATTTTTAAATGGCTTGCTAAATTCTTCTTCTTTCTCTCATTTAAAGGTAGTCATATACTGAAGATCAAAGATCAAAATCACACTTTACTACTTTTAAAATATAACCATCATTATTAACGAAATCCTATGTATAATCTCCATCTGTATTAAAGATATTTTCTCCAACAAATCCAAACAAGCTATAGGTACTACAAGCAGATTGATGCATTTTCCAATGAACAGAAAATCAGTAATGGATAATAATAATATATAGCTAATATAATTAATATAATTAATTAGTTAATATAGTTTATATAATTTAGTATATAGTCTAAAGCAACCTTACAGGAGAAATATACGAAAAGTGATTTTAAGTTAATAATTTTTAGACTTAGATGAGCAGATAACTAAATCCATTAATTTTTGGGAATTGCAAGAAAAAATACAAGTTGAATAAAAGATTTAGAAGATAATAACAATTAATGATTAATTGAAAATATTCCCTATATTATTTCTACAGCTTTTAGGAAACATACTTTGAAATTCTCGTTTTTGAAAAGGATGAAACTTATCTTAAGAATGTAAAGGTAGTTTAGTAATCTTGAGCTAAATTTTTGACATTGAAGATTAAAAATCAATCCATTCAAAGTTATTGAACTTGCACAAAATATATTTTTCTTAACAACTATGCTGCTGCTGTTAAACAAAATGTTCTTCTTTATCAAGTTCCTTGCTAAGTTTTAAAACAAATTGAATATCAAAATTGATATTTTGTTATAAATTGTCCTTCAACCACAAACCTAATTTTAAATACATCACGCTTAATGAAATCATCAAGCTTGATTTACTTAAGCATGTTTATTTGCAATCGAGTAACAGTCCTTCTATGTTAGTTAATGCGATTTTCAACAAACACACATTGTTTAAACTTTTTGCATAGCCATACACATTTAATACCTAATATTTTACAAACATTTTATTGAAAATTTACACAATATATTTTCCCAATTATATTTTGTAGTTTTTATTTGCCTCTGTAGAAAATAAAAAATGCAAAATATTATATAATTCAATATACTGGAAAACAATATTGCAATTATTTCAAGAAGTTATCATTAGGCATTCAAATATTTGGACAAAAAAATTGCTTAAGACATTTTCACGATCATTACAAAATTTGGCATGCGGTAAATATGTTTGAAAATAATTAATTGTTATAAAGTATTTAAATATATACCATACATTTTAAGTCAATTTTATAATAATTTCGCAAATTAAAATATGATTATTGTATATACGTCATATTAATTAATTATACTCCAAATTCCAATTACAAATATTTTTGAGTACCGCTTTATATAAAAATGTGCTAAAAATTGCTATTTTCTTAATAAATGAGAATGCTTATTAGTTAAAAAAATTCAATTTGATAGAAATTATGAATCATTAATATCATTTATATTTACTTTTCAGATTGAAACTTTTTATCCTTTAGAAGAAAAACATATTTACTTTAATTATACTTCACTTAATGTAACTAATTAAACACAGTAATGAAGTTTTTAAATAGATTAATTAAGCAGAGAAGTTACAGATAAAATCTACAAAATATATTATATAGATATAGGTTTTTAAACAACAATTTTAGTTAAATCCTAAAAATGCATAAAATGCGAGTACATTCTTTCTAGACATATTCCTTTACTTATTTAGATATGCTGCAAATTCAACTTTTTTAATATTTTATACAATATATTTATGCCGTCTGATATTTAATACCATCTAAATAATACGATCAGCATAAATCTTGGCATTCAGTTTCAATAGAATTGGAATAAATTTCCAAAAAAGGCTTGCATCATTTTAATATGCTTCCAAACAAAACTGAAGCACACACATTCTTTCTTTTAAAAATATTTTCAAAAAGCTGTAAAACTCGGTAAATAATTCTCTTAGAATATAATTTTACTTTAAATATTTATATAGATACCTACATTTTACATATCTAACTATTTTGTTTTCATATTAATATGCTTTCTAAACTTTTATTCTACTTTGACATGCTTTTTCAGGTAAGACGCTTTTTGAAACTGGAATAAAGCTGAATTTCTATACAAATATTTTGAAACGTATTCTGCATGTAGTTGTATTTCCTTTTACTTCTCTGTCTTGACTGTCTGAGTAATAAATTAATAAATATTGTAAATATTGGCTGAGAGCAGAGCTTTCCTTTAAATTTAACTTTACATATATATATATATATATACATATATATATATATATATATATATATATATATATATATATATATATATATATATATATATATATATATATATATATATATATATATATATATATATATATATATGATCGAATAAATATTCGGTGCCAATGTAAATGTATTTCTACAAATAATGAGATGTTATTCGAATGTTCAGAATAATTTATAAAAATTTTTATCTCCTGAATTTAGTTTTGTTTGATCTGAAAATAGAATAGGACCATTGAATTAAATTGAAACAAAGAAACTTATAGTAGAAGTAATACTAATTTATATATGCATTTGAAACTGAATATATTTTCAAATTAGTTATAAAATTTTTTATGTCTTTATAATACTTACCATTCTCGGAAGTAGCACAGAATAAAATTTTTTACCAACAAAAGTAGTAAAAAATAATTTATAAAAATATTAACTTATATGATAATCAGCCGAGAAAACGATTAAAATCAACAAAAAATGCATGTATTTTTTACAGTATACAAAATGCAGACATAGTTTGTCTCTAAGCTAAATAAAATTGGATTAATATATTTTTTAATTTTCTTTTTCAATTCCTCATGTTTTCTCATGTAAAAAGCCTTTTGAATAAAAAAGTACAAATTTCTTAATAAAACATATAACTGCTTTTTTATATTGCTTATTGTCTTTAATTAGAGCTTTTATATTTTGAACTTTTTGAATTATTCATATTTTTCAGAGTTAGTAATTAGCTTTTATTTGTTTTAAACTAATTTATAAATAAGTTATAAGAATATGATAAAGTTATTTTCAAATGTTAAATCCTCAAAAAACTATTAATACTTTTGTGTGTTCACTTCAGTAGAGAAGAAAAATAAATAGTTAAATATTTTGACTACAAAGAATATATTTTTTCATAAATGTAATGAGATAATTCTCAACTGAAAATTTAATTCGACTGAAAATGACATTAAGATTTCTTAATCTTTTCACAGATATACACACATTATTTCATAAATAATCAATATGGTTCCGGAGCTTATACTTCATGTACAAATATCAATAAATATTCAATATTAAGAAATTTTTGAAACTATACTATCAAGTTATATACCTAAATAATTTTTGTGCAATATTGCTAATTAAGATCTGGATGAAATGTGTTTATTGAGCCATTATCAAAGAATTGACATTTATCTTATACTTCTTAACTTTTAAAGTTTCTTATTAAAATCCCAATTTTACGAATCAAGTATGAAAATAATGAATTTCTCTAAATATATATGACACAATCTTTGTTTCATAATGTAGAATATTAACAAATAATCAAAAGCAACTTTAAATTCAGAATATACTATAGTTCTTTTTATTGTGATAACTTTTAATTTTAATTTATAATTGTATTTCTTTATACATTTGTAGAATTGCATTGGTCATTTGAGATTCATTGTGTTTCCATTATCACTGGAAATGCTTATTTTAAAATTACAATTTATGTAAAGTAATAATAATTTTAAGCAAATTTTAAAATGTAATTGATTTTTTTACTCATAATTTTGTAGAGCATAAACTCTGACTCGTATTTAAGAACGACTTTAAATTAGAATTTCTCAATCGTCAGAAGATTTATTATAAAATTTGAATATGACTGTGGTTTAACGTTTAGTTGAAACTTAAAAATATGAAAATTAATAATCAGAAAGCGTAACATTGTTTCCATTCAGAAAAAAATAATTACAAAGTAAAAGTTAGTGATTAACCTTTTTTTATAAATAAAATTTGAGTTTGCTAATTTTGAAATATTAAATAAACAAATTAATTAATATAGTCAATATTCTACATTTATAGATAGTTAAGACTCAGAATAAAATTAAAAAATATAAAAACAATAAATTTTATTTAAATAAATCCATTTAAAATATTGGAAGATTTTTTAATTAGCACTTATTATTTTAACTTAATTGAGACAGCATTAACACGAATTCATTCATAATATTAATATCCTTAATAATCGTAAAGACTGAATTCAAGAAAGCAGATAAATATATTTCAAGTTTATTTATTTTATGAGAAGCACATTTTCTAACAGATCAAGCAATATTATTTCAGTACCATTGAAAAGCGCGTGTTCTAGATTTTCTTTGACTGATATACTAAACATTCTGAAAAGATGTATACATTCAATTTTAAGAACACATCTGAATGCAGATTTTGAATATGTAACTATGATTTCTTTTGGGAGAACTCAAATGTGTATTTTAATTTGTAAGAAACAACAAATTTAAAATGTACATTTAAAAGCAAAAAAGTATTTCTATAAGTGTGCATTGTTAAAACTATTGAATAAATATTGACGTAAAATATAATTTTTTTTTCTGTCTGCATATATGAACAGTACTTATTCCAGATTTTGCGTATTTATCAATGAATTTCGACTGTCTGGGAAGATTGTTTGGATTGTATAAATTATTAAGTATAATACATAGAACTGAATCATTGTTTGGATATTTTATTGAAATCTTGTCTTTGATGTTTATAGTTGTAATATTTTATACAGTTTACTTAGAAAATTGGTGAATACAACTCATTTCTACGACAACTTTGTCATTGTTATAATGCAGTTTAACTTCTCCATGAGAGACTATTTTTAAGTTTTTGTATTCATTAAAATGTATGAATTCAACTTTTATCAGTATGCAAAGAATAACAATGTTTTGTTTCATAAATTTTTAATATTTTTGAAAATTAAGGTAAGTTTATATATTGGATGTGGTATACGAAATGCATCACAAGTAGATAAAAATATAATAATTACCCCAAAACACTTAAAATTATAATTTTTTCTTCGGAAGGAGTAAGTAGTATTGTTTTTAGCACTATTTATAAAAATTCATTTTAATACATCGTTTAATGTATTGTGTTTTTCACCCATTGCTACCATTAAATAATAACATTTTCGTTTTTCTTCTTAAGAAATGGACAAATAATGTTTTATATATTTTTTAAATAAAGGATCTAATAAAAATAAACTGAAAAAAACAAAATCCTCTAGGTATTTAATGCAGAAATGTATTTTTTAACGAATCAACATGTTTGCTGTTTAAATCAGAGAAATGTATGTTTTTAAGATAAAAGGAAGGTATCCAATAGAAAGTAACTTGAAAGTGACATAAAACTATAAT
Source organism: Latrodectus hesperus (assembly GCA_037975125.1). Taxonomy (NCBI): domain Eukaryota; kingdom Metazoa; phylum Arthropoda; class Arachnida; order Araneae; family Theridiidae; genus Latrodectus; species Latrodectus hesperus. The sequence goes on from CM075858.1 coordinate 51,528,681, forward strand.
GAGCTGTCATAATAATTTGTATATAAATCAATTATTAAAATGATTTTATTAGAAAAATTTTGGAAATTATTTTTCAATAATCTTTTGTTCATTTTTACACCATACGTTAAAGCTTTAATAACTATTCGGGACTTGTGATACTTATTTCTCTATTTAAAACATTCCTGTTTTACAAAATACATCTAAAACAGCATTAAATAGTTTTGAATATTTTTATTAGTAACTATCTAATTAGTATTAATTATAATTAACTATCAAAATGATATTAATATTATTTTTTAATTCACACACAAATAACACTGCCTACCACCAAAGTTGCAACACCAAGAATGACAAGAGATATCACAACAAAATTTGTTTTGTACATAACCTGTTGATCAAGTATAAGATGATTAAATTTATACACTGACTCAAAGAGACTTTGGATGCGTTCTTTGGTTACAACAGACCTAGCAGCTTCAACACATTGCCAAAGTTGATCTGGTGTGCCAGCTGGGGATATAATCTGGGTCAATCGTTGAGTAACCATGGGCCACATGTTTTCTATTGGTTAAAGATTAAGAAAGCGAGCCAGCCAGGGAAGCAATTCAATCTGGAAATTGACGAAGAATCCTTGGACAATGCGTGCCACTTGTGGTCGTGCATTATCCTGTTGATACATGGCTGTGGGCAAGTCCTGAAGGTAAGGAAGGACAATTGGCTCCAAAACCTCGGAGATGTAGCTCTGGCTGTTTAAAGTATCGCAAAGCGTACTACAGGATTGCGAGAGTGATATCCAATACCGCCCCATACCGTAATACCCGGCGTAGGACCAGTGTGGCGGTGCATAACGCAGCTGTTCAGCATCCGCTCTCCATTGTATCTTCAGACTCAATGCGACATCGTGGTGTTACAGACAGAAGCGTGACTCGTCGGTAAAGATAATTTCCTTCTATTCTGCCATCCACATCCTTCTTTGATCTCACCAGTGGTGGCGGTACGTGAGTTGTTCAGCGTGAAGGGTAAGCGAAGCAATGGACGTCATGCGGACAGACCACTCTGCTGTAAGCGGCTTCGAATGGTGCGCGCAGACATTGAACGATGCGTTACAAACTGAATATGCTGTGTTACGTTTCGAGATGTGTCTGAGCAGTCACTGCCATACGCACAATTTTCCGGTCATCACGTGAAGGGGAGCACTGAGGTGGCAGCGACAAACACATATGACACCCTTCTGCATACAACGATCAGATATCCGAATTACAGTTGTTTCGCTTAGTCCATCACGACTACCGATTTCCCAAAAAGTTATTCCACAATCTCGGTAGGCCACTATCCTTCCTCTGTGGAACTCAGATATCTGATCAAAGAAAGGGCACTGCTACCTACTAAACATAATTGGTAATTTTTTTTCTCTTTGAAAACAACTAAAGATAAACACAATTGCCGAACTTGAAATCGCCGAAAGCTTCATGCCTTAAATAGAGATTTAAAGCGGGTGCCTTAGGTGCGCGTGATTTGCGTCTCCGCTGAAATTCTGATCATATCTGACTTCTGAAAAAGCATGATGTAAATTTCATATTGTTTGCATGCTTCTTTCAGCATGTAGCATTTACAGTGGCCTGTCATGTATTTTTAAAAACGCAGTTTACTTAATTTTGTATTCAACTTCATTCCAAAGACACCGAAGTATATCAGCAAATTAATATACGCAGTATAAATTTATTGAAGTAACTTTTTTAAAATATTTTATAAAAAAAGAAGAAATGTTAAGAACCAGGAAAATGGAATGAAACATAAAATTTAAATGACGCTTTCAACACAAAAACTGAAAATTTTGCGGGAATCATGAATTAGAAAAGGAAAAATAGTTATTTTGATAGTAAATTGCTTTTTCGCATTGAAATTTAAACCTTTTGAAAATAAATATTTCAGTTCTTTTGCACTCTAAAAATTAATTTCATTAGGTTTATAAATTAAAGTACTATATATAGTATATAATTTTCATTATAATTTTAACATTCGTTTTATCATTTAAATACTTTTCGTTTTTAATTTCATGATAAAAGTAATCACATAAGTATTTAATCGATCTTCTAACTCATCATGCGTTTTTAATTGACGCCAAACTGTAATATATATACATACAAATATATATATATATATATATATATATATATATATATATATATATATATATATATATATATATATATATATATATATATATATATATATGTATAGTTTGGTAGTATAATATTTTTTTCAAATATTATAATTTTTTAACTGCAAGTATCAAACAATACATGTATAAGTTTTTAAAATGTTTCACTAAACCATATTGAGTAATTTATGGAAACATTTTATGAAAATAATGCATTTTACATATAAAATTATGAAATAGATTTTATTATTTGAAAATAATAAACATATTTTCTGACTATATATATAAGTTAAATTTAATTATTTTAAATATTTTTGCTACATATTTTATATGTACACTTTTGTTACGTTTTATTTTCTTAAAATAAATGTATTCTTAAAAACTATATTACACATTTTAGTGAAGCCTATTCTTGGTTGAATATAAATTTAAAGATTTTATTCACTGAAGCAAGAATACAAGGACAATTTTGTAAGAATTTATATTTTTCTATACCATCTGATACTTCCAGACAATTTTCCTTTCAGTTGAAATCGGTTGCCTTGGTTAAATAAAAATCAAAGCAATTTTCTTTACGAGTTGCGAAAACTTGTGAATTTGAAAAACTGATTTTAAAAGTTTGAGTAAAGTTTTCATTTATAGTTTCGAAATCTATTGTGTGGAGAAATATTTTTGAAACAGTTTTGAACGATGCTAACAAAATAATTTTTTAGAATATTAGAATTAGTTTAAAAGGCTTCCACTATTGAACATGAAATAAAAAAAAACTTTACGTGAAAATTTTAAAATATGGGAAATATACCTACAAAATTTTTTAGTACATTTTCTTTATTTGAATTGTTTTTTGTTATTGTTCGCGTAGAATTATGTATCATCTTTTTTTACTGTAAATGTTTAACATTCACTATTGAATACATAACTTATCTGTTTATATTCACAACAAAGAATCCATTCACATATCAATATTTCAATAAATAGTTCATTACAGGATAACGCTTCCTTCTGAAAAGTGCTCGAAAAATTCCAATAATTATTTTAAATTTGTATAAATCATCTAACATTTTTAAGGAAGGAATGTTATATACACGCATGATTTTTTTATATCAGTTAAAGTAAACTACATTTAAGGATGAATTGTTTTATAATAGGATAAGAAATTATAATGTATTCATCGTTTTAAGAATTTTTGATAACATTGATGAGAAAATATATAAGAAAACAATCTTTCCTTTTAAAAAATATATATTTTGTTAATTACGGCGGGCACTTGGGTGACTAACTCTTCACCACAACAAGGCCGGAAACTGCTACACATTTGTCGTTACCCAGCGGGCACCTGTGAACCAAGTCACGGAGCGAGTAGCATTACCCGCGTCATACCACCACAGACCCGTTTATATGGCACACCACATTCATACATCAACACACAAGAAATAATAGAGAAACACAGAGAGATAGTAACATCCATGCCCGAACCGGGATTCGAACCCTGGACCCACAGCTCAAGAGTCAGGAACGCTAACCACTCAGCCATTGGTCGGCCTTTTAAAAAATATTACAATTCATTTACATGAAATTATATAATATGTAATATTATTTATATATGTCAGATTATATTACATAATACATACAATGATTTTCAAAATTGAAATTACCAAAATAAAAAAATGAGAAATGTATTTATTGTTTAGATTTCTAGTATTGTTATTACCATTGTTATTTCTAAATTTATAAAAAAATTAAATAACTAATAATAAGATGTGTTTCAAATAATTGAAGTATTGACAAATTTTTCTCTTTATCAAAGCATTTTTTGACAAGTAGAACCAATAGTCAAACAACTTTTCGTAAGAGATTTCAAAGAAAAAGTAATATCGTCAGTTCTCAATCTATAATATCGACAGTGTCAAACCTAGATTTTTTTTAGAAAAAAGTATGAATATTTTAATATTATTGTAGTTATATTGCTATTTGATTATTTTATTAATATTGAAATAAACCTTCCTCAACACTTTATAGAAAACATTTTCAAATAAAAATTAAAACTTGTTTTAATGTGTAAATCTGTATTTATTATTATGAATTCTCAAAAGATATGAATTATAAAATGACTGTTCTTAAATCTGATTCCATTTTCATTATTACAAGTAAGTAATAGCAATGTTGAATTGATTTTGCTTTATGATCCCTGATTTTGAGAAATATTATCCAAAATATATTTCTAATAGAATGTATGATCTTTATACAAATGTTTATTCCTTAAGAAATCCCAAGGGCTCAACATTCAGAGAAATTTTATATTTACATCCCCTCCCAATTTTACAATTCTTCCACAGAAAACTTTGTTTTCTGCAATGTCTTTAACCTAGAATTTAATGTTTTTTTTTTCCATAAAATCTTTGCAAGTACGAGTTTGTCAAATCATAGTAATAACAATATTTAGCCTGAAGTCTTTTTTAAGATAAGTGCTTATTATATTACAATATCCAGTTGATATAAATATATATTTTTAGTACTTTATACATGTAATAAATAGCATGTTTATTGTAGAGTGTGACAAGATTACAATGTTGTTAATAGATAAATTTCCAAAAGCATTTCATTCGATTTAATTTATCAACATGCCTAATTTAAATAAGATTTTTTTATATAATTTCAAATACGTTCAAACTTTAATTTATGTAACAATATAATTTTCAATATTTTTCATCAGGTCACTGCCATGCGCACAATTTACCTGTCATCACGTGTAGTAATGCACTGAAATGGATGCGATAGAAAACGTCGGTCCGTCAGACTCTCTTGCATGCATTGATGACATATCCACATTACAGTTGTTTGGTTTCATCCAACAACGACAGGATTATAGATTTTCCGGAAAGATAATACATAATCTCGGGAAGCCACTGTCTTTCCGCTGTCGAACTTGGATACTTGATCAAAAAACAATCGATGTTTTCTAATAGGTATAATTGTGTGTGATCGTTTTATTCTATTTATTTTTTAACACAATTGCCCAACTTGAAATTTTCGAAATCTCCAAGCTTTAAATAGTGCTTCGACATGACCTACAGGCGCGCGTAATTTGTGTGTCTGCCCTGAAAATGTAATCATATGCATATCTCACCTCCGCTAATGCTTGTCGTAAATTTTATCTTATTTTTATGCTTCCTTCAAGGTGTTGCATTAATGGTGGCCAGCAGTGTATTCATTAAAAAAGCCATACAATTGACTTAATTAATCATCTGAATCTAGTTAAACATCAGTATCACTTTTAACATTGTTTGTGATCAAATATTAAATTTTACTATCCCATAAAACATTATACTAAAATTAGGCTACTGCATCCATTCTACAATATATTTTAAGTAAATAATGTGAATCTGTGAAAATATTTTACATCAAAACACTATTTTATGACCAAATGTTTAATCTTATTCTTAAATACACTAGGATAAATAGAATTGCATTAAAAATATCAAGAGTATATATCTCCATAAAGAAATTGAAAAACTAAAAGTGGTGATACAAAGTGAACACAATTTTTTTCATATACTCTTTCATTAACATGAAAATAATATAAAAACAAAAGAAAGAAATTTTTTTAAATTGTATTCTATTTTAAAATACTTTCTAAGTTTCATTAAAATCTATAATATATAAAAATTGGAGAACAGGTGCCGATAATCCATGATTGTAAATTTTAAATTTTTTGGCGATGAAGAAATGTTTCCAAGGTGACGTACATGAAGTGCGCAATGACGTATATACTAAGTTTACCAAAATACAATTTTCTGCATAATTCTTATAGCTCTCCATATGTATGACGTTTCATTGAGAAAATGATATCATTGAGAAAAAATTTATTAATTTGTGGTTATAATAATTAACAGGTCGAAATTTAGTATCTGTATTAACGATATTTTTTAATTCATTATTCAATATAATATCAGTATTTCCGGTAATTATGTGTCCAAAAATTAAATCTACGAATTTATTGTATTTCGTGTTCATTACAGAAGCAATCTGCATTTTCTTTATTAATATTTATATTACTGCAGAATTTATTACAGGTAAAGATATGTCTACCAAATGGTAGATCATATTGAAAAGTACATTTAATTTCATTATTATTTAACGGAAAGATATGTTTAAGCACTTTAATAATACTCGAGAATTTAATTTTATCATATAATGGATGCTTAAAAGAAATAACAAAATAATTTGATTTGATATTTTTATTAGAATTTATATTTAGTTTACTTAGTTTACATTTAAAAATGTCAAAAATTAAAATCTTAAAATGTTCATTATTAAAATTAAAAGTTATTTAAAAATTCTGAAAGAAAAATACATTGTTTTTTATTTAAACTCATAATAAAGTTTTTACAAAAAGAATAGTTATAAGAATTTACAAATTGATTTTCTAATTCGAACAGTTTATCAATCCAATATATAAAGTTATTTACATTGTAATTGTTATAAGTTTTATTTATTTTTCTACCACCTCTTTTATATCTTTTAGTTTTCTTATTATTAGGTTTAAAGTACATAAATGATTTAGTATTTTCATAGTTAATTTTCGAATTGTTAAATAGTTCATTAAGTCCAAATGGTACTAGGGTTTTATAATAAATAATATATCGATTTTCTATCATTAGGCGTAAATTAATATCGATTTCAATATCTAAAATGGTTATAATAATATTATCGAAACTATGTACTTTGAAATGTTCAAATTCAATGTTAAAGCTTTTGTTATTATTATAATTTTTAATATTAGATCTCTGTAGGTTTATGCGCATATTAATAGTATTAGATGTCTGTCCAATATATTTAAATTTACAAATTTTGCATTCAATCATTAATATAACATTGTAAGCTTTACAGGCTTTATTTAAAGTATACGAATTATCAATTTGTGATATATTTAATTTGAGGCTAGTCTTACAGAGTTTGGAATTACAAGTATTAAAGGTGAATTTATTTGTAAACATAAGATTATTATTAACAAAATCACAATCCTCATTAACATCAAAAATGTGCTTACCTACTGTATTGCAAGGGTCGTTGTTTATCGATCCAATTCCATACCTTTTATAGGAATTGTACCGGACACAGGCAGCAGAATTGTCTACTGTCTTTTTGTCAGGTGCTAATATATTATTTCCATATTCCATAATGTCTAAGTATATAAGATAAAACATGTAAATATATATAAGACAAATGTGTATTTATAAAAATTCGAAAAACGTATACATAGAAAAGCGAAAAATATTTAATAAGTGAACCAGCGCAAAGCAGAAAGAAGATTCACCCTATTAAGTTATATAAATATAAAATGCAAGGTTAGATACAGAACTGAAAAGAACAAGAATATATAAAATAACATTTATGCTTAGCAATACATTTAGCACAAAAGCAGCTTTAATAGTATTACTAAGATACAGTTAATAGTATATTTTATAAAAATACAATGAAAAATGCCAAATGGAGAATAGTACAATGAAAATACTAAATGGAAAACAATTCATTGAAAATGCTTGGAAGAATTTTTTATAGAAAAATATTTGGAAACATTTTTTTAAGGAAAGTATCACAAGAAAGATAAATATAAAATGGATTGAAGTACCAATATGGCCAGCTTCGTCAGGGGGTGTTGACCCCATTGGCACAAATTATGGCTTCTCTGCAATGACCCAAGACTTAGTCTTAAAGAAGCCAGTACACCCCAAAGCCATACCAAAAGCTCAAACCAAAATATCAAGGCAGAATGAAAGTAGAATTTAACTAAAATATATAAGTCAAAATCCAATGTTTCCAAAATACAAAATACATGATATATATATATATATATATATATATATATATATATATATATATATATATATATATATATATATATATATATATATATATATATATATATATATATATATTACTAAATGGTAGTTAACTGTAGATCTCACAGAATTTGAATGGAGAATTTAATGTCACTTTCTATGTGATATTTATTCCTTGTAATTATACACATTACTTTAAATTATGTATTATATTAAATTATTATTACATTTTTATAATAATAAAAAAGGCACATTTATTAAATTTTAAAATAATAATTTGTATATCATTTAAATAAAATTTATTTAAGAAATATTTGTTAGAAACTCAACATGAAATCTAAAATTATTAATCAAATAAACATAAGATGTTTAGAAAGAGCTTAGTATCATATGTAATAAAAAATGTATTTTTTATTGAACAATGCGTGATATTCATTTTTTAAAATAAGTTTTATATAAATATAAGTTTTACTAAAATATCGATATATAAGTTACTTGAATATAAGTTTTACACATTTCCCGAATATCAATCAATTGTATCGCCATCTAGTGAGCTATTTTAAATTAAATTTTGTTTAAAATTTCTTTATATCATATAAAATGAATTCAATATAATTAATTTAGTCACATTGCGCTGCACCATTTTCTGATTAGTATATTTTCTGTTAATTAAATTTAACAATAACTAATTTATCTTCACATTAAAAAATTATTGTGCATAAAACTGAATTTAAAAAAACAAATATTAACTTTTATTTACACGAATTTCATATTGGAATAAGGTTAATGTTTAGTAAATAAAGAAGTTATTTAAGCATATAATTTAATGAAAGAAAAGGAAATTTAAAATAATAATTCTATAATCTAACCACCGTTTTGATTGCCAGACATTTTTTTCCTATTAAAGATGTAACTTTATTAAATTTTTTCTTATCAAAACTTAAATTTTATTTACTTATAGACATAATAACACTTAAATTATTTGATAAATTAAACTGTTTCATTTTCATTATGTTTCGATCCTAACTGTTTTAATATCGTGACAGTATGTAAGATTAGCTTGATATTGTACAAAAAGTTTGTTTGGTTATTAAAGATAAACACAGTTTTCTTTAAAACTTTTAATTTTGCCAAGAATATTTTTAAAAAAATATATATTGAACATTTTTTATATTTCTTTTCTGTCACATAAAATAATATCTCACTTTTTGATATCCAAATATTTCTTCAACTCAAATACACGTTTATTAAAATGTTTAAACGAAAACTCAAAGACTGCCCAAATGATTCATAAATTCAATTTATGTTTGAGAAAAACATTTTAAAAGCAAAACTATTATCTATCAATAGATACCTTTATTGGTGCCAAGTTGTGAATAAGCATACTGTTCTTTGCATAATAATGATGTACAATCAAGATGTATTTTTTAGTTTGGAAATGTTTTTTAGAATGCGAAAGCCATCAAAGATTTAAAACTAGATAGGGATAGGTTTGTTTTAAAATAGTTATTTTTGAAATAATGAATAATAATTGGTTCAAATTAACTTAAATATTTTTATCAAGATGATCAGATATTAAGAATTGTAAAGTGTTTGCTTAGTAATAAAGGATATTAATAATAAATAAATTCATTAAAATAAATTTAAAGTATTTTTCATGCATTAAAGATTTTCTGATTTTTTTCTTTTAATAATATTTATGTATAATGTAGATACTACCTATAAACAGTATTTACAATTTAAGTATAAATTTTTTTTAAAATATTTATTTAACAGTCAGAATCATAAATTTCAATATAAATATTTCTATGACAAATATCATTTGGAACGTGAATTACACAAATGTAAATATTAGTTGTTGAAAAATAATCAAACGAGTTGAAATTTTTTGTAAAGTCTTAACAAAGGCATGAGCACTTTAATGAATTATTTATTGAAGAATATTGTAAGCGATATATGTTTTTCATTTTCCATTTCCAAGTTTTCATAAATTAACACAATGAAACTATCCTTCTAAAAACAATTTTAAAATTTGTTGCTTATTTAATCCATTAATTTTAAAAAAATATTTTAATTTAAAAATTAATTCTTCGAACACAATAATGGCTGAGAAATATATTATCATGACTGGGTTTAATTTTTTAGTAACTTTCAAAACAGCAATGAGAAGAGTAACACTTCCTTACTTAAAACACACACAGTTTTTTACATTATTACACACCACAAGTTTTACATTATTTTTTAGATAAATAACAGAATACATAAACAGTTCTTAAAAGTTAAATTTATAGTAATTACCAACAAAGTTTCTATTAAAGATGCGGTTTTACGAGAATGTTTATTACCAAGAGAAGTGAACCTAATTATAAAAGATATAAAATAAGACAACTTTTTTATATTATAGTGTTGAAGTGCTTAAGTTCTGAAAATTTTTGTAATATGTTTCTTTATGATTTAATCCTTTGAAACCAGATTATTAATAAGACCCTTCTTACAAAGCTAATTACTACAGCTAAAACGCTTGTAGCATTTCATTATCTGTTTTAGGACTCCGTTCAGTAGGAATTTTTCATTTCTTAAAACTTATGCCAAAGTCTTGAGTGAGGTACACGTTTTTAATTAAAGCTTTATTTTTTTTACAATTTTGAAATTTAAGCACAGATATTTTGCTCAAATTTTACTGATTATATACATATGATTTTAGTCCATAGCAAACAAGTTATTGACCCAAAAAGATGTCTGATACATTTCGTGTAATATTTCGTATTTAAGAATTTTTATAGAAGAAACAAATTATAAGTGTGTTTTTGTTTAACATATTCTACTAAAAACATCAAAAAGAAATAAATATTATAAGAGAAAAAAGACATTTTTACCATCAGTTCTTCATATAACTTCATGTTCATTATAACTGTTAATACAAAATGTTAGACAAATTGCATTGATATCTAGATTTATGCTGTTCTTATTATAAAAAATAGATTAATTGATGTATTAATAAAATCGGACCGTAGTGGAGTGGTTAGTGTCCCTTACTTCGAAACACTATGTCCCGGATTCGAGTCCTGGTTCGAGAAGAGATGCTCCTTTCTCTCCTTGTGTTTGTGTTTCTTTATCACTTCAGTTTCGGGGTGAAGATGGCATACTGACTGAGTGCTCCACTGCATAAGATGCCAGAATATTCACCCCTTGCACCGATGAATTGATAAATCCTATGTGCAGCCAAGAATTCAAAAAATGATATATTAACAAAAATATATTAATAAGATGTATTTATTTATGTAATAATATTTATTTATATAAAGTAAAATAAACACCAGCAGAGGTCCTTGTACCTAACCCTGAACAGGTTTTACCAGATTTGATGAACCCGCTGGAGAGAAAAGAAAACGGAACACAGTACATACAAGACAATACGATTATGCTTGCAATCAAATGGGGACACTAGAAATCATTACTTTCACACAGTTAAGAGGGTTTGTAAAGTATACTATTTAACACAAATTGGGTTGCAATTGAGAGTTAACACTTGGACACGTAAGAAGCATTCAAAATAGGTATCAGACAAATACATGACAGGATGTGGTAAGACAGGCATATCAAATACATATCGAATTGCATTCATATATAAAATAAAGAAAATAAAAAGAAAAACAAAAGCAAGTTTAAAATGATAAAACAGAATTGAATGCATATACTTGCACTTACTTCAAATTAATGAGGTAATAATGATTAATGAATAATTAATGAATTTAGTATGGATTTGATAGTTTGGTGTATCGGCTCAAAATAAGATAGATCATATGAAATTCTCAGCTACATATACAAAAAGTTTAGATAGGTTATACAAAATGCATTAAAATAGGTCAATACAACATGATGACAATAATTATGATTAAGTAATTAAGTGAGAGCGCTGGAATGATGGTGAAAAAATAACAAACAAATAATAATGAACTATATACAAGAAGATGAAAAACAGGCTAAATGTTACAGGTAGAGAGGGAAATGTCTAAATGTAGAACATGAGAGAGATGGAGTATGCAAATGTTACAGCTCATCTTCTTCCATGTGAAGTCTATCACCGTCACGGGCATCATTATCCTCCTATTCCTCTGGAATTATTAAGTCCCTATATTCAAGGAGAAAGTTAATAATTTTTAGATTTGCAGCCTTGTTGATGGTGATGTTTTTCAGCCAGACACTTTTCAGATTGCCACTGGGCTTAGTAAAGTGCCAGGAACTCGTGATAGGGCATGTTGTAGCGTAATGAATTGGAGTATCTTCTGCTCCACATGCACAGCTCGCAGTTGTTTGACTCCTATTCTATGCAGATAACTTGGAAATGGGCAATGTCCCGTTACAAAAATTGTAATTTGTCTTGGCCAGCACTGTTGGTTCAAATTCACTATTGGCAGGATGAAGTATACTGGGAGTCCGGTGGTATTCTGATCCCACAGAGTTTGCCAATCCTGAATTAATGCAATTTTCCTGACCCTTTTGAAGTGAGACCAGGGAAGAGGGAGATAGATTTCAGATTCATCTGAAGAAGCAGCAGTTTTCACTAGGCGGTGTGCCAATTCGTTCCCTTCAAATCCTACATAAGCCTTTATCCTATTTATATAAAGTGTCAGTCAGGTCAATTTTCAGAAAATATTTATCTTTAGAATTTCATTTTTATCAATTTAATCCATTGTTATATACTATCCAAGAATGTGATAGATAGGTTTCTCAAAACTTAAATTTGTTCATCATGCTAGAATGAGACAAATATTGTTAGATACAAATATTGATTTGCAGGGAAATATCTTTGATGTAACTTATATATGAATTAGCAGGAAATTGAAAGGAATATATTAAACGCAGATTTACTCACAAAATATCTGAAATAGTAAATACTACACGAAATATAATGTTTTTTGACCTGTTGAAAAATACTTGTAATGCTGTCTACTCATCTCCTATAATTTAATGTAAGCATATGTATTGTCATAATGCCATCCAAAATTCTGAGTGGTATTTTCCATGTTTCAAATTTTTACTCAAAAAAAGATGGAAATTGGTAGCCCTAGATGATTTAAATTGTCAACCTTGTTATAGCATCAGAGTTGGTATTGAAGCTACAGACAAGATCGTTTCAATCCAGTGAAACATTTCGCGAATATTTGTTGTTGTTGTTACTAATGACACTTGTACAAGCCAAGCTCTCAATGCCTTGGCAATGAGAATTTAAGTCAATAGGGAGCGTCTTTCGTTTTAATCAGACTACCATGAAGGTGAAAGTACGACTTTGCTCTACACACATGCCATAGGTACCCGTTTATAGGGTAGGAAACCATTCGCTCCTCATTCTTACAAGGAAAGGACAAAGACAGGATAGATAGAGAGAGAAAGTACATCCATGCCCAAACCAGCATTCGAACCCAGGACCTTCTTATCCGCAGTCGGACACGCTGACCACTAGTCAAGTTGGGTGGCTTGCGAATATTTAAAATAAATAACTTTTTCAGTTACTGGGAATATGTCTAATATGCAATCAAAATACTTATAACCAATTTAGAGAATTTCGTTTTAATTTTATAATTTTATTCGCAATTAGGAACTGCTTAGTTTCTATGAAATTAAATTCATGTTCTTCTATAAGTTAATAATCTCATGCCCGTTGAATTTTACTGTACTAAGCATTTTTTGCAAATTGTGATTAAATTTCATTAGGTTTTCTTTTCTATTTATTATGGACTCAATTATTTAAATAAAAAGACTTCAAAATGTTTGAGCAAATTTTCATATCGAAGGGGATTATTATTTATATAAAATCCTGGAGTTGCTTTTAATACGAAAATACTTAAAACCTTTTAGGAACTAACCTTTGATGTAAAAAATAATTCCTAACAATTGTTTCGTTCTACTCTTTTAAGGTTTATCATGCTCACGTAGAAGAATTTGCAGAATTGCTTTTTCAAAATTGGTAACATGTTAATATTTCGTTTTCTAAATCTATTTTTGCTTGTGTCCATAAAATCAAGTGCACATAAGCTGCATTATTCAGATTTATTTATATCAGTAATTATGGCAGATAAAACATTATTTGTATATTATATATATTTGCTTTCATATTTCACTCATTTCACTTCCATTTTCTTCCAAGTTATTATAATATCTGCATAAAAATTCCTTATGTATGCTTTTCCGTACTCTCAATCAGCAGCTTGCCAGTGACATTAGACCTAGTTAACAAAGGAATTTCGTAGAAAGTAGACTAATAAATAAATTATCCTTATAAGCCTGCAATGTATGAGATAAATGTATTTTGCTAGATTTAAATTTGTTTATAAAATTTGAGACCATTACGCTGGAAATATTGCAAACTTTCTTTTTCTTCATTCAACACCCCAAATTAAAATGAGAGCTAGCATTACAAAGATTATACAAGAGAAGTAAGCACTTTATTTTTTAAAATTTTTCAACATATCCTAATTATATATAAGGAGTATTAAAGACATTCTTCATTATTCTATTATATTCCTTAACTGCTTTAGTTCACTTATAAATAAATACTCGTTGTGAACCCGAGTCATTGAAAGTACAAAAATAACTCATTACTATTATTTCCAAAATTCGTAGTACTGCTATTAGTAAATAAAATTCTCCCATATTATGTAACTTTAGTTAAAGAACTTTCCCAGATGCTTTTTTTCATCGGATCAATTTTCATCCTTTTTGGCTATAAATGTGTTTTCTTCTTTTTAATTATTATCAAAAGGGTCGTATTTCCTTACATTGCAAAGGCATAATGCCGTTCTTATAATATTACACAATCACTTTAAATGATAAAAAACATTTGTAAATGCTATTATATATACATTAGAATTTATTTCTTTTATTCATAATGCAGATTCATACTAAATTTAAAACATGATTAAAATGAGACCTTTAATAAAATACAAACTCATTGATATTTGTAACGACCAGATAAGTATATCATCTCGAGATAATCAATAAACAAGATGTAAAACATTTATCTATGCTATATTGAGTGTCCAATTTGTGACTGGAATTTTGAAAATAAAATGAGATCAAAATACAATTTTATGTTTCAAAATTCTTTACAAGAAAATTTAAGAGATTTGTTAAAGTATCGTTGTAGTACACTCTGCTGTTAACAGTTCAGTTTCGATAGGTTAATATATTTTATTACATCGTTTGGAAAGAAAGTCTAAAGTGGGTGATATAAATAATTGGATGAAAATTTTTTTAGCAACACTTGGCGATCTAAATGACTTCTATTGTTTTTCCAATGAATCATATATTCTATTTAGTGAATACTTTTTCCTTGAGGATTCAAATTATTTTTGATTGAAGCTATTAGTACCTCCTAATTATTGATAATTCTTTTTCCTCAATTTTTTTAACACTGCTTTTGAAATTTTTGAGTAGGAGAAAAAAAGCTTCTGCTATTCCTAGACAACAGAATGTTTTTTTTTATCACTTTATGAATTAAATACTGTAATTGATCCACTTACTCAATACCTAAAATTTTATTAACTATATATTTTAATTAACGCCGCAATTTAATTCTACGATATATTACAATTAAAATCCTTATTTCCAGTTTTCAAGTTGAAAATTTCATCGAACATTAAAATTTCCGGAAGAAAATTTTAAAAGCCACATGATCTCTTTTTAAGTTTGCTTAAAATTAAGAACTTGTCTTCGTAAATAGTTTTTGCTTCATATTCTAAATTAAAATTGTATTGTGTACAAATTATAAACCCCAAGTCTAAGAACACAAATTTCATTTCGATCGGTTGCATCTGTACATTGTTATTCTTTTCTGAAATTTTCAATGCTATCATTAACTATTCAGTGTGAAAATACTTTTCCTTGACATTCTTAATATTAGAAAGCTCTCACATCCTATCTAGTCAAAAAATCTCATATAATTGTTAAATATCCCGAAACTTAGAAGGGATGCCAGATTTTTGTTATAGTACAATTTATTAAAGACAAAAATGTAAAAAAATATCAGCCTTAACTTTATTCAAAACATTATTGTACTTATATGCCTTTTGCCTCCCTTAGAACAATAAACTCACTACGCCTGAATAGTTGCCCTAATATCCAGATATATATTGCTTATTACTACAATTATTAAAAAGAATATATGTGGACAAAAAAATCTTTACAGTTATTATTAGTAGCAAGTAGTTTTGTTGTCAACGTTTCTACCTTACATTCGGATCAAAACGTCGAAAATTCTTTTTTCTTGTAACCTACAAAATAAAGATGTATATATTAAAATCTGTCGCCCTTCTCTTGTCTTTTGATTATGTTGTTGTTTACTTTTTGATTTGATAGGATGTCCTTAGAGAGACAGCACACTGGGGGTGAGTTTTGTAAATACCTCATTAATAAATTAAATAAATATCCTCATTAGTAAATTAAATTAATTTAAATTGATATTGTCTTCAGTTACCTTGACTCCAGGTGACGCTACAGCTTTAAATGGTAACAGGGGGAAAACCGAACTTGTTCCAAATTATTTTGGAGAATTTATGTAGAAAACTAAAGCTGAGAACTGTTGTCATCCCGAATCCAGAAAATAAAATAAAAGAAAATTGCTGTTTATACTTGTTAAGCTTTCTTCTATAGTTCATATCTTAACCCTTAGAATCGGAAGAAATACCTTCCCGTTATCTTGAAATGGAAAAATTTTAATAGTTAAATTCCTATCCAGGAAGTAGATGGAAGATGAGTAGTTCCAACCCTTGGAGAAAAAACATCCAGATCGAAGTATTAATTCTATTCATGACATCCTGCTATTATGGTAAAGATAGCAGAGTTACTCCAATTCTACTTGATTCCAGCCTGTGGAATAAAAAGAATAAAGTTTTAATTTCCCCACCGGAAAAATAAAATTATAGTTTTCCTATTATTAGTTTGATTCAAGCGGAAATCCCGCATAGAGAATCGTAGAAATTTTTGGTCTTCTTATGATTCTAAAATTCAGCTTGTCCAAATATATTGTTTCAGAATCTACAAACTATGTATTTCAACATTCCTGTTCTTAGAATCAAGAAAAGTGTGATGATCAAAAACTCTTGTTTGTAAGTGACTTTTTGGTCTTGAAATGTCATAAAAAAATAAAATAGTTAATAGAAATAGGGCAAAAATATTAAATTGTGAAAGTGAGTTCGAAATCGAATACAACGATGATAAAAGTAAAGAAAAATGAGTATATAAATATATACATATAAAAGCAAGATTAAAAGTATCATAAACATATCATAAGGTCTTATAAGAAGCTTGAAATACCAATAGTGTTTTCACTTAGTAATTAAATTTATTTATTTATTTGGTCTACATGTAGTTTTTTTTTGTGCGGTTCTTGCAAGTTTAGATTTGGATTTGGATCTGGATTTAATTTTAATTACTATAAATAATTACTTTTAAATTAAATGTATTTTGGCAACATTGAATTTTGGCTTTTATATTTTAGCTTGAGTTTTACTTCTTTTATTCTGGTTTGAAATTTTGTTTTGAACTTTTTGGTATAGCTTTGCAGTATATTGGCTTCTTTAAGACTATCTCTTGGCCCAGTGCAGAAAGGTCATGCTTTGTACCAATGTGGTCAACACCCCCTGATGAAGCTGGCCATGATTGTACTTCGATCCATTTTCCTTTATTCTATTTTCTTTGAAAGTTTAAATTATAGATTGAAATTATTTCCACCTGTTTACTATATTTCGCATTTTCAATGTATTATTCTCCATCTAGTATTTGATTATTAACTTTATTAAAGCGTACTATTAATTATATATATATATATATATATATATATATATATATATATATATATATATATATATATATATTGTTTTATTACATAATTATGTGGAGAAGGATATAATACTTTATTATTTTTGAGTAATTATATATATATGTGACTTTTACTCTTATAAAAGTCCCCCAGAGGTAGAAGGAGATATAACAAGCTTAAAGGCGAAGAACAGAATAGCGCATTAGTACTAAAACCTTCCACCCTGCTCTTCCCTTCCGATTATGTTGTTATTCACGTTTTGATTTGATAGAGTGTACTCCGAGGGACATCACACTGGAGGTGAGTTGTGGTTTCGTCAGCATTTGATATTGTCATGTTTTCTAAGTTGAACGTTGTATATAATGTGTATATATTAAACATTTATCCTCATTAATAAATTGATATACTCATCAGTTGCCTTGCCTCCACGTAACGCTACAAGACATTCCTTTAGCTTTTCTGGCTTAACTTGAGACTCTAAGTCTACTGTTTTCAGCATTTTGATAATATAAATCTCTCATTTTTCTTCTCTTAAAATCTGGATTTTAACTAAATTATAATTATTTGTTTGAAACACCTGAATATTTTGGATTTGCTACCCATGAAAAACTTATGATAATGATTCGTTAATTGATTTTTAATGTTTATTGGAGTGGAATAAATATACATGATATAATAAAGTAGTATTTAGTTAAGTAAATATTTAGTTCAAATTTTAGGTATGGTAATTTTTGCTTGTTTTTTATTTAATTCATAAATGCATTTTTTTAACATTTTATTGTATATATGTATCATAAGTGTAACATCATTGGCATAACTTCAGTCGTTAATTATTTGAAGGTAGAAGAAAGAAAAATTCTTGATGAAATATTTTTGCGTTTTTTTTAGCCCTATTTAGATTTTCAAATGCAAATTTTTTTCATAATACAAAGTTTAAAAGATTTAAATTTAACCTCACAATCTTTATGTTACATAAAGAAAATGTTATTGTTTTCTAGATAAGTTCTCTGGGGCATTAATTGTGTTTTGTTATTAAATTTAAATATAAATATGTGACGCTAGGGCGAAGCAAATTGTTAAGTTCACAGTGCAGATTCCTTCTGAACAGCTTGCTGTCTATATGTTTAAGAATAATATATATGTTTAACAATTTTATAATGAACTAAGATGAAATTCCTAAATACCTTGTCAAACTAAGGTTCTTCTATGCTTACATAATTAAAAGAAGGGTAACTTAAAATATCTACAGATTATTTCTTAATATATTTGATTATCTGAATACAGCAAGAACACTTTTACCAAATTACACATACATACAATTTAAAAGTAAGAAATTTCATGAGCTACAAAACATAAATAAGAAAGGACACAATTTGAAGGAAAAGCAAGTGAAATCACTTTTTCAACATAACATCAATCTAATGATCTAAAAAATAATTTATTTGAAAATCTGATGCTATTGATTGAAAATTTTGAAATCTTTTTCAGACCAATTTTCCGCGTACTAAATTTAAGTCATTCATATAATCAAAGTATTTTAATAAATTCACTTATATAAATAATATGCATTATTGTTTTCTAAATAAATTACACTTATCACAATATCTACGGACATAGTTTGTAACTTAAAATAGTTATTAAATTTAAAAGTAATATTATATCAATGACACTCTATTTCTCTATATCTTCACTGACACTCTATTTCTTTAATTGTAAATTTATCATATGTGTGTGTACGCAGTAACAATATTAAACTTTTAATCACAGAAATTAATTTAAATGAGAAAATGAGTATGAGTTTATTATCTTCTCTAACAATATGCAACTTTTTTCTTTCTTAGAGTTCGTTATTATTGCGTGTTCGGCGAAATAATTTACATTTGACGTTTTGTGAATGAAAAATATAAACTGAATGAGCAAACTTTACTTCGAGCTTTTGAATTAATAAGATTGGAAAATATTTACTTAAAAGTCAAAAATATATTTCTCTAAATTTTAATTATTTAACTTGTTAGCTAACATTTCTCGTTTATTTACATTTAATGATTAAATATTCAGTTCATTTGTCAAGAAACTTATTAAAAGTAGAAAGTTATTTGAACGAGTTATGGCAAATTTATGAAAGTAGAGACGAAGAATTTTCAAGTAATGAGAAAGTAAGAAAAGCTTTATCCTGGGACGTGCTGTACAATATTAAAATTGTTATGAATATTAAATTTCAGTAGTGTTTATTAAAATGATATTAATTTTAAATATAAAAAATATCAGTCTAAATATGTATATTAATTTGCTGAAAAAGTTAAATTATTTAATTTTACAATGTAATAAGCATATAAAAATAGAAAATAAACTAAAAATAATATTATAATATTTAGTTAGATAATGGAATGAATATGTATAAAACACAAATTTAGATTTTTATTAACTTCTTCTTCTTCTTCACAAGCTCAACAACCTATTGCAGGCCAAGGCTGACTCGCTGATCTTCTTCCAGCTGACTCTATTTGCCGCATTAGCTCTCCATCGGTTGACTCCCATTATTTTGAGGTCTTTTTCAACATCGTCCAGCCACCGCGTGGGTGGACGTCCTCTACGACGAATCCCTTCGATTTTTGAGAATGTCACTTTTTTGGTGGGAAAAGCATAGATGCATCTGTTCAGGTGGCCCAACCACCTTATTCGTGATGCCTTTATAGTTCTTACAATATCGGTCCCACCGTATTTGCTATATTTTCTATTGATTTCATGATTGAATAAAATCCTCCACTCATTATTCATTTGGATGGGTCCAAAACTTTTCCTCAAAATATTTCTTTCAAAGATCAATAGCTTTTCCTCCTCTGTCTTAATGAGGGTCCAGCATTCACTACCATACAGAACAATTGGCCTGATTAGGGTTTTATATAGGTTCAATTTTGTATTTATAGAAATTAATCCAGATTTGAATTGGCTTCTGAGGTTATAAAAACATCTATTAGCAAGAAAGATTCTATTATTAATTTTGATTTTTAAATCATTGTTACATGAGATCAAAGTTCCTAAGTAACTAAACTGTTTTACCGAATCAAAAGTATAATTATCTATCCTCAAAGGTGTTGGGTCAAAAGTATTTATTTGTTGCAATCAGAAATTTTGTTTTGTGTGCATTAATCATAAGTCCCATTACCTTTGCCGCATTCTCAAGCGCTACAAAAGCCTCAATGATAGATCTCTTTGATCTTCCTATGATATCAATGTCATCGGCAAAGGCAAGAAGTTGAATTGTTCTATGTAGAATAGTACCACTGGTCTTTATACCAGAGTCTCTGATAGCCTTCTCCAAAGCAATGTTAAACTATTGACAGGACAGGGTATCTCCCTGTCGAAGGCCTTTTTCAGTAAAGAAAGGTTCCGAGAGACTTGACAAGAATTTTACTCTACAGGAGATTTTTTTAGAGTCATCCTGGTAAGGCTAACCAGCTTCATTGGGATGTCAAATTCTAGCATTACTTCTAATAATTTGTCACGAAAAACACTATAATAGGCATCTTTAAAATCGATAAAAAGATGGTACATATCAATATTATATTCCTTGGTTTTTTCCAGGATCTGCCTTATAGTGTGTAGTTGGTCGGTCGTCGTTCTTCCCCTCTGAAATCCGCACTGGTAATTTCCAATAATATTGGAAGTGTAGTACGTTAGCCGATTGAGTAGAATAAGGGAGAAGATTTTGTAAGCCGTGTTAAGCAAGGATATTCCTCTATAGTTGTTGCATTCCAATTTGTCACCTTTTTTGTGAATAGGACAGACAGAAGCTTCTTCCCACTCAGTGGGCATTTTTTCCTGTGTCCAGATGCAACAGATCAAATCATGAATTGCTTTGTTTAGACTCCTTTCATTGGTTTTGAGGAGTTCGGCTTTAATACCGTCGGGTCCAGCCGACCTATTGTTATTTAGCTTTTTCATAGCTGCTTCAACTTCATGTATAGATGATATATTATGTTCCAAGTCCTCATCATTAGAGGACAAGGATGGCAGCACAGCAAGAGTGGTCAGGTCTTCCACTTTATCTTTACCCATCAAAAGTTCCATAAAATATTCACGCCAACGAGCCAAAACTTCATCTGGGTCACGGGTGAGATTTCCATTTTTCTTTTTACAGGTGGTAGTAATGGGATTATAATTAGCCCTCACATTATTTACAAGTTGATAACACTTTCTGGACTCCTTCTGAGACTTCAAGTGTTCAATGTCTCTATAGAGATCTTCTAAATATTCCCTCTTTTTCTTTTTATGGGTTCTTTTCTCCTCTCTCCTCAATTCTTTGTATCTCTCCTCCGCATTTCTTGTGTAGTGTTTTTGGATCATGATCTTATATGCCTCGTTCTTCTTCTTCGTTATTTCACTACACTCCTCATCAAACCATACGTTTTTATTTTTATTTTTCTCTAACACTGGAATAGTCTTTCTGGATGCATTGATAATGGCTTGTTTTAAGTTCTGCCACATAGAATCCACTGTATGGGATCCGTCACTCATTACAATGGAATTTTTTATTTCCATATTGTAATTATTCACAATCTTTGTCCTCTTCAGGTGTTCAATATCTATCCTCTCATTGTTATTGTCTCTTCTTTTATGATATGACTTGTTAATTTTGTAGCATAGCTTGGAAACCACCAAAAAGTGGTCCGAATCTACGTTTGCTCCCCGGTAAGTTCGGGTGTCCATGAGGCAGCTTCTGTGTCTCAGATCGATTAGTAAATGATCTATTTGATTTTGGGTCTGTCCATCTGGTGATCTCCAAGTAACTTTGTGTATTCTTTTATGTTTAAATGTAGTACTTCCAATTAACATGTTATTAGAGAGGGCGAAATTAAGAAGTCTAAAGCCGTTTATACTTGTCTCCTCATGTAAACTTTCATTTCCCATAAATTTACTCAGACTAGTATCATGTCCTATCTTTGCGTTGAAGTCACGTATAACCAATTTTACATCATTTGAGCGACATTCAATTTTTATTAACATAAAAGTATATTTTTATATGAGACGCACACACACATATTGCATAATATATATATTTATATATATATATATATTTTTAACTTAGATAATCATTACATTTTCATGAATGCCTATAACATGGCAATAGTCTGCATTACGAATAAAGTTAACTTCAAAGTAAGGAAATAAATTTTACTAATCCAACAATTATGCATATCAAGAAGATATGAATAACTTAGTTTCCTAATTATACTTATTTAATTAATTACCTGAGATACAAAATAATTTCTATAGATTTAATTTCTAATTTTATAAAATGCTGCATTAGTTGTGACTCATTAGATATCTGTAAGCGAATAAGTTAATCAGTAAAACATTATTTTTATTCAAAAATGCAAATGGAACAAAATAAACTTAAAAATAATTTTATTATTTAGTCAAAATAATTAATGGAAAACATAAGAAATTTCCATTGGTTAATTAGTCAAAATGAACAAACGAGTACTTTCTTAATAAAAATAATTTAAATCCATTGTGATCACTAAAAGTTAGTGTCTTTTGTTGCATTATTTTGGGATTAAGGATTTTTCTAACGAGGAATTCATTGATGATATTGGTAAACGATACTTTTAATTTTGAATATTTAATTTATTGAGATGTTTTTTTAATTGTGTGTCAAACTTTTCAGACACACAGATGCTTAATTAAAATTTTAATTATTTTAATTCAGAATCGATGAATGATAATGAAAGAGATTTTTATATTAGTTTTGTGAAAGTTATTTTGATTTTAAAAGTAAATAAGGTATTAATTAAGTTCAAATTAATTAAGAAAACAAAATGGCTTTGTTTCAAACTTTCGTTTGATTTTATTTGATATTTTCAATAACATCGGCTTACTTCAAATGCAACACATGAAGAATTTCTTAGACAAATAGCTTTAATTAGAGTATAGATTTTCAAATTGTAATTCCTTGTTAGTTTTTTTAGAATTTTAACTCAAAACTAGTAATGGAAATGAAAATCATATTTCTTTGATCAAAATTATACTTGAAGCACATTAGTATATATGAATATATTTTTAACTCTTTACAGATTTAAATATCTGGAGAAGTATTCACAGTAAATACAATGCCACACATAAAAATAATATTTAAATATTTCTATTTATTATAATATTTAATGTTAATGATCATAGTTTCCTAGGAAAAACATGATTTGTGGAACATTAAGGGATATTTTATTAATAATACTTGTAATAACATCTTGATACATTGTTAATAATAAAAAGTTATTTTTTTTTATTAAAATGAGCACACATAATCCTTTGGTGACATTTTTTAATAATTGGTGGATAAAACCATATCAAAATTCTGCTGTAATCAGTGTCTTTCCTGCAGTAAAATTAAACTCAGCCAGTAATGAAGAATGTAAATAAAAATAATGAATTACTCCGAAATTTAAGAAACAGAAAAATTACTTAAATTATAATTACAATATTTGTCATGAAAATTCGTTTTAAAAACAAAATGCTGTACTTTGCTAAGCTGAACTTTATGAATTAAAGTTATCAAAAAACAACGTTTAAGGATATTATTCTTTCTCGCTCAATAAAATGCCAGAAAGAAAACAGGTTAAATACATAAAAAATATTTCAAATTCAAAAATTAGCCGAATGAATTTCTTCTAATTTAATATCTTCGAGAGAAAAAAGTGAAATTTTCCTTCTGAAAATTTAATACAAGAACTTTACGGAAGAATAGCGACCAAACAATAGCAGCCAAAAAATTTAAGAAAGAATAATGCCAAATAATTTCGGTAAATTATAAGCACACTTTTGATTTTTTTCATTTGAAATTAACTTTAAAAATCTAAAACACAGAAATGTTAAAGAATATTTAGAAGGATTCAAGTCTGTTGTAGTTTCCATACAAAAATTATGATTTTTTATGAATGAATTTATTTTTATGGTAAATGTATTAAATCCTTCGTAGCCAGAAATTCCTTTTGAACATGTGATCTTGTATTATAGCCAAAGTCTAGTCCCATTGATGCGACCATCATGTATTTTTGACGTCGACATTTTATAATCAATCACAGAAGGTAAGTGCAGTTAAACATGTATAAAGAGAGTATGAGGAAATCTTTCCAATTGTTGACGTATTGCAGAAATGAAGCAATTTATCCGATGTTGAAATTCATTTACGGCATCATTATTGGTTTTCAAACCAAGGATGGAAGCATTTACGAAGTGAAAAATTTTGTGAAATGTTTGCGAGTAAAAGTATACCGAACATGGTAAAATTTGACTATTCAAAATAGGAGAACATAACGTGCTACCGTTGAGCAACTGGCTGCTTAGATGAATCAAAGATTCACCAAAAATATATTCCAAATTACTCAGCCAACGTAGTGTGTTCGGGCCTCCGAGGCAAACGTCTGGTCCATGCACATGTACTGACTAATTTTCACTGTCGACAACTGCGAGTACTTCAGCTGGAGGACAACGCACTTGCGATAGGAAGTGCAATCCGATGAATCACATTTTATGACGGACAAATTGACATTAGCTTATACGACATGAAACGTGTGAAAGCAAACACTCTGGAAAAACTGCCGGAATTGTCCACGCTGGATTCCGCATTATGGTCTACGGAAAGTTTCCTTGGCATTCTCTGCACTCATTAATCATTGTGCAAGGTACGATGGATCAATACAAGTACCAATCTGTCATTGTGAATCATGTCCATTCCAGAATATGCATTATTTTTTCGTCAGGATGATGGCATTTACCAGAAGGACATAGTGAGGTGTCATACAACAGGTAATATACACACTTAGTTTGAAGAAAACTAGGATTAATTTATATATTGTTCATCTCTAGCCAGCAAATTCACCTTACATAGCATGTGGGACATTTCGATCCGGTTGTTCGAGGCATGTATCCTCACTTGAGTTTTCTAGTGCAGTTTGTTTTGACATTGTAGTCAGCATCTTACATCTCAGTGAACACCTTCAGTAACCTTAATGAATGTCTTCCTATTCGTCTCGCTTCAGTCCACTCTTCGAAATGTGATATTTCTGGCTTATGGATTGCTGATCACATTACTGTGATTGGAAGAATTGTTTTCATTTCTTCGTTTTATCGTGTTTCAAATGACAAGTTTCGTACTGTTTAAGTTTTATTTCATAAATTAAAACTAAGCTTATAGATTTGTTTCATGATATAATAAATACTTAGCAATATAAAATATGCACACATAATATTTTTTGACATCAAAATTCACTAAATATTAGTTTTCCCCCCTCAAACTTTTTAAAATTTTAAGGGATAAGAAATAGTGAAATATTTTAATTTCCATTGCAAGTGATAATTTATCTGAATACATAGAAATTGTTAACATTATTTATCATTTATCTTCAAGTTGTATTTTTATATTATTTTCTTCACATATTTGATGAATGATACCTCTTTCTTGCACAAAAAACAGTCTTAAAATGTTATGATGTAACGGATTACTTAAGAATAAAAAAATATCACAATATATCATTTTAAAAGTTAATTTAGAAAAGTAATCTAAGTCAATGGATTTGTTTCTTGAGAATGTTTTCCTTCTAACGAGAGAATCATTTTATGTGTTATAATGGATTAAGAGTTACGAAATATTAACAGAAATTCCTGAAACTTCATTAATTAAATACTTTTATTTATCAAACTTCTTTGTAAAGAAAAACATTACTTTCCTATATTCATTGAATATCCAGAAAAAAATTATAACCTAATCTTTTTTATGTAACAAAAAAATAATTATTCCATATTTCATAATTTTTATCAAAACAAACCTAATTATGTTTAAATCCCAGTTCGAGCATGCATGTTCCTTTCTCCTAACTTGTTTCTCGGTCCTTTCTCTGGAGATGGGTAAAGAATTTGACCCACCCTATGAACAGGTTTGTAGGGTGGGTCCTATTTTTGCAACCCTGCAAAAGTTCAAATCTGACAAATTTAGATACAAATATGATGTCATATACATAAATTTGTTGTGATATGACATTGGTAATGCTAAGTTGGTTATGAGGTGCACACCGGATACTGATAAATGAGTAGACATTTCTGGCTTTGTTGAGTCTAAATATATATATATATATATATATATATATATATATATATATATAAATATATAATTATGGAAGATTCTACAATCACTACTGAAATTTGCATATTGATAGTTATGTCAAAACGTTACTGAAATATTATGGATTTGATGATTTTATCATAATTTCATATTCATCAAAATAAAGTGGCAGTAAAAATAAAATATAAGACTTTCCTAAATAATAAACATGATAATGTTAAATTGATGTAGAAGGGTTTTCATGCAATAAACATAGAAGGATTTTAGTAGGTTGCAATGATCAAATATTAATTAATGTTATATGTATATGATACAAATTAACTGAAACCTATATAACTCTATCAACTATTAACTGAAACATTACTCATAAAGGTTTTGAGCTGAAACATATTTTATCAATAATTTTGTTAGTAATATAAACCACTGGTTAATTTATTTAAATGTGGTACGTTAATAAAACATATGTTATAATCTCACTCAATTTTATTTAGAAAATATCCCTTACGTTTGTGTTATTCCTGATTTTTGAAACCAGTATTTAATGAATTTTTTTTATTCTATAATTAATCTAGGATTAATAAAATTGTGATGTAGTATTGCTATAGACGATATTGAATAAAAATGAAAAGTTAAATTCGCTTGCTAAACAGATATGAGAATAACAAATTATTAAAAAAATTTTTGACTTATACTTTTCTATTTTTAGTATTCCGAAAAATATCTATTGTATAAGGAAAATTTTTGGCTTTAATGTGATTGTGTGTGCCTGCGAATCATTCTTTTAAAATAAATTTAATTATAAAAGTTAATTTCAAGCTAAGAAATGTGTCAATTTATTTTTAAGTGAACCAATTTAAGAAAGTTTTGCTCAAAAAAATACCGGTTACTTGAAAATATGAATGTAGCAACCATTAAATTGACAATTTTTAAAAAAATAAGAGTGGCTATAAATAAAAAAAAATGTTTTTTCAGGTGGCAATATGCAAATTTTATGGTAGTCAAATACGAGTGAAAACCGCTTATAACGAAATATATATACATATATAGTTACACACAGTACACACAGACACAGACACACACAATATTATATATATATATATATATATATATATATATATATATATATATATATATATATATATATATATATATATATATATATATACAAGCTGACCCAGCCACGCGTTGCAGTGGCTAGTTTTTATAATACATTGAATCAATTTTTTACTAATTCTTGGGTACAATCAAATTAATATTTTCTAAAAAAATTTAAAATAGGTTCATTCATAGGAGATTAAAAATAAAACGTTTCGCAAAAATTTAAAAGTAATAGGTAAAGTATCGAAATTTTGAAATTAAGCACAAATCAACATATACTTTCTGAATTTACATTTTATTCATCTTATATTAAATTATAGTTAGTAATCAGTGACTTACTTATAAAATATACTATATAAATTAAAGACATCTAAAAATAAATTGTTATAAATGAGGTAGATAACATTGACATCGAACTATTATTATTTCAATTTTAAATTATATTAAAACTAAAAAGTTTTTCCGTGGTATTATACTGAAATAAAAAAAATAAAAAGAATTTATCATTTGAATAAATAATTAGATTAAAATGTTCTACTGAATAAATTAATAATTATCAAATTATAAAATAAAAATAAAAAAAATAAAAGGCTGTCAAGAAATACTTACATGTTTTGGAGGTGGTATGAAAATTAGTAGAGAAAAACAGCAATAAATAAAATTTTATTTTACTATTTATAATATTAAAAATATTCAAACTGAACACGCACAATAATAACACAATACAAAGTATAACTATGAAAGTGATTCACAAAAAATTGTTATAGTATGATTATACATGATGAAAATATATGTAATCATGAAAATATATGTACATCATGAAAATATAATAATAAAAATATATGTAAATTCTATATTTAACCACGCGATTGCGCGCGCACGCTAATTTTCTCGAAGATGTATACTAGAAAAATAAACACGTCGCCATCTGCCGAATACCTGTGCAACTTAGATGCTAAACCGCCATCTATTAGGAACTTACAGAACTAAACAATAAATAAACATTAATGTCGCATAATAAATATTGAAAATAATAATTAAGAGATAAAAACTATTCTATCTTTTAAGTTGGACTATATTATAAATGGTTATAAAATTTTATCAAAATCCTTTCAGTAGTTTCGGAGTTTATCGGGAACATACATCGTGACACGAAATTTTTATATATATAGATATATATATATACATAAATATATACTGGAGTTTACTTTATGTTCAAATTTTATATGGATATAATTCTGCTGAAAACAAACACCATATTAAAGACGTGATGCAAATTACATATATATCTTACATTAGAATGTCACCTGTTCTTCAAAAATCTATGTAAGACGGATTGCAAAGAACATTTTGATTTTACTGGAGTTATAGAAGGGAAAAAGCTTTTTACTTTATCAAGAGTCAATGTATTCACATTAACATATATTGAGAAAAATTTGAATTATTCGAAAGCGTTTTGAAAAAATGTCTGGGAATGACTATTAACTACAACACAATGTGTGATGAAAATTAAAATAACAAAATCAATAAAAATGATACTTTCCTGTGAATTAAAGAGAACAAAATCATGTTAACTTAAATGGATATAAATATATTCTGCAAAAAACATAAAATAAAATTTTTGACTTCAAAAAATAAAACTACTTGAAATAAAATTTATTAGGAATTTATTAGGAACATTCACACAGGAGAAGAATGACTATAAAAAATCGACAACATTGCTGAAATTTAAAAATCTGATAAATCGTACGCAAGAAAAGTTTCAACAGATGAAGAGATAAAGGCTGAAATCGACATATACGTCAGGAATTCTGGTATGAACTTACGAACTGGATATATGGATTATGTAAGTTTTGATTCACATTTTTTTAAATTACATTTTATTTTATGATAAAGTGGTTTCTTGCAAATTATTACAGTTTCTTCTTGGAAATCTCTGATTCTTTCTTATATTTTTTTTTACCTAATTTAGATGCATTCTTGAATAAATTGATATTAATTTGATCAAGATGCATTCTTGAATAAATTAATATTAATCTACAAAAATTGTTATCAAAAATTTAACAAATGATATGAGTTTCGAATTTATTTTTCTCATTAAATTCTACTTTTATTATTATTTCCATGTCTTTAGGATCTTTTCAATATTTAAGTTATTATTTTTACATTTTTTATCCATTTTCTGATCCAAAACTGAAAATTTGCACTAATTAAAAAGTATAAATATGGCACATTTTATCCAAAAAATGGCACCAATTTGCAAAGAAAGAAAAAAGAAAATTATATATAATAATGAGTAAAGCAAAGTAAAAAAAAATTAGAAACGTGTTTTAGAAACTTAAACAAATTAAAATTTTGATTTTTATATGACTTAAAAAGATTTAATTAATTACACCAGAATATATTTCTTTTAAGATGCTTGGGAAAAGGAAGATTATTTTAAAACTTTACTATAAATAAAATTGCTGGAAATTTTTTAAGCTCCAAATGACATGTGCAAATTCTCAAACTTAAAATATTCGAGTATATCAAACCCTAATTAGTCATTTTATACACAACGTTCACATATAGCTGAGATGCAAGGATAAGTAATTCTATTCATATTGAATTTTTATTATGTCTGCCTAAAATGTAAATTTCAAAAGAAGAAAAGCACTAAGCCTTACGCTTTCTTTCCTTTTTAATGTATTTCAACGACCAATAAAAGGACATGCATCAAGTTAGAGGATAGAAAATGTTAAAGATTTTGTGTATTATATATTTCTAGATATCACAGATGTTCTAGATGTATTCATTTACTATGTAAAAATAGCCGTATTATTATTGAATAAAAGACTTATTTTTCTTCAAATTATCATTTTGAGAAACATATTTTAGAATATGCAGAGGAATTTGATCAAAATTGAAAGTTTATTACTTAATTTTTTAAAACAATATATCGTTTATATTTACTTAAATATATAAAAATATTTCATAAGTCCTAAGTTTCATATAATATATATTTTTATCAACATATAAATGTTCCGATTTGTAATATTTCTTCCTCTAGTGCAAAAACAGTTTAATGTTAAAAAAAATGAAAATCGCAGTTAATGTCAATTTTAAAATGAATGAAATAAATGTGTAAAACACATGTCCGTAAAAATTTATATGTAAACTACCAAATACATTTCCAGCCCCAATTTAAATCATATGAATTCTTATATACTTCTCAACTTAGTTTAATTATTATTAGATCAGTAATACATACATTATGAAATATTTGTTACAAAAATTTTCTTACTTCAAATGATTTTATAATTCCTGTAAATTAATGTAATGTTTAATTAAAAATAAATTAATTAGTTTATAATAACATTTTCATTCGAATACATTTATAATATACATGAAGATGATTAGTATAACATTTTTTGTTTTAAACGAAAAAAATATCCAAAATCCTTTATTTTTAAAACTAGGCTAAAATGTGATATTTAATTTCTCTGAATGTCTGCGGAAATTTCCATGATTATCGATACTTAAGAAACTAGATAAAATGTTTTTACAACAATTATTGGCTAAAGTTATTTAATGCTATTACACCAAGTTATATAAAAATATAGTCAAAATAATGCAATTTATTATACAATATGTTTGAATAATTAAACAATAAATTTAAATTTAAGCCCTTAATTTTATAGAAACATGATTCAAGTAATTGTAAGTTAATATTTGTAATGATATTTTTTTGCTATTTTAATAATTGTTATCAAATGTGAAAAATGTTATGTAGATATCATTAGATGTTACCGAACCACTTGGTTTACATTTCAGAGCATTATTATAGTGTATTAAATTTTGAAACAATTTTCTTCAAAACATTATTTTAAATCAACGCTTACTGAAAAGCAAATTACCAATAATTTATTTATTCTTATAAAAACAAACCAGTTATCAATATTATTTAACAAATCAATTAATA
The DNA here is from genome assembly GCA_037975125.1 of Latrodectus hesperus. Lineage (NCBI taxonomy): Eukaryota > Metazoa > Arthropoda > Arachnida > Araneae > Theridiidae > Latrodectus > Latrodectus hesperus. The sequence continues at coordinate 51,560,664 of CM075858.1, forward strand.
TTTAGTGGATATGTGTTTTAACACACAGTTAAATTTATAAATAGTTATTGAGTGATTCATATAAAATATAATCAAACAACTTTCAAAATAAATTAATATTGACACGTTTAATATAACATAATTATAAATATTGAACCCTCATATTAATTGTTCCAATATAAAAGTATAAGAAATGCAAACTTCGTCCCTACATGAAAATTTAAACATTGTAATATATGCTTTTTCAATATACTAATGATGTAAAACCAGACTTATAAAAAGGAAAGAGTTATAAACAAGAAAAACATAACAATGATTAATTCATGACATTTTTCGTCAAAGTAAGAAAATTAGTAGGAAAGTAAAATAGAGAGAGAGAGAGTTTATAGCGTAGTCACATCACTTAAAAAAACACTTTCATTTAATTATAAAACTTGTAGTTTAACACAACTTTTCTCTACAAAGTATTTTTCATCAATCTAAAGATATTTCAACTATTTGCATGAAAAAATTCCTTATCAGGCAGTATTTGTCTTGAGTTATTTTTTTAATTCCTTAATTAAGAACTTTGTGCACGGTAGACGCATAATTATATATTTTTCTTTCTAATTAGGCTTGTCTTTTTCAAGGCATTTTGATAATTTTAATTCTTATCTTGGGTAGAATCTGTCTTAAAATAACCAAAGTGATCATTTATGTTTTATAAGTTAATTCAATAAGCCCATTTTTATTAATTATCAGTATTTGATTAATTGGTTACTTTAATATTATTTTTTAAAATATTAGAAATTTCTTATTTAAGTACATTAAATTATTCCAGTAGATTTAATTAAAATATATTATGTATTCGTTTTTAAATATATATATATATATATAAACGAAATAATTTTAACCGGATAATATTCTTTGTTTTAATAAGGATAAAAAATACTGTAATAAAACAAGCATAAATGAAAGTAACCTGTCTGAAGATCACAGGGCACACATGTATCATATATGTCAATCTCTTGTCAAAACTGTCTTCTAAATTTCGGATTTCTCTTTTATATGACCGAAAAACAATGCTGATGTTACTAGGAATGGTAACATATAAATTCTACGCAGCACCAAAAATTGCCAAATTTGTTAATAACTTATAAATTTTAGCAATGAAATTAGCTAATTGGTTGCTTTTTAGTGACAAAAACGAATTTCCAGTTGGAACTTTAACTGTTTAATGAAAATCCTGTATAAATATTTGATTTTTTTCTGTATTAATATTTGAATTTAATGTACATAAGGTTCCTTTATGTTGATATTAAGGTTTCTGGAGCCAATAGCCAATGTGTATATTTGAGTCATATTTAAAGCTATACAATCTTCATAAGAACAATAAAGAAAAATATCATTCAATGAATTTATACCGAAGTAAAAAATTATTTTAAATTTCAGGTTTGTGCTATGATGTTTTTATTTCATAAGTATTTTCAATTGAAGTGTAGGATTTTTTATTTCGTTTTCTTTAAAGTGAACCACAATTTTTTAATGACTCAGAACGAAATTAATTAGACAGATGCTCTAGAATGCATAGATTCTTTTTGGAATTCCAGAGAACACAAAAGAAGATTTTGTGCATTTTAGCTATACACATTTAACTCATAACTTCCAATTATCTATTTATTTTTTATTACTATATAGCATTTTTCTATCATGTATTTGAAAACTAGTTCTAGTGTTTGACAAACTGTTTTGAATATATATAGTCAGCTATGAGTTACAAAATGTTTCTTAAAATTTTCCTTGAATGATTTACTTTAATATTAAACTATATTTTCCTAGTTTTGTTATTTCTAATCTTTTTTTAGTTTTGCCTTAATAAACAAAAACAAATGTATACCATAGAGTGAATCGCTGTAATTTACTGATTTGGGAATGAAATAAAAAATAAGGAACATTTGGAAACTAATATTTTTATTATTATTGTACAATAATGGGAGTTTCTAATTATATGGTTTTAAGCAATGTATCAGGCAAGTGTCTACCTTCACAATATCTACATTGCTGCAGTGGTTTACTGAAATCTAGCCATGAGATATTTCAAGCGTTTCTTCAGATTTCTTACAATTTCAAACTCAATATTGTTATATAGGTCCTCCGGGAAGTTGGAACAGTTTCAATACACTTTCTGTTTCAGATAACCCTGAAAATCAATCGCATGGGGCTACGTTCAGTGAGAGTGAGGGTCAGTTTATATCCCCAATGAGAGAGATAAAGCTTCCAAAAAATGTTTCCTCAAGCAATTAATGTAAATGCCACTGTGCAGTGTCACCTTCTTGTTGAAACTAAGTAACCTGTATTTCCATTGACTTGAAATCTAGCTAAAAAAATTCTTCCAAATTAATTAATTAACAATCTGAATTCACAGTTACAACACACGATGTGATTTTCCAAGAAAAAAGTAACGTTCAATGATTCTTATATAGCACACCATGAAGTGGCGCTATATTCAGGCACATCTAGTGAATTTCTTTGAGGTTCGTTTCAGTACCCCATATCCTGTTTTTTTACACATTGACTGAAATTAAAATGTTTTCCATCTGAAAAGAACGCATTTGCCTCACAGGATATTATTGCAAATATGTCTACTAAAGATGTTACATAATTGTCGTGCTGCATAATTCAGTATTGAAATTTGTTGGACAACAAACATTTTATGCTGGTGAGAATTCAGTTCATTATAAAAAAGACTTAAGAGGATAAACCGTCTTCAAATGGCAAGACTAAGCGCTCGTTTTAGAGTTGAAAGTTTAAGAGATTGCAGTATTGCTTATGTCACTCGTTCAACATTTTACGGTATTGTAAAGCTTCTCTCAGGTCCTCTTGATATAGATGACGTACTCCATGTCCTAAATTCATTTTCCCAATTTAAAATTAATTGACTTCCAGGATTCCGTCAGCCAAGGGAAAGGGAAAATGGCAAAAGAAAATCAAGCTGCGTTGCAATGATGCTAATGGAATTTGAGAAATACACTTCAACACAAAATGAGTGCTCGTCATGTGTCCGCAATATTATGGGAACTGAAAAATAGATGAATACAAACCTTCCACTGGCCACTATAAGCCACTCCCACTTTCCTCTCTAGGAAATTTTAAAAAAGGAATTCTAAAAAGGCAATTTATCATGCTTCCCCATGTAGAACTATAATATTTTGTATAATATTTAGAGTTCAATTCTCTCTCTTTCTCTCTCTCTCTCTCTTACAGTGTCTTAAAAATGATTCTACATTATTTCTATTCATTTATTAGATTAGTAATTTGGAATTTATTTTATTTGGAAATTCCTTCTTGACTTTTTTTTACTGATAATTAAGTTCATATACTTCAATAGATAAATCTTATATAGTAATGAGTTTTCTATCAGTTTTCAAATAAGTTTCTTTTATTAATTATGATTCAACTGCTTAAAATTAAGATTATAGGGATTTTTATTGCTTTACAGAGCTTTTGTTGAACGCAGAAAAATGAAATCTGAATAAACTAATCTTTGTGGCTGAAAAATATGCTGAGACATTTATCAAATTTTACCAAAAATACTCAATTGGGAAGAATAAAAGTAATGCTGTTGTTCTAATACATATGTTAAAAAAGAAATTATAATAACTTTAACTATTTTATAAAATAATTTTAAAAATTTTGATCGTTATGAAACGGTTCAGAAACAATTTTCTAGATTTTTAGTTTATTAATTTTGTATGCTCGTTAAAGGGAAACTAGTTCACAAGACAACCATTTTAAATAGCATTGCTTCCAGAGTGCAAGCATATGATCCAATACACTTGAGAAAACTCCTTATCTCATTGAATACTCGTAGACACAAAAGAAGAAAAGTTAAATTTCCGCAAAGAAATATATTTAGGAATGCAACTGTGTTTCTTCAGAAACCAATGTTTAAATAAAACATAAAATTATTTAAAATATTGTTAAAACAGTTTATATATGTGGTAATATTTAAAGCTTTAAACTAATGATTTCACATAATGAATGATATAAAGCGATAAGTTAATTTTTGATTATTGTTAGTTTTAATAATTAAATAGTGAAATTTATAAACAGTAAATAATCAGATTTCCTGAAATGTTTCCATATACATTATTTTATTGAGTTTTTTTGAGTTTTTATTAAGTTTGTTTTTTATATATATATATATATATATATATATATATATATATATATATATATATATATATATATATATATATATATATATATATATGTGTATATATGTATATATATATGTGTGTGTGTGTGTGTGTGTGTGTGTGTGTGTGTGTTTGTCTTTTAATTAAATATTTTTAAATATAAATTAAATGAAGAACTGTGTGTTTGCAGTTATAAGAATAAGTTTAGAAAAATAAATGATTTTTTTCGTAATAATTGCTGCAAATTAATTTTACTATACCAAATATAAATTTTTGATTAAATTAAATTAATTTGTAACATATAGTGATTATTATCATTTGAAATTAATAAGTGTATTCTTTTATGTGTTACTTAAAATTAATTTGAATAATTCCATTTCTAAGTGATTGCATTAATTATTATAATTAATTAGCATTGATTCCATCAGCAATAAGTATTATATTAGGAATTATACTGTGTTAAATGCACATTAACATTGTGCTATTTTTATGTGATTAAAATTATATTTGAAAATATGTTACAGGAATCAAAAGAAAAATCGTAAGGCCAGCAAATTTTTTTAAATTAAATAATAGGGACATATCGTAATAATATATTGATTGTAGGATTTAGAACAATAAAAAAAGAAAATATGAGATTGTCTTCTTGTTGCTAGTTGAACTAATATAAAGCTAATAAACTAATCCCAATCCAATGTAAGACACGGGACAGTTAAAATAAAATAAAATTGGAAATCAGAAAAAAATTCCATTTTTATGATAACCTTCCTTTCCCAAATTCAATTTACAAAAGTACTGCTTTACTAAATAGTCCATGTTTCGCTATAAAAAGGAAATATTCTATTTTTACGTTGTTCTAGTGGTACAAAAATTTCATTTTTACAGTTTTTAATAAAAGTGTACCCTTCGAAAAATGATATAGAAACCATAGATATTTTATGTTAATATTTGACCACAAAACAAAGACTTATTTAACATTTACTGTGTAAAGGAATAACTGGAAGAAATTGAACAGTGTTTTTGCACTTATGTTTGTGAATGATTCAAATATACATTGTTCAGTATTTTGACTGTTTATTACATTAAATGAGTATGCTTTCTAAACTGTAAACTTAACAAGAACAAACCTATTAAATAATTCTTATAATAAATATAAATCATGTAATTATTAGTGAACATATTTTCATGATATTATATGATGATTCTATTTAAATTTGATATATCATCCTTATAAATAAAACCGAACATAACCAATACATAAGTGTATATGATGAAGTTTGTGCTTAATAGTTTTGGCAAAATAAAAATTTAATATTTAATACAATTGCAGAAACAGAAACAATTTGTGATGGCATTTCTCTTCTATAAAATTCAGAAAATATTAATGTGAATTTAGATTTTTCAGCAACTTATCTAACTAATGAAATATATACTTAGTACAAACACTAGTAATGTTCTAAAAAAATTTAAAAAAATAAAGTAAAAAAAAATGTTTTTGAAATTCTTATAATACCTACAACAACTAGTTTCTAGCTTGGGTCATACATTTTAATATCATTGTATTTAATATATTTGTAAATATGCATTTTAATACTCTTGTATTGGTATTGTGACATTTCATTAATAAAAACAGTTATATAAGCTGTTTTATTAAATACTATTATTTTGTTTAACTGTTTTAAAATACATTTACGAATTATTTTTAACGTAATTACATTTAAGAAACATATGGAAGCTCTCAGAAAATATTTAAAAAAATATCAGAAAACTTATTTTTACAACTTATTTTTATTGCTCTTAAATTTTGATGAAAGCTGTCATTCATTTAAAAAATCTTTAAATAGCAATGCATGCAGACATTTGGTGCATGAAAACAATTATCATTTAATGCGTAATTTTCATACATGTGATAATTAAAAACAATTACACAATGTGTGTTTTGAGCATTCAGCGTGGCAAATTTATTCAGTTTTAAAATGAATCATATCAATCTAATCACATGCGCTTATATAATTGTTCCATAAAATAATCATTAGCGACTCATTATATATATTTCACCCATTAGGTAATAGGTTAAAATTTATTTTTTAGCAAAATATGTTTCATGAACATAATTCTAACATAATTATCTATTCTAATTTAATTTTTGGGATTGGATTATTTTATGTGTTGTATAAAATATATTCTTATATATCCTACGTCACTGTTAACAAAATCTGGGTTCAAAAGTAGAATACATTAAAATTGAGTTTGTTAAATAAGTGTGTTGGCATTTCTTTAATGAATATTTATTTAAAAATTCTGGGTTATGAAGGGTATAATTATTTTGTTATTGTATTTCTTTTTTGAAATAATATTGTTAATTTACTTTGTTTGTAACGTCAAACTTTATAAGTAAAATAAATTTTTCATTGTGAATTTAAAAAAAATGGAAACGAGGTCATGTATTCTCTCTTAATAGTCTCTTGGTAAAAATGAATTAATTTGGACTTATCACCAAATAGCATAATATATAAAATGTTCAATATTCCATTTACGTTTTTCAAAGTAGAATTTAAAAAGATTTAAATAAAAATAAAATTTAAAACGATAACAAATGAGAAATTAAAATTTAATGCCAATATATTATATGATAATATACTTAATACAATAAACGTTACATATTATGCTATCGTAAATTTCCCTAAAATACTTATCAATTTGCACTAAGATATAAAAATAAATTATATTTTTTTCATAAAAATAATTTAAAAGCTAGTCAAATTTATAATTGTACGTAATTTTAAAAATAAAAAGAGAAGCATTCCTTGAATTCTTTATATTAGAACCTTTCTAGCTGATATATATGATATTAAAAAATTTCGTAACACATATGAATCACAATTTTTTTTATACATTACTCCTACATAATTTTAACATATCTTGAAGTTTTAAGTTACATCTTTTATTTTCCTTCTTCCTAGATTTGAATTCATTATTTAGATTCATCACCATTGTCCAGATCATATCAACATATTATGGTAAATTCATTTCAAATTCGCTCAATTATTCCTAAATCAAGATAATTGTACCAGATTATTTTAGCAGATATTCACTGGAAACTACGAATCTTTAATTAAATATAATTATATTTTAGCAAATATATTTATTTAAAGATGTGCAGTTTCCTTCATATATTTACAGAAACCAACTATTAGATTTGCCAAGATATTCAGAGTTTCCTGTTAACGGCTATATAAATCTAAATTTTACAACCACACTAAGCTCGATGCATTTGTTCATACAAGTGATTCAGCTATTTACATTTATGACATAAATTTTCCTAATTTCGGAAATTCCACTATTCTGAACTGAGAATATATCACTAAATGAATAGTGTGCTTCTTCCACTTAGAACTGAAGTGGAATTTTCAATTGAATACATTACAGTGATGATACCAATAATCTTAGAATTTAAATAACGTCATTAGATTTAACTGTTACAAATAACCTTTAATTATGACAGTAAGTCAGATTCAATTAAAATAATCTTTATGTAAACAAGAAATAATAAACAATGTTTTAAATCAATCTTATTTCTAGAATTTATATTTATTTTGTGAAAATTCAAAAATATGTTAATAATAAAATAATTTAAATTATGTTGATATTATTGTTACTTATATATATTCATAAAATCTGCAAGACAAACTATTGAATCTGTATTAAAATAATTTACCAACATATTTTAAGAAATAAAAAAATTGAAGTTAATGTCTTTTAAAAAATCTATTTAAGAAAGTAGACGCTCTACCAAATAACAAATAATGCTTTCCTCTTCAAATTTAATAAAATTTAATTAACGACTAAAAATTAAGTATTTCAATCGCTTTTTTTTAGTATTTAGATTTAGTAAATTGCATTTGGTAAGTTCAAATTAACTAAATATCCTATAGAAATATTGGTATGGATAATAATAATTTAATATTGATATTAAAATTCAAAATTATTGTCATTATTATTTTTTTTACAATAGCAATGTGTTAAGAAAAATCCACAATCCACCTAGATGTTTTGATTTGACTGAATTGTTTGATGATGTTTAACAGTGTTTTAATTTTTCACTGAAGTTTTAACTTTCAGATAATCAATAAATATTTATAAAAATTTGACATGTAAATTTATATAACAACACATATATGAACAGAATTGGTTTATTACTAAAGTTCTGTTTTTAAATAAAATATAATAATAGATTTTATGTTTAATATTTGTTTAAAATAACTGATTTTAAAACTTTTGTTTGCTAAGAAAATATTTTTTATTAATACAAAAAATAGCCATATATTTTGGGTTCCACAAAAAAGAAATATTGTATAGGTGAATTTTAAAAAATAAAACTTAATTTTAATTTAGTATTTTTATATGTTTTTACAGTGAGATGAATATTTCCTGAGAAACTTCATGAAAAACTCATAAACTTTTAAATAGGTTAAAATAAATTAAGTGATAAAATGCTTGAAAACAAGGAATATATTCCTTTTGAAAATAAAATAAGAACATTTAAGACAATGGAGACTGATACAGCACATGAATATTAGTGATATTTTTAGTCAGTTATTGCGTTTTCTTAAATTTTAATGAAGATATAAGTGATATAAAAAGTTATGTAATTATTTATAGTAAAATATTTTGTAAAGCAAACTCTAGTTTCAATTATTTTTTATCGAGAGGACAAAATACATTTTATTACGAAGTTAATTAAATAAATTTCTCAAATAAAAGCATTCCTCTCTCTTCAAAATCAATTCTATGATATTCTAAAAATATTCCGTGGACCAAGATCACATAATGATTAGTATGCTCCTGTTATATATTAATTAATAATCTTATTCAAGTACTTTGTGGATAATCAAATTTGTGCTTAACCTTACATTGACTAATATAACAGACTGTTAGTAAATAGTAATCCAATTGTGGTAATTGTATGCAGCTCCAAAACATTATTATGCTTGAGGGGTATATTAAAAGGCTTCAGGTAGATGTATAGTAAGCATTTATAATCAAATTGAATGCCAAGTTGTTTCTGGAGATAGTCACTTTCACACTTCATTTCTATTAAATAAATTTGATGAAAATCTGTAACCAATTGAAATTTAATGCAACACATATAATTGGCTCTTATTCCTATATAATAGACTGTATTTTATCACAATCTCATATATTGCAATTTAGTATGAGAGAAGATTGTTTCATCATATTCAAACTCAATATTTCTTTTTGAAAAGTGATATAAAATTCATAAAATTCAAACATTGAAATTTAAATTTAGATACAATGTAAGTTAAAATATATGTTTATGAATACTTTAAAATAAAGTTAAATTTTATAAAACAGAATTACCTTTGATATTATAAGTTAGGGAATATTTCCACTGAAATCTGAAAATGAAACATAATCATTCACTTAAATTGTCATTCAAAAGTTTTAATTTAAAATAGTGTAGTGATTCATGTTTTAATTAGTTTTAGGAAACTATATAATCTTGATATTCCATATTAATAAGTTAGTAATTTAACTATCAAAGTAACTATAAGTTAAAACTCATTTTTAAATTTATAAGGTGCCATAATTGACAAACCTACACATAAAAATAAAAAGGAATGCTTGTATAACGTTTCTACCAAAATTGTTCGCAGAAAAATATTTTTATGTAAAAACATTCGATTTAAAGCATATTTGCATACCTCATTAGGTAAAACATGTGCACAAAACTTTATTTGAAAACAAAAAATTGCTGGAGAAAGTACGTTAAATTATTTTATTCAAATGTCTGTATTAATAAAAATATATTATATATTTTTCAAAATTTGTTTTATAATATATTTAATAAAATACAGAGATTATAATAAAATAATTTAACGTACTTTCCCTAGCAATTTTTATAAGCCTATTTTTGCTGTAAATCTTAATTTTAATCATCTTAAACTGTAATTTTCTCTCTCTTATATACTTTAAAAAATACATGCTATTTTAATTTACTTTCAACATATAAAATATTAAAACTAAATTAATCATTTAATATTTTTAAATATTCAGTTACTATCAAGTATATTTTAAATTATACAATTTGATGATGTATTTTGCAATGTATGCAAGATGTTAACTGAATCTCTATGAATTAAATTTAAGAGTTTATGATTTCGAGAATTATTTTCACAAATTTAGTTTTGATTTCAAGATAAATTCAGGATTCATTAAAATACATTTTGAACCTACAAAATCTAAACCCTTTATTACGCATTCAACCAACCTCAGCATACATTTATATCTTATAAGCAATTGTAAGAAATTAACAAATAAATTAAAAACTGAATGAAAAATAAATTCCAATAGTTATTATGTATTAATTATAACATTCATCAGAAACGTATGATGCATTAAAATGCATAAATTCATTCTTCATGATTCATAAGAAATTACTTCATTCTTCATTGCAGTTAATAGTTCAAAGCCTTGAATCTTCATTTGGTAATAATTTTAATTTCACTAAAAAGTTGAAAAAACTAGCAATTTGAATTGAACAAAAGAGCAGTAGGCTTATTCTAATGATTGGTTGCTGAAAATTCATACACTCACAAAGTTGAGTATCAATTTTCTCTTACTTGATTTACACAGGAATTTTCTTTGTTCAGCAGCATTTACATCATTAATTGCTTTTTAGTGTTTTTGATTATAATCATTTGCAGTATATTTCTGAGTGCTTTAATTCATTTAAATATTTCAAATACTATTGCATATTATTTGAAATATTAGACTTTATATTTTTAGGAGCTATGAGAATGTTAAATAAATCATCAAATTTATACAAAACAAAAACAGATATCGATAATTTTATATCATTTAAGAATGCAGTTTTAGGAAAGTGTTCCAATACAGTTGTTATAATTCAAGTACAATAGATACCACTCTTTATAGAATTTTAACTTTTCAACGTCATTTAGTAAAATTCAGAACAACTAAATGCACATGTAAAGTATTTAATTAACGATCACTTTTTGTCTTCCCTAAAACTTTTTCATATATCATGGATTATATATTATTTTTTACTCCTCTGAAAAATCACCAGAGCTCTCTTCTGGAGGGAAAGGAGTAGAAACTCAACAACCATCATCAAGTATACAGTAGTTAGAGTAGTTTCTTATCATTTAGATCATTTATTTCAGAAAGATAAATCAGGATTCCAATTAATTAAACAATATAAGGCACGTGTGAGTGCCATTAGTGTCAATATCAAATTACTAAAGTGCATATTGAAAGCAGCAAAAGTAATAATATGTATGACAATAATTTGTGTTGTTCTCATCATAAATTAGTTATACACATACAACATGCATGATCTAAATCATGAACAAGTTAAGAAGCAAACAACAACGTCCACACATGGATATACAAAAATAATGAGTATGGCAATAGTAAATTATGCACACTAAACATGGTTGAAATATAGTGTTTATAAGCAATCTTTATGTGATTAGTCTTAGAAAACTTTGTTGATTTAACCAATTTATTAAACTAAATTTGTTCACTTAATGAATTTTATTAATCACATGTCTTTTGTAACACTCACAATACATTTTGCAACAACTCATTATTATTGATTTTCTTAATTAGTAAAAAGAATAAAATATTTGATATGAAATTACAACATAAAAATGATCTAAATTTAAAGTGTACTGAAAACTAGCTTTTTATGAACATTGAGAGGTATAGAGTTAATAATATTATCACACCATAATTTTCTTGAAAATTCCAACGATTCTTAATCAATATATCCTCCTGATATAATTTCATGTATTAATTTTAGATGTGGAAATACATCATAAGACAAAAAATTATTGGTTATCAAAATCTATTTTATATTGGAAAAAGAATCTAAAAAATAAGTGTTGTAAAAGGTTCGTTGTTATAAAAATAAGCAGTCTGAAAATAAAAACCGTAATATATAAAAGATTATTTTTATAAGAGCAATGAAAATTTGACTTGAGCATGTAAAAACATAAGAATCTTACTAAAAATATTTTAGTCATTACTAAAACTTTGAAGCTTTACTTTTAACCAGATGTCTCTTTTTAAGGATTTGGTTCTTTAATGGTTTAAAAATTAATGCAAATTTAATAATGTATTAAACTATCTATCGTTTTAGCTATAGGAATAATATTACAAGCAAAAATTTCATATTAGTTTCATCATATTCATTTCATTAAGTCACATCATCATATTAGTTTAAAAAATATGTGGGAAAGATATACCCTGTGTATAATGAAATAAAAAAATGCTGCAAATAAATTTTCCAAAATTTAATTGTTTTATGCCAGATATTTCAGTTTAATTACTGTTTGTAACATTTTGTAGGCATGTGATATTTTTTCAAATTAAGCCAAATCTTGCCATTTATAACATGATTAAATAATTGTTTATTGAAAATTTAATTTTAATTATATGGAATTCTATTCTTAAAAGCAAAACTATCATTAATATTATTATTATCTCTATTAAATATCTGATGCATACCCTGGATCCCATTTAAAATCATATTTTATTCTGTCTTCGAAAATTACTCATGTATATCACTGCAGAAAGTATCCCTAATTGATAATTAAAATTATAATATTTGATCAGAATAATCAAATTTTGATAACACCGTTTATTATTTAAACTTTTTCTAATGAAATTGTTTAATAGAAGTTGACAATTATCTAATAATTGAATACCACTATATATTTCATTCCATATATCCTATACATTTAACATATTTCCCTCCTCATAATCTTGAGGACGATATTTAATGTTTTGAAAGAGATGCTTATGATAATTGACTTTCTTTTGAAGAAATATGCAGTTAGTGTCGAATATAAGTAGATGAAAGTTATTCATAAGGCAATCAAAATTTCAAAAGTCAATTACGATTACACATTTCCGTTTGATATCTTTTGTGATGGCATGTATACTTTTACTAGATAGTATTGCATGAAAATCGGATAAATAAATTAAATTTAAGATTAAAAATAAAAAAGGAACACTAAAAATTTACTTAACTGAATAAATGTAAAATTATTCAAATAAAATAGAATCTGTCAAAAGTGTAGTCAAAACCTGCATCAAAAATTCCATCACAAGATTTGAATGTACGTAGATTTCATGTAGATAAGTTTTAAATTCATTCAACACCTGGCAATGAGACAAATTTTAATGTAGCTAATTTTCCATATTTAACACAATCATGAATAGTTGTTTTCTATTTGTACGGTTCGCTTTAACAAACTTAACAGAAACTAACTACAAATAAATTTGGAGTATATAGTCCATACAAAGTTTCAATATGGTAAAGGCAATTTGAAAAATCTTACGTTTTGATTCGAAATTTATGATTATAAAAATGCATAATGTAAACTTTTTGTTCAAAAATACTTGACAAAATTATCTTAGCATTCTCATCATATCAATATGATATAGATTATTATCTAATAGATCTAAATAGAAAGTGTAATCAAAACCAAAACAATGTACTTTTCATCAGTATAAATGATAAAAATTTGTGATTTGAAGAAAAATTATAGTAACATAATAGTTCAATTCTTCGAAAATTGACTCAGTCATTTATTATATTTCAGATATGATGCATGTATTTTATTATGATGAGTGATTGAATTAAATTTTTAAGATTCTTCAACATGCATTTTAGATTTAACAGTTAATTTTAATATTGATAATTACATTTTTATAAAACAAATTTATAGAATAGTTACTTTTAAATGTTAAGTTATATAAAATTGATTGGGAAATTTTCTTACGTGTTTATTTTGCATGCTTTATAAAACAATTGTTCATTTCTTTGTAAAACCCTCTATAAATTCTAATAAATTATTTTTGCAGTGGAAATAAAACTGCACCATAAAGTTGAATTAAATATTTTATAATAACAAATGTTAAATTGAGCAGTAAATGTTGAGTTATTATTGGAAATATAAAATATTTCTCATATATATATATATATATATATATATATATATATATATATATATATATATATATATATATATATATATATATATATATATATATATATATATATGAGGTCAGTATACATATCTCCAAAATCATGACAATTAGGATTTTCAAAAAACGATAAAATAAAAAGATATCTTTTCTTCATCAGGGCATACCAATAATTTGATATTTAGCATCTGATTTTTTTAAGATACTGTAGACTTCATGTATATACTAAAAATTCATTTCAAAATACAAAAATTATATGTGTATTAAAATTAAAATAAAATTTCCACTTAAGCTAGGATATTTTCCATAAAAGTAAAAGCTGGGATATTTCCCATAAAAGTAAAAGCCAGGATATTTCTCCTGCAAGTAAAAATGGCATGGATTTTTAAACACAAAACTGTTTGCCTAACTGCTAAATATAACTACATTTTTTCAAAATATGATCTTATAAAAAATGTGTGTATGGTGTAATGTGTTTTTTATCTATCTACTTTAATTTATTGTTAATCACTTGAAGCAAATTAAATCTAGTTTAATTCAAACAACCTAATTTACAATATTTTTTTATAAAATAAAAATATATTTTGAATATAATCATTTATTTTCAATCTGCTAAACTCATTCCGTAGTATTTGTTTAGATAAAATATATTTCATAATAAAAATACTTGAAAGCAAAAACAAAATTAAAAAATTTTAACTTATTTAAGTTGTTAAGCTGTGATTGATATTTTAATATAATTCCACTATTGATTTGGCCAAATATATGTCTATACGTATTTATACAGTTTCAGGAAAAGTACTCAAATACATTAAAATCAAAATTGTTGTCTGATGTTTCGTTTTAATCATATATGTTTTATTAATATAAATTACTTATTTTATTAAAATATCTTGTTCATATGTTCAATCAAGCATTGATAAAGAGATAATTTTTGCTGTAAATAGCTATTATTTTTTTATCTATAAGTAAATTAATTACTATAAAATTCCAACAAGAGTTATGTAATAAATAATATAAGTTCAAATGGTGAATGATATGAACTACACAGATAAGTTATATAGGTTTTATTATGAAAAGCCCTTAAAATGTTGAAGCATTAAATGTACTTAGAGTTCTGGATGCCCTCTTACTTAGAGTTCTCTATGCACTCTGATATTTTGGAGTATAGATAAGTATTTAAAATTATGCTTACGAAGGTTTAAATGTGTTTGCAAAATGTCCTCGTCCAGTATATAATTACTCTGTATGCGTATAAATTTAGAAAGATAATAACCATAAAATAACTATTCCACAATAACCATTTCATACAATAACCACACAAAAAAAACACATTTTTCTTGAATGAATTCCCTTTTTAAAATGAAAAAAAATAACTGATACTTTTTACTTCTACATTAAATTTCTAATTCTATCCAAATTTTGTTTTAAAATAATTACTTGCAACTATCCAGAACAAAACATCGTATACTAGGATAAAATAATTCCCATGTGCTCCGTAAAAATATACATTTAAGGACAATATATATATAAAATATATATTGTCTATAAATGTATATTTTTACGACAATATACATAAAAATATACAACATATATATATATATATATATATATATATATATATATATATATATATATATATATATATATATATATATATATATATATATATATATATATATACATATATATATATATATATATATATATATATATATATATATATATATATATATATATATATATATATATATATATATATATATATATATATATATATACATACAGTAAGTCTACTAAAGTCCCTTGCCGCTTGCCACTTTCTTAACTTCGGAACGACTGCTGCTATATTCATAAAAGTGGTGTCTAGGTATAGTAAAATAGCAAAGCGCTACTGAATGAAACCATCTACTGCGCCACCTGGTGGAAAACTGTGGAAATAGCATTCGTATCTCGAAAACGGAACGAGATAGATAAAAAAGTGATTTACAAAGTTGTAGAGCATCCTCGAATCAGTACGAAAAGATACCTCGTAGGCATTAATGTGAAGAATACAACGGTTAAAACGTGCATTCGTTGTTTCGTTTTGTGACGTGGCACATCGTACTGTGTATATTTGAAAAAAACGATTTACATATTCGTGATTACATTTTCCCCTTTTATTTCGAAATGAAAAGGATGGAAGTATTAAAAATAATTCCAACAATTTGTGTTCAGTATGCAAATATATAGGAAACGCCGCGCCTTTTCACCTGAGACAAACTCTCTATAAAAACAGACGTCTTCTTGGGGCTGTAGTATGTTGATGTCCATGATCATGGCTGAGTATTCCAAAACTGAGTATTGTGAGATGGTTTTACTGTAGTATGAATGTCGACGCAAGGCACTATCAGCAGCAATGTTGTACCCCCAACGTTCCCCTGCAGGCCCACATCCCTCTCATCAAACCATCCTAACTGTTTTAAAACGTTTAAGGGAGACAGGTTGCGTTACTAGTCGACCTTGATCTGGCAGACCCATAAGGTAGGACCACAAGTTCAACCAGATGAGGTATTAACATATGCACTCGCATATCCGAAAGGCAGCGTAAGAGAGATCAATCAACACTGTGGTTTCTCCAAAAATCAGGTTTGGAAAATCCTAAGCGAATCTGGTGCTCATCCATACCGACCAACGCCTGAACAGATTTTAGTGGTTGGGGATGCCAAGCGACGCTATGCATGGTGCAACTTCATCTTGAATCAGATATAGTTCAAGCCAACATTTTTGGCAGATATAATGTGGACGGATGAGGCATCATTTTCACGAAATGACATGTACAATAAACAAAGCACCCATTACTGGACGCTGGAAAATCCTATCGTCAACGTTTGACATCAAATGCGGTATGCTATTAACGTTTGGTGCGCAATTTATAATAACAATCTGATAGGCCCAATACTTTACAACAGAACCTTAACGGGTGCACGATATTTACAATTGCCACAGGAGGTAATACCCGATTTTGTGGAGAACCAGCCGTTGTTTAATCTTAAGAATCTATGGTTTAAACATGACGGCGTACCTGCTAACAAAACATCTCCAGTGAAGCAGTACCTCGTCAAGGAATTAGGCAACCAAATATAAGAATATGGCGGCTTCGAAGAATAGCCACGACGTTCTCCTGATCTGAGTCCACTGGACTTTCTCCTGTTGGGATACTTAAAACAGCAGGTGTATGTGACCCCTCCACAAAAATTGCAGGATCTTAAACGACGCATAACGGTCGCGTGTTTCATCGTGTCACGCTGATGAAACACGCGACCAAATAACACGTCACATCACGAAACAAAAAATGCACTTTTTAACAGTTGTATTCTTCACATTAATGCCTACAAAGTGTCTTTTCGTACTAAATCGAGGATGCTCTACAACGTTGTAAATCACTTTTACTCTCTATCGCGTTCCGTTTTCGATATAGGAATGCTAACTTGGCAGTTTTCCCCAGGTGGCACAGTAGTTTCATTCAATAGCGCATAACTATTTTACTATACTATATCTAGACACCACGTTTATAAATATACTAGCAGCCGTTTCGAAGTTAAGAGGGTGGCAAGAGACTTTAGTGGACATACTGTATATATATATATATATATATATATATATATATATATATATATATATATATATATATATATATATATATATATATAGATATCGATAGACAGATAGATTGCAAATAAATTATTTCTGTATAAGTGTTAAAATCTTAAAATTTATCTCTTAAGCTTTTATATTTGTGATGAAATTATATTTTATATGTGACACATACTTAAATTCTCTTTCTAGCGCCTGTCTTATAGTTTATCAATAAAATCTTCTTGAAAAATAGCTTTGACTTTTGCTTAAGTATTAAGGATAACTTGTTGTAGAAAAAACTTTATTGAACTGACAGCAACAGCAGTAAAAGTTATAGAAAATATAGCATTAATTAATTCATGGTCTTTTCTTCGGGCAATCGATAATAATTTCTATCGATATTTCATTAACAGTGACTCTTTTGCTTACATATTATTGATATAAAATATTGCATAATAAGCATTTCTCTAGTCAGTTATGTAGTACATAAATCAGAATGACTTACCAATTTCTCAAGACTTATTGTTGAGTAACAAAAATGCATATTGACAAATAGAATTTTATTTTATGAAGATACTGAAATTTTTTTTCTCATAGAAGTATTCAATCAATACACTTTTATAATAAATACTATGTGGCAATTTCTTAAACAATGATCTTTAGCAAAAGCATATTTTAAAAATCATGAAAAAATAAAAGTTATCAAATATTAAAATATATACAGCAAATATACGATTGAAAGTATTGAAAATAAACATTTAACAATTATATCAATTACATTGTTAAGTAATTGAACTTTAAAATAAAATTATATAATTGAACTTTAAAATAAACCTATATTGCCTATATTGTATTTCTTCCCTCTATTAACATAGATATTATAGAACAAATTTTTTTGGAAAATTTCTATTGAATAAGTTAATTTTGTCCTCCAAATTTCAAAATAATAAACATTATTTTTAATTTTCAACCGCTGATAAAAAAATGTTTATCTGATTTTTACCTAAGTTAATGAAACACTTAAACTTCATACTTTAATTATTCCAACCATGAAATTCAATAATAAAATTAAACAAAAATTAAAAATAATTAAATAGTTTAATCTTCTAAATATGTTTATTGAGAATATAATAAAGAACTATCACACTAACAAATACATAATAAAATTTAGGGATTATTCAGCATATAAATATGAATTAATTTTTCTCGTTTTTTTACTCCAAAAGCCTATGATTTATACTGAATAAAACAGTAACTAATTTAATTTAACATTGTCAACTTTCATTAACGGCTAAACGGAGTTTAATTTTAAAGTAAATACTATTTATATTATTTTTCATTTAAAATTTAAGTATAATTAATAAAATTTACATAATCTTGTATACATACACACACACACACACACACACACACACACACATATATATATATATATATATATATATATATATATATATATATATATATATATATATATATATATTCTGACTTATTTGTACATTTCAATTATTGTTTTGCTTGCGATTGACATTTGCAATTGTAAAAACTTTACCAAAATTGGTCCTAACTAAGGCATATCATATTTATCAAAATATTTCATACAATCACACATTGAAAAAAATAAATTTCAAATTTAATAATTGGTATAATTGAAAAATATATACATTTCAAAATTCAAAATAAAATTACTTCACATACCAGTGTATTAAATAGGGTTTTTTACCACAGTTATATTTGGTATCCATCCATCAATTGCCATAATAGAATAAAATAAATTAATCTTTTTTATAATATTCACGGAAATGCAAAACTTTATATTTGGTAAAAGTAGCATGAAAATCATCAGATATCATCTCAATATTTTTGGGCTGTCTGTTAAGACATTAATGTTATTATTTTTTAATATTATCGTTTCGCTCCATTAAAAAAGCAAATTAGAGTATGTAGTTGTATTGAAAAATATTTTTTTAAATTGAATACCAGTTTTCAGTTTCCAGAAATAACAACAAAATTGTTTTTAAAAAATATTGATTTTCCATTTAGGGTGAATAAAACCTTAACCAAAAACAGTTAAAAACTTTGCTATAATACTATTGGGAATAACTAATCAATGAAATTGTATAATAATTTCAAAGCGATTAAAATAAGTATTCAAAGTTATAGGAACTTTAACTTACATATTATTTTTAATATTTTATTATGCAACATAAAATGAATGAGTTCACAATTTCAACGAAATTTAATGAAATTAAATTTAATTATATTTAAGTAATTTTGTAAAATAAAGGTAAGAAATAACTTTCAATTTCTCAATTTATAAAATAATATATAGTAATAGAAACGTTAATGTTTTATTAAAATGCTTTCTTTCAAAGAATATCATTAACATCTACAGAATCTGTAATACACAGCTGGCCACCTTAAATGCAACACCCTGAAGGAATCTTGCAAATAACAAAAAATTTACAGCATGCATTACTGCAAGTGGGATATGCAAATGATTAGAATTTCAGTGCACATCACGTGCGTCTGTCGCAACACTTCAAAGCTCTAATTAAAGCTTGGAGATTTAGACGATTAATCGTTCAATAGATATATTTTTCTTGTGGTTCTCTTTCCATATAAACTATCAATTATGCCTCGTAGAAAAGAATAATGGTTTTTCAATTAAATATCCGATTTCCACAGAGAAATGTTAGTGGCCTACCGAGGTTGTGGATTACCTTTTAAATTTATCGGTAGTCATGTTGGAAGAAACCAAATAATGTAATGCAGATATGTGATGGTCGGATGCAGGAACGCATGGCAGATCGACGTGTTCAATTGCATCGACCTCAGTGCACTACTTTACGTGATGGCATGACAGTAACGGATCTCTCGGCCACATTATACACCATATCACAGCACATTCAGGCTCTAAAGCATCATCCAGTTTTTGTCGCAAATCATTCGACACGGTTTACTGCAGAATGGTCTGTTCGCAAGACGTCCATTGCTTCACCTTCCCTTGATGTAGAACCACAGACGTCTCTGCCGCCAATGGTGCGATGAATGAAGGATATGAATGTCAAAATTGGAAAGAAATTTTCTGTACTGACGAGTCACGCTTCTGTCTGCAACATCCCATTCGAGTCTGGAGACAGCGTGGGGAGAGGAATCTGAACAGCTGCTTTATGCAATGCCACACTGGTCCTGCATCGGGTCTTAAAGGGTGGTATTGGATATCAATCTTGCGCTCCTCTAGTACGCTGGCATTGCATTTACTTTAAGCAGCCAGGGCTCTCAACTGTCAACATCTCTGAGGTGTTGGAACCAGTTGTCCGTCCTTGTCCTCAGGGCTTCCCACAGTAATATTTCAACAGGATTATGCAAGACCACACTTGGCACCATTGTCCAAGGGTTCTTCATTATTGGCCAGTTTAAATTACTTTCCTGGCCTTCTTCTCTCCAGACCTTTCACTGATAGAAAACAAGTGGCCCATGGTTGCTCAACGATTGACCCAGATTACATCACCACCAGCCACATCAGATCAACTTTGGGAATGTGGGGAAGCTGCTGTGTCTACTGTACCCTAAGAACACATGACTCTAAGAAACAATGCCAAGACGTGTGTGTGTATATATATATATATATATATATATATATATATATATATATATATATATATATATATATATATATATATATATATATATATATATATATATATATATATATATATATATATATATATATATATATATATATATATATATATATATATACATTAATATAAAGTAATAAATACAAAACTAAAAATATAATGTTGGAACTACAATGCATAATAGGATATCTAGCCAGCGCAAAAGCAGCTAAAGAAAGATTTGCCTATATAAATAAGATAAAACATGAAGAGAAGTAAAATCAGAAATATAAAATTGGAAAGATACTAAAGTATATGAAGCAAAAGACAAGAAGGCATAGGGACCACGTCTTCATCAGGAGGGAGATGGTCAGCTATGCAAAAATGAACACTCTTTTCTGACATGCTCGAAAGACAAATGTCTAAAAATCTTCGAGCAATTCCCCCAAAGAGTGTTCGTATTAAAAGACCTTAGTTAAAAATTAGACTAAATATATATGTAGAAAAGATAAATATATATGCAGAATAATAAAAATAATCACTATAGATGAAAATACTCACAATAGGTGAAACAAAGTACAGTAGAAAAATACATACAGTAAAAAATACATACAGTAGAAAATACAAATGCCAGTAAATCAGATTGAATTTATATATGAGAATAGTAGGAAGTTGCCAAAAGTAAATTTGAAATTAGAATGAAGAAGTATTGCCAGAAGAAATTAAATTCAAAAAGTTAAAGTGGTTTAGAAAGTTAAAGTGTATTAAAGGGGATTTAAGTTTTAGTTATGTATAAAATAAAGTGTATATATGTAGGTATTTTCAGGATTCTTGTAAGAACTTCAATGCTTGGGTGGCCCTTCTGTAGTTATAAAAACTACGCATTACTTCAATCTTACAAGCGATTCCCTACTTCCTACATATTTTAAAATAAAATTAATTGGAATATTGTTATTTTTTAGGTGAGCTATTAGGCGTTTAATTTGATTTTTAGTATATTCATAATTGTTACAGATTATATAAATGCGATTAAGCTCATTAATTATAATGTTTCTGTATATTTTTAAAGAAATATTGGAGTTCCAAGAAATTAACTTATTAACATGAAAATTAAACTGATTAGTTTTGTCGAAAATGTCTATATATGTAGTGGAATTATCAATAGTGATAAATAAATCCAGAAATTCTGTTTTAGTTTCGCATAAATTAGTTTTAATTAGAGAAAGTTCTTCAGGGTAAATAGTTTTAGAAATATCTTCAAATTTTAAATTATTGAAAATAATGAAATCATCTATGTATCGAAAAGCAAAAGGATATTGATAAAAGAAGTTTTTTTCAAAATAATGTAAAAATAAATTTTCTAGTGTGCTAGAAAAGTTGGATCCTTGTGGAATTCCACAATTTTGAATAAAAATATTTTCACCGTTAAATATAAAATTATTATAAATACACATTTTAACTAAATTATTCCAGTAATCAAAATTAATATTTAGTAAGTTCTTATAGTCCTGATAATAAAGGTGTAGTACTTCGTTTAATTTATCTTTGGGAAAACTAGTAAAAAGGTCTTTAAAGTCAAAAGAATTAATACAATAAATATAATTTTTCGATAAAAAATCCAAAATAGGTTTATTATTATTAATGATCCAAATGGCTTCTGATTTAACAATATTGTCTAATATAATATTAAGAAATTTAGCAAAAATGAGTCATAAAAAAGTAATAAAATAATCTTTATTGTCATCTAAATATTTGTTTGTCTAAGAAATCTTGAACAAAAAAATTAAGTTTTTGTATATTAATAAAAATATGTGAAGCATTCATAACAAATACATAAATTGTAAGCGATATGAATAAAATACTGGAAGTTTAACTATATTTAATCTCTTATCTATTTCCAAACCTTCATTGTATGATCATTACAAAAAAATAAAATAAAATATATTTGCAATAAGTTATAATATTTAACGTAATTACTTTCTTTCAAAAGAATATTTATATTTTCTCACAATATGTTAGTTATTTTTTTATTCACGATTAATGCAGAGAGTTTTTAAATGTCAATATAGAGTTTTATACCATTTATTATTATCAACTACTCAATAAATATAATTTATTTTCAGACCAAACTTCAGAAAAAAATTGTTTATAGAATGTGATGACTTTAGAAGTAAATGTTATCTCATTAAAAAAACTGTCCATACAAAAATTAATTGTATATGATCAATAATCCAAATAATTTCTTATTTATCAGACTTCATTAGAAGAGTACAATAAAGTTATAGGTATTTTAGAATCCATTCGGTAAATTTTAATTTAGAGCATTGGATTTAAGTGCAAATTTGTAATATTTTTATATAAAAAACTATTTTCTAACTTTAAATATTATCTTGATCAAGTAAAATTTATGTAAATATTTTTTTGAAAAACAGTTTTGGATTTAGGTAAAATCTTTTTCATTTCTCTCTCTTCTCATTAATATATTGTTATTAAACTTTTCAGTACCTATTTTAAAATACTCACTCTTATTTAGTAATGGAACCAAGCATAGTAGTTAAGATGCAATTAATAACTTATACAAATGTTCCATTCTCTTCGAATTGTATTGCTGCAGCCTTTTTGCTCTTCTAAGCTTCTATACGAAACTTTCCTTATTACTTGAAATATGCAAGTATTTCACAACATTAAATCATAACAATTTATTTAAATCAAATTCTAAGATTCAAAAAGTCACACTAAAGAATCAACTATCCTAATATTAAGTAGAAATTACGAAGAAAGAATTTCCATGAGTAACTCATCTGTTCGAAAACAAATCTTGAATATCATTGAAACTACATTTTTTTAAGTAATATTCAAGTCTGGGAAGTATGTACTACAATATCTGTCTCATAAAATTTCTTATATCGCTTGATGATCAGTTAAACATTCTAAAGTTGCTATAAAGGATTTAAATTTTTTCTTTTCTTTTGGAAGGACTTTTCTCTAAACGAGGTTGGTGCACATTACAATGCATTTTGCATCGTAATAGACTTAAGATTGCCACTGACATATTGATTTTTAGTTAGAAGGTATTTGGGTACTTTACATAATTACCATATATATATATATATATATATATATATATATATATATATATATATATATATATATATATATATATATATATATATATATATATATATATATATATATATATATATATATATATATATATATATATATATATATATATATACATATATATATATATATATATATATATATATATATATATATATATATATATATATATATATATATATATATATATATATATATATATATATATATATATATATATATATATATATATATATATATATATATATATATATATATATATATATATATATATATATATATATATATATATATATATATATATATATATATATATATATATATATATATACAGAATTACATGATCATATTTCTTTTAGTTTCTCAAAAAGTTCATTCATCACATACTTAGACTTTCTACCATCCATTCATCAAAAGTTATGGAAAACGTATCCCTGAAAATTCCTTCCTATTAGTTGGAAAAATTGGCATAGGTTTCTTTAAGTGTGTAAAAAAACAAAGAATCTAGATAATTTAACTTAAAATGTCTGTCACTGTTTTGGTATAATTGTATGATTTGGAGAAGCTGAGACAATGTGCTTTCTTCAAGGGTATTATTGGGGTAATGAAAATGTTAAATTTTTTTGTCATCACTTGCTTAAATAATATTTGATAAAATACATCTATATTTTGCTTTTTGTTAAAACACTACAAATTTAAATTAAAATGTTATGAATAGAGATAAAGTTGAGATGATAATCTTAAAAATAACAGTTACTCTTTTGATGTTTAAAATTTTTTATAGTAATTTCATTCTGAAATCATGATAATAACTTATTTTGATAAATAATTTTACAGAAACTACATCTGATTATGAAAATAAAATTTTTGTATTTATTTAAATTTAATGCAAAGAGTTCGTTTTATTTTATATCATAATTTGTAAGATTCATTGATGATCATCATTATATCATCTTTTCTATAAAGGTTAAATATTTCAAAATGATATTTTATTAGTATTATTATAATAACTAAATATTTTCATCAGAAAATATCTCTGAAAATAATTTATTGAGCTTCCATAAGTTCACTGATAATTTACAAATAAAACAAGTGAAAAAATAAAGATTTGTACAATATCGAAAGAAATATTGGATTAAAATCTCTTGAAATTATTTATACAAATCAGTTTGAGCTTTATTATGTATAATGTAAGCAGTATTTTACTATAGCTACATTTCCAAATCTACCATGATGCTAACTAAAGACAATGAATTAGAATTGCCTAATATATATTTAATATAACAAAATAAAGTTCATAGTAATTGTTAACAGAAAATGAAAAATTTATTAATTACAATAGAAATTATTTCTTTGATGACATGCTATGTTTTGTGAATTCTATTTATGTAACAAGAACTTTAGAGCATTTCTAAATATATACCATTAAAACATATACCAATGTATCGAATAATTCATGGTTTACTTTCTCTTCATAATTTTTAGAAAATATATAGTGTATGTTTATGAAGAAACTACTCTGAATAACGGCTTATGGCGACAACAACTCCTACTACGCGACGGGAGTTCCTAGAACATTAAAGGCACGGACATAAGGCATAAAGCGAGAAATATTATTGTGCATTTCTTTTCTCTTTTTTTTCCTTTTCCCCTTCAGGCTAATACTTCTCCTCCAGTTTGCATTTAGGTTTTTATCGGTGAGGAAAACATAGTAGCAATTTTAATGAAAATGACTATTACTGACACATACGTATCTTGTAAGCAGCAGGCTGATATTCATTGAAGTTTTTCTCTACCGTAGTCAATTGACAACATATTGCCTGCGGTTTTCTAACTTCCAGTTTATTCTCAACACATTAAAAGCAGTTTCATGCAAGTGAAATATTAATCTTTACTTATATAATATTAAATTTATAGAAAACTTACTATCTGAAAATTAGCATATTATAAAGATCTTTTTGGTATTTCTTTTTCTGTATCATGCATATTTCTCTATTGTTTAATCTAAGATAAGCTTTTTAACTTAACTTACTTTGTATGAAAAGTATCTATGAAAAAATTCAAAAAAAGAAGATAAATAAGTATAAATGAACATATACGAAAACATATAATTTATTTTTGTTTCATTTTTGGTTTTTTTAAAATAATAAGCTACATTTGTTTGAAATCAAAAATGACAAAATAATAACACACCAACTGTCTTATAAATAAAGGGCCATATTAGACACAATACTGAGTGATGTCATAAAATAATAGATTATTTAATTACATAAAAAATTCTATTTAAACAATGTCTCCTTAACAGAAAATGTATTTATTTTTTTTTCAATTTTACAAACGGTTCAAAACAAATATATCAAACTCCTATCCTTATTCATAAAAATTTATATTGTACACATGCTGAAGAAGTAACTTAACTTTGATTATTGAAAATTAAAAACCTAACGAAATTTTTTTCACAAATGTAGTTACAGATGTGGGAAAAGAACCAATACTTAATATTGTTGCAAGTTTATTGCAAGTTTATTTTAAGTAAATAAACTTGCTATATAACTTGCTAAATTACTGTACATTTGAGACAAGAATCCAAATATTTATAATTTTTGGTTTAAAATGTAATAATAATTCAAAATTAAAGTATAATTTATGTATTTAAAGTTATATTTTTTCACGTGCTTCTTAATTCTTAAAAAAATCGTTATAATTTATAGTTTAATGAACGTTATAAGTTTATGTCTTTAAAAAATAATTTTCTTTTAAAATGAAGTTAAAAATATTTTTATTGTTTTATAGTTTATATATATTAATATTTTTCATATCATTATTTTTTTGGATCATGCCATGAGCAGCTAAATATGAGATATTTCTCTTCAAATTATTATTCATTTCAAAATAATTGAACTTCACTTCAATTTGAATTAAAATTTCTTGAAGTGTGCGAGGATATAGTCTGTCTAACATTAATTCAAATGTGTCAAACTCCATCATGGATATTTCAATTATACGAAAGTAATTTGCTTTAATGTGAAATTTCAATTATTTGAACCTATTTGAACATTTTCCAATTACATTTCCAGCTCACAGGAATTTATTGACGTATCTGAAAATTAAATGCTTAGGAAAAACTGATTCTTAAGGAAGGTTCCTTAAAGGTTATATATATTTTAATTGTGTTATCTATGAAAATATTTGTAGTAAATAAATTACAGATGTCACAATCAGGAAATTAATGGAATACGACTGATTATATATGTGTTGCAATGTTTGATCTCAATGTCTGAATTAATTGCGTTTTATGCAATAAAACTCATTTTCTATTTACATAATTAAATTTTAATATAAGAATTCATTATTTTAAACTAAGCCTCAATTCATTGTCTTGAACTTATCAATATTTTCCCTTTCGATTAAATTAAAATTTATCAAAATTTTTTATTTTGAAAATAAGCAAAACATACTCATTTTTAAAATTCCCTAAAAATAATTAATAACTAAATACTTAGCAATAATCAATATCTAAAATACGTAGTTTGTAAGCAAACACATGAAAATACTGTAAAAATATGCTATTTAGTGCATATTTGTAACAAAATAAAAAATTATTGCTGTTTTACAAAGTCGACATGTTTAAATTAGTCTTACAGAATGACATAAAAATGTATTAAGAATTAATGTATTGTGCAAACATATTTTATATTTAAAAGACTAGTTCGTCTATTTAATTAAAAAAATATTAAACGAATTATAAACAATCAAACAGAGAAATTGTAGTATATTTAACATATTTCATTTTAGGAAGTGTTTTGATCTCCTGTTTATATATATATGTATATATATATATATATATATATATATATATATATATATATATATATATATATATATATATATATATATATATATATATATATATATATATATATATATATATATATATATATATATATATATATATATATATATATATATATATATATATATATATATATATATATATATATATATATATATATATATATATATATATATATATATATATATATATATATATATATATATATATAATTAAAATAATTTTTTAGTAATATTTTTCATCATTCATCTATTTGATTTTAATAAAAACAATTAGAATTTAAAAAATTTTGCTTAAAAGTTTATTTCAAAAAACAAAATAGCAATTTTTTAATACATTTTGATTTAACAGTTAGAATTACAATGTAATGGAATAATGAAAGAATTCCTAACATTATCATATGGATCCTTTTATTTAATGTCTAATTCAAGAAAACATATTATTAAAAAATGTTTTTGAATTATGTGCCAAATTATTTATATTAGATTATAAGAAACACCAGCTCTTATAACTGCAATTACAAAAGGTAAACATTTCTTTGAGGAAATGTGTTATATCTCACTCAAAAAGAATCCTATTGTAATATATAAAGGAATTATAACCTATAAATTTTATTGCAAATATAGTGATCATATGAACTTGATAAATAACTTAATTCTAAGTAATAAAATGCACAGAGTTATGAAGTGGAAATAAATTTTTAAAAGCTTCCATTGTATTGTGCTTTACATATGTTCTCTGGTATCAGTTTCTATAGTTAATGATATATGAGAATAGCATTCCAGGTAATTATAACTGAAATTAAAATAACCTATTTATAGGAAATTTTGTTTCGAACTTATAATTATTATTTTTAAATACCAAAAAATGATATGTAAATGAATAAAATGAAATATGTCCATTCATTACCAAAACATGATACATGAAAATTCGAAACTACTTGTATATTTAATTGTTAAAATATAATGCTAATGTATAAAATAATGTGAATTACCCTGCTTCAAAACTCCAATTATATATTGCTAAATATTGCAAATTCTTCCTCAACTAACTCTTAAAGTATCATGTTTAGGCCATTTCCTATTTTAAACAGCAATTTAGATTAAAATTGTAGATATTTGATAAAATATCTGTAGTCAATTCCGATTATTGATTTTGTAACAAATTACGCTGATATTCGTTAATATTTCCCTACTTTAATTATGTTATTCAGTTTAAAAGTATTGAATGTGTTATCGGGGGGTACTAAAACACAATTCAAAATTTTATATTCATAAGCTCTTAGTATTCTGAACTATTACTGGAGACACAAAGTGGTATTTTTACATTCATTTTTCACAATATATTGAAATAACCATAATTCTAATTAATGCTATTGCGAGATCTAACACACATAATTTTGACATTTCTATGCATCATGGCTATTAACTCAATATTTAAGGTATGTATATATTTTAAAATATTTGAAAACATTTTCTATTTTCATTAAATATTTAACTTAACAATAATTAAATCTAAGTACTAAAGTAGCTGATTGTGTGTGTAAAACATATGTGTGTGAATCATTTATAATTTATTATCCTTATATTCAGTGCCAATTCTGTAAAATGGTTTGATAACATTTTAAAACAACAATAAATATTTGAATTATTTTTATTAAAATTTTGAAACTAATTTATTTATTTGAATATTAACATCCAGCGTAATGTATAACTATCTAGACTAGTGTTCAAAATTAAGAAAATTTGTATATTTTTTGTCTAATTTCTTGAATAAATGAAATGTAAACAAAAACTTCAAAACAAAAATGCATATTATGTACCCCGAATACGTAAGTATACATGTATTTGTGTCTGGAGCAAGTAGAGGAACAAGCTTTATAAGCCCAGGTATACAAAACACACTTTTCGTTCACTAGTACACCATCATCAAGTTCTTGATGATGAAAGGAGGAGCCAAATCGTGAGGAACCTTGAAGCAAACCAGTCTCAATACAAGATTTGTAAGGCAGTCCGCAAATTCGTAGATGATCGCATGAGATTTGTCTCGCGAGTCAAGCTGAGCATCTTGCGAGAATCGCATCAAACCAAATGACGTCATTAATGTCTTAGTTACGTCAGAAAAGGGGTGGAGCGCGAGACGATTCTTGATTTCAAGCAGGTTCGAAATATCTGGCAACATTCCGCGAGACAGCGCTTTCATTGGTTTAAAATTCCATGACGTCAGATACAACGTTTTAGCTACGTCACACTAAGACATCTAAGAGATCGCATTTGTCTACTATTATGCGATCATCTACGAATTTACGTACTGCCTAAGACGGCGTCTTAATCGGATTGTCTACCGAATTTGCGGCTTGCCTAAAGAATTCAATTTGAAGAACAGTTTCATGTGCTAATTATGGAAACTGTTCCTGGATAACTGGTTTATTAAGAGAAAGCCTGGTAAGTTTAGAGAGGGCAAAATATTTACAGTAAACCAGCTCTAGGGTGTTGGTCAAAGGATAAGCAATGTGGTGTTGTTGCAGACCTAGTAAGTGACAGTGGTGTAAGCCAATTTTCAAGTGATTGCACTGAAATTTCATCGAGATTTTAATGTTACTCCTCATGCAGGTGAACCAGCTTTCCATTCTCTTAAATACCTCAGCATAAAACAATGATTTGATGTCTGTCTTGTTGGTGTAAACTTGAAATTAACAACTCCTTTGACATAAAAAAACAATGATTGAATGAATGTTTAGGATTTGAATATTTAGGATAAAAGTCTCTAAGTGCCACTGAGCTCAGCATTTTAGATATTGGATTATATTATATCATGTATGATTTGTCTCTTGTTTTGACAGAGCCAAGGAATCAGGATAATTTCCCCCTATTCTAACAACACCTCAAAGTGCAAAAATCGATGCTTTTATTTCCAAAAGTATTTATGTATAACGAATGATGAAATATTCAGAGCACCAGCAATTTCTTGAAAGCTTAAACGGCGTTCTGAATTCAAATTATTTCATGTGCGCTTCACGTTGAGTCATTTTGAGCGTTTGGTGTCCAGATGTAATCTCGAAGACTTCATCTTCTCAAGTCTCCTCGAAAGACGTGTTTTATTTTCCAAATATTGACTAAGTTTTTACTTTTAAAATAAATTCAAAAATATAATATGTTTTCATGGCATTCTTCTTGATCCACACTCAAAATTTAAAGGTCTAACGTTGCTTGAATCCTTCCTCCAACACACCTTGTTACAACATGTGAAATCAGTTTTCGTGCGGAAATTCCTGATTCTTTGGTGGCAGGAGCAAATTGAATCTTATGAAAGTGTGTAATGTATTTGTTAATTTTTGATCTTAATAATATTTTTTATAGTTTTGCAGAGGTAGTCAAAAATTTGAATATTTTTGTCAAAAAATATAAATTTGGTTTTTAATGTAATCAGATAAGACAAAGCAAATAAAAAAATTAATAACCTATTAGCCTTTAGCTAAAAACAATATATATATATATATATATATATATATATATATATATATATATATATATATATATATATATATATATATATATACATACATATATATTCATATATATATATATATATATATATATATATATATATATATATATATATATATATATATATATATATATATAATTATTTAAACAAACAAAGGAGTTAATATGAAAGTGAAAGACAATGACAACATGAATTCCACAAAAAAACATACAGATTTTTGAATGTACGAGAAACATGCACCACTTTACATGCACTGTTTGCTCAAATGTCTTCGCAAAATACATTTTGAGATTTCTTAAGTATGTACAAATAAGTCAGTGAGCGCAGTAATGGGTTGCTTTATACCAATGCACACTGTATCCATCTTTGACGATGCGAATTATATTACAAGGGATTTAGTTGCTTGGAAACACAGGAAAATCATTAAGTACATTTTTATATAACAGTTATATGACAAATCAAATATCTCTAACATATCACTATGGTATCAGAAATCATTAAAAATAATTTTATAAATTAAAACAGCATAAAGTTATTTTAATGATTTGAGATACCATACTGATATGGGTCATTAAATTTCTATCAAATTATTCGAATCATAAGGATTTTAATGATCTGATTACACCAAAAGAAACAGAAAACTATGATTATAGTTATACTAATATTTAATTGAACAGGTTTGATAAACATTGGGTGTAATTTACAATATTCTGTTTCGTGATGTGTATGTTATAAAGGGATTTTTAAAATACAAAACAAATTTATACTTTCATGTTCTAATGGTATTTTACCAAGTGATGCCGAGGAACTGTCAATTTTTAAAAATGTTAAATTCTTGTATGTATTATAATCCTCAGTAATGTTGTCCATTATTTAATTTATTAGATATTTCTATTTTCAAATTGTTTCCATGAAGCAATTATCCTGATGCAAATATTTAAAGCATATTTTCTTCAGCAAAATTCGGTATAACCTCTTAAACGTATTTTTTAAGAAAAACGAAACGAAAATAAATATTTAATAAAGGAAGTAGAAGAAAATATGTATAAATAAACCTTTATGGAAAAAATATTACTACTAAATATTCAAAATTCTTTGTATTGTTACTTCATTCATTTTGTCTTGAAGGTAAGGAAATTAACACCCGCAAGGGGTTTTCTTCCCAAAAAATTATTTTTTTAATCCAGGAAAGCTATTATTTTGTGAAAAATTGCTACACTCAAACAAACCATCTCATTTCTTGACACATTAAAAATATTTACTAAGACTATTTGAATTTACGGATAAATATCACCTTTTCCACCACAAATTTATAAATTGCTCATTGACAAATTTAAAATTTTGGATATCTTTCTTTGTTTGGATTCTCTCTGAGCGACATATATATAATATGCATTCAGCTCTCTAATATGCCCTCATTTTAGATTCACAAATATAAGTGGTTATAAAATGTATGTGGCAATCTCAACTGATTAACCAATATAAAAAATTAGTATATAATTAATTTTGTCTGTCTAATTTGGAATTTTATCTGGAGTATATTTGTAATTGTATTAAATTTTGATTTTTCAACATTTCATTATATATACTGTTTTATAAAATTTGAATGCAATTAAAAATCATCGAAAATATTTTTAATTGATTGCCATATTTTGAATCGATAGCATGTGTTGCACAATAAAGCACAGAACATTTTATTTATGACTCATAATATTGTAGAAAATTCAATTCTAATATTTATTTGCCTCTTAATACTTTAATATTTTAAGTAATTAATTACTGAATTTATCGTTTGAACATTTGCAAGTTCATAAAAATTATAATATTGTAGCTTTCTTAAAATAGTAGCTTCAATCAAAAATATTATCAAAAATTATATTTCCATTCTATTGACTAAGTAATTTTAAAATTACTAAACTTCATACACAACAATCAAATTTATGTCTTGTAATTACCTAGTCAATTTCATGTAATATTTTATACACTTATTTCACATTCGTCTATTTAAAATAATTTTCTTGTTCTAATTTCTTAAATGACTTAAGACAAATTTGTGAGTTTAATATACTTTTACTTTTTCACAGCTTAAATTAAAAGTATTATTTTTACTTATATTTCATAATGATTTATTAATTTTAAATTCGTTCAAATAAACTGTTTTTTTCAAAAATTATGTATTAATTGTTAATGGTTAATTGTCATCTCATCCTACCTTAATATCGCGTATTTTGTTCATGCATTTTTACTTCAAGGAAAAGTTTATCGACTTTTGTACTTAATTGTAGTTTCTAATCTTCATCGAAGATTTATTGTCCATCTCATATTTTAGAATTATACAGTCATATAGTATTGAATCTTTTGTAACGTGATAGGATTTTTGAATGAGGACTTACATGATCATTAGAGATCATAAGCTAACAGAAAATAACTTACATCGAAAGAAAAATTTAAGCAATTTTTCAAAGGTAAAAAATTTAAAAGATTTAAACTCATCATGCTTTTCCTAATATCTTTAGACAAAAAATATATTTTAAGTTATTTAAAATAATGTGCAAGAAATTAAGAAATGTCTTCACAATTAAAATAACCTAAATAAATAATTAGAAATAAATTTATTTTCATTAATGAGGAAGACTATTAAAAATAAATACTTTCATTTAAAATGTAATAAAAATATTTTTACTATTAAATGTAAAGAAAAAATACTAGCATAAATTGACATTTTTGATCATACTGAAATATTCCTGTATTTATTTCAAGTAAATATATCACAATAACAATTAATTTTGTTCAAATTTATGATCATTTAAGATAATCGTTTATTTTATGTCAAATAATTATATTTCTATACCA
This sequence comes from Latrodectus hesperus, assembly GCA_037975125.1. Taxonomy (NCBI): domain Eukaryota; kingdom Metazoa; phylum Arthropoda; class Arachnida; order Araneae; family Theridiidae; genus Latrodectus; species Latrodectus hesperus. The sequence goes on from CM075858.1 coordinate 51,595,436, forward strand.
ATTTAAGTACAATATCATGCAAGTAGATAAAAGTTTATAAAATTATATTTGAAAATGTTTCTTAATATTTAAAATCGCAAATGTATCGAAAAATTGCATCACAGATGTAATTTCAAAAATTAGATGTAAGTAATCTATGATTAGAAATTTATTCTAAATTGCTTAAATTTATCATAACTTAGAATGCAATTATATATATATTATCATAAAATTGTTTTGTTGATCACATTATTCTAAAATTTATGTCACTTTAAGCTGAATACTGAACTTTGAACTACATTCAACATGAAATATTTTTCTTTTTTATCAATTCACAATATAAAAGTAAGTATTTCTGTAAACCTTGTTGAAAGTCTTTCATAACTGTCTGTTTTCTTGATGTTTTAAAATTGAAACTATATATATTGTTATAAAATAAGAAAAATATAAAACTATATAATTGAATTTCAAATTTGTGTCACCCCACGTTAGATAAAATCAAATCATTAATTAAAAAAATCTTGCTTTAGTTGAATATCTAATTGAATATATCTGCATAGGTTATTTGTCATATTCTCTACATAATTTCTAACATTTGCTTGATATAGAATATAACTAATTCTGTTTGTAACCAACACATCCTTAAAAACCTGAAACAATGATTTGTGTAAACTTTATATGTATTGTATATGAAATGTTGATTTTAAAACTCTATTTAATAAGATTTATTTCCCTTATATTTTTAGTTTAAAAGACAAAATAGTATAGCTACATATTAAGCCAAGTTAAAAATAAAATCAAATTTTTATTACTCATTTCTGTAAAAAGAATTTTGCTGAAGTTTTACTATTTGCATGTAAATGGAAAATACTCTGTATAATTCCTATGAAATCATAGGTTGACTAAACACATTTTGAAAATTATTAAAGTAACATAAATTTAATGAAATTTAATGAATTTATGATAAAAATGATTATTTTTTCTACAACATTAATCTTGATATTATATAATGTATCATTGAATTTTTCTCGGGATAAACATGATTTGAGCAATTTTTGAAAATAATAGATATTAATGGGATATAAAAAAATCATCCTGCCTGTTCACGAATAATACCATTTATTTTTTCTTCATTTTGTCATAAATATTATCTATAATTGGATACTTTAATGAAAGAAACATAACACCATGCTATCGCGTCTTTGCTCGATACTGCAATAAAATCCGAAATAATTAATTATTTTTCAATGCTACACTTTTCATATTTTCTTATTTACGACGCAAAAATGTATTAAAGATAATATTGCATTATTTCAAAAAAATTATCAATTGTAAATATTTGCTAGATATTAAATAACCATAAATAATTCAGAATTACACTTTAATAATGGTCATAAATTGTATCTATGAATACTAACCTTAAAGTTATGGTGACAGATTTATTAGTCATACAAAATAATACCTTGAAAATCTTTCGTGAAATTTATATTTATGTTTGGCGTATAAAAAAGGAAAGTAATATAAAAGTTAAGCGGAAATATATTATATGTTTTAAGCAAAAAATAAGGATAAATTTTAATCAAGTGAAATTCTCAATATGAATAATTAGAATTTTATGTCCCCAATTCATAAAAACTAAATACACTTATTTTATTATTTTTATATTAACATTTTGAAATAAATCATGGTAAATTTATTGATAGAATCAATTCTATCAGTAAAATTAATCTATTCTGATAGAGAGCATATTGCTCTTTATCAAAATTAATAGAATTAATTTAACGGAAAACTTGTATAAAAACAAATATAATAAAAAAACTTCTACATCAAAAATATAATATGCTGAAAATATTATTTAATATACTTGCAGCATTATGCATTGCTTTTCTCTTATATGCATTAAATAAATGAGACTTTTTCTCATTATTTGATGTGATAAAATTATAATGAATGTTTTTACTTCCAAATGCATATCCATTAAAAATTTAACTACATTTGTTAATTACAATTTTCTGAATTAATATTTGTTAATTAAAAATATTTGTCCATATACCACTATCGAAATATTTTTATGAAGTAAACCGACAAAATTATTTCTGCTCATATAATTTCTTCTAAAATTATTTTACTTGAAATCTCAAATGTTTAAGATATGTTTTCAAAAAATTTGAGAGGAGTTTTAGAAATTTAAGACTATATTCCAATCTATTCAATATACTTATTAATAATACATAGAAAGTAATATATTGTAATACATACGTAGTAATGCATTGAAAGATTTTGAGTTGTCTAAACTTGTGTAATACAAGCAAATACAAATGTGCTATGTCTTTCTCTATCTAGCTCTAGCTTAATGCTTCAATTTCCTCATAATCATTAATGTAATTCGTCGCCTGTTATCACGTCACATAATGTTACTGTGAATCACCAAATCACTATTCATTAATGTCCTTATGGCTGTAGGAGGTCTATATATACGGTTTTATTAGTCAAAGACCAATTTAAAACTAAAGTTATTTTTCTTATTATATAAAATTTTTTATTGCTTTATATTTTAGAAGTATAATTACCCACTGTTCACTTGATGATTTTAAAATAGCTACTGCAACACAAATTTTCTACGTGTGGCATGCTTTCACATAGCATATTTTCTCATTTTAAGTGATAATTATTTTGTTCTTATTATTAATATTCATCAATTATTTTGTTTCAATTGTGAATTTTTGTTGAAATTGCTTGTTTTAATGTATACTAAAAGTTCTTAAGTTTTTACTGAATATTTTGTTAGGTGTATTTTACAGTTGTTATTAGAGAAACATAATTTAATGATGGAAACATTTTTCTGTAATATAGTGGTACATAATGTCAATATAGAAATGACTCCTCTGTAGCTTCATTGGATTGAATCTGACAATACATTTTATTTAATTTATTAACGGACAGAAAAATTACAATACTTTTTTTAAATAATGGATTTTTAGAAAAGAAAATACCAATTATAAATCATTAACATTTTAATTATATATTAAGAATATTATTTCAAGGCTATAATTAAGGAATACAGCTATCATTTATCAGACTAGACTTGCTTTGTTTAATAATAAAATTATTGAGTAAAACCATTTTTGAATTCTATTTATTTAGTTCTCTAACATTGCTCCAACGTAACAAAGGAACTCCAAGAACAATAATAACTGCTTACTTTATTTAAATATATCGAAACAATTGTATTCCATGCATGGTGACTTAATGATTCACTAGATTGTAGGAGATACATCAGGTGACTAAATTCAAATAAAATCTTCATTGACCAGATGCTAGAAATAATTTAAAATCCCTTTTAGAAAAATGATAGCATCAATCAAATATCCCAACAGGAATGAAAAAATATTAAAATTGCATTTCTCAATGATAATTATTTCTAACTGTAAAAATAAGATGTTGGAAATTTCATTGTTTATTGTTCTGTCATAGACTGACTTAAAAAACAACTGCCAATGAAAAAAATCGTAAAATAGTCGCTGATAATGCTAGTTTTATTCAAGTCAGATTGTATCTGTAAATTAATATGATTATGCAAATTTTCTTTTTCACTTTATTAAACTATTTTGTTTCTTTTACTTTCAATAAAGGATTTTTATATACAACTAATAAAATATTATGAAACAGTACTTATGGCGTTTTAGTCTGGGAAAAATGCAGAAGGATACCGGCAAAAGTATTCTCATTTTGGAATCTGCATATTGAAATCTTAATATGTTAAAAACATTGTTCTTTTAAACTTTATTTAAAAAAATCATTTTGTTGAAAGAAATCCTAAATTTTTGTACAGTTAAAATGTCTAAGGGAAAACTTTGAAGTGAATTTCTAAAAGGCAAAATTATGGCATATAAGGATTTTGGCAAATGTGAAAAGCACTAACTCATTAGTCCAATAATTCAAATTAGTAAAAAAAATCAAAAGGCACTTACTTACTCATTAGTCCAAGAATTGAAATTAAATAAGAAATTAAATGGCACTTATTCTTTATTCTTTATTCCAAAGGCTGTTTTTGACTTCTTGAAAAACCTAAAGAGTCAGAAGAAAGCAAAGATTAGCAGACCTAAGTAATGACACTACGTATTAAAAGACAAATCTTCAAATAACATAAAAAAGGTAAAAGCTCCATCCTTAAAGAAACCTAAGGCATATTGAACACCTGCTACAGTGGGCCAAAGAACACATATCTTGGAATTCCGAATGAACTTCGCGTATTTTTTCTGATGAAAACTAATTCAATTCAGATAGCCGAGACGTTTATCAATATTATTGGCATTGTCTAGGTACACAAGAAAAAACTTATTCTGCCAGACAGAAGTTTAATGGTTATGATATCTGTTGGCTACGTTAAAAGACAAATTCAGTGTTTCTGGATGGAAGACAAAAACATACTAATTATATTAAAATTTTGAATACTGAGCTTCTTCTCTATAGAGCTGAGCTAGGCTGATATTTCAGCAATATGGAGCACCTATTACCATATACACAGTCAATGGCGTTAAAATTAGTTTGAAACAAATAATGTTGGGTTTTGCCATAGCCTGCAAAAATACAAACCTCAATATTTTTAAAAATGTATAATCACTAACTGTTCGGCGATTTAAACAAGAGGCAAGCGGTATGAATTAATTATTCTGAGAAGCTTTAAATTGTGTTTTGGACAATTTTTATCAAACCAAAAATCAAGACTTTTACAGTTCAATAGCAAATAGAGTCTGCTTTATTCTGAATTTCTTAGTAAGAAAATTTTTATTCTCATTAAAAAATACAATCCTTCTACTTTTTTATGATACCTATAATATATTTTACATCTTTGTAGTAAAATAATTAGATAAATTATTTTTGTTACATTAAAAATAGATCTTTATAATCATAGGGTTTAAAATTACTTATGATACGAAAATCAAACATAAAGCTCAATCTTTTTAAATAAAAAATCTAGAAGTTTTATTAAAACTGACAAAAGGTTTTTAATCTTTAATAAAAAAGTTTTATAAAATTGTTTCAAAATTTCTAAGTTGCTAAAATTCTTTTTATACTTCCACAAGAAATTCTTTCAAATTTCAATACAAAAGTAAATTCTTCTTAAAGTACTATCTCAAATTATTTATTAGAATATAAAACAAAATGTGAGAACGACTTTAATATTTTCTGTGAAACTTTTGCAAGAAAAGATAAAAATTGACTAAAAAAAGAATTTTTTTAAGATTTTACATCTTAAAGTGGCTAGTAATGGCAAAGGACTTTTCATTCAATCCTGAACATTTTTGACTTAATTCAAAAGGCAGACTCAGAATCTTAGAAAACTTTATAAAATATAAGTTTCATGTGGTAATTTTTATAATAATATACATGTATATGATTTATTAAAAATTAATTATTTCATTCTTACATATATAGAACTTACTGTATTAAATATATTATACGTATTAAAAATATTAAATTACTTATATTTTTATATACGAATTTTGATTTGTTTTGAGCAACAGTGTTGCTTTTTATTAAAATTGTTTATATGCAAATAGCTATTTTCAAGAGAAAATATTAATAATTTATATATTTTTTATTTGTTATAGAAAAAATTATATTTAATCTTACGTACATTAATTTGTCAATAAACTTAATTAATCCAAATAATCTCTAATATGAAATATCTTTATGTTGAAATAAAAATATGTTTTTTTAATTAATAAATAGAAATCAATCTGAATTCTAAATTTTGAATTTAAATTAACGTTATAGTTAAAAAATTAAGATGGGAACTATTAGCTTTACAGTAAACTGAAAAATAAAAGGATTTAAATACAATGAATATATACTGTTTTCATGCATTAATTTAGCATTAATGTATTTATACATGAAAATAAAAATTGTTCTATTAAAATGACGTAGGCATATTTCACTACATATATTTCCAACAGTCATATAGCTTCTGACTGATTTATGTTCATACATTATAAGCAGTTTAATTACAGATTCGTGAAACCTTATAAGTTGATGCCTAAAAGAATAGTTAATATCTTAACTATGCAGTAAGAAGCAATTATATTAGTCCATGAAATCAGAAAGTATTTATTCAAGACAGTATTCAAAATTTCTTTTTCAAGGTATATAAATGATTCGAGAATAATACTTAGTGAATATTTTAATGAAACTTTAGAGCTACGTTCATGTTTATAATAAATTCCGCAATATGCTGCCAAGAAGGCTTTAACATCTTATTTCTCACTAAGTGCTTCCATGACATTACTCTTCGAATACTTTTTTCTTTTTCAAATTTCTTTCTGGGTAAAAGGAACTAATATAGCAGCGCCACCTAACATTGTGACATTCGTACAATAGCAATGCTTAAATATTTGATCTTTCTGAAAATCTATGCATAATATATATGTATTCTGCCAAATATATTCTTCACAATTTTACATTAAAACTATGGATTCAATTTCATTTTACAACATGACCTACAATTATATTTTTTTTTATAAAAACCAATTTTTTAAGCTGTTTTTCCATCTAACAATAGAGATAGATGACATCATGAAAATATGATAGTTAATTAAAATATTTATGTAACACACTCAATTTTAAATTGCTGTGTATATTTTTTGCGATAATCAAATTTAATTTAGTGAATAAATTTTTGTGAATTTAATGATTATAATAATATAACAATAATAATTCATATTAATACTGTTCATCTTAAAATATATCTAACATATTCAGATTTGAATAATCATTATAATTTTGATGAATATTTTATAAAATTTATAAATTTTTCTTAAGATTAATTCTTAAGTACTATAATTAGGTACCTTCACAACATATAAAATATTATTCAAGAAAAATTGTTCTGTTTTCCATTTAGATTTAAGAAGGGCTTTTTTATTAATTTTAAAAGTTCTATTCATTCACTTCATCCTAACCAAACATTTTATTTTAAAATTTGTAAAATGGCATGAGTTATATCATTGTAATTAAATCGTTATGGATGTTTTGAATATATTTACTTTACGTGGTTTTTAGGTTGTAAATTAAAGTCCTCTTGGCCACGCATTCTTATATTATTTCATGAATGTATGTGGATAAAAAATTCATTTCCTAAACCGAGTGTCATAAGCAGAAAATTATGTTTTCCATACAGGGTTTAATCCAAACTAATATTGAACAGCAGGGATGGAAAGCTGAACTTTGGCTTTACACATACTAGTAGTTCAAATCTATGCTTAGGAGTTTTACTAGTTTTCTCCCTTGTAACAGTAGAATATGAATCGTATATCGAATCTATAAAATGCTTTCAAGAAATCTACACATGATTTATTTCCATTTGCTTAAAAATATCATTCAGTTTTGTTAATCTATAGTATACTTAGTATCAAGACATTCATACATTTTTGTTCCACAATTTCTTATAATAAATGATAAAACTTCCTTCTCTTAATCGCAAAACTATTTTGTTTCATCTTTATACATAAAAAAATAAAATTTATTTCATTTATAGTCATTCTGTTGTTGTTGTTGTTGTCGTGTGACAAGGGCAAAAAGAAAAGGTAAAAAAGACAAGTCATATGGGATCAAAAGCATGGAGCACTGCCCTGGCCACATCTTCAGCTTTTTCCATATAAAAGGTGTCATGGCAGCAGTTAAAATGGATGTTGAAGAGGGTCAAGGCAACAGAGATGCAGCTAATGAGATGCCTCGGGTTTTGCGGAACTCCTGTGCAGTGCCTGCATTCTGTGTAGGTTCTAGATACGTCAGGCTGATTTCCATACTCCTCATGTGGCCAATCCGCATTCTGCTGATGGTAGAGGTGATACCAAGGTCAGGATTAAGCTCCGGTAGTCACCATTTTTCCCATAGTTCCCAGCAGAGCTGATACCTTACGATGACGTTTGCATCAAAGCAAGTGGTAGTCGTGGGAGGGGGATTGATACTCCTAGCTTCCTTGGCAAGGGTGTCCGCCTGTTCATTTCCCTCCATGTTAACATGTATAGCCATTCTGAATTTAATTTATTACAAAATTGAATATTGTCAATTATTTTTCTTCCAATTAGCAAATAAGGCATACATTTCAACTGCACTTTCTAATTTTACTTTATATTGGTTTGCAAAAATTAAATATAAACAGAAAGTACTGTTTATTCAACAGATACACAAGATTTGCAGGATAGGCAAGGTTTGAGTAAATATAATGAACTAAATTTATGATATCCCATATAAATTGAAAACCTAAGACATTTCTGCAAACATTATTTACATTTTGTGCTGGCCACGAAACCTAAAATATCTCAATTTTAGGATGAAACAGAAGCGCAATTTTTAACAGAGAGAAATTAAAAGGAGTTCCCATTGAAATTTAATGCATACCTCAAAAGCATATATTATCTTGAAGCCATTAACTTTCTAAATGAATTGTACATGTGACACGATACCTATTTTATATGTAATATACAGTTCTAATTCTATGTATAATTGTAATAGCAGATCTTCTTAAAATGAATCATAACACTGAATTATATTATTGATGTTATGTTATATTACTATTATGTTATTTTAGTATTAAATATTCTTTTTATTTTTGTTACACATTATTTATGACAATAATTTCATTTTATATGGTAGTATAATTATTTTAATTTTATAGTGATTTTTGGCTTATTTGAATGGGAGGAAAATCTCTGTAAGTTATAATTAATGTATATTTCCTTTTTTATGTTTAATTTAATTTTTTAAAGCTTACAATGAATTCTAAAGTTAAAAAAATTTATGTAGTTTAAAGATTTCTTAAACTGAGATTGAGAATTTTTTTTGTCATTTTTGAAAATTCAAAAATTTCTGTTATAAGCAAAAGTGTCTCCTTATTGTAGAAATCTCAAAATTTATGGTAAAACGTACACATAAAATAGAATTTTAAATTTTTGGTTGCTAGAAAATAGACTTCAAATAATATCTAAAAAAAAGTATTTTGAGATTATGTATTTATTTTTTTTCTATTATTTGCATTTTTGCTGCTACTTTATGTTTTTTCTCGCTCAAATTCTATATGAAAATGGAATTGAGGAAATATTTTACAATCCATAAATTGCATGAAAAAGCATGATGCATTGCAAATCACAGAAAATACTGTCCAAAAATATTTCTATACTTTAAAATTGCTGTTAGAAAGAAAATATATGATTTTGAGCCTGCATTTTTAATAAAGAAAAATATATTATGCGTTTCTAATTACCTTCGTTATTTTTTAATTTCCAGGATTAATATAATTGTTTAACATAACTCAAACGCGATATATATATATATATATATATATATATATATATATATATATATATATATATATATATATATATATATATATATATATATATATATATATATATATATATATATATATATATATATATATATATATATATATATATATATATATATATATATATATATATGTATATATATATGTATATATATATTTATGTTGTTAAGCAGTTTAAATCATTAAGCATTATAAATATTATTTAATTTTTACTAGAATTGTTATTTGTATATAGTATATTTACATGTGAATAGGATATTATTTAGTGCAATCAGTTACTTTTATTATAAGTGTAAAACTTATAATTATTTCAAAATTTATTATTTAACTTGTGCAGCTCAAGATGAAAATATTTAGGATGAAATAATTAAATAAATAATTTAACATTTAAAAAATAAATTAGCAGACTTCATTTTCTCAATTATTTTTTTAAAATTTTAAAATGAGCTATGATATATGAGAATAGAGAATAAGGTGAAATAACTATATTCTTATTTTCAAATTCAATCTCAGAAAAAAAATCTTGGGAATAAATTCTCGGTCAACCTGCAACTATAAACACTAATATTAAATAAATTAGCATGTTTACTGTTGATTAATTTTGAAAACAACAATGCAAATTTATAACTAAATATACTCATCTCTGCAGTGTAACTTCATTTTATTATCTAAAATAAATAGATTATTATTAAGATCTGCCTTTTAATTTTTTTCATTTTCCTTCCTCTAAAATAACTGCTTATTTTATTTAGTTTTAAAAACAAATTTTTATTGGAATTGCAAATAAAATTCAAAATGCAGGCAAAAGTTAAAGAATTCATTTTAAAATAGAAATAATGTAAGCTACATCTTATTATAAAAATATAAAATTGAAATTGTTTTTTTCAAATTATATAAAAAATACTTGTTTCTAAATTGAAAACTGGGTTATATTTTTAATCATTAAATAGTTTATGTATACTTATTCTACAATACTCTTTGTAGTAATTTTTCAACATTCAATTAACGTACTTAAATCAAAACTCACATTGCCTGTCATGAAGAATTCACTAAGATGAATATAACTTGTTTATACACGAAAAATATAATTAAAAAACAATTTATTCACGTATAATGCATTATAAGAAAATAAACAGCTTTTTCAATATTTGATAAATAAAATATAATAGTTTTGTAAAATGTTTATTTTAAACTTAAAGAATTCCTGTTAGAATACTGGTTAATATTCAATATTTAGATTAATTTTAAAATTCTCTTTTTTATTTCGTGTTATTCTTCATAATTTTTCTTGATACATTCTTCAAGAAGTGCTGAACTTTCAAATATTTGATAAATTTGCCTTTTAAAGAGTCTTAATTTTTTTGCAAGTATACAAAACCAATCTCTCAAATAGATTTTAGGATACTCAAATAGATAGATTTCTCAAATATATTAAGGATACTTATATATTTACAGTACTTAATATATTTACAATTAAACTTAATTTATCATCATCATTCAATAATAATGTTTCTAACTATCTCATTTTAGTAAGAGCAATAATTTCTCAAATGTGAAGTGCAATAAAAGACACTACATTTTATTCCACAGCTAACATTTAACATCATACGACATCATTTTAACATATTTTGATAATATTATGCTATGTAAAAATTTTATTTAGTTATTACAAATAAAAATCCTTTATTTAGCTTCTATTTTGGTAGAATACTGTTTATTCACATATTTTCTCGTAAAATTTTTATATAATTCAAAGATATTCCACAAGTTTCATGAGCCTTGACATTCCATCTTATCAATTAAAAACTTACATTTAACTATTATTATTATGAAGTTTAAACTATAATATTTTTAAATGTAATTTCCTGCCTTTTAATTTGAAAATTTTGAACAGACAAGTAATTTAAGATATTCACTTAAGCGTATTTTTTAACTAATTTATTGTTTGACACTATAATGATGGGTTGTAGATAAAAATGCGAGTAGAATTTTTATGGCCCACATAACGACATTTAGATCTGATTCCAAAGTAGAAAATAATAGTTTAATCATATTGATGGACAATATGAAATTTTATACAAAGGTATATATTTGCTGAAACAATATATATTACTCTAATTGTGCAAATTGTTTTTTTATTTAAACTAAGTTCCATAAATAAAAGCCGGATTAAGAGATTAAGCCGGAAAACAGAGTCGGTTTAGCAGGTTGTAGGATCACCGTGGATGGTGTTACACGAAGCAATACGCTTAGACACAGATTAAATGACAGTACGAATGACGTCCTAAGAAGTCTCTTCATTCCCTGTCAACCATTTGCCAAAGTGATGGAGGCAGTGGAAGCGTCTGCATTTGCGACCAATCATATCCCAAACCTGTTCTATTGATGAGGGATCTAGTAAACTAGGTGACTGGGAAAATAGCTACAGAGTACATTGGTTGATGCGGCCATTTTGCGATCCGGCGTTATCCTGCTGATAAAACTCATTAGGAACCCTCTGAAGGTAGGTTAGTTCCAGCGCCACAACACATCATCCACGTAATGCTAATCGTCAATACGAGTTAGATGTGACCAGGAATCATTCGCAATGGCATCCCAAACAAAGATGTACAAAGATTAAGTATGAATGATAAAACGAATATATAACAGATTAATATGCAAAGCATTTAGGGAATTATGGTAGCAAATTATTAAAAATAAATAATTAAATTTAAAACCACTGTGAAAAATAGCACTTTTTCATAAAAAAAATCCATATTTTTTAAAAGTAGCTAAAATATTTCCACCAGGAAAATTTCTAGCTGATTCAAATATTCAAAATAGAAACAATTTAAGCTATATGCATTTCCTGTCTGGATTCCTCGGTAGGAAATATAATATATAAATATCTGCAAACTAAAGTTTTCCAAAAACACTAGAATTTGTGGGATTCATTTTCGTAACTCAGCTTTGGAAATTGCAATGTAATATTTGTACATTGCAATTTCCAAAGCTGATTTACCAAATATTTGTATTTCATCTAAAATTCGATCTGCTTGTCAAAATTAGAATATAAAATATTATTTTCTATTGCTTAATGAAATAGTAACATAGTCATGTCGAATCTGACAGCTCTATACCATAGAAAAAATCATTTTGTTTCTTTTAGTAAAATATTCAAGTTATTTCTAATCATTGCGTTTATGCATTCAAATAAGATTGATTGAAAATGAAAGAATTCAATTTTGCGTACAAATATTTTGAAAGATTTATTTGATGATTTTGTTTTTTTAAGTTTTTTTTAATTATATTACCAAATTAGGAATAAACTAATATAAACAATGTTTGTTCATGTACGAATATTTTTTCATGGACATATAATGTGTACATCAAAAGACATACTCAATAATTCAGATATATATATATATATATATATATATATATATATATATATATATATATATATATATATATATATATATATATATATATATATATATATATATATATATAACATTGTGTAAGTGCTATACAAATCGGCAAGTTAAGTAAAAATGTATAATAAATTATAGGAAAATAACTATTTTTCAAAGTATCGGTTATTTACACTTATTTTTTTAATTTTATAAACTATAATATATTTTTAAGTGATTTATTAAAATGTTTAGTACATAATAATTAATTCTATTTTCTTAAATTTTCATTACATAAATTAGGGGTTTTATTTTTCAGAGTAATCAATGAACATTTTTGCAATTTATTTTCCTTCCTAATATGTTCGTTAAGATTTTCTCAGAATATTTTGTTGGCACACTTACAGATCAATGGAAATGAGTTACAATCCCTTTTAACATAAAAATATAGTTTTTAAGGTAGAATTTAATTATTTAATATTGAATAATTTAATGTTTTGAGCTTTTCTTTCCAAAACACAATCAATTTACTTTCCTTATTTTTCGTATATTAACTAACTATTTGAGTACCCTATTGATAAACGCCTTCTATTAATGCTTTCAGTCTTTTCTATTTTTGTTGCTTCACTATCTTCTATCCTATTTTTAACTGTGCAGATAACTTTTTTAAATGCATTTCAACATAAAGTGCTTATTGCGAAAATATTTTGTTGTGGTGTTAAAATAATAGAAATTTTGCTACTCTTTTGATTTAGTAACTACGCATTATGTATAATATATTTGATTTATGAATTTTGAGATGAACTGATATTCAACGTCAATTATATATTTCTAACATAATTTCTCCTAAATAATATTATATGATTAGATGAAACCGCTAATATTAAAGTAGAATGTAGTACTATCATTCGCATAAACTTAATGCATATTCACAATACACTATTTATTGCAAGTAAAATTTGATACATTTTCGTTAAATCATCTACAGTTGTTTCATCAAAAAAATATCAAAAAAAATTCATCAAAAAAATAAAATTGGAATTAATTGTATATTATTTTAATCTGATTAACGCAAGCAAATTTTAGAATGTAAATTATAGATTATTTTATATAAAAAGAGATTATAAATAAACTGGTCTTTTAATAGACTTTAAAACCGATTTTGAAATGTTCAGAAGAATACTTTCTGAATCTTAAAGGAATCAAATTGATGTAATATAATAGTTTAATATTTGTCAAACATAGTGTAATAAATTATAAGCATCCTTGCTCCATTAAGCAATTCTCTCTAACAATGATACGCCCTTAAAGTGCGTTCACATGAAGAATAAACTTGGAACTTCTAAATTGTTATTTCCACAGGACATCAATCAAAGTCTTTGTTATAAATATTGATATAAAGCTGAATAAAAATTAATGCAACATTTTAATGAAACAAATTTTATTATTAATATTGCTTTTATACTAAATATTTTAAAAAGATGTTTCGTAAAAACATTGCATGATATTTTTTCATTTATATTTTAGAAATGGAGGCAGCAAATGATTAATCTACCAAGTTAGTTTTACAATGTTAATTTATTTCCTCCATTACTGGCGAAGATTTTAAGTTGATTATATTCACAATACAAATCAGGTTAACTACATAAAAATTTGATATCAAATACTAACATAAGACATCTCATTGCAACTGCCTAAATCATATATATAATATTAAGCTTAATTTTTATATTAAGTAAATACAGCTATAGTTAACTTGTATTATAAAGAAGTATAAAACATATTTTGTTATAAAAAATAAAATAAAATAAAAAAACTAAAATGATAATCTACGAAATATTTCATATGGATTTCATGCAATGAGCTAAAGATAATAAATATGATTTTATATATTTGATTCATAGTGTAAGATTAATTTTAGCTAAATCGAGGTAGTTTTGCTAGAGAAAATACCATTTTCCTTTACTTTGAACAGCGTAATATTTATTTATTACCATGAAAAACCTTGGTAAAGATGCAGACAAATATATATATATATATATATATATATATATATATATATATATATATATATATATATATATATATATATATATATATATATATATATATATATATATATATATATATATATATATATATATATATATATATATATATATATATATATATATATATATATATATATATATATATATATATATATATATATATATATATATATATATATATATATATATATATATATATTAGTTACAGCGTATTTATCAAAAATATATTAAGTACAAAATATTGATATGAGTCTCTTTTTAGTAATGTAAGTTGATTGTGTTTCTGAATTTTGCTTGCAAATCTAACAGCATGGGTTCTGGGAAGTTTCGGGCTAATAGAAATCTTAGTAATAAGATTATCCCATTATCTCTCTCTCTCTCTCTCTGTCTTACTGGTTAAACCAGCTTAATAATGAGAAATTTCCAAAACATTGATGGTTCACATTCACTACTGATAAATAAATGAATAAAGATTTCTAGCATCTGCATGGTTTACTTGAGATTCAGATGGTTTTGAGTATCTGCTTATTTAACGCTATTAATAATGATATTTCTGTAAATTTCCTTAAAATATACAATACAGTATTCACAAAAGTTTTCTGGTGATGAGTGTTTTTGTTTTAAGTTTTTTATATAAGATATTTAATTAATAATATAAAAATATAATTCCTTACCTTATTCATATTACAAGTTCTCAAACTAATAGTTTCTGAGAAATTAACTTTTATGAACACCAAATTATTCTTAAATTTGGAAAGATAAAACAGAAATTTTGTGACCATTATAGATGTATTTCTTTACTTGATTGCTGTATTATTTTATTTCTAATGACAAGGCAAAATTTAGTAAGGTAAGTAAATGGAATAAATGTTACCAAAATAAAATTTTCCGAATTAATACTACAAATTATATGCATATATTAAAACACAATTCTTCAAATTATGCTTTCATTTTCAAAATAAAATATTAATGTTAGTAAAAATTTTAGAAAATGAAAGTAAAATGATAAATTGTATTAAGGATAATACTAGGTACTAATTGGTATCTTTTACAAGAAGAGTACAACTTCAACATTTGCTGCAAAATGAATAGAGTTTTAATCATTACTATAGAGGTACTCAATCATTTTTTAACTTTCATTTAGTTCTTTATAGCACATTTCAATCGATTTTACTATTATTCACCCAAATGAAACACTTTTGAAGAAACCCCTGGATACTTAATTCGTTTGTATCCAAATGAAATCTTTTATAATAATTTCATTTTGGAATTGATGAGATTCTTTTTATTCTAATTTACTATGTCGCCATTAATATATATAAAACTGCAGCAAATTTAAATTAAGAAACTGATAGTTTTTGACCTGCTGAGTTAGTGACCTGATATGTATCTTGTCGAATACCTTTGGGAAAATAGGAAATAGAAAGTGCATTTGAAGAATGCTTATTTATTAAATGATGTTCTACCCATCAGTTAAAGATATATTAATATATTATTTAGACGTAAATCTCTTTTGGAATCTACAGTTGAAATTACAGACATTCTCTGTGTCTGCTTAACAGGCTCTTTAAATTCAATGTTTAGATAGTTTGTTTTAATACAGTTTTTAATGCAAAAAATCTTATCCTCAATACCAATTATTATTTTGTATTTTAATATTAAGATTTTCATAAAATATTAGAAGAATTTAATAGTCTCTATGGCTATTTAAATTTAGCATTCTTTAATTTATCTTTTCATCACATTGTGTTATTTGTTTGGCGTCAAAAAGTATGATTAAAGCTAAAAGTCATTCATTTATGTCATTAAGAAATTTTTTTTATATAAAATTTCGCATATAAACATACCGTGTCAAAATTTCTTGTGTAAATAATTGTACATATTTTTACTTGCATATTATAAGTACCTTAATAATTAAACTATGTACTATGATGTATGTAACTATGTTAATAGTTTGATTATTATTTAACATGTTAAATAACTCATTAAATTATTACAAATTTGTGATAATGTTAATTAGTTTCACATATTATTTCAAAAATTTCAAACATAAAAAGAAGATCAAACAGTGTATAAAATGATTTATAGTTATTTTAAAGTTTTGTTTTTTATTTTATAAACTAAATATATTATAATTTCTAAATGAAAGCTACTTGCATTTGTGCTTTTTTAAGCATGTATTGTTTTATTTTTTATGCAATAAGATTGTCTTAAAATATTACACTTTTTATTTAAATACAATTTCAAATTTCAATTCATTGTATTTGTACAGAAAAATATTAATTTTCTATCAATTCAAGTAAAACGTAGAGAAAGTTAATTTTAGCAAATTAAACAAATTAAATGAATATTTGTCTGACATATACCGTTTAAATTTTCCCAAATAAAATTTTGATATAACATAATGTTAGTATCCAGTCACAAAATGTTCATTCATCTATTATACAGTAAATTATTGAAAACCGTTTCATTTTAAAAGATATTTTGGTTTTTATTTTTCATTTTACTTAAATTAAGAATTTTATCATAGAAAAATTATCAAAATATTCCATATTTTATTAAAACAACAAAATTGTAGAAAAATGGCAAATTCTTTTCAAAAATGTCTTTTATTCAAATTATTTTGGTTACTGTTGTACCGAGCTCTACGGGTTCGTGTCGATTGAGAGTTGAATAAAGCAACCACTTAATGAACACAAGACTTTTATTCGTAAAAACTTCACTAGATAAATGAATTTCCCGCTGTAACAATCACAATTATACAGCTACAATTCGTCAGATATAATAAGAAACAGCTACTAATCACAGGTCTCAAATACCTCAGACAGAGAACAACTAGCAGTCACAACTAATCGTCTTCACTCACTGACTGTCTTTATAAAAACTACTCTTCCATGTCGGGCTGCGGTATTTATACCTGACTTGGCGGAGAAATCTACCAATTTCGCCACGGTTCTGGAAGCTTCTAGGCTATCTCGAAAAATATTGGTCCTAGATCTTAGGTGATGGATGTTTCCAGAAATATCTATTTCTTGCCAAGTCACCAAGAATCTCGCCAACCGTCGCCAAGAATATCGCCAACTGTCGCCAAATCATTAGGAAATCCGCTTTTAAACTACAACACGTCTAAATACCGCAATTTTTGCCCAAAATGTGAAAATTTCCGATCTGTCTGAGATATTTTAAGACAAATATCATTATTTATAAATTTGTAACATTGCCCCCTCTCAAGGACTGCACGTCCCGGGCAGTACAATCCCCTGATAGGAGGCCAAATTTAATATAAGAGAATTTACATTTCAAGAGGATACAGAGCACATTACATACACAAGCAACTAAAAATACAAGAAAATAGAAAAGATTAAAACTATCTATACTATTTACAAAGAGACCATGGTCTACTAATTTTTACTCTACATTACGATAAGGAGCTAATCTATCATAATGTACTACCTTTGGTTTTGAAGAAGATGATTTTCTTATACGAACCACGACGTCGTTCAGTCTTTTTAGGACTGTATAGGGACCTTCCCAGTTGGCTTGCAACTTTGGAGAAAGTCCTTTACGTCGAAACGGGTTCCACAACCAAACTTTGTCACCTTCTTGAAATTCATGTCTTGTCGCTCTTGTGTCATACCTTGTCTTCATTCTTTCGGTCGTCAGGTTGATTCGGTCTCGAGCGAAGTTATGGACATCTTCAAGACGTGCCTGAAGGTCTCGAAGGTATTCCTCTGGCGATGAAGATGTATCCGGTGGACGACCAAACTGAAGATCACAAGGGAGGCGAAGTTCGCGACCAAAGAGCATCTGTGAAGGAGTATATCTGGTAGTGTCATGGACAGCACTGCGATATGCAAGCAGAAACAGCGGTAGCTTCAAATCCCAATCTTGCTGATTTCTTGAAACCATAAGTGAAAGATTATTCAAGATGGTTCTGTTAAACCTCTCTACCATGCCGTCCGATTGTGGGTGTAGTGGCGTGGTCTGCGTCTTGTCCATTCCGAGAATTTGACACATTCCTTTAAACACAACAGAGGTGAAATTTGTCCCTTGATCAGAATGGATTTGTAAGGGTGTGCCGAATCTGGAAACCCATTGCTGCACTAGAACCTCGGCTACTGTAGTCGCCTCTTGATCGGGGATTGCAAACGCTTCAGGCCACTTAGTAAAGTAGTCCATGACAACTAGTATATATTTGTTGCCATTTGAAGATCGTGGTAAAGGATCCAAAATGTCTAATGCTATTCGCTCAAAAGGTGCTCCTACGTTGTACCTCTGCAACCTTCCTCGGCTACGTTTCTTTGGTCCCTTACGTGCCGCACAGTCATCACAAGATTGACACCATTTCTCTACATATTGTCTAGTTTTTCTCCAATAGAAGCGTTCTCGAACCTTCTGTAGAGTTTTCATTACTCCAAAGTGGCCTCCAGTTGAGCTACTATGCAATTCTATCAAAACATCTGAAATTCTTGATTTTGGAAGAACAAGCAGCCATTTGCAATTACGTCCATCATCGGGCTCCCATTGCCTGTATAAGACACCATTTCTTATATGGAGTGAGTCCCAAAGAGCCCAATATTGTTTAGTAGCAGGACTGTAGGTGGAGATATCCTGCCAACTAGGTTTCATACTGGAAGATTCTTTTAATTCTAAAATTGGATTTATATCTGGATCTTCTTTTTGGGCTTCTCTAATTCCTTTATCACTCCATGGGTCTCGTTTCGATGGAGGTGAAACAGTAACTTGGCGTACCGAAGGATTTACTAATTGATAGTTCTTCTCAACTCTAGAACAATATCGGCAGCTTTCATTACACGGTTTCCTTGATAGTGCATCAGTATTTCCATGAAGAGTTTCTTTGCGTTGACGTATTTCCATTTTAGATATTCCACCATCTTTTGTTTTCGGACAGTATCTACGGACGTGTCCGACTCCACCGCAAGTCCAACACTGGATTTTCGTGTTTCTGCCACGTTTACCCAATTCTAAGCTACGCAATTTTCGACGCAGATCTTCAATTTGCTTTCTTAGATCATAGTTCGTATCAGTAGCACAGACGGCTCTGATTGAGTGCTGGTCTTTACGCGCGGCCTGCTGGGCAGCCTCTATCTTATGTGCGTAGACTAGGGCAGATCCGATATCTTTGACATCGGCGAGTCTAAGTGTTTTCTGTATCTCCGGATCCCCTACACTATCGATGAAGTGATGGAGGGCCAAATCTTGACGTATCTCAGCTGGGCAGTCCGAAAATGCTAGATGGGAAAGTCGCTGAATATCGGCAGCCAATTCTTGCAGACTTTCACCCGCCTTTTGATAGCGTGACTTTAACTGTAGTCTGCTATATTCTTTACTGCACTTTTCTCCAAACCGCAGCTCTAGCGCACTCGATAGGGCTTGGAAATCATGCCTCTGATCTTCCGGAAGCGTCTCGAGGATGTCGGCCGCGTCTCATCTTAAAGAAGCCGCCAGGTAAAAAGCTTGGGCTCGGGGATTCCATCCATTAGCTTCCGCTACCATCATAAACTGGGTCTTGTATACTTGCCAGGATGATTTCCCCTCAAATGTTGAGAGTTTAATATTGGCTAGGGAAGGCACAAATGCCACGTTGGGTTCCTTATGTTTGTTTGACATTTGCTTCTTCAAGCTTTCAATCTTCTTATTCATATTGTCTAATGCTTCTTTAACTTTCTTTTCTGTCTTCAAAACTTTAGTTTCAACTGAAGTTACCATATCAACCATTGCATTTATCTTCTCCTGAATGATTTTGGAGAATTTTTCTTTAACACTTACAATGTCCTTCTTAAGTTCCTTTTTAAGTTCCTTCTGACCAGATTTTATCTCTTTCATCATCTCGGTTTTAATCTCTTCTTGTCCAGCTTTCATATCTTCTTGTCTAGTTTCATCTCTTCTTGTCCAGCTTTCATCTCCTCCTGTCCAGATTTTATCTCTTTCATTATCTCGGTTTTAATCTCTTCTTGTCCAGCTTTCATCTCTTCTTGTCTAGCTTTCATCTCTTCTTGTCTAGCTTTCATCTCTTCTTGCCCAGCTTTCATCTCCTCCTGTCCAGATTTTATCTCTTTCATCATCTCGGTTTTAGTCTCTTCTTGTCCTGCTTTCATCTCCTCCAGTCCAGATTTTATCTCTTTCATCATCTCGGTTTTAATCTCTTCTTGTCCAGCTTTCATCTCAGCCATCTGCTCTGCTATATTTTCGAGAAGACTTTTCATTAAATCCATATCCATTTTTCTTGTGACACGCTGCATCAACTCTTCAACCCCGATTCTGACACCAATTGTACCGAGCTCCACGGGTTCGTGTCGATTGAGAGTTGAATAAAGCAACCACTTAATGAACACAAGACTTTTATTCGTAAAAACTTCACTAGATAAACGAATTTCCCGCTGTAACAATCACAATTATACAGCTACAATTCGTCAGATATAATAAGAAACAGCTTCTAATCACAGGTCTCAAATACCTCAGACAGAGAACAACTAGCAGTCACAACTAATCGTCTTCACTCACTGACTGTCTTCATAAAAACTACTCTTCCATGTCGGGCTGCGGTATTTATACCTGACTTGGCGGAGAAATCTACCAATTTCGCCAAGGTTCTGGAAGCTTCTAGGCTATCTCGAAAAATATTGGTCCTAGAGCTTAGGTGATGAATGTTTCCAGAAATATCGATTTCTCGCCAAGTCGCCAAGAATCTCGCCAACTATCGCCAAATCATTAGGAAATCCGCTTTTAAACTACAACACGTCTAAATACCGCAATTTTTGCCCAAAATGTGAGAATTTCCGATCTGTCTGAGATATTTTAAGACAAATATCATTATTTATAAATTTGTAACATTATTTAGGTGTTGAAAATTATCCGATAACTGAGCAACTTGATAAATGAGCTTCCAATATATTTTGATTGATCGTATGTGTAGTACAACGATTTTATTTCTCAATTGCTGGTTATTGAAAAAATAAGATATATTTATCAACTTTATCTAAAAATTCTAAAGCTGATGTCAGATATAAAGACATTTTCTTGTAGTTTTAGCAAAAATCTGCAAATTTTATCGCCTATTTTATAGATTACAGTTAAATGGTAATTTTAAGTAATATCCATGAATTGTATTTTTAAATTAATTTCTTACAGTATGTACAACATATTAAGCAATCCAAATTTTCCTGTGTTATAAATACTTTTGCATAAATTACATAATGATAATAAAAAATTAAATTTTGAAATAAAATATATCATATTCTTACAATATGTTTATAAAAAATTATTAAATGATAATGATATATATTCTATAATAATTTAAACATTGATATTTATAAGATTTTTCAAATATTTTCTTGAGTTATAATTCTATAATATATGTCATGTACGTTGCAATTAATTAATTTTTCATTTGTTTTTAAATACTATATTTAGTTATTAAAATACATCAATTTTTTAAAGATTAAAATAAAAATTTATTTTCAGAATGATCTTGCTATTTTTTCATTCGATAAAATAGAAAAAAGTATTAAATATTTTTACACTGCTAGTGGATAAATTATTTGACAAATGTTTCATGTATATTTTTCACATTTAATTTTTGAAAATTGACAATTAAGATTATTTTAATGCGGAATTAAATTTAACTGACAAAAGACACGGAATAAAATTTATGAAAATCACTTATATAAATACTTTATTTGCCTCAAACTGAATAAATCTGTCCAGTTTTAAAATGGTTGCAACTAATGATAATCAATTCATGAATTTAGAAATTTCCTGCCAACCGCATATTTAAAGACAACCTATTTCTTCCATTATTTTTATTTATTGCTTTAAAAATGGAAATCTTAAAATGGAAAACACTTTAATCAAAACCATTTCCATGCTCGAAATATTAATTAATTTACTACCAAAATCAATACAAAATAGAATGAATTAATCTTGTAAGTGTTAATCCAAAGAATGATATTGCATTCAATATTTTTTCTTTACAAACGTTTACATTTTCCTAATTTTAATTGTCACTATCTACACTAAGCTTTATCTGGAAACGTTTAAAATGCTGTTTAACATCAGAGAATTAGCAGTTTTAACTATGCAGTTTTCACACTTAATATTATCAAAGTTTAGAGTTCGATATTTTTCCAATGAATTTACTTCATTTTAGAAATTAACTATTTCTAAGAAGGCACACTTATTTCACATGCATTCAATTATAGATAGTTTATTTAGGTTGTGCAAAAACAAACATTTTAAGAAAAAGAAATGATTGGATGCATTTTACAAAAGTTATAAATCGCAAAATATTTATTAAATTATTTATATTTTATATTTTTCATAAATAAATACAACATTTTAAAACAATTCTTAAATTAAATATTCAAATTTATTACAATGAATTAGATTTTAATTAAAATATATTGTATACTTCACTTAAATATAAATTTACATTATTTTTCTACTTGTTTACTGAAGGAATACAAAAGCAAAAATACATATATGACCAATATATTATTTTCATAAATTTCATTTTTAGATTTATTTCACTTATTATCAATGTAGGCGTTTCTTTTTCATTAACTCGGATATCAGCATTAAACTTTGATTTTCTAATAATAAATAAATATTCAGCAACAAATAAATGTTTTAACTATAATCAAGCTTTTTTTATATACTACTCTTCAATTACAAATGAATATTTTATAATGGGAAGAACATAGAAGGTTTTTCTTATATAGTAGGAAGTTAAAAAATATCCCTGGCATTTTATAATAATGTCCCATTTGTGAATGTTGAGTCAATTATTTTGATAAGAAAAACTCATTTCTATTATGCAAATTTAAATTACTTATTACATGATTCTCTTTCATCCTTTCATAAATTATTAAAACAATTGAATTTATTTGCATGGGCATTCGCTATTATTTTGCTGAAACTAGAATCGTAATGCGAACTGCATCGCAACATAAATAATGCTAACGTCCACCTCAAAAATATCAAAATTAACCATGTCTGACAATATTTAAATTCAGATGATTGAATAAGAGGAGGGTGCCAGCTCAGGTGTGGTCTCGTCACCTGACCGTGGTTCAAAACTACGAGGCACCTTAGAAAGAGCAAAGTCGTACTTTCACCTTCGTGGTGCTCTGATCCAAGCGAAAGGCGCTCCCTATTGACTTAATTCGCTCTGCTAAGGCAAAAGCGAGCTTGGCTTGTCCATGTGTCACAGGAAAACAACAACAACAGATGATTGAATATATAACTTTCCATTTGGAAAATTAAATTTTCATGATCATAAATGAGAATGACACAACATGAAAAACTCTAATTTTCATACTAAGAACATTTAAATGTATTTAAATGGTTTCCAATAAATATATATACTCCTTAAATTTTAAATGAGTACTTTATTCTTATTATTAAAAATGTTATACAAAACCGCATATTTTTTTTGGAACATTTTTATGCAGGTGAGCCCCTTTATTTATGCATGTTGATTTTATTATTTTCTTTTCTATATACGTTTTGAAACAGAGTATTTGGAGTCTGAGTCAAAAAGAATTGGGTGACGAATTTTTTCTTGATAGCTGCGTTTTAGTAACCACTGCTTTACTAGAATGGTATGTTTCAGAAGAAGTTCTTGAAAGAATAACAAAGATAACTATGAAAATATTTACTTGATGATTAGGTATCAAATATTTTACTTGATTTATTTTGTTACAATCTCTAAAAAATCGATTGAAACTGAAGTTTTATATCGATAAACTGAAGTAAACAACAGTAAAATTAGGTATTATGTACCTCAATATTACCTTTGTACCTTTTCTTAAATAAATTGAGAAAAATACCCAATAACTGATATATTTTTTAAAGAAATATTTACTCATATTTTGCAAAAAATATTGACAATTTAAAGAAAATTGTGCAAAAACTGAAATAAATGAACATTATTCATAAATATTTAATTAATACTTTTATTAAAATGTAATGGTTAGGTTATTACAAAATAATTAAGTAAGAAAAATGTTTGAATTTTGTAAGTTGTTGTCAATTTATATTTGTAGTTAAAACTTATTAATATAAAAAATATACATTTCATATTTGACATTAATAGAAACAGTTAGTTTCACCACTAACTAAACTGTATTAGGAGAACAAAAAATTAATTTAGAAACTTTAACATACGTATATTTTATGTAGAAATACCTAACCGAAATTTGTGAGTGTGTCTACTTAATTAAAATTAAAGAATATAATTTAAGAAAAAAATGACTTCTCTATACTCTTTAAGTATTAAAAACTTATAAATTAGAGGTCTATTTATCAAAGAAATATGTTAATAACCGTTAAAAAAGCAAATCAATGATCAAAAAAGCTTAGATAAATTATGTAATTACTGTAGATAAATTTTTCTTATTATACTATTTATATATCTTATTATACTATTTAATATATACTATTTATAAATGGTTCTCTCGACATCACATTATTCTGCTTAGATCCAATTTAACAATATTTCCCACTGGAATGAAAATTTGCCTAAGCTTACATCTATTATGAACATTTTGTTGAAATTATGACACAAAATCTCCATTACCCTTTTAAAAATACGAAAATAAACTATGCTTACTTTTAATTATTTGTATAATAAAAGTATATAAATTTTAAATTCTCTCATTATAAAAAGTGCTTTTTTGTTAAAGTTTTTTTTCTGAGCATTTATAAAATAAATATAAATGCGCAATATTTCTATATTAATTCTGAAAATATTGAACTTTTTTTTAGTAACCCCTTCAAAAGAAATGAAAAATTCAATGGGAAAAAACTTT